>OZ038383.1:97663709-98263709 GCA_964036045.1 Eutreptiella sp. 'Long Island Sound 2002'
CGTTGCCTGCTTTCGGCTCTTCCGGGTCCTCTGTCTTTGGCACTGTGGGCGACGACGGGAGGACTGCTGCTGGCATGCATCGGCGAGACGCTCGCCCAACAGTGAGATATCATACCTTCCTCTTCTGCCATCTTCATGTGTTCCTCACGACGGGCAGGCATTGTGGTCACTGAAGAAGGTCTTCTAGAATCCGGGAAGAGCGGATGATCGGGAAATACATCCGTATGCAGCAGACGTACTGTTCTGTGCCAATTACGTAAGATATTTCTAAGGTCTAAGTCGCTTAGTTCTAGCAATAGAGGTGACAAATCAACCTCGCTACCGTCTAAAAAAAAGGAAACGACCCACTGTGCACCACAGCACGCAAACACTGCACACGACCAACCATCTGGCTGATGTACACAGTGAAACTTCTTAAGGTTCACGTCGGTAGAGAATGGCCATGGCTGGTGCTGGTTATGCACCTTCCAATGCCGCTTCAGGAGGTCCCACAGAACGGTTCCACGCTGTTGCCGTTGGGCAGAATCGGGACACAGAGAATCCAGAATCCACACTTCAGGGGACGAGAGCAGATGAAGAAAAACTGCCACCCACCAGTGCCCCTGCTCGCCACAGACCGAAATAAACCAATCAAGGTCAAAGCAGTTTTACTTCTGTGGCAAGCTTTTTTCACCGCCAAAGGGTAACAGGCCAGACCCTTCGCTGGGGGGCGAGTTTTCCATGGAGCAGCAAATTCATGAGTTACACTCGAATTTCAATCAAATTATCCCCGATCCAACGATCACCGCCCAATTGTTCTGTTATTTCACGATTTGTCAACCAAATGCCTAGGACACTGATCCGATCTACCCCAGATGCAGGGCCCTCGGCAGGAGATGGGGTGTGGTCGGCATCAATGCATTCCGGGTGAACGGTTTGTGTAGAGATTGAAGTTGGCTCAGGGGTAATAGGTCCGTGCAGCGCAGTGGTGCCGGGGTTAGCAGCTTGCATGGGCTCACGAGATTCCACGTCGGCCATTGATGGCCACCAAACGTGTTCACGCGGCCAAAGAGCAGGGTCATCGCCTAAATCTTCCCCCCGTGGTGCAACGAGGTCGTTCAATTGAGCCTCGTACAGCCGTCGGCTATCCCCACAAAGGATGTCTTTCGCCCCATTGATTCTTTGAATGACACTGATGTCAAACCTCTGAGCCCACGTCACCAGTTTCTGATACCGTTTTTTAACGACGGCCTCATCGGCCCCACGCGGCAGACCTAGCAGTTCATGAGCCCACGGACGGCTCATGTCAAGCTGCTCCACAACAGGCTGGCGGCCATCGTGGGTATCCTCCCACCCTACTTGTGCCTGCATTCGGGCCCACGGCCTCGTTTCGCAAGGAGAGGAAAGAGATCGCTGTCTGGTGAGCTCGCCCCGCTCTTCGGCCTTCTAGAGGAAAAACATCCTCCACCCTTTTTCGAAAAGGAGAGTCCCCTAAGGATGCGACCCACGGTTTTCCAATTTTTGGATACAGGCACGGAGCTCCACTTGTGGATCTGTCCGTTTACCTTATCCCAATCTTGGGACAGATCTACGTCACCAACACTAGAGGGTCCCGTTGAAGCCGTCGAAGATTGAAAGGTTGTGAGGTTTGTTGGCTTGAGGTAGGCGTCAAAGTAAGAGGGGTAGAAGGGGTGGGGAGCTCTGGTGAAGAGGAAGTTTGGGAGGTGAACTCGCCTAGATCAAGCATGTCCAGATTTGGGGGGTGTTTTGCGAAATCCCTTCGTCTTCCGCGTCGTCCACATCACCTCTGCTTCTGGGTCAGGTATGGCCTCGGCTGCAAACCCGGTTGGTCTGACGGCTTGCATGGGTTAGGCTTCGGGTCAGGCTTCGGGTCAGGCTTCGCGCTTTGGGACTCATGTTTGGGAGTGGGAGATGGGCGCAGAGGTGAGAACTTGGTGCCCACCCTCGGGTAAGAGTGTTCGTACCTTCGCTTGCAAGGCAAAGGAAACGCTCCGCCTCTTATGCTTTTTTCGGCCAGGCACGCTCTCCATTGATTCCATCAGCGATGGCCCTTCGGCTGCCATTGCTGCAGCATATGCCGTTGCCTTGGCCTTCTTTTCATGGGAGATGGTGTCTCCGGTGGCATTCTAGAAGTGCACGTTATGATCCAGGCAATTGGGGTTGAAAGCCGGTGCGTACATCTCAACTGAGGGCGTTGGTTGTCACACACGGAACGCAAAACGTGTCAACCTGTACCAACTCCCTTCAAGCAGAAGTCCACACCCTTTTTTTCAATATGTACACACACACACACACACATATGTATATGTATGTATGTATACAGATATATATATATGTGTGTGTGTGTGTGTGTGTGTGTAATATATATATGTATATATGTATATATATGTGTGTGTGTGTGTGTGTCTGTATATATCTATATACATACACACACACACACACACACACACACACACATATATATATATATAGATGTACATACATGTATTTGTATATATATATATATGTGTATATATTTCACTTGGAGGGAGTAGAAATCAAGTAGGAGGGAGTGGATTTTCGCTTGGAGGGAGTGGATTTTCACTCGGAGGGAGTGGAAACTCAGCAGGAGGGTGGTGAAATTGAGTAGGAAGGAGTGGATATTCACTTGGAGGGAGTTGAAATTGAGGGGAAGGGACTGGAGTTTCACTTGGAGGGAGTATAAATACATACATATATATATATATATATATATATATATAGATGTATAGATGTACATACATGTATTTGTATATATATGTATATATTTCACTTGGAGGGAGTAGAAATTGAGTAGGAGGGAGTGGATTTTCGCTAAGGAGGGAGTGGATTTTCACTCGGAGGGAGTGGAAACTGAGCAGGAGGAGGTGAAATTGAGAAGGAAGGAGTGGATATTCACTTGGAGGGAATTGAAATTGAGGGGAACGGAGTGGACTTTCATATACAGCAATACATATGTATGTATACATAATTCATATATATATATATATATATATATATATATATATATATATATATATATATATATATATATATATATATATATATATAATATATATATATATATATATATATGTATATATATATATATATATATATAGATGTATATATATAGATATATATAGATATATATATATATATATATATATCTATATATTATATATATATATATATATATATATATATATATATATATATATGTATATATATATATATATATATATATATATATATAATATATATATGTATATATATATATATATATTACTACACCCCTCTCCCCTTAAATTTAGCTAACAAGCAACAAGCAAGCAACAACAAGACCACGTCTCCGTGCTGTTTTGGCCATTGCTCCATTTTCAACGCTTCAGATCTTGTTCTAATGTAGCTTTCTTGGAGCCCAGGTAGTGCCCTTGCGAAATCCAATTTTTGAGCCAGAAGCTCACCGCTGGCGGCCCGGGCCGTGTCGCCAAGTCGGGAGGTGCCCTCCCAAACCTGCGCACCTTTGGGCCAAAAACAGCCATTTTCCCCCAAAAACGGCCCTAGTAAGGGTTCAAAACAGCCAAACGAAGCAAACGGCTGCCAAAATGCACATGCGGCTTGACTTTCTCGTGACCAAGGGACCTTTGGTGCCCTAACCCCACGATATGTCCGAGAAACGGCCCAAAAAGGCGCCAAAAAGCCCGAAAAATTGCGCGATGTGCACCAGCACCCCGAAACCAAGAACGGGCCGTATCTTGGGCTACGTGGCTCAAAAATGAATTCCGAGGGCACCCTAGTCCACCCCGCAACCCCCCAGTTTTTTTGGTTTCGAAGCCTCAGAATCGACTAATGAGACAGGTAGACCCCCGTACCAGTGGTCACTCTGTGCAGCCGGCGGGCCGGCCAGCCCACGCACAGTGGGGGCCAACGGTGGGTCCACCAGGGTCCCCAGGGTGAAAAAAAAGATTTTTTCCAAACTTGTTCCTAGACCACTTGGGATGCTCAAACAAGTGTTTTTAGGCCGTTCTGAGCTCGTGGTGGCGCATTTTCGGCCATGGAAAATCCCAAAATGCCTTGAAATGGGCCATTTTGGGACCAACAATGCGTCAAAAATGGGCCAAAAACGCGTTTTTCCAAAAGTGACTCTGGACCATTTCGGATGCTCAAACAAGTGGTTTTAGCCCATTTCGAGCCCGTTTTGACCGAGTTCAGCCCCTTCCACCACATGTATGCACCACTTTGTGCCCTTCGCATGTACCTTAGAGCCGTGTGGTGGAGCCACCTAGAGTTGGGAGAGGGGCGTAGATTGGAGGATATATATACACACATATATATATATATATATATATATATATATATATATATTTTCCAATCTACACCGCTCTCCCAAGTCTAGGTGGCTCCACCATACGGCTCTAAGGTACCTGATGCATACATGGTGCATACATGTGGTGGAAGGGGCTAAACTCGGTTAGGGCGGGCTCCAAGTGGGCTCAAAACACTTGTTTGAGCCTCCCAAATGGTCTAGGATCACTTTTGGAAAAACGCGTGTTTGACCCATTTTTTACCCATTTTTGGTCCCAAAACAGCCCAATTTCAGGGCATTTTGGGACTATGCATGGGGCAAAACGCGCCACCACGGGCTCAAAACGGGCTAAGGCCACTTGTTTGAGCACCCCGAGTGGTCGAGGATGACTTTTTTTACCCATTTTTGACCCATTTTTCGTCCCAAAACGGCCCGAGTTTAAGGTATTTTGGGATTTTCCGTGGCCCAAAATGCGCCACCACGGGCTCAAAACGTGCTAAAAACGCTTGTTTGAGCATCCCAAGTGGTCTAGGAACAACTTTGGGAAAAATGATTTTTTCCGCCCCGGGGACCCTGGTGGACCCACCGTTGGCCCCCACCGTGCGCGGGCCGGGCTGCCCTCCGGATCCGAATTGACCACAGGTACGGGGGTCTACCTGTCTTGTTGGGCGATTCTGAGGCTTGGAAACCATAAAAGGTGGGGGGTTGTGGGTGGACTAGGTGCCCTCGGAATTCGGATTTGAGCCACGTAGCCCAAGATACGGCCCATGCTTGGTTTCGGGGTGCTGGTGCACATTGCGCAGATTTTTGGGGGTTTTTGGCGCCTTTTTGGGCCGTTTCTCGGACATATTGTGGATTTAGAGGGCAGCAAAGGTCCCTTGGTCACAAGAAAGTTAAGACGCATGTGGAATGTAGCAGCCGTTTGCGTTCATTTGGCTGTTTTGAACCCTTACTAGGGCTGTTTTGGGCGAAAAATGGCTGTTTTTGGCCCAAAACTGCGCAGATTTGGGAGGGCACCTCCCGACTTGGCGTCACCGACCCGGGCCGCCACCGGTGAGTTTCTGGCTCAAAACTCGGATTTGACAAGGGCACCACCTAGGCTCCAAGATGGCTACGTGGGCAAATGATCCGAAGCGTTGGGACGGAGCAATGGCCAAAACAGCAAGGAGACGTGTTGTTGTTGTTGTTGTTGCTTGTTGTTGCTTGTTAGCTAGATTTAAGGGGTGAGGGGTGTAGCAATATATATATATATATATATATATATATATATATATATATATATATATATATATATATATATATATATATATATATATATATATATATATATATATATATATATATATATATATATATATATATATATATATATATATATATATATATATATATATATATATATATATATATATATATATATATATATATATATATATATATATATATATATATATATATATATATATATATATATATATATATATATATATATATATATATATATATATATATATATATATATATATATATATATATATATATATATATATATATATATATATATATATATATATATATATATATATATATATATATATATATATAGATATATATATATATATAGATATATATATATATATATATATATATATATATATATATATATATATATATATATATATATATATATATATATACGTTTTTGGAATTTTTTTTGGAATTTTTTGGGATGAGCTTTGAGCTTGTCCTCGCCGGAAAATCCTGAGAAGGGGTCCTCAATCAGAAAATCAGCGGTGGTCACAGGCTACTTCACACACGGCTCACATGCAAGCGTCCACAAACAAAGCCAAAAAACGAGACCGGTTTCGGCCCAACACTAGGCCCTCATCAGTCTGAGCGTGAGATAACAAAGGATATATATATATATATATATATATATATATATATATATATATATATATATATATATATATATATATATATATATATATATATATATATATATATATATATATATATATATATATATATATATATATATATATATATATATATATATATATATATATATATATATATATATATATATATATATATATATATATATATATATATATATATATATATATATATATATATATATATATATATATATATATATATATATATATATATATATATATATATATATATATATATATATATATATATATATATATATATATATATATATATATATATATATATATATATATATATATATATATATATATATATCCTCCAATCTACACCCCTCTCGCAACTTTAGGTGGCTCCACCACACGGCTCTAAGGTACGTGCGAAGCACACAAAGTGGTGCATACATGTGGTGGAAGGGGCTAAGCTCGGTCAAAACGGGCTCGAAGTTGGCTACAAACACTTGTCTGGGCGTCGCAAATAGTCCGGGATCACTTTTTGAAAAACGCCTTTTTGACCTGTTTTTGACCCATTTTTGGTCCCAAAACAGCCGATTTTCAAGGCATTTTGGGATTCTCCATGAGCCAAAACACGTCACCACGGGCTCAAAATGGGCTAAAACCACTTGTTTCAGCATCCCAAATGGTCCAGGATCACTTTTGGAAAAGTGCGTTTTTGACCCAATTTTGACCCACTTTTGGTCCCAAAACGGCCCATTTTCAAAGCATTTTGGCCTTTCCATGGCCAAAAAACGCGCCGCCACGGGCTCAAAGCGGGCCAAACACACTCGTTTGAGCATCCCAAGTGGTCTAGGAACAGATTTCGAAAAAACGATTTTTTTCGCCCCCGGGACCCTGGTGGACCCACCGTTGGCCCCCGCCGTGCGTGGGCTGGCCGGCCCTCCGGCTGCACCAAGTGACCACTGGTACGGTGGTCTACGTGTCTTGTTGGGCGATTCTGAGGCTTGGAAACCATAAAAAGTGGGGGGACTCGGGTGCACTAGGTGCCCTCAGAATTCGTTTTTGAGCCACGTAGCCCAAGATACGGCCCGTTCTTGGTTTCGGGGTGCTGGTGCACATTGCGTGGTTTTGGGGCTTTTTGGCGCCTTTTTGGGCCGTTTCTCGGACACATCGTGGAGTTAGAGGGCACCAAAGGTCCCTTGGTCACGAGAAAGTGAAGCCGCACGTGATGTGTACGAGCCGTTTGCCTTCGTTTGGCTGTTTTGAACCCTTACTAGGGCTGTTTTGGGCTGAAAATGGCTGTATTTGGCCCGAATATTGCGCAGATTTGGGAGGGCACCTCCCGACCTGGCGCCATGGCCCCGGGCCGCCAGCGGTGAGTTTCAGGCTCAAAACTTGGATTTGGCAAGGGCACCTCCTGGGCTCTAGGATGGCTAAGATAGAGTCAACCTCGAGGCGATGGAAAGGTGCACTGGCCAAAACGGCACGGAGACGTGTTGCTTGTTGTTGCTTGTTGCTTATTAGCGAAATCTAAGGGGAGAGGCATGCAGTAATATATTTCTTACTACACCCCTCTCCCCTTAAATCTAGCTAACAAGCAAGCAAGCAAGCAAGCAACAAGCAACAAGCAACAAGGAACAACAAGCACTTCTCCTTTCCGTTTTGGCCATTGCTCGGCTTCATCGCTGCGGGCTCTACCCTACTCTAGCCATCCTGGAGCCCAGGTGGTGGCCGCGCCATATCGAAGTTTTGAGCCAAAAGCTCACCGCTGGCGCCCCCGGGCGGGGGCGCCAAGTCAGGAGGTGCCCTTCCAAAACTGCGCATTTTGTGCCCCAAAACAGGCTTTTTTGGCCCAAAACGGCCCCGAAACCCAGTCATAACGGCAAAACGAAGGCAAACGGTTCCTACACTCCACGTGCGGCACGATTACCCCATAAACAAGAGCCCTTTCTTGCCCTGTAGCTCCACGATATGTCCGAGCAACGGCCCAAAAATGGCCAAAAATGGGCTAACCCTGCGTTATTTGTGTCCGACACGGCCAAAACCAAAAACGGGCCGTAACTTGGGCTACGTGGCTCAAATGCGAATTCCGAGGGCACTTAGTCCACCCGCAACCCCCCAGGTTTTGTGGTTTCCAAGCCTCAGAATTGCCCAACGAGCCACCTAGAGCCCTGTATCAGTGGTCACTTGGTGGAGCCGGAGGGCAGCCCTGCCCGCGCACGGCGGGGGCCAACGGTGGGTCCACCAGGGTCCCCGGGGCGAAAAAAATGATTTTTTCCAAAGTTGTTCCTAGACCACTTGGGATGCCCAAACAGGTGTTTTTAGCCCGTTTTGGCCTTGTGTCGACGCGTTTTGGGCCACGGAAAATCGCAAAATGCCTTGAAAAGGGGCCGTTTTGGGACCAAAAGTGGGTAAAAATGGGTCAAAAACGCGTTTTTTCAAATGTGATCCGGGACCATTTGGGATGCTCAAACAGGTGTTTTTAGTTCATTTTGATCATGTGGTGACGCGTTTTGGCCCCTGGAAAATCCCAAAATGCCTTGAAAAGGGGCCGTTTTGGGACCAAAAATGGGTCAAAAAGGGGTCAAAAACACGTTTTTCCAGAGGTTATCCCGGACCATTTGGGATGCTCAAACAAGTGTTTTTAGCCCATTTTGAGCCCAATTTAACGCAGTTTAGCTTCTTCCGCCACATGTATGCACCAAGTTGTACCCTTCGCGCGTACCTTAGAGCTGTATGGTGGATCACCTAGAGTTGGGGAGAGGGGTGTAGATTAGAGGATATATATATATATATATATATATATCCACCAAGTGACCACTGGTTCGGGGGTCTAGGCATCTTGTTGGGCGATTATGAGGCTTCGAAACCACAAAAGGTTGGGGGTTGCGGGTAGAATAGGTGCCCTTGGAACTTGGTTTTGAGCCACGTAGCCGAAGATACAGCCCGTTCTTGGTTTTGGCCGTGTTGGACTCAAATAACGCATATTTACGCGGCGTTTTGGCCATTTTTGGGCTCTTTCTGGGACATATTGTGGAGCTAGAGGGAAAGAAAGGGCTCTTGTTCATGAGGCAATCGTGGCGCACGTGGAGTGCCTGAATTGTTTGCCTTCGTTTTGCCGTTATGACTGGGTTTTGGGGCCATTTTTGGCCAAAAAAGGCTGTTTTGGGGCACAAAATGCGCAGTTTTGGAAGGGCACCTCCCGATTTGGCGCCCCCGCTCCGGGGCGCCAACGGGGAGTTTTTCGCTCGAAACTTTGATTTGGCAAGGCCACCACCTAGGCTCCAGGGTGGCCAGGGTGGAGTAGATCCCAAAGCGATGAGGCCGAGCAACGGCCAAAACGGAAAGGAGAAGTGCTTGTTGTTGCTTGTTGCTTGTTGCTTGTTAGCTACATTTAAGGGGAGAGGGGTGTAGTAATATATATATATATATATATATATATGTATACATACATATATATATATATATATATATATATATGTATACATACATATATATATATATATATATATATATATATATATATTCCTTTGGCTGAATACGTGGATTGCGCATCCACCTGGCATCTATCTGGACGCTTTTTTGTTTCGCCTGTATGCGATTGCTTTCTAGGAAGGTGAAGGTATTCTGAGTGTCCACAATCATGGGTTTGATGGTTGCAACTCAATTCGGACCCATTTTGATGCTTTTTGTATTTTTCAATTTTGCATCCACCCGAGGAGCGTTCCGCACTTATTTCACGTTCGTATCATGCATCTGCGTTTTGCATCCACACGCCTCTTTGCATCCCCGCAGACATTGGCAACGTCCGGACGGGCTCCCTTGTCCCTCGTACAAGCCTCTTTGTTCCGTGCCTCCTCAAATGGCCGTCTGGGTGCCGCCCATTCCCCCAGACTGGCGCCAAGACGACTGCTCCTTGTTCTCAGCGGATCCCTCAATTGTGAAGCCTGGTCACACTGTTGTTCTCTCGGCATCTGTTTTTGCGCGCACACAACATGGCCAACGTGCATTCGCCATTTGCATCCAGCCGCCCTTTTGCATCCACCGTCTCTACGTCTTGACAACAGTGCGTTCGTTGCGTACAAAGCGTGCATCCACTGTTGGCATCCACACGCCAATCTGCATTCTTGTTTGCCCCGTTTGTACCGGTCGCTCCGAGCAGTTGTGCATCCACCCAGCACTATGCGCATCCACCTTTTGCAGAAGCCCCGTAGCCGCAACGGCTTTATCTGCAGATGGGTGGACGAGAACAGGCCTGCCAAGAACGAAATGGTGTTGACAAAACCGAAATCATACAGTGTGACGGAGAATCGCGACAGGATTATCGCAGGAACAACGAGAAATTGTGGGGAGAAGACTTACAAGTATTCAGGCATTAGCAGGTTGTGGGCACTTTAGAAAAACGACGATCCACCAAGCGTGGAAGACGAGGAAGAGGAGGATGAGCAGGACGAGGAGGAAGAGGACGCTGACGACAGAGATGACGACGACGCTGCCCTTTTCGCCCATGGGACGGATGGGGATGCCGCTGCTTGGGACAACGATGACAAACTTGTGGACGACCCTGACGATGACGTTCCTTTGGCAGTCTCTCTCCATCCCGAAGAAGGACACAGACAACAAGGGCAGGGACAAGGACAAGGCCATCAAGAACCCAGAGAAGGCAAAAGGACAAGGTCCGAAGGTGCGCATTCAACTGGCAGGCACTGCAAAGAGCATCACCACAACGCCCACCCGATCAGAGCAACGATCGCAGTCGCAATGGTACGTGAGGAACATGGCGGCGTGTGGCGAGCAGCTGATCAAGAAGACTGGTATCACTCCAGCAAGGCTCAAGGCGCACTACAAGAGGTGTCACAATGGGCTGGATCCGCAGAGAGCAGGATTCAAGCGTCGGGAAATTGGGCTCTGCACGACTTTGGTGACAGGCGGGGCACAGGACCGGTTGATGGAGTTGTTTGGATGCGGGCAGACCTCTGCAAGGCGTTCCCGACGGCAAGAATGGTGCTGCAGAACATGCACAAGACCAACGCCGCCTTTGGAGACGCTGATACCTATGCAGGTACTTCACATGCGCACGAGACGTATAATACGTTCAGAACGTGCATCCGAGTTTTGCATCCACACGCCATTTTGCATCCCCGCGAATACAGCTCCGCACGAAAAGGCCATGACGTGCATCCACCGAATGCATCCACACGCCGTTTTGCATCCACCTGCACGTGTTTCCACAGTGCTGTTCCTCGGCAAGATCGCAAGCTGCCCCACGTGTGCCAGCGCGCAAGGATCCGGTGTGTTGCCTGGTACCCTCGGCTCAGCGAAGGAGGAGCACGCGCCCCATGGCAAGGTCCTAGCCCGAACCGAAGGCATTTTGGTATGCCACTCGTATTTTGGTTCAGCGAACACTGCTGCATATTTGACCAGTGCAGGGCAGCCCTTTGTCCTACTTGCCAAGCGCAATGATCATGGGGTAGGTGAATTGGGTGCGAATTTGCGTTAAGGGGAGGAGGAGTGTGCGTTGGCCTCTGACTCTAAGCTATTCCCTTTGAGAAAGCTCCGCTGAGCCTGGCCGGAGGGCTCAGGGCCGGCATGGGGAAAGGGAACAGAGGGCAGGTATCCCTTCTGTGCGTCCCGGCGGTATGGAGGGGTCGGTGCTGAGGCCTTGCCCTTGGGGTCCATGAGGTACAAGCACGACAGCGAAGACAATGAAAATGAAGATACAAACTTGCAAAAAATCCCAGTCTACAAGAAAATGTAGGCGGATAATATGATACATATAATTCAGGAATATTCTTCCTGTATAATTTATAAAACAATCCGGTTGTGAGAAGATATTCGGCTGATTTGATTTGCGCACGCGCGCCGGCGATCCCACCAAATCATTGGAACGCGATCATCTCAGCCGCAACGGACACCAGAATTGAATCCCGCGTGTCCAGAATATACAGGAACTGTTCGGGTAAAAATTTGGGAGCCCCCCAATATGTAAATGTACAGAAATGAGCTGAATCTGGCTGAATGGGGGTGCATTGGCCTGAATTCACCTCAGATCTGCGTGGATGGAGGGTAGCCGCACTTACACTCCCCCTCCACGAACACACCTTTGATTTTACGGGGCAAAAAGTCGCCAAAACTATGAATGTCCCGCCCACAGGTTCCATTGATTTAGCTCTTAGAGTTTTATCAACCTCTTTGTCAGCTGTACCAATTTTCTGTGTGTTTGTTCTTCTCCTGCACTGTTATTGTAGGTAGTAGGCTGTGAAACCTTTGGAATGTGCAACGGTTGGTTCAGTTTTTCAGGTTGCTTTTGTGCATATTTGAATCATCTTTCCGACATCCACTGTGCGTCTCAGATGTTTCTGCCAAACAATACTAGATAGCGTGTTTCTGCATGCTTCCAGGCAGTTTTCACAGTGAAAAAATATGCCACGGATCATCAAAGCAAACGTCGCACCAATCGGCGCAACGATTGGTTCGACGTTTAGTTTTCGGTTGCTTTTGTTCATATTATTGGACTGTCTACAACATCCACTCTGTGTCTCAGACTTTTCTTCCAAGGAATAATAGAACTTTATTTTCTGCATGCTTCGAGGCCGTTTGCACAGCGAAAGAATGTGGAACCAATCGTCGAATCAAACGTCGCACCAATCGGCGCGACGATTGGTTCGACGTCTAGTTTCTGGTTCCTTTGGTTCAGATTGTAAGACTGTGTTACACATACCTCACACATCTCTCATACATGAGGCACAGACACACAAGGCAACCATTAGTTGTTCACATAAAAATTTGCAGAGAATTTGGAATGTCCAACAAAATCTGAAACTGAAATCGAATAGAGGCAACATTCTTAACCTTCCTCTTAGTCTGAAGCACTGCTCTTCTTCCTCTTTGCCGGTGTTGCAGCCAAATTGTCCTCAAGACAGCGCACACGTGCTTCCAGTGCGTCCAACCGAGCAGACAGTTCACCATTCTCCTTTTCCTTCTCCTTCTCATCATTCTCCGTCTCAAGTTTCACACAACCGGGTGGATGAATCAAAACCAGATACAGACGCTGCTTGCGGTGCG
The DNA here is from genome assembly GCA_964036045.1 of Eutreptiella sp. 'Long Island Sound 2002'. Lineage (NCBI taxonomy): Eukaryota > Euglenozoa > Euglenophyceae > Eutreptiales > Eutreptiaceae > Eutreptiella > Eutreptiella sp. 'Long Island Sound 2002'. The sequence continues at coordinate 97,676,997 of OZ038383.1, forward strand.
GCCGGACCTTGAATACCATTGTCGTTGCGAGGTGCCATGCTTCGTGCGTGTGCAGCACTGTTGGCGTCACCAAGGACACTGAAGGATACAGCAGCAAAACGTTGAAGCCATTGGCTGGACGATCGTCGAACCAATCGTCGAACCAAACGTCTTGACGATTCAACACACCTTTGGGACATACTTCCAGCATCTTGCAAGAACCAACTACCACCACGGTGGTGTACTCCAGCACGGCGTCGTCAATCACCACTTCAAACGTCTCCTCGGTGGTGCCTGGACCGACCCGCAAAGCAGTGCACTTGCTCTTGGACGTCACCTGATGTTCCCCATCAAATTTTGCAATTGCATCAGTCAAGGCCTGTGGGATGCAGGAGAGCTCTGACACTGCTCCTGAGACATCTGTCCATTTGAACATCGGCTGAAGATGTAACACACTTGCAAAGGTGTTGAAGATTTCGCTGCTGTCCAAGGTCACTTGTGTAGGCGAAAGGTCGGGGTCCTCGTCTTCCTCGTCTTCTTCTTCCTGTTTCTCCTCTTCCTGTTCTTCCTCTCCAGCTTCTTCCTTGGCGTCTTCAACCTCTGATTCTTGCTCAGCTCGAACGTCGACCTTGACCTTTTCTGATGATGACGAAGAAGAGGATGTACGGTCGTCTGTACTGTCGTCAGAGGACATCCTTTGGCACAGCTAAGCAAAAAAAGCAGAAACAGGCGCAAATCAATCAACAGAGCAATCGGTGCGACGTTTGATTGGTTTTTCTGACAGAACAACTGTAACGTTGCAAGGAACCAGGATCATCAAATTGAATGTTAGTTCAGGCGGAATGGAACGTTTCGGGCACAGGTGTTGACATTGCGGCTGCAAATTCAAATCTCCTGTTCATTTGGTGCGACTATTTCATCGATCGACGATCTGGCGACCAATTGTGCGGTATTTCAGTTACGGCCGGACTACTCCCCGTAAAATCATAGGTGCACACTGGGGTGTGTTACCGGGTCAACAAAGGCGTGAGTGTGGCGAAAAGCCGAAAAACACGCCTCTTAGCAGCAAAATCTGTCGAGATCTGCTCACAATCCAATGGATTGAGACTGAATCAGGGTAAATGACACCAGAATGTACAAGAATGAGACATGGAAAACAACCAAAGGAAACAAAATTAGGTCAAAAGACACGTCAACATATCTCGAAAGGATACCAAACCGTGTCCTGGTCGAGAATGACGAGTAATTCATCAAAATCACGCAAAATTACACATGAAATGCAGGGGGATTTGAGACAAATGACCTGTTCTGAGCGGTTGTTGCTCTCGCGGGCACGCTACGGTGTTCTCCACATACTCTACATCGTGTTATTCCCGCTTTTCTCTTGTCGAACCGACAGCATGTGCTCAAGATGGCCAAGATGCATACAGAATTGGCAGGGATTAAGACAATTGACATTGAATTGGGCTTAGATTAAGGAGTCAAAATACACACAGAGAGCAATCGTTAACAGAGATAGTATATATTCACTACAAAGTGTCCCGCCTAGGTCCGCGGCAGGGCAGTTGGATGAAGCCGTCACTAGACCCTACAGAAATCCAACAAACTGACACCACAATGTCCTTGAATGCAGGAATGTACACGATTAAGGCTTGAATCAGCTGAAATCAGCAATAATGAGTAAACGGAGAGTGGGCAAACGAAGCCCACAGCAGTAAACAAAAGTCAGTTCACCTTGGGTAGGCGAGTTTTTATCTCACAAAGCGAGCATCTAACAGATTCTAAGAAAATGTTTGCATGATGAATCATTCATGATGATGAACATGATGACCTTAAATCCTGCAGCTAAATCATAACAGACCCCGCCGAAGGTTCACTGAAGGCGATAGCCTGTGGGCCACAAGCTGCAACACACCGTATATAACCGTATTTACAGTGGCGGTGGGGTTTTCGAAGGATAAGTAGGTCAATCTCTTGCTTTCAGACCAGAATCTGAACAATTCTACTGATTTAGAACCTGAATTTGCAAATGAGGCTCACTTTTCTGCCGAAACAATTTTCGCCTGTGCCACCAGACTCCAGAAGTGTCTGCCTGAAGTCCGTAGAAGCCATATATAAAGTTCCTTAAGAGAACTGACGTCGCGGTTTAGCGAAATGGTAGAAACAAGTCAGTAGGATGCTCTCAAATCAAGACAAAATTGGAGGAATCTTCACAGATGAAGATGGAATGAAGTCTACCGGCAGCAGAATGAAGCTCAAAACTAAGATTTTGGTTGTGTTCGGAACACTACCAGACTACAGGGGGTTCCTGTAGGGAGTAAGCGGCTGCACAACCTGAGATTTATCTACATTACATCATCTGCTAGTGGTAGAAATTCAGGAATTCCAGTTCCACAGTTCAGACTACCCCTAGTCTGTCCTTGTGGAAGCCTGGCGCTGACATTCCCACACATTACAGCACTACACCGGACATACCAGTAGCGTTCTTACGCTCCAGTAATTAACCAGAGGGGCACCACGCGTAATCTGAATGAATGAGGGCCGAATGCTCAAGATTCCCTCACTCATGACACTCTAAAACAAGTGCTCTCCGCTCCTGGTCTAGCGGATTGAGCACGCAGCTGCAGCTTCGAAGGAGCCAGTTCGGTCCCCTTTGGAAGAAGGGGACAGAAAGAAAAAGACGAGGCAGCGGCCCTTGGCCGGCGCCATCGCCGAGGAGCTGCTACCCGCGACGCCCCGTGACGCCGGAGGTCACGATATACGGGGCACGGCGCCCCTGGAGGTGGTCAGGCTGAGGCCCGACCGCGCCACGGAGTCACGGCGACTTTTTACGAGGCACTTGTTTTCCGTCCGCAGCCAATGCCTGGGACCGCAGGCTTAACCACTCAGGCGAGGGTCCAAGAGCTGGATAGGCCATGCCGGAGATAGTGTGGGAGTGAGCATCTATAGGGGTTCGAACCTACGACGCCTAGCTCTGGAGGCGGCATGTCTATCCACTGTACTGAAGAGGGTCCTTAGTACAATCTGGTGTTCGGCGGTACAAAAACCGTCTTAGGCTGACCGTTCGGTACATGTACATGACGGAAAAATGTAAATAAAACCTGAATGAACTCTGCCGTCCGGAGACGCAAATAAGTATGTAAAACCACCTATACCGGCCTCCAAGGGACAGCCCCATGGCGCTGATGCAGCCCCGGATGCAGGCGGTGGATGGGCGGGCCGGTGCCACACACAATGGACATGCCTGAGACGCAGTGGGAGATGGACCCTCCTGGGGTTCGAACCAACGACCCCGGCCTGTTGACGAAGGCATATACCAACTAGAGTAGCACCGGCCATACCAGTATCGCACAGTCAAAGTTGTACAACCGGCTTCGGACTTACCGGAGATCAGGCATCAGACATTCGTAGATGCTCTGTGCTTCCCTCAAGAAAATGCGGAGTTTGCGGAGTACGTCAGGTACACCGAGAATGGAATCTATGTGACAAAAGACCGTGCCCGAAGGGAACAGTGTTGAAGATATGACGGAGATGCCTACCACTTGAATCCCTCCACTGACGAAGCCGCAGGGTTGGGAGTGCACATCTATCGACCGACCGTTCCGGGTCTCGAACCTACGACCACGGGCCGGGAACCAAGTGCACTGCCCAACTTGACTGACGAGCTGTATACCGATAAATGACGAACATAGATCAAAGCTCTCATCGGTTACCGGATGGGTACATGAAACCTCCAACTTCTAGTAATCAGCTCAGATCTTCGCCTGTCCGGCTCGAACTGGACTTTTAAGGGCCAGGACAGTTAGTGCACCTTCGCCGGCAACACATGGCGGCTTCACTCATGTGGCCAAAGTCATCCGTTCACCAGTAACACCTCAGAATTGAACCTGAAAAATACGCAAAAACTTGTCTCGAGACTACAACACACCTGGTGTACTGGATAGCCCCACAGTCAACCCGAAGGGTACGTAATTGGGCCTGAGGTACCAGGAATGTGAAAATTGGATCAGAATTTGATGAAACGGATGTGAGTGAGTAATGTACCAAAATGAGCTCAGAATGTCTCGGAATGTGGACGAACAACCACCTGGCTCAACGCTGCAGGCTTGCCGCCACCGCGGATCCGGTCTAGTTCTCTTCGTTCACGCACCGGACGCCCCTCATTGGCCCTTGTCCCTTGTCCCCTCCCTCCACTGTAACTACACACATCGTGTGGTCCTCTTTGATGCCCATTCTGCTTCTGATTATGCATGGGGTGATTCTGAGTTTCGTTCTTCTGAGGAGAAGAATGCGAATGGTGAGGTTCAGTCAAAATGGGCGTGTGTTCACCCAGCCACTCCAGGCAAAACACCTTGTAATATAAGGAACCACACCATTCGCTCTGTTATTGAGTCAGACCTTGCGATCCTGCATGTACCAAGTACAGAAAATTGCTGGAGGAGGAGTCTTCTTCAGTTTTGACTTTTCAGTCCATTCATCAGTCAGATCCTGCAGATATGGATCTGTGTGGACCGTATGCCGTCTGCGACATTGAGCTTAAGCCTAATCCTGAACCTAAGGCTGTAAAGCCTTACCGGTGCGTAGGTATCTGTGAAGCGGCCTTCAAGGCCTTGATTGAAAAGTTCAGGGACAGGGGCATGCTACGCGCTGCCCAGGAGGATAATCCTGAATGGGTGTCAAGGGCATTTGTAGTTCCAAAACCGGGGGTAAGTGGCGGCTGGTGATTGACTACTGCCATCTGAACTCCCAGATTAAGAATCTGCAATTTCCTTTGCCAAACATTGAGGATCGTTTGGTCGATGAGGGGAAAAATGTCCTCTGGACTATTTTCGACCTAGAGGATGGCTTTCACCAAATGCCCCTCACTGAGGAGTCAAAGAAGCTGACAGCTTTTATGACTCCTTGGGGAGTATTTGAGTGGGAAGTTCTCCCCATAGGCCTGAGAACAGCCCCAGCGGCGTATCAGCGCATGGTGCAATAGTGCCTGTCTCAAGATCCAGATACCCAGGGGAAACCATACATTGATGATATGCTGGAGGGAACCCGAGGCAATGCAACAGGGGAGATAGATGAGTCTATTATTGAAGCTCACTATCAGCAGTTACAAAACAGTTTCGCATGCCTGCACGATTACAAGCTCACCATCAAGCGTGAGAAGTGTCACATGTTCATGACACGTGTAAAGCTTTGTGGCCATATTTTAGAGGCCGGCACCAGACGCGCAGCGCCGAGTAAGACGGAGCCCATAGACCGATGGTCTACTGAGCAGATACGTACCCCGACCCAAATGAAAGCATTTTTGGGCCTTACCCAGTGGTATTCCATTTATATGCCCAATTATGCTCACTGGGCTGCAATTCTCAGTGACTCTTGGACAGGCATAGAGTGTAATGGGAAGCAGAGTAAGCGTCAGATTCAGCACAGGCGAATCAAATGGACTCATTAGATTATTGAGGCGTTTGAACGAATCAAGGAACTGATGCGAAATTCTGTTATGTTGCAGATTACTGATGTGACAAAGCCTTTTCTGATTCGTACAGAGTAAGTAAGTAAGTAAGTAAGGGCGTAGCATACCCCCTAGCATAGCCCTAGCATACCCCCTTCCCACCACTGACAAAGAGGTCCACCAGATACGCAAGCTTGTCTGCGAAATCCTTGCCGCGGCAGCAGAAGACGGCAAGCTTCTCCTCCAAACCGCCCGGCCTACAACTGACCACGCAAGCGCGCCCGGCGAGCGGACACATACACCGACACAACACACCCCAACGCACAATCCCCGCCCATTCCCCTCCCCTCTCGCTGCTCAACCGGAGACCCACACACGCCCACCATCGCGCGCACCCCCGGGCCCCGCGACACGGGCCTCCCCCACCCGCCCGAACACCAGCACACGCCCGCCACACACCCACCCGCCGGACACCCCTCACCACCCCCCATACTCAACAACCCGCACGCACCCGCCGAGAGGAGCCCCGCGCGCCGCGGCACGCCAGCCCCACGCAGTGGCCCGCACACGCCCCCCGCGCACACCCGAGAAGACCCAGGCCCACCCCCCCCGGCCCCTGAATGCTGCCCACGCGAACTGTTCCCCCCCGCGGACGCCAACCCATACAAATTCACACATTGCAGGACCCCGGCCAAGCCAAGCCCGGAAGGAGAAGGCCACAGCCCCGCGCCTTCCTCCCCCACCGCTGCCGACCAGATCGGCCCGCCGGGCCGCCAGGTCACGACCGGGCCCCCCCAGCCGTCCGCCCCCAACCTACAGCCCGAGGACATGCCCTCCATCCTCCCCGCCGTGGCCGCAGCAGAAGCGGCCGCCCACAAGCCCGCCCGCATCACAGCCCAACCCGCGTCCACCACCTCCTCCTCATCCTCAGCCTCATTCACCTCCTCCACCTCATCCTCCGACCCCCCCCAACCCGCCGCCCTCATCCTCAAGGCCACGGCAAAAGCCAAAGCCGCGGCCGCACGCACCTACCCCCCGACCCCCACACAGGCGACTCAGGCACCCCGGCGACGCACCGGGAAGACCCCTGACCCAACATCGGCGCCCTGACACCTCCGGACAGAGGTACTCCTCAACCGGGAACCAGACCCCAACCCCAAACCCGACCCCAAACCCAAACCGGCGCCCAAGCGAGCACACACAACACCACAACTGCAACGACACAAACCCAACCGACACCGCCCTAACCCGAACCCTAACCCAAGCCAGGACCCCCCACCCACCACAACCCACGCCCCCCTCGCACTGGCAGCCACTGCCACCGCAGAGGCGGCCACCCAACACGACCCCGTCCAAACCCTCGTCAACATACCCGTCACCAAGCGCCCGGTCATCCATCCCCCACAAACCACCACCACCGCCGGCCAAACCGACCCAGGGACGTGGGACCCCTCAACCACCGTCACCGTCAAGCCCGGCCCCCGACCCGCCCCCCCTGCCCACCACATACTACAGCCCCAGGGGCTGCGCACGATGCCCGACCCCCCACCCCCAAGGGGGGGGCCGGAATACCCACAAGGGGTCCAAGGGCCAGACCCGCAACACCAACCCCACCACTACCAACGCCACCACCACCAGCGGCCCAACAACCACCACCACCAACACCACCCCAACCACTACCACTGCCCACCACCCTACCCCACAGGGCCACAACCCCCCGTGCACGAACAGCACCAGCGAATGGGATGGCAGCCACCGAGCGCTCCACCCGCATACCCCACCTACCACCAGGCCCCCCCCCCCGTATCAGCCATCCCCCCCGTACCAGAAACCGTATCCCCCCGGCCACCACCTCCACACCGAAGGGGCCCCCTGGGCCCAACCCCGCCAGGGACAGTCAATCGACCCATACCACCAGCCGCGGCCGCCACCACACCCCTACGTGGCGGATCCATGGACGACGGGGGACCTGTCCCCCCCCCCCCAATACCAGACGGCACGATGCGAGGCCCCCCAGGACCCGCCGACGCCTCCTGATTAGCCCAGCTCGAGCGATGAGGCCCGGTCCCGCAAACGGCGGCGCTCCCGCTCAACCCCCACATGGCACACTCGCCCCCAGCGCCCACACTCCCCACACCGCCACCGCGCCTCAACCACCCACTCGCACCGCTCCCGCTCCCACAGGCGCCACCACGACGCCCCGGGACCCCGCTCCCGCCGCTCCTGCTCCCCCGGGCGCCACCACGAGCGCCACCGCCGCCCCATGTCCACCTCTCCCTCCCCATTCTGGCCGTACACGACCCCCACCCCCAGCCCCCGCCACCACTGCTCCCGCTCCCCCCGGCGCCACCAGGCACACCACCGGCGCGCCACGTCCACCTCCCCCTCCCCCCACAGGCCCCGCTGGGCTCCCCATTCCCCCCGCCGCCCATACCCATCCACCACCCCAAGCCCCTGCCAGCACCACTCCCGTTCCCCCAGGCGCCACCAAGCGCGCCACCGCCGCCCCATGTCCACCTCCCCCTCCCGTTCCCCCCTCCGCCCGTACCCGTCACCCCCCAGCCCCAGCCCCCGCCACCGCCGCTCCCGCTCTCCCGGGCACCGCCACCCCCACCACCACCGCAGGTCCACGTCCTCCCCCCGCCGCTCCAGGACCCCGGGCATGGACCCCTCCCCCCCCCAGGCCCCCGCCCACCTCGGCTGGTGGTCTGCCCCCGCTTTGCAGGAGCCCTGCCGCTGGGTGAAGTGGGCCGGGAGAGCGAAAAGGCGAGAAGGGGTGCACATGGTGCACACCTTCGAGGAGATGCGCACCCGCACCCCCGTCGACCCCAACGAGGCCGCCCCAGAGGCGATCATGCCGCAAGCGGCATGGGAGGCCCTCCGCCGCGATGCGGTCCAGGGCCTCCGCCCCCCCCACAACCCCCAAGCCCTCCGCCAATGGCTCCAGGCCACCCACCCCCAGGCCTGGGTAATCGGCGCCCCCTCCCCACCCCGCCACCACCACACCAGGAAGGGGAAGGACAAGGGCAAGGGGAGGGCAAGGGACAGCAAGGGGCACTCAGGCAAGAGGGCACGGAGGGGCTCCAAGTGAGGGCAGGCACCCATAGGGACAGGGCGCCAGAAGAGACACAACGTGGGGGCAGGAAACCACCCAAGAACCAAGAAGGGGCAGGAGCGGGGACCGAGGCACAGAGAAACAGGGCACCACGGCAAACGTCACGACCCACACCCAGGAAGGGCATACCACGACAGGCGGACCAGCGCCGCCCACCCCCACCGAACGCCGCACGACCCCCGGGGGCGCACCCCTCAACACGCACAGCCGAAGCAAGCATCGGACGCCGTACGGATCACACCAGCGCACACCCACCAGCCACCGGAAACCATACGGGGGATGGAGGGCACACCTACACGGGGAGAACGGGCCACACCCACAGAGAAAGCCGCAGGGAACGCCGCCGCGTGGCGCACCACCACGCCCTCACCGCCAGGCGACCACCCCAGCCACCACAAGGGCCAACTCACAGGCACCCGAAGAGGACGAAGGCACAGCCAAAGCCACCAGGGCTAGGGACCAGGACACCCAGAGGACACGGGACCAAGGCACAGGCCCCCAGGGAGGGCAACCCCACGGACGCCTACCCGACCCACCAGCCCGAGCGGCATGCCCAGGCCTCGAAAGCACGGACCGTGCGAGACACCCACACCTAACCGCACCCCCAAGCCACCAGCCAGCCACACTCCGGCCCGCACTCCGCACCACGACACAGGCCAGGCTGACCTCCACTGACCCACCACGGCACAACGCGAGACGACGGCACACCGCACCACAGCGCGCCACAGTGCAACGCGCCACAGCACGACGCGACGCGACGCGACACAGAGCGGCACAACACGGCACGACTGACCCTAACCTGAAGGACTAACCGAAACAAGCCACCGCACACCCCGGAAGGCGCCGCACCAGCACACCACACACCGGCACCGCAGGCCAGACACGGGGCCACCGCGCGCCCGGCAGCAACGGTGGCGGACCACCCAGAAGGTTAAAACCGGCACCACAGGGGAGAAGGGACACGGACAACCCCAGCCTCCTAACCCAGAGCCACACGCAGCCGCCTGGCGCCGCCGCCCAGCCGGCAGAGCCAGGACCTAACCCGGCAGAAAAGGGGCGCCGAGCCCAACGTGTACATAGCCCACCAGACCCATGGGGCCGGAACACAGCCAAGCAGAAAGCAACCGCCAACAGCAGCCCGGAAGACCACACTGAATGCGGGCCAGTGCGTGCGCCAGCCCAGGAAAGGCAGAGGGAGGAACACGCAGCCCCCCCCCCAAAAAAATAAAACAGGGGGGGGAGGGAGGGGGGGTGAGAGAACAGCCCACAGCCACCAAACCGCCCGCCAACATCACAAGAGGCAGCCAAGCCCCCCACGCAGAAGGCACCGAAGACAGGACCCCCAAAGAGGCACAGGGGGACCACCCGGCCAAAACTGGCAACTCCACGCCAGGAACAGCGGCCCACCGGGAAAAGGGACACCGAAACATGCAGACACACACCACGCTGAAAAAAAAAAAAAAGAGAGACAGCAGCCCAGCCCGAAAGAAAGGGGTTGGGGGGGCAGGGACCACAAGGCCCGGGACAGGGACAGCCAGCAACCCGCACCACAAAGCCCAACCAAGGTACGCCCCGAAAAAAAAGCGCAAAAAACACACCCCGACAACCCAACCAAGAAGGGCGGGGCACAGCCGAGACCCGGGCCCAGCACGCACGCCCACACACCGCACCCCAGCCAGGAAAGGCGGGGAACAAGCGGGGCGCGCGCACAAACACGCACCCCCGCACAGCAACCCCAACCAGGAGGTCCAGGAGACCACGCAGGACGGGCGCTCGAGCAAACACACACCCCAACACCCCCCCAAGGAGAGGCAGGGCGCAGTTGAAACCCAAACCCCAGCACGCACGCCCACACCGCACACCAAAACCGGCAACGGCGGAGGGCAAGCGGAGCGCGCACGCAACCACACACGTCCCATAAGCAGGCCGAAACCTAAGCCCAACCACGAACACCACAAACAGCCGGCAAAAGAGGGACAACACCACAAAACGTGCCCAAACACACCCACCCAAGACCCCAGCAAGGACTGGCGGGGTTAACCAAGCCCACACCCAACCACAACCCGGACCCAAACACAAACGCCGCACAACAGTAGGAAACCTAGTGTCCACAGCCCGGGCACTGAGGCAGCCCGTGCCATGCAGCTGACCTGGCCAAACGAGATCCGGAGACCGGGGGTAAGGCTGCATCCTAAGGCCTGCGCTGCTTTGGGACTCGAGGCGGAGCGTGCGACAACCAAGCGCCTCGGAAACCTAGTACCAAGAACGTGCATGCATGCCTTGGGAACGGGATACGTCAGGAAGTCCGGTGAACCTCCAGGGTTCCGTGCAAAGGAGGGGACGTGAGCAAGCACGGGGGCACACCCTCCCCGCGAGACAAGCGCGTCACGCCGGCGGCGATCAGCCCTCCCGGTGTTGCCCGGGGCCGCTTTGTAGGGGGCCAACAGTCAGGTCTAGCGAGATGTAAGCCGCCTCCCCTCTTCACGCGCAGAGCCTCTTCCTGTTCGTCACAGGGGCAACGCCAGGGGGAACCATGGGGCGCCTCTCCACGACCGGGTGCACCTACCTACCTACCTGTTATGTTGCAGATTCCTGATGTGACGAAGCCTTTTATGATTTGTACAAATTTGCACAAATTTCGTTCCTGGATTCACTCTACAGTGTTGGGGCGGTCCTTAGTGGATCACCAGGCCCTGATATCCTGGTTCTGTGAGGACCTGGGTACAATCAGTGGGTCGGTGGGCCAGAGAGGGCGCTGGCACGAGTTTTCATCCCAGTTTAATATCCAGGTGGAGTACACTCCACGAAAGGAACATATAGTGCCAGATACACTCATTCAATGGGCGTATCCAGCGTGTGAGCATGCAGGGGATGCTACAATGCACGGTTCTGTACCTGACAGGGAGGCAGTCCACAGAGATGAGTCAGAGTCCCGAAAATGGGAAGACAAAGTGATTTCAGAACGCGTTTTTCGTCTGTTGAAGGAGGAGAGGGCAGCACTTGCCAGTGTTTGCCAATTGCGTGCCTTTCGGGACAATGACCAGATGGAACACTCTGGTATTGCCTTGAAGGAGGATAACCAGTTCTCTGCTTGCCTAGCAGGAATGTTGTCAAGCCCTGAGAAAGTTTGGAGGAATCACATCACGCGGGTGCAATGTGTAGTTAAGCGGATGCAGTCCCAGTGTTGGGGCTATGAGTCAGCTTTCTTGCCTGCACACATCCGTGGCATTTCAGACCGCATGCGCTCTCGCTCTGGCCAGTCACATGAGAGTATTCCAGCACAGCATCACGTGGATCAGGATTTGGGTTGTGATAGTGTAGCTGGTGGCCATTTGAATTCGGCTGCTGTACCATCAGCAAGTGATGATGCGCAGGATGTAACAGGTTCAGAGCAGTTTCTGCCTTCACCTCAGGGTGATACCCCTGTTTTGTTTTCAGACTGGACAGAGGAATACAAGGCAGATCCTGAGCTGAAGGAGCTGTTTGAGTACTTACAGAAAGGTAATGTGCGCTCTGGGTTTGGTTTAGATCGCAAATAAATCAGGTGTAAGGGTAAGATCCTGGTGCACCCCAGTTTAGTTGATAAGGTGGTGTTGGCCATGCATGCATACTCTCATCCTGGTGCGGATAAGCTGAAAGAGTTGTGCATGCGAAAATTTGCTTTCCCTGACAGTCTAGGTCCACGTGTGCAGTCTCTGATTAAAGGATATGCTACCTGTCAGACATGCAAGGCCAGGACTCACCCTTCCCCAGACACTTTGGATCATCTTCCAATCCTAGAATGCCGGTTTGCCAGCTTGGCCATGGAGTTTGTCAAGTTGCCGCACACCAAGGTGGGCGCAACTGAATTTGATTCTATCTTTGTAATTGTGGACCGTCTCACAGGGTATACCATGGGTAACCATGTTTGGAACAGGGTCTGACAGCTGAAAAGGCAGCGGAGTTGTTTTTAGACAGATGTGCTCTTTTTACAGGCCTGCCCACAGAAGTTATGTCAGATTATGATAGGGTAGTGTCCAAGCAGTGTTTCGAGACTTTATGTGCGCTCAGTGGTGTCGAACAACACAAAGGGGTTATTTATCGCCCAGAGTCCAATGACAGGGCTGAGGTTGCTGTTAAACTGGTAGTGAACAGCTTGAGGCGGTATTTAGCTGAGCGAAAATGCCATTGGGTGCATGCTTTGCCTTTGGCATTGTGGTGCCTTAATGACGTGCCTGGGGTAGTCTCACCCTATTCACCCCATAGGCTGGTGTTTGGGAGAGACCCCATCGGGCTTCGAAACTGTCCGCCGCATGAGTTGGAATATGGACAGGAGGATGCTTTGCAGTTTTTTGACCGCGTCAGCAAGGAGCGTCAGATTGTCCATACTAGACTGACGAACATTCATCCAGATGGACCAAAAAAAGGGATGGCTAAGCATCCCCCCCTGAGTCTGTCGGTGGGAGGGCGCGTTTGGGTCCGATACCAACTGGTACCTACCCACTGATAAGGTCATTAAAATCCAGCGTCTCTGGTTTGGGCCCTGTGAGGTGATTGAAGTTCTCAGTGAGGCGCGCTATCTGATTGGGACGCCGAAAAGAGAACAAGTGTTGCCTGCCACTCGGCTTAAGCCTTACATTGCCCCCTTCGGAGGACAGAAGGTCCCTTTCCATTACTATGCTGAGGGAGATAAGCCCCCGGTTGATGACTCCTATGTTTTGAAAGACATCCCGGACTGTAAGTGGTCAGGGAGTGGATGTAATAGAAAGAGACTGTGGCATGCCAAATGGCGTGGACATGAGCAAGCTACATGGGAGCCCATTGATAAGTTCATCGGTGGTGAGAACAACGTCTGGGCCCGGTACAACAAAGCTAATGGTGTGAATATATCAGTGAATGATTTGGTTCGTGTGCTGAAGAGGACTGACGGTGATATGGAGTTTAGGATGAATGCTATGGACCAGCTGCTCAATCTGCAGGTCCAGTGAAGTAATGGATAAAGATTTTTGTGGGGGGAGTGCATTTTTTTTGCGCCCCCCCCCCTATTTCTCTCCCCTTGCTGTTATGCCATCCATCCATCCCTATTTCTGCACTTTGTCTCCCACAGATGAATTCCAATCAGAATTCCGTAGTCCCAGTCAAGTTCAGGCCAAGAATTTGGGAGAATTTTAACACAGGTCAGACAGGATTCCCTCAGAATTCAGACAGGGTTCAGTCAAAATTCAGACACAATTCAGCCAGAATTCAGACAGGATTCAGCCGGAATTCAGCCAGGATTTGCAATGTCTTGTCGTGTTTATGGCATGTTTCTGCATCACTGCACACTGGTCAGAGCTTTGGTATTTATCGGCTGTTTGTCTCCCTGACAGTTGCCTAGCCTAGGAGGGGGGTGCAGCAGATCAGACCAGAGGTGCAGTACAGTGCACAGGTGCAGTGCACACATGTATATTCCTAGGGAGGTGAAGGCACTTTTATTTGTATATCGCCGAATAGTCTCCGATTGTTTTGTATTTGTTGATTTGTAGCAGGATTTCATGTTGGACATTTATTGTCTTGAACAGGCCCCTTCTATGACATTCACGGTGGCTTTATTGCGCTGCCGATGCTAAGGACAGTCCTGCAGATCAGTTCCTGACGGCCCTCTTGGACTGCCTTGAGGGACCGCCGGCCAACACCTGGCTTCCGACATGGAGTGATCGCGAAGAGACAATTTTCCCCCTTACCTTTGATGAGGTGTGGGAACAGTTCAAGGTACGTGGATCCCGACTGCCAGAGGATCATTACCACCAGATGCTTAAGAATTTCCCCTCATTTTCGCGTTGAATCCACCATGAGGTTCAGGATAAGAAGCAACGCTTCTGGAATCTGGTGGAGGAGGCTGATCATTCGGTTGAAAAGTTCTCCAATCCCGATTTGAAAAATTTCATTGTCGATACAATCCCCTCCGAAACTGCCGCCATCCTTCCGAACAAACAGTCCGAAGAAAAGGTCAAGACCTGGTGGGCGGAGGTGGATGGCTTCGATGCCTCCGCCAATAAATTTTCAGTTCCGCCAGCACTTCAAAAGTGTTCCCCCACGTTCGTTTCGGAAGGTGAAGGTCACTGGGGACACGTGGAAAATCAAGTTTCATGAACATGAGGATCGAGGCTTGTTTGTCCAAGTCCTCAACAGGGGAATAAGTTTCTTTGGGAAGCGCCTTAGGGCAAGAAACTGGGTGTTTTCATACAACCCGCAGGAACTGTGGGAAGAGGTTGAGCGGCTCGCTGACGCCGCCAACCAGAATTACCATGAGGGCCTTGGGGGTGGTAAGAATTGCAAGCAAAATACCCAAGGCGGCTTCAATAGGAGCAACAAAAAGGCGAATGACACAAAACGTGTCCAGCAAGGGTGTGGCATCTGCCTCTTGCTCGGTTCTACGAACCGAGCAAAGTCGTATTCTACGGGTAATCACCGGTGGTCAGCCCACAATCACAACATAATTGGGGAAAATGTCAGTAATCCCCCTGAGAACTCAGACAGAAATGCCCGACAGGTGTGGGGAGGGAAGGCTGGAAAAGGGAATCAGACCCCCTCCGGTGGAACCCAAAATCCCGGGGGCCCAAGCGGTTCCCAAGGCAGAGGAAATCCGACTCCATCCGGTTCCGGTGGGCAGCCAGGTGGTAAGAAAAATACAAATGCCACCCCCGGTGGCACCAACCCCCCTATCCGGCGGAAACAGAAGAAGTGCCCACAGATCCCAGGGTAAGGGTAAGCAAAACCCGTCTGGGGCCTGTTGTCAGGCAAGGGCAAGGGGCGTGGCGTGCGGTGGAGGTCCCTCATCCGGCGACCGTGGCCCTGGAAGGGGCAATCATCGTGTGGATCAGATGTTCGGTGCAGATCAGGTGTCAGATGCAGACCAAGATTACGTCAAAAATGCCTTGAATCTAGCAGATCATCCGCTCCATGAGGAGTGGATTGATGAATCCGGCTGCATCCACCAGGTTGATGTGGCCGCTGGAGGTCAGAACTTCTAGAGGAGCCACAAAATTGGGGAATCCACAGGCGATTTCCGGCATGATGGGCCTGATTCCTTTTCGTCCCTTGCTTGATGTAGGGTCTTTTGTCTCCCTTCCCCTAGATCCGGCAACGGATCCTCCTGCTGCAGTGGCCGAGGTGGGTGTACAGTCCAAGCACAAGGCCCAACAGTTCGTCACAACGCTGTGGGTTCCTGATGGCGAGGGCAATTTTCACCTCGCCACTTGCTTGGGTGACAATGGGTCGGAGATAAATCTCCAATCCAATTCTTTTTTACCCCACCACTGCGTGTTTTACTCGCCCCATCTCGAGCGAGTTTCTGGACACTCACCGTCCTAGGCGGACAATGCGGTTGTTATATACCAACCCATTTGGTCGCTCAGGACCTTCCGGATTCCGGCAAAGTTAGAGAAGGTGTCCTTAAGGATGACTACTTCTATCATGCTGAAGTAAAGAATGACTTTTAATTGGGCCATCCTTGGCTTCGCAAGAATCAGGTGGCGCCCGTAGGTGATAGGCGTTGTTTTTTGCTGGAGTCAGGTCCCTCGGAGCGCCCTGAACTTTTTACACGCAGGGTTTAGCAGTGCAGAAGAACTTTTGAAGCAAAACGTTACTCCAAAGTTTGGAGAAGGTGTCACCGCTGCGCAGGTGAATGGGAGTGTTGAGTACTCTCAGGAGTTAGAATGTCTTCGTAGGGACTCTCAGCCACGACGTTCTTCGCGCTGGCACTCTTCATCCTACAGAGTCGTCGATAAACAGTGCGATGCTATTTGTGATTATTTCTATGAACACCGTTCCTTTACCCCACAGTATGATGCCTTTGCTAATCTTGAGAACAACCGGTTTGATAATTACTTTCACGACACTTGGACCCAGAAATGAAACAAGAAGTTATTGATTAATCCTTGGTTTCACCTAATCCACCAGGTCATCCACAAAATCGAACAAGAAGAGACCCAGGCGATTTTACTTGTAACCTTGTGGGACGACAAGCCGTGGTTTCAGGAATTGCAGGACATTTGTGTAGACTACATCAAACTTCCGAGAAAAATTAAGCTGTACGCCAGGGATGACACAGGTCTCCTGCAACAGCGCTCCTGGAGTTCGCTCGCATTCCTCGTGGATGGAGGGCTTTCTGACTCTGAATCTGCTGATTCTGGGACTCATTCTTGTGTTGTGTCAGAATCTGAGGTTGACTGTGGTACTGATGATGAATGTATTTTTTCCGATTTTGCTGCGGCAGATGCCGAAGGTGATCCCTCGTCAAATGGATCCGCCTTGTCTCCCTCTTCCCCAATACGATCGACATCGAAAAGAATCTTCAGTGCATGGGCGAAGCGAAATTTTAAATAGCACCGCAAATCTAGAGTGTTTTTACAAAAATGCTCATGTGGAAGCTTTCAATGATCCTTTCGAGGAGCTGGATCAAGAAGATGATCTCTGGAATGTTGGCACCCGACCAACCTACTTTCAAGAAGCAGCTGATATGGACCCTTTTCCAAAACATTGATAAGAAGGTTCTTCCTGCCAAGGCGGAAGAGATCGCCAGAGTTTTTTCGACAGTAATTCCTGGCGATCAGGTCGACAGGGAGTTGTGTTCCAGGAAGAGAGAGAAGATTTTTGAGGAACGGGAGGTCACAACCCTTTCCGGCAAGTTAGTCAAAAACCCCCCTGTCCGTGGGCAGTTCGCTGAAGCCTTCATCGAGCTTTGTGAGGGGTACAAGGCGAAAAAACAGCGCCCCTATGAGAACCACGGACAAAAACATGAGATCCTGACAAAAATAAACGAAAGAAATCTCAGGGACTTTGGTTGGGTTGAGGGCCGTATGACCAGCGAGTGGTGCTGTGCGCCCTGTACAGTTCTGAAACCACCACCTGCAGACCAAATCACCATGGATGGTTGGCGAATGGTTGTTTCTTTTCGCAATCTTAACGCTGAAACCAAGGCGGATTCACACCCTCTTCCCCTCATTGAGGAAGAAGTCGCCAAGAGGGCAAGAGGTTGTTTGTTTTCTGTGCTGGATTTCCGTCATGGCTTTCACCAAATGCCATTCAGGAAGGACAGCCGACCTCTCACTTGTATGTGCACCCCATGTGGCCCGGTCCAGTGGACAGTCATACCCATAGGACTATACAATGCGCCCTCATTCTTTCAGAGAATGATGGAGGACGTGCTTTTTAAGGCTCATCCTGAGCTCCGTGCCTTCGTAAGTGTGTACATACATGATATAATTGTCGCGACGGATGGGGAGGGACTGACCGAAGAGGAGCTGGTGGCCCTATATGAGAAACAGCTGAACCATCCTTGATGCCAATCAGCTGATTTGTGCGCCGAAGAAGGGAAAAATTTTTTTACCATCCGTCGAATTTTGTGGTTCTGTTCTCGAGAATGGTACACGCCGGCCCAATCCAGGGAAACTCGTTGATATTCAGAAGTGGAAGCCCCCTGAGACTATTACGGAAATGAGAGGATCCCTGGGTTGTTGCAATTTTTATCACATATGTGTGCCGAATTATGCCAAATTTGCCGCCCCCCTCACTGAATTACTGAAAATAGGGAGAGATATGCAGGTTCAAAGGTGGGTATCAAGTGGACCGATGAATGCGAGGAAGCCTTCCATCACTTGAAGGCGGCCCTCTGCGAAGTCGCCACGTTGCATTCGCCGAAATTCAACAAACCCCTCTACACAAGAACGGACGCATCCAGGTACCCGATCAGAGCTGTCCTTGAACAGCTTGATGCAGCCACTGGCGATCATGTCCCTCTTGCATTTTGGTCTCGGAAGCTAGAACGACAGATGCAATGGTCGCCGCGTGAGCAGGAAACGTACCCCATAATCTGCACTCTGAAAAAGGACCAATCGCGGGTTGGCACCAATCGAGCCGAGGTCTTTATTCCAAATATTCGTTGGAAGGGGGGAAACTGGGGACGAAGGGTAAATTGTGTGTACCAGATGCCCAGGCCCCCGAGTGTTAAACTGGTGGAACAAATGGGAGTCCCCCCCACGCACATGGCCGTAGATTTTGATCGATGATCAAGCATAGGTTATTTGGCTCGAGGCTCTACACTCATTGCATGAGAGTAGCTGCCGGATGTGCCCAATGTGCTATCTCAACGCCCCCAAGCGCCAAGAAGCACGGCCATCTGAAGCCACATCCTATTCCGGAGTGCCTCTTTAACAGAGTCACGAGTGATTTCTTCTATCTGGGTGAACTCGATGACGAAGAGTGCCGTTGGACTAACAAAGAAGTCAATGGAGTGCTCCTTATTCAATGCCATAGTTCCGAATACATTCAGGTGTTGCATTGTATCATCGAGTCGATGACTGGCAAAGCTGCGCCCAATGGTGCGCGCAGACATGGATGGGAGCTTGGGACGTCCCATTTGAGGTAATTACGGAGTCAGGTAAGGAATACACCTCCGTATGGTGGAGAGATTTATGTACCCGCCTTGGAATCCATCACCTCTGGTGTGAAATCCACTCACATCGAGTCTGCCAGGCGAAAGAGCCGGCCGCTCACTTGTATATATGCTCCGTAAGGAACTCGCCAGTGAGAACGACTACCATTGGCTTGAGATTCTTTTCGCCTTGCTTCGCCGTTACCACCACGTGCCTTTGTACCATGGCCTTTCTCCAAATGAAATTGTCTTTGGACGAATGAAGTGGTGGTGCAACATGCCGTTGAATAACCCGCGCCCCTGCCCCTTCGCTGTTAATACATGAAATCCAAAGGGCAGAAAAAACTGTCTCTAAATTAATCGATAAGCATCAGGCTGACTGGCTCTGGGTCCAGAATCAGGGCCCAAAAACCCCATACAATTTTGAAGTGGACGATCGAGTTTGGCTTCGAAAATCGGAAACCACTCTGGACGGAGATGATAATCTTCTTCCCTTGGCATAGGGGCCATTTGCTGTTACAGCCGGTCTAGGAGAAAACAGGTGGTAGATCCGCGTGGATGTCAACAGTGAAATCGAAGTTTCCGGCGATCGCCTCAAGAGAGAAATTCCTTTCCCCAAAGGGAGAGCTACACCTCTTTTTTGGACCTCGAAATTTCCATCGGATCGGGTCATCGAAGGGGGGAAGTATGAACTCGAGCAGATTCTGGAGGCACATCGTGACGAAAAAGGCAAATTGAATTTTTTGTGTGAGTGGAGGGGCTTTGATTCCAGTCACAACAACTGGGAACCAGCCCATTCTTTCGTTCCTGGCTACACTAAGGGGTTCATTGATTTCCTCAAGAAGCACCCCGAAATTAGTGTACTCCTGACGGATTGTCTGTCCAAACCAGACAGACGGAAAAAGACCCGTGGTAAATCGAGATCCAGCCTTTTATGGCCCTCATTCGTCACATTGCAGGCTTGATCCGCCAATCCCCCCTCCTGCGGTCAGGCCAGCCCAGGAGCCAAATGAGGACCGAGCTTCGAGTTCTGCCGCTGACTCACAGCGCCCAAGCCGCACGCGTGCCCGACCAGACAGGTTGGTGGTCACATGCATTCGTGCTTGGCGGAATGGTGGAAGGCATCTCAAGACTTGAGTCGCTGGCGCCCCCAGTTGGCTAACAGTTGCCTAGTCCAGGGCGTCACGGCACTCGTCCCTAGGGCTCAAGGGTGTAGGTTCGAAACCCTTGCATGTCCCACTCCTTCCAAAGGTCCAGCATCGCCAGTAAGAAAAAACAGATTTTCCTTAAGGGTGCGCCTACTTCAGATGCCGATTGATTACCGATTGTAGTTTATCCATAACTCTGTGACGAGGAGTGCGTACTGCAGATTGCCAGGCTGAAGACCGCGATCTGGGAGAATCGACGTGTGTCGTCATTTTTCATTAAAAGATTTGATGAAGACACAGTTTGTCGTATCCCCGTAAATAGTTCTGACGGATTTGTCCCTGAGCTGATGTTAAGAGAAGGATTGTCAGTATTACTGTTGGCCGATTCAAGGGACGTCTCGCATGTGTCTGTACATACTCGCCGTCTTTTCCCGTGATTATGCTTTCTTTCACGTATCTCAGTGCATATCACATTTGCATACATGAGTGTAGTTTATCACACCACATCCTACCTTTCTTTTTGCAGCCATGAGGTGTTAAGGTGCATGGGGATTAGGACAAGGAGTAGTTTGCGTGTTGAAGGTACGATGTGAACCTTGTGGGAGACGAGTAGTAAGAAGCTTGTGCCACATGAGATGTACATAGTATCTTGTGCAAGCTACGATGGTGAACAATGGACTACGAGTCACACACGATATTGGTTTGGCATTTATGTGATCCATTCACGCTATGCTTCGCGTCTTTGTTTAGCTAAAGCCTTTAGACTTGAAAGTTTTTATGAATCTTTTCGCAATTTTTATAATGAAATAACACCCTGAAAACGGAGCCACATGGTGTTTTTCTTTGTTGTAGCAGAGCGCACGCATACCAAAGCTCTTTGTTTTCAAAGAGTGAGGTATGCCTTTCCTACGCCGGCTCCTAAAATGAAGTGCAAACGCACTAACATTTTACACCAAAGTAGCACCACGGACACTCCTCAATGTTGGAGAGCAAAAAGAAATTTTCACAACAAGATTTCGTCCTTTTTGAACATGAATTTGTATGAGCCAATTGCATATTGTATATTACGGCCGTGTGCAACCTTTATGTGCCGACATTAAGACCGCCGACCACTTGCTTATCATAGTTTAGTAATAGCTACTAGTCGCTAGTTAGCCCTACCTAGTTTCAAATCCCCATGCAGCGAGACTACCCAATGGTTTTGTTTGTGTTGATGGTTGCCTTGGCAAATGGTCCTACTACCATCGGGCTCCATCTGTAAGTGCAATGTCTATTGTTTGTTTCCTTTTCTCGGGTCTCTTGAGTTGCCTTGATTGGCAAAGCCTGCTGCTTGTTTGCTTGCTTGTTTCACCCGGTGCCTGCTGGTTTTACCGGAAGCCAAATCACTCCTCAAAGCAGTACATGCAAGACACCCATATCCCACAGCAGTAATGTACAAGAGTCAAATATGTCATGAACCGGATCCAGTCACAGTAGCAGTGTTGATGGCGGCACCAATAGCAGCAATGACGGCAAGAGACAATTCAAGGGCTCATCATACCCTATATAAATACATAGCATCAGGGGCTGAATTGTCTTGCGGGAATACTATGCACGCATCGAAAGGTCGCAAATATTATGCATGCACCGAGAAGCGCTCACAGAAAAGGCGTGAAATTATGGTCACTATTACCCGGCGCGACCTCTGTAGACTAGCGCTTCTGTCGCTAATGGTAGCGTTTGACGGCCGCAGTTACACCCCCCTACCAGGACTTACCCACGGGGGTGAGGCCGATACCCACAGAGTAGCGAGGCCGGCAAACGTGGCACTCACATGCACATGTATGGGGTATACCACTGCTTGTCCCCCAAATTAGAGGCAATCGCAAAGGCTCCGACCAAGGGCAACGCCCGCCTCAAGTCGTCGAATAGGACGCATAGGGTTCGTTCACACCATGCCAGTACAACACGCCATTGTGGTTATTCTGTACAGCACGTATTTCAACTACTCCTTAAACCGCATGACTCAAGACATCATCAGTCTGGCACAGTCCCACGACCTCTATGTCTCACTTGCATGTCCACTGTGGCGTGGTGTCACTCCAAAACCGAAGGACGCATGGAGCTCACTGTGGCATTAGGAGCACCTGTGATGCGTAGGGTTGGTCTGTGTGCCTGTTCTGGTCATGTTGTCACCTATAAGGACCTTGATGTGAGTGGCCGAGTGAATTGGTCACGTAGCGCCATGTCAAAGACACCTCAAGTCCCTCAACCCCACGTCCCTAGGTATTGGACACTGTTACCACAGACTTGTGTGTAGCGTGCGGCGTCACTCCACTGAAGGAAGAAAAGGGTCTCAGTTCCGAGAAACGAGACATGGACGCACCCAACTGGGTCGTAGTAGTGTTGCTGAAGCTCGAGGCTACTGCCCATGCTCCCCAATCTTCACCCTTCCCACAGAGCTTACCACCTTCGATATTTACAAAGGTTATTTCAGGGCGGAGATACATACAGGGAGGCGGTGGAGCGTCATTGGGCAAAGCCAAAATCAAAACTTCACTTTGCTTCCCAACACTCCTGTAGTTCTGGCGCCAACAAATATATATAGAAATGAAGAGAGAGAGAGAGAGAGGTGACCACAGGCATCAAAACAAATTGGGCTGCGCGCTGTTGAGCGCATGCTTGACGGCGCATGGAGAGCACTTCAAGCTCTTGAGTCCACGACAAGGCTATGCTGTCGCCTGACGCCTAGTACTCCTGACTGGCGTTCACGGCTGGTCGCCCTTCGCTGAGACGCGCTGATGCTGGGGACTGTCGCCTGACGCGCAGTTCTCTTGACTGGCGTTTACGGCTGGTTGCCCTTCGCTGGGACCCGCGGATGCTGGAAGCCGTTGTCTGACGCGCAGTACTCCTGACTGGCGTTTACGGCTGGTTGCCCTTTGCTGGGACCCGCTGATGCTGGAAGCCGTTGCCTGACGCGCAGTACTCCTGACTGGCGTTTATGGCTGGTCGCCCTTCGCTGCGACGCGCTGATGCTGGACGCCGTTGCCTGACGCGCAGTACTCCTGACCGGCGTTTACGGCTGGTCGCCCTTCGCTGGGACGCGCTGATGCGTGAAGCTGTGGCCTGACGCGCAGTACTCCTGACTGGAGTTTATGGCTGGTCGCCCACCACTTGCTGGCTTAGCGACGCTTTGATTGCTTGGACTTGCGCTTGTTTTTGCTGGAAGATGGCACGGTCTGAAAATCTCGAAGGATTGATGTCAACTCCTTCGCCCACCAGTACTCTAGGCAAGTTGTTCCCTCCTCATTCACTAATTGTCGGCACGAATGGTTGCTTGGCAACTCGCTGGTCAAGAGGCAATAAGCAAGGCCACGAATACACAAAGGCTTGTCCTGTAATTCTTCTGCGTGGGTAATTTTTCCCACGACCCTCTCAAAGAGCTCTTCAGAAATCCAGTTGTTACCGAAGTACAAACCGTGCACCATGTTTTTCGTGAACCTCTTAAAAAAGGAACCCTCGTACGGTAGCAACGCTGTTGTGAGTTCCTTGTTTTTGACCGAATGTGTAGCACCTTGAACATAAAAGTTCGACAGACAGTCCTCGTACTCAGGACGCCACCAGTCATCAGTGCGTGTCGCTTCGAGAACTTTGGTGCCGGTCACTTCAAGAGCTTCGGTGCCTGTCAGCTCAAGAACGTTTTCTGGTCTGGACACTGGTTCTTCGTCACTGTCCACCCGTGCAACCACATACTCCTGATCAAGAATTTTCTCCGCTGCCAAACACCAGGCTTGTGATTCTGACCATCGAGGATAAGCATGCCTGAGGCTCACTCTTTCAGTAGGAGTTAGTTGCACCCAGACAGTTTGGTTGGAGGACTCATACCAGGCTTGTGGATCAGAGTAACCTTCAGACTCCTTCAAATATTTTAACATCACCTCTCGCCAGTTCGTTTGACTCACCACTTCGGGGACTTCTGCGTTCCAGGCCTGTTGAAGCGCTTGTTCGAGCCCTGTAACCAACACGGTAAGGACCTTCTGAGCCTCGTACCATGGAACCACGTCTTCCGACTCAAAATCGATAGTTAATTCCAGCGCGGCTGCAGAAAGCTGACAGGAGGTCTTGGCATTTCTTGTCACCTGTGGCGCCCGCTGAAGGAGAGACACTGGTTCGTCCACTTCTGTTTCATCACAATCCGAATGAAAGAAATGTTCAGGGAAGTAAGGCGCGGGTTGAGACAGGGGCACTGGTTGTAACGGCGCCTGAGTCAAGGCTCTTGCATGGGCCAACAACGCAATAGGCTCCTGTGTGAGATCTTCGTCGCAATCTGGCATTTTTTCTGCTCCTTCTGGCTGTTTTCTGTTACGGCGACGCTGCGCGCCTGGGAGACGACGTTGTGTCTTGTCTGGCTCTGCACCAACATTGTTTCCTTCATCCGAATCCTGGCTGACCTTCAAAACACTTCCTTTGTCTCCGTACGTCAGATGAGCGTCAGCTTGTCCAGAAGCACCTTCGGAGTGCACATTCGGCAGTGCCGCACCAGCACCCGAATTTGGACAACGCTTGGCGCTTGAACCAAGGCGCATGAACCAGGTCTTCCACCACTTAGAATTGGAACTTGATATCATTTGATGACTTGAATTGTCTTGTAAGTGCAATGTCTATTGTTTGTTTCCTTTTCTCGGGTCTCTTGAGTTACCTTGATTGGCAAAGCCTGCTGCTTGTTTGCTTGCTTGTTTCACCCGGTGCCTGCTGGTTTTACCGGAAGCCAAATCACTCCTCAAAGCAGTACATGCAAGACACCCATATCCCACAGCAGTAACGTACAAGAGTCAAATATGTCATGAACCGGATCCAGTCACAGTAGCAGTGTTGATGGCGGCACCAATAGCAGCAATGACGGCAAGAGACAATTCAAGGGCTCATCATACCCTATATAAATACATAGCATCAGGGGCTGAATTGTCTTGCGGGAATACTATGCACGCATCGAAAGGTCGCAAATATTATGCATGCACCGAGAAGCGCTCACAGAAAAGGCGTGAAATTATGGTCACTATTACCCGGCGCGACCTCTGTAGACTAGCGCTTCTGTCGCTAATGGTAGCGTTTGACGGCCGCAGTTACACCATCGAGCGCTATCAAGGCTTCTTTGGGGAAGAAGAAGCGTCCATGGATCACCATCAATATTTCCCTTCGTGAGAAACGATTACGTGGGGCGCCGTCAACATTTTATCTTCGATCTCTTCGTGAGGGATGCCTATGAATGACATCGTCGGGATGAACCTTCGTCGAGTGGTATAGAGCTACCTTCGTTGGCGAGAGCTTTCGTGGATCGCTATCTAATTCCCTTCGTTGGAAATGCTCTCGTGGATCGCTATCAAATTCCCTTCGTTGGTAAAGCTTTCATGGATTGCTATCAAATTTGCTTCGTTGGTAAAGCTCTCGTGGATCGCTATCAAATTCCCTTCGTTGGAAATGCTCTCGTGGATCGCTATCAAATTCCCTTCGTTGGTAAAGCTTTCGTGGATTGCTATCAAAGTTGCTTCGTTGGTGAAGCTCTCGTGGATTGCTATCAAATTCCCTTTGTTGGAAATGCTTTCGTGGATAGGGATCAAATTCCCTTCGTTGGAAAAAGCTTTGGTGTATTGGTATCAAATTCCCTTTGTTTGAAAAAGCTTTCGTGGATCCCTCTCAAATTCCTTTCGTGCACAAAGCGTTCGAGGACTGCTATTGAATTCCCTTTGTTTGTAAACACCTTCGTGAATTGATATCGAATCGTGCTTTCTTGACAAAAGCCCACTTGCGCTATAAAGGAACCCTGTCACGGGATGAGACACCGTGGATTGCTATCAACGTTCATTGTTGGGAATGCCTTCGATCGCAACCGATACCCCCTCGTGAAAAAAAAACAATTCTGCGTTCATGAGAATCAAGGGTCCTTTGGTGAGAAGAGCCTAAGTGGATGCTATGAACCTCCCTTTTGTGAGAGTGTCCTCCTTGAATTGCCTACGGCACTTTGGTACCACGTACCGCTAAGTACATGATCAATTTTGTACGTTGGCGTTGAAGCTTCTCCGAGAGGTTCCCCGTGCTTTATGTGATTTGGACAAAGGGGAAACAATGAAAAGGCGAACAAGCGAACGTTCACCAACCACGAGGAAACAACGGTACGGCGAGCAAGGAATGACCACGTACCACGGGGAAACAATGGTATGGAGGTATGACGAACAAGTATGTTAAAAATGCGAGGGAAGGCGCCAAGGGGACGGAAACACAAACGCACACAAAGCCGCAAGATGCACGAAGACGGAGACGAGACAAAAGAAAGTCATGGTATGCAACCCCAGCCCCGCCCCACCCACAAACAAACACACGCTTTCTCTATAGGCGACGGCAACAAGAAGCGGCACAAGGTACAACAAGTATGTTGAAAAAAAAAAAAAAAAAACACGAAACCGCCTTCCACGCCCTCTCTATAGGGGAAACGCAATGCGGAGAGGTATGTTATCGAAGACGCAGCGAGAAAAAAAAAAAAAAAAAACACGAGGGAGGAGACACAAACCACAACACGCAAAAAAAAAAAAACAAAAAGGACCTGCGCACGCTCTTTCTCAACAGGGGAAGAAAACATGATGGGACGAAAGGACAGGTACGTGCTACGCATCACACATGCCACGCATCTCTGCTACA
Source organism: Eutreptiella sp. 'Long Island Sound 2002' (assembly GCA_964036045.1). Taxonomy (NCBI): domain Eukaryota; phylum Euglenozoa; class Euglenophyceae; order Eutreptiales; family Eutreptiaceae; genus Eutreptiella; species Eutreptiella sp. 'Long Island Sound 2002'. The sequence continues at coordinate 97,703,750 of OZ038383.1, forward strand.
CATCTACAGGACCTCTTCTTCTGCCTTTTGAAACATGCCGACGACCGACGACGAGAACCAGCCAAGGTATGACACACCCCACCCCACCAACCACACACCGCGAGCACACGCACGCGCACGCACGACAGCCACACCGAGCGCGACCCCCCCCCCCCCCCACGCCACCCACACCAACACGAAGGGCCACACAACGCACACACACACACCAGGGCCAAGGGGAAGGGCACCCGGAAGACACACCCAGCGCAACACCACACCACACCACCACCGGCAGCGAAACCCAGCCAGGAGTGGCGGGGAGTAGCACACAGGAACCTCCGCCAGGAGTGGCGAGGGACCAACCACACCAGCCACAAACCCACCACACACGCCACCGCCGCACGCCACACGCCGCACACCACACACCGCACACCACGCACCACCGCCGACAGCGAAACCCAGCCAGGAGTGGCGGGGAACCGCGCCCGGGACCCTCCGCCAGGAGTGGCGAGGAACGCCCACCACCGCCGGCAGCGAAACCCAGCCAGGAGTGGCGGGGAGTAGCACACAGGAACCTCCGCCAGGAGTGGCGAGGGACCAACAACCAACACACCACCGCCACACACCACACACCACCGCCGCCAGCGGACCCCAGCCAGGAGTGGCGGGGACCGCCCACCACCACCGGCAGCGAAACCCAGCCAGGAGTGGCGGGGAGTAGCACACAGGAACCTCCGCCAGGAGGGGCGAGGGACCAACAACCAACACACCACCGCCACACACCACACACCACCGCCGCCAGCGGACCCCAGCCAGGAGTGGCGGGGACCGCCCACCACCACCGGCAGCGAAACCCAGCCAGGAGTGGCGGGGAGTAGCACACAGGAACCTCCGCCAGGAGTGGCGAGGGACCAACCACACCAGCCACAAACCCACCACACACGCCACCGCCGCACGCCACACGCCGCACACCACACACCGCACACCACCCACCACCGCCGGCAGCGAAACCCAGCCAGGAGTGGCGGGGAGTAGCACACAGGAACCTCCGCCAGGAGTGGCGAGGGACCAACAACCAACACACCACCGCCACACACCACACACCACCGCCGCCAGCGGACCCCAGCCAGGAGTGGCGGGGACCGCCCACCACCACCGGCAGCGAAACCCAGCCAGGAGTGGCGGGGAGTAGCACACAGGAACCTCCGCCAGGAGTGGCGAGGGACCAACAACCAACACACCACCGCCACACACCACACACCACCGCCGCCAGCGGACCCCAGCCAGGAGTGGCGGGGACCGCCCACCGCCACCGGCAGCGAAACCCAGCCAGGAGTGGCGGGGAGTAGCACACAGGAACCTCCGCCAGGAGTGGCGAGGGACCAACCACACCAGCCACAAACCCACCACACACGCCACCGCCGCACGCCACACGCCGCACACCACACACCGCACACCACCCACCACCGCCGGCAGCGAAACCCAGCCAGGAGTGGCGGGGAGTAGCACACAGGAACCTCCGCCAGGAGTGGCGAGGGACCAACAACCAACACACCACCGCCACACACCACACACCACCGCCGCCAGCGGACCCCAGCCAGGAGTGGCGGGGACCGCCCACCACCACCGGCAGCGAAACCCAGCCAGGAGTGGCGGGGAGTAGCACACAGGAACCTCCGCCAGGAGTGGCGAGGGACCAACAACCAACACACCACCGCCACACACCACACACCACCGCCGCCAGCGGACCCCAGCCAGGAGTGGCGGGGACCGCCCACCACCACCGGCAGCGAAACCCAGCCAGGAGTGGCGGGGAGTAGCACACAGGAACCTCCGCCAGGAGTGGCGAGGGACCAACCACACCAGCCACAAACCCACCACACACGCCACCGCCGCACGCCACACGCCGCACACCACACACCGCACACCACCCACCACCGCCGGCAGCGAAACCCAGCCAGGAGTGGCGGGGAGTAGCACACAGGAACCTCCGCCAGGAGTGGCGAGGGACCAACAACCAACACACCACCGCCACACACCACACACCACCGCCGCCAGCGGACCCCAGCCAGGAGTGGCGGGGACCGCCCACCACCACCGGCAGCGAAACCCAGCCAGGAGTGGCGGGGAGTAGCACACAGGAACCTCCGCCAGGAGTGGCGAGGGACCAACAACCAACACACCACCACCACACACCACACACCACCGCCGCCAGCGGACCCCAGCCAGGAGTGGCGGGGACCGCCCACCACCACCGGCAGCGAAACCCAGCCAGGAGTGGCGGGGAGTAGCACACAGGAACCTCCGCCAGGAGTGGCGAGGGACCAACCACACCAGCCACAAACCCACCACACACGCCACCGCCGCACGCCACACGCCGCACACCACACACCGCACACCACCCACCACCGCCGGCAGCGAAACCCAGCCAGGAGTGGCGGGGAGTAGCACACAGGAACCTCCGCCAGGAGTGGCGAGGGACCAACAACCAACACACCACCGCCACACACCACACACCACCGCCGCCAGCGGACCCCAGCCAGGAGTGGCGGGGACCGCCCACCACCACCGGCAGCGAAACCCAGCCAGGAGTGGCGGGGAGTAACACACAGGAACACACCACACACCCGCCACAACCCCACCAACACACCACCACCGCACACCACACACCACAAACCACGCACCACACACCAACACAGACACCACGCGCGCACGCACCGCGCCACAAACACACACACCGGCGGCGAACCGCGACCAGAGGAGGGGGCGACACGCCCGCAAGCAACACAGCCAGGAACAGCGAACACCCCCCCCCCCCCACCACCACCACCCCACCCCGGAGAGACGGGACACCAACCACCGCAAACCGCACAGCGAAAAGGGGGGCGGGACGAAAAGGGCCCACGGGGGGCGCCGGCGAGGGACCCAACCTCAGGGGTTTGGGGGCCCCCCCGGTGACCGTATCGGCCCCACCTGAGCACACGCAATAAGGTGGGATACGCCCGGGACCGTTGGTCAGCGGCCCGCGGTGGCACCGGCCTGGGGGGGTGACCAATGGGCCTGACCAAGAGCACTCCCCACGGCACGTACTGCGGTTCGGGCCCAGCGAGGGGCTGCGGGTAGGGCACACCGTCCATCGGGGCAGGCAAGAGACGCGCCTGTCCCGCGAGGACTCCCCAGCGACCCACAGTGTACCCGACCCCGGTGTGGGGAACGGCTGGAGTACCTGGCTACGGAACAGGTCCATGGACGGCATCCGTACAACAGAGTTACACCCTGACGGGGAGTGCAAGCACCGGCTCCCCCACGGGGAAACACCAGGGGAAGGGACCCGAGCCGGCGACAAGGACCCCCCCCCCACACACCACAGCCGGGAAGGCCCGGGCACGACACCGCCCCAAGCGACACGGAAAAGAGGAGGGCACACGCAAAGGGGACAGCAAGGGGACGCACCACCAACAGACCCCAGCCAAGGGGGGCGGGGAACCACACAGCCGAGACAGGGGGGGGGGCACAACACACAGCCCCCACACCAAACGGGGCCGCCAAACCACGCCCGCAAAGGCGAGGGCAGGCGCCCCAACGCACCACCAACACACCGCACACACGCCCGAGCGTGCACACAACACACACCCCCACAACCGCCACCGACACGAGCCCCACAAGCGCACACCACACACCAAAGCACAGGCGCCGCCCGCACCACACACGCAACACACACAAACCCAAACAATAGGAACCCAGCAACCCGCCAGGGGGACTGCAGGGCCGCCAGAAGCCGCTAGGACGCAAAGGAGGACCCACCAAGCCCGCAGCCAGGAGTGGCGAACGGCCACACCCAGAAACACCCGAACGGCCACGCCCAACACCAGGACCGGGCACTACGACACCCACACCAGCACCGCCACCAACGCCCAAACCGGACGCCACGACACCCTCACCAGCGGACACACCCGAAACCAGCGGGAGCACCATCGGCAACACCAGCGACCCCAGCACCCACCAACAACAAACCAACACAAAAAGCCACCCAACACTGCCCAACGACCGCACCCAACCGATCCGGTCCCCCACCGGCTCGCACCCAGAACCACCGCCACCGACATCCACGCCATCAGAAACACCAACACCGCCAAAAATCAAGCCAGCACAACACCCTCACCAACACCGTCACCACCGGCACCAACGCCTACGACACCTACGCATGCCACCGCCGGTTCCAGCACCTACATCACCCAAGCCAACGGCATCAAGCACACCATCGCCGGCAACACCCCACCATCAGCGTCGCCACCAGCAACCTCTGCCACCGGAGGACACCGAAACCGCCACAGCCGGTGAGCCAACAAACCACCAAGCCCCGGCCAGGGGAAGCGAGGGCACGCGCCCGGAACCACCATGCAATCCCCGGCGACACCCACACCACCGGCGCCGCCAACACCACCCTCACCCACGACACCACCCGGAGCAACACCTACGCCACCTACACCAACAGCAGCACCAGCAGACCACACCACCTACTGCACACCCCCCCAGACAGAGCCACAGAAACCGACCACCGCCCTGAACGCAAGCCACGGACCACCCACACACAGACCCACGCCAACCACCACCAGCACCGGCAGCGTCCGAGACGCCGAGAACCATAGCGACACCCACAACGACCTCACCACCGGCATCACCGACACCGACACCGGCAGTACGGCCTCAGCACCGACAAACCAGAGCGTCAACGGCAATCGCCACGGCAACACCGCCCGGTACGACACCATCGGCATCAACAACACCAAGGGAGCCAACACACAGGCCAGCGACACCCATGGGTACCTCCACCAGGAGTGGCGAGGTCCCACCCCCGCCGTCAGAACACCACCATCCACCAGGGCAACACCCGCAGCGCCCACATCGGCCGCAGCTCCACCGGCGGCGCCCTCGCCAACACCGTCACCAACACCGCGACGGCCAGCCACGAGTGGCACGCCCGGAACCGCCGACCACCCAAACACAGGCCGCGCCCAGCACCAACACCAACAACGCCCACGCCAACAGACCACCACAACACACGCCAACCACCAAGTAACACATAAGGCACCCTCGCCTTCGGCAACACCAACGCCACCAACACCCACGGCACTATCCACACCACCACCAACCCCACCAACGACGGGCCGAGGTGCCGTCACCTACAACGCCCCCAACACCACCACCACGGCCCCGCCACCTAGGGCAACCCCACCAAGGACGCCAGCACGGCTAGCGAACGAACGCCACCGAGCCCTCAGGAGAGGCGAACGCCCGCACCCAGCAACACCCGAACGGCCACGCCCAGACCCAGGGCCAGGAACTGCGACACCCGCACCGCCGCCAGCACCCAAACCGAACACCACAACACCCTCACCAACGGGGACGCCCGGAACCAACAACGGACCAACAGCGGCCAAGTTACACCCAAGGCGTTCCAACCGCGCCACCCACCGGCCCGCACCCAGAACCACCACCAGCACCAGCAACAGCCACTGACAACCCACACACAGACCCACACCAACCACCAGCAGCATCGACAACATCAGCGACACCGTGAACCATAGCAGCGCCCGCAACGACCTCACCACCGGCACCACCGACGGCGCCACCGGCAGTGCGACCTCACCGACAGCAACCCGGAGCATCCCCCATCCCGCGTCCCGGTGAGACACCATCGGCAGCAAGGACACCGAGGGGGCCAAGGCCAACCCACCAGCCAACGACGCACGTGGGAACCTCCGCCAGGAGTGGCGAGGTCCCCCCTCCGCCGTCAGAACACCGCCAGGGCAGCACTTACAACACCCTACAACGCCAACACACACAGCTCCCCCGGCAGCACCCCCACCAACGCCAACACCGGCACCACCGACAGCGGCAACACGGCGACACCACCACCCAACCGCAGCAAGGTCACCCTAAACCGCAACCGCAGCAACACCTGTCACTACGGACCCACGGACAGCCGACACCACCAGGACCACAGACCGGCCAAACACCAGCCACGAATGGCACGCCCGGAACCACCGAACACCAGCACACAGGCCACCGGACACCGCGAGACACACCACCGCCCCTAACACCCCTAACACCACCACCACGACCCCGGCACAGAGTAACACCTAGGGCGCCCCCATCGACGACACCACCCAGGACGCCACCACGGCTGGCGAACAAACGCCACCAGCGCCGCCCACCAGGCCCCCAACCAAGGGTAGAAACAACAACGCCACACGCCATCGCACCCACCGCATCGAAATCACCCGGAGCAACGTCAACATCAACCAGGGGTCCCCACCACCCACCCAAGCAGCACAAAACACCACAGCAACACCACCACACCCTCACCACCAGCGACACCACCGCCAGCACCCTCCGCCAGGAATGGCGAGGAGAAGGCCCAACAGCGCGGACCCACCCAACGTCCCCGGCACCCTCACCATCGGACCGTCACCACCGGCGCCGACCCCCAACACACCACCGTCACCAACGCCACCGACCCCGGACGCAAAAATCACACAGCCCGCACACACGGCACCAGCCAGAGCAACGCCGACACCACTCCCGGCCAACTCACACGAACACCACCGGAAGCACCACCGTCGACCGAACACCACGGCGACCCCAGGGTACGAGTCCCCCCCACCATCTGCACGGCCAGCGACGCCGTCACCGGCACCAACCGGAACACCGACAACGACAGCCTCACCAACAACCGACACCCCCCTACCGCTGCCACCCACCAGTCACGCCACCCGCCGTCAAAGCCACCCACCAATGCCGCACCCCGAACCACACTTACACCCGAAACCGGCACCAGCACGCCCGGCCGAACCGTCAATGGCACCACCGCCATGGCACCGCCTACGCTCACCACCGCCACCACCACCCCACGCGAGACCAGGAACCCCCGCCGTCGCCAACGGCCTCAACGAGCACCGACACCACCAACACCACCACCGCCGGACAGGGACTACCCACAAACCAGGAACATCTCCACCACCAACAACCAATACACCACCCGCGGCACCCCACCATCGCCGACACCACCACGGCACCCATCACACCTCCACCACCGGAGGCGACGTGGGCCACACCACCCGTCAACTACAGCACCCTCGCCACCACCGCCACATCCGGCCCACGAACGTTACCGCCGACAACACCACATACGCCCATACGTCACCCACGCCATGCTCACCGACCATCACCTCGTCATCAGAGACACCAACACCACCGGCGACGACGACAGCGACAACAGCTGACCCACCAGCTAACCACCATCAACCATAGCCCAGCACCAGCTTCATCTACTCTAACGCCCATACCACCCTCGCCAACAGCCGCCACCGACACAATCATCCACTCCGGCGCCCACACCACCCTCACCACCAACATCACCAACACCACCACCCCCAAGGTCAGGGCCCGCGGGAAACAGAACGGCAGAGCGAGCACGCCACCACCCGCACGCGTCGCCCACCCTATCGTACACCGCTCCGCAACACGCCCCCCCCCGCTTCCCCTGACAGGGCGTGCGCTCCAGCCCACTGCTGGGAAGACGACTTCGACATCCTCCCGGCCATCCGACACCTACTGGCAGCCACGGCCCCGCGCCCACAAGCCCACCAGCAACCCACGGAACCGCAAGAGCCCGACCACCCCATGCCACCACGCTCCATATCCCCTGCGTCCACCGCAGACCGGAACGCGGAACACCAGCGAGAGGAGCCCGACCCCGGCCGCGCCGCCACGCCCCCACCGCCCCCCCCCCCCAAAGGACATCTACGCCACGCTGGCCACCACCCTAGCCCCCATGGACGCCGAGCAGTACTACCAGTCCGTCCAACGAGACCTCCCTGAGGACCACGCGACCCTCCAGGGGTGGAAGCAGGAGAAAAGGTACGACAACGAGTGGGGCACAGAGGAAGACCTTCTCTGGGACGACACCTGGAAAGGCACCGCGGACACCTTCCTGGAGGCAGCAGCCGAAACCTACCCCCGCCCGCCCGGGGACACCAGACACGGCCTCCACGCCCTCCTAGCGTTCCACAGCTGGAAACACCGCCACACCGTCACCCTCCACCCCCTCGACCACAATCCGCACCGATGGACACCTGAAGACGACGCCACAGCCACCATCACCGTACAGCAAAGCCCCGAGAACCCGGAGGAATACCACATCACCTGGGACGATCCGGCACCCCACCCCCCCGCCTCCCCCACCCTCCCAGATGTCTTCGCCGCCATCAGTGCAGAGCTCCAGGAGGCCAAAGCCCCCCACCAACTGGACGAAGACATGCCCCAGGCACCATCACCATCAACCACACAAGACCAACCCCGCACAGAGCCCCTCATCCACCCCATCACCACAATGGAGCTCCCCCCACAACACCGCACCACCCCAGACCGAAACGGGTTTCGAGACCTGCCGCGGGAATGGGCGGTCCACAACGGCACACTCCGATGGGACGAAATCACACCGGGCCTCCAGGCCATCCGCCTCCACTCAATCGCAGAGCCCACCACCACCTGGGCACTACCGACGGACCGCCACCACCTCCTCCTCACCGTCCAAGGCGATGCCACGATCACACCCACGGAAGGAGACCCCGTAACAGCAGCCGCCGCCCACGCCGTCCACATACCCCCGCAAGCATCGTCGGCACCTATGACGGTGCATCCAGGCCCCACCCCTTGGCAGGCCATCGTCGTCACCTACCCCGCCCCCAATGACCACACACATACCTGGCAGCAACGATGGGAGGACATCCGAGGGGACCTCCTCCAAGAACACCTAGGGCTCACACGCACCCACCACACCCTACAACCGATACGAGGAGTAGGCCAAGCGTCACACGGCATACACGCCCCGGGAGTATGGGCCTACGCCACACCCATAAACCCACAAGCAGCGGAGGACATCAAGACCGCCCTATCCATCCAGCAAGCCCAGACCCAAACCCCGCACCGCAACACCCAACGAGGCTACACAATTTGGTGGGCGTACCAAGACCATGACACCCTCACCCCCCAACCGGGGGCCCCCCCTCTAGACACCAACACCACCGCCCTCCTCCAAGCCGCAACAGCGGCAGCCACACAGGTAGGGGCCCCGGAAACCTGGGGCCCACAATACCTGGTCGAAACCAAAGTGGCGCCCCACGCGAAGGGCCAAGACAAGCCCCCAACACCGAAGCCGCTCCACCCCCCGCTCAAGCTAGACCCGACGGAGCACACCCCCCAGGATGAATGGGCGACCCACTACATCATCCCCCACACCACCACCCGCAAGAACGACGCCGCCAAGATCACCGTCACCCGCCACCTCCCCCACACCACACAGGTGTATGAGCTGACGGCCCCCAACGTCCTCGTCACCCGTCGCCGACACGACGAGCGATACACCATACAGGCGGAAGGGGCCGCCGCGACCACCCTGTACACATGGGCAACACGGGGGGACCTCCCACACCCCACCCTCCACCACGCCCCCTCCTGGCCCACCCCCTTCCACACAGCGGACCGCCCCAACAAGAAGCCCAAACACACGGGTGTGCACACCCACGCCCAGGAGGCCCAGCACCGACACGAAGCGAAGCGCAAGGCCCGCACCCTCCACGACGACCACACCATCCCCCGCATCGGCGCCCCCCCCGCCAGGGTATCAGATACCACCCACAACCGCACGATCACAGGCATCACCACGGACTGCCTGAACCCAGCGGCATCGCGGGCAGACGCCGTATGGATCAGCGAAGGGCGCTCCCACACACGGGCGGTGGCGCGCCTCCACAACATCCAACCCCACAAACTCCAGCGCGCCGTTGGACCCTTCGCCGTACACGTCACCCCGTACGGCATCGACCACCCCCGGTGTGAGCACCATGACCCGCCCTGCTCCACCCCATGCACCTCGCCCCTCCGCCAACCGCTGCCGGCCCCCACCATCACGGGCAACATGTACCTGGGCACCGTACCGGGAGACCCGGGCATATACATCCTGCCCAACAGGTCCAGGGAACACGCCATCCCCCTCCACTGTGTGGAATCCCTCGCCTTGGGACCACCCCCACCAAAACACCAACACCAACACATCCCGGGGGACAAACGGACACAGGCCCCAGACGGGGGAAAAAAGGCCCACCAACGCGCCCTGGCCCACATCACCCTCCACCCCGCAGCCCACCTACCAAAGGACTTCGGCACGGAGCGCCACATCGTCCTGGAGGGCCAAGCCCACCACATCATCACCGCCGCCCTGTACACCCTCGCCGCCCACGAACGCCACTGGGACCCCACAACCATCCCAGCAATGCCCCCACCGCCCCAAGGCCCCAACGATCCCGTCACCCCCTTCCACATCGATCAACTCCTAAGCCGCAAGGCCCCCCCACACCTCCACCCCTCCAGGATACCACTAGCCATTGCATCGTGGGACACCCTGGACACCCCCCCCCAACAACCCGCCATCCACATCCTCAAAGCGGACGCCCAATGGTGGGTCCTCCACTGGGCACACGGAGTCCTCATGGCGGCCCAGGCCTATACCCCGGAAGTGGACCCGGAAGACCCCCCACGGGGCCAGCAGCGACTCCTCCAAGCCACCACCCTCACAGGCCGCGAAGGCGCCCCCTGGGAAGCCCTCCACACAGCACTCTACTGGGCTCAAGGCTCCCCCAAAGGCCCGGACACACCGGAACCCACAGAGGCCTGGGTCAGGCAGGCCAAGGCCATGAGGAACTACCACCTACACCACCCCTTCGACGACAGCCCCGCCGCACTGCCATGGCCAACAGATCCCCCGGAGACCGTACGCAAGCTCGCCGACATCGTACGCAGCCACGCGAAAGCGAAAATGCAAACACCGGCAGAACCCCCACTGAGGGATCCAGACCAGCAAGCAACGCACCCCTTCTTCCAACCCCATGCCCCCCCAGCCCCGCCACCTCCAGTCCCACCCAAGCGAACGAGACGACAAAAGGGCGCACCCGCCCCCAGCCAAGCCGGAAAAGCAGCAACCTCCCGACCCCCCGCATCCCACCCGACCCACCCGACGAACCCAGACCAAGCATCCTCGTCATCCTCCCTCCCACCACTACCACCGCCCCACCCGGACCAGGCATCCTCATCATCCTCCCTCCCGCCACCAGCACAGGCCCCGCCCAAAGCGTACCCAGGGTTCGAAAAAGGTGCGAAGGTCCAACAGCCCTTCCGCAACGACCACACAGGCGACTGGATCTGGTGTGAGGGCACGATCCAGTACCGCCTCAAGGGACAAGGGGACAACGGGGGGCCACAGATCCGGGTAATCTGGCACCGCCAAAAGGAGCTAGACCAGGGCAACAGCGCCCCGGACAAACCACTCGGCGACACCCTGAAACTCACCAGCGCCCACCCCATCCGGCTCCGCACCGAAGAGAACAAGACCCACACAGGCACCAAATACACTGGGGAGCTCCCCCCGGAGTGGAGCCAAGGCCTCCCCCCGCCGCGCCTACCCAAACGCCCACAAACCGGCAAAAAGTCCCCAACCCCCAGTCCCCCTCCCTGACGGGGCAAGGGCCGAGGGCACAAGCCTCCACAGCCCCGGCCCGCCCCCACCGAGGCCACCGTCAACCTCCTCGACCTCAACCACCCGGCCGTCACATACTCCAAGGACGCCACAACCGCCCTCCAAGAGCTCCCGATGGCACAGGGGCCGGGGTGGGTCCCCCACCTCCTCACCTTCCAGGAACAAGGCCTACAGCGCGACGACCCCCCGGAAACCACCCCCATGTATACCCCGGACCAGAAAGCGTACAAATGCTACTGGCACAAGGGGACCCCCCTATACGCCCAAACCGGCATCCACGTCCACCTCGTCCACCACCTCAACGTCCCAGGGAGGCTAGGTGTCTATGAGGTCGTCGGGGACGGATGGCAACTCAACGTCATCAACACCCACGTCCCCTTCGGCGAAGCCACGGAACCCTTCCTCCAGGCCCTGGCCGAGGCGTACCGCCAAATGGCCATGCTCGCCCCCACAGTCATCATCGGCGACATGAACGCCGCCCCCACCCCAGCGGACCGAGGAGGGCAGGCCACACCCCAGGACCAAGCAGTCCGCGACACCATCGAAATGCTGGGGCTCGTGGACCTAACAGCCAGCCTCGAAGGCCAACCATCCCACTTCCCCCACCAAACGGATGCCGCCCCATCCCGCATCGACGTATGCTATGGCGACCCCACCACCATCATCCGAGCGGAGGCCCGATATGGACCCCTCCCGCTGGGACCCACAGGCCATAGCCCCCTGCACATCCGCCTCACCATCCCCAACCTTCCCCCCAGCCCCCCAGAAGATGCGGACCAAGGCCTACCACCCCCCCTGAAGATGCCCCCGCTGCATGACAAGCATGCCTGGTCCCAATATCACAGGGCCATAGACCGCGCCCGGCGCATCCAACCAGACCCCACCGACCTACTCACAGCCATGCGCACGGCCGCCGTCGCCTGCGGCTTCCAGCAACACCCCCACACAGACGACGACCAACCACCCACGGCCCTGGGGGACATGCTCCATGACCTCTGGCATGCGAAGCAACAACTGGCGACCCTCCTCCACACCGACACCCCCCAAACCCGCCGCCAGATACACCACTGCAGGACACACATAGCCCAAATCAGGGCGGACCTGCAGCGGTGGCACATCCACAGGCAACAGCGCATCGCCCAGGAACACGAACGGTATGCGCAACACGAACTCCCCTACAAGGCCATCCGCCACCTCAACGACGCCATGACCGATACCGGCCACCGCACCATCACCACGGTCCGGCAGGAGGACGGCTCCCTCACCAACGACCCAGCCACAGTGCTCCAAGCCACCCAAGACAGCTTCCTCCGGCAACACACCCCCACCCAAGACACACTGGACCCGGACACCCAGGCCAAAATCGACCGCCTCCCCCGGGTCTTCAACCACGCCCAGAGGAGGCACCTGGAAAAACGCCCCTTCACCATCCACGAAGTCCGGAAGGCCATCCACAGTCTCCGGCAACACAAAACCCCAGGCTACGACGGCCTCCCTGCAGAGGCATACTACCACCTCCCCGCCCACCTCCTCCGCGTCCTCGCCCACCGCCTCTGGGACATCGTCACGGGGCGGACCCCCCTGCCACCAGACTGGGCAAACGTTGTCCGCCCCCTCTACAAAAAAGGGGACTGGGCGAACCCGGACAACTGGCGCCCCATAGTCTGTGCGGTCACGGAGGTCAAAATCGTCTGGACCATCCTCCTGCGCCGCATCCGCCCCCACCTGGACCCCCACATACCAGCGAGCCTCTGGGGGGCCATCCCAGGCCGCTCCCCACACGAGGCCATCTTCCTCCAGGACACCATCGCGGACATGGACCCGGTGGACCTCATCATCGCCTCCCTCGACGTCAAGGGAGCCTTCCCGAACACCCCCTGGCTCCTTCTAGAAGCGGTGTGGAAACGCCTAGGCCTCCCCTTCTACAACTTCACCTCCGACTACATCCGCACCCGCAAATACACGGTCCGCACAGGAGCAGGCCTCACCCCCTTCCTGGAGCCAGGCAGCGGGGTCCCCCAAGGGGGAGCAGAGGGCCCCTTCCTGTACCTTCTAGTGACGCTCCCCCTGGCCCTCGCAATCGAGCAGGATTACCCGGCCTACGCACCCTACCCCCTCCTCTCCCCCCTGGTCGGCTTCGCGGACGACACCAACCTCACCGTCGCGCACACCCCACACGACCCCCCTGCCCCGGACCCCGGACCAACGGTCACCCAACAGGCCAACGACTTACTGGACGTGACCGTCTCCTACCTCTCCCACAACAACCTCATCGTCCACCCCACAAAGTCAGTGGCCATGATCAAGGGGTCTGCCACACCTCCCACCCTGGGGCCACAAGGGCCCCCCATGCAAGTCGTGACGACCACCACCCACCTGGGGGTAGTCCAGGCCGCCAACCCTGAGGACGCCACCCTCCCTCCCAAGTTGCAGTCACACCTCGCCCATCTCCCCAGATATGCGTCCCCGACCACCAAGGCCCTCTCCCTGTCCCACCAGAGCCTGGCGTACTACCTCACCGGGGTCTTGAACGCCTCCATAGGCTTCCAAGCACTCCACCTAACACACCCCACCACCGCCCTCCAGCCGGCCACACGCGCCGTGACCAAGGCATGGGCAGCACACGGGGGCTGGCCCACCTCCATACCCACCCGCGCCATCCGAGCGGCATGGCCCCACTATGGAGACGCCATAGGGGACGAGGTGAAAGCGGCCTATACCAGACACACCGCCCTCCTCCTTCACCGCATGACCCACAACCACTCACCGGAGGTCCGCGAGGTCACCGCCATCCGCCTCCAAGCCGCACAACGGGCCCGCAACACATGCCCGCGCTGGGTACTCCACCAGACGGGCATGCCCACCAACATGAACACCCGCCTGTGGAACCACCTGCAGCTTCTGCTCCCATCCCCACACCACGCCATACTCACCAACCACACGTGCCCGGAGAAAGGGCCACTAGCGGTCCTCTGCGGGGACCTCCACCACCACCCCAAGGGCACCATCCACACCATAGACCTTGTCGGGGCCTCCATCACCGTAGTATACGTCACCCTCGCCCAAATGCGGGTCCTGCACCACAGCGGGGCACACCACACCCCCTTTCTACAGCTTCCCGAATGGCCACAATACCGCCTCTTCCACCACTACCTCACACAGACGGCACGAACAGCGGGACACACTCTACCGGGCAGCAAAGACATGCGCAAAGCCTACCGAGAATTCACAAGACAACACCCGCAACCCATCCCAGAGACACCGCCCTACGCACCCACCGGATCGAAACACGAACCCGTCCCCCCAGTAACGGGCCCAGTCCCACCACTAACCCTACTACTGGCCCCGAATGAAGCCAAACCCACGCAGACCACCGTCATCCACCACGGGGCAAAATGGCGCATACCGAAACACCACATGACCGCCCGAGACCTACCAAAGGTCCCCCAAGATTCCCAGAGCATGCCACGCACATGTTGGGCCTGTGACCCCGAGGCACCAACCGCACCATGGCCCGTGCTACACCTCATAGCACGCCACCACACCCACCCCACGACCCACCTACCACCACAGGCCTACGCATGGATAGCCCCATGGTTCCACCGCACCGACACTAACCCCACGGTAGCATGGAACCCCGACCACGCGCCCAAATGGCTCTTCACCACTACACCCACATGCCCCCGCCCCGACCCGGCAGGGGTCGCCATCCGTTACAGCATGTACGAGCCAGGCAGAACGGGCAAACACGAGCACCCCTACTATCCACTCCACCACTCCTGCCACACACCGGAGCACCGAACACAAACCCTCACATGCCACGACCTAAACCCCGACACAGCCTACATCCTCCACTACATCTACTCCTACCTCACACAAGGACAGCCGGAGCAGGGACTCATAGCCCTGTCCCCCCAAGCAAAGCACATCATCTCCAAAGGAATAGGGGTGTACGCCACCCCCATCCTACAGCCCACAACCCCAGTAGCCCACCTCGCCACGGGCCTTGCCATATACGCCTACCTGCCCATGAACCCATGCCGCCTCCCACAACCATCACCGGCGGACCGGCTCTTCTTCACCGACGCCTCAGGCGAATCCGCCCTCACGCCCATCACCGGGGGGGCCACCCTGCAACTAACCCACACCGGGGAACACTACCACATGGACCACCACACGGGCCACACCACCTATGGGGCCTCTTCCCACGGGGAGCTAGGGGCCATGGCCGACGCCATCACCGAGGTCGCGGCCCACCTACCCGCCCACTCCCCGCACATCGTCCGGGTCTGGTTCGTGGTAGACGCCACTGTCGACACGCACCTGCTCCTCCGCATAGCAAGGCAACCACTTCACAAAGCAACCGCGACGAGCCTCGGCACCCAGGCACTGCTACTCTGGAAAGCCCTACGCAGCCTTCCCCCCTACGTCCAACTCCACATCGTGAAACAGGAGTCCCACAGGCACCAATACGGAAATGGTAAGGTCGACAACCAGGCAGTACACCAGCGCACAACACACCTACCAGCCCTCCAGATCCCTGACCTCGGCCGCAACCACACACACCTCCAACACGTGCCCCCTGTACCCGAGCCCCATCAGACCCCGGACTGGGTACCAGAGGACGCCCCCTATTCCTCCCACGACAGAGCGTACCACTACCCCAACCCCGTCCAACATCTCGCCCGCGTGCTCGGCGACGCAGACAGCCGGGCGCACATCCAGGAGCTCCAGGACAGACTGCAAGTCCCCCTCTACCACTCAGCGCTCCGCCCAGCAAACGTCCCAGCCCACCTCCAGAAACGACGCATCCAGCTCCTCAGGGAGCAACTGCCTTTCCTCACCAGGGTCGCCAGATGGCTCGCCCGCAAGCACATCCACGTCCCCGACGAACACACCCGTTGCCCATGCGACCACACCACCCCGGAGGACTGGGAACACTTCAAGAAATGCCCCCTCCATACAGACAGGGACACCCTAGTGGGCTGGTCCCCGGCGGAAACCCTGCGGCAACACGAAGGATGGCCAGCCCACAGCCACGCACACCAGGCCACCGAACACCTCTTCCGGGACCCCCTGATCAAAGAAGCCACCATGAGAGGGGCAGTGACACAGGCCCTGCACCGACACCTCACCAAACACACGGAAAGCCCCATGGAAGCAGCAGCACACCTCCAGCTAGAAGCGGTCCGCAGAGCAGCAGCCCAAATGGTACACCGCAAACACCTCCTGCTAACACACGCGGAACAACTCACCGACCCCACCGCCAGGGAACACATGCAGCGTCTCATCCATTACCATGCCGTGCATGACCCAGACGTCCACTAACCCGCTCCGCGCCCCGCACGCGCCCCCCGTCTCCATCCACAGGTCTCCAAGGCACCACCACAGCGCCCCGAGACCCGTCTCGCACCCAAGAAGCCACCCGGCACCGCCCAGTCCGGCCGAACCCAGCCAGGGCCAACCATCCATCGACGTAGACGCGCAAGACCCCGGCAGCCCATCCAGCCCACCCCCCCCGGACCCGGGACACCCTCCCCTCACACCGGCCACCATCCGCGACCCCGACCTCCTCCGAGCGACCCTCCAAGACAGGGCCCCGACCACCCCCCTGGGCTGGTACCGCCTACAAGAGGACTGGACCAAGCTCACCGTCAAAGCCCTCCGGGACCTGACCACCCCAGGCAGCGGCCTCCACGAGACCATAGTAGACCTCGTGCTCTGGCGAGCCCGCAAACACACCCGGGGCCAGCCCATCTGGATCCCCCCCATCGAGTGGGGCCAGGCCCTGACGCACGACACCGGCAGCAACGTCACGCGTCGAGGGACCGTACGCCTACGGCGGGCCCAAGCGGAGACGGACCACCCAGCGGACCCGAACCACCCGGAGCAGTGGGAACAGGCCACCGCGCCCAACCGCGACACCGCCCTCCGCGCCGCCGGCCTCCGCACCCCGGACGACGACCTCCCCCCCCCACCTACAGACAGTGACCACCCCCCGCCGGAGGTCTGGGTTACAGTCCTCGAGCGCGGCCACTACTACGTGATAGCCGCTATGGCTACGTCCCACGGCCCGCAATGGATCATCCAGGGGACAGACACCATGTTCGCCCCGGAGACCGCCCCACCAGGGGCAGTGGGGGACCCCACCACCCAGCACAGGATCCTCAGGGGTCTCCTCCAGCCAGGGGACACGCCCCCAGCCCGCGCCCTGGCCCAAATCACCTCAGGGAAGGCGGGCTACCACCTGGGATTGTCCATGCTCTGCCTAACCCACTGGATCCAGCGCCACTGGCCACCCACGGGGACCGTGCCCTGGGTTTGGGCCATCCCCACCGCCCACACACAAGTCGAAGCAGGCCCGGACACACGACCAAACCCCCCCCCCAGGCCGCAGCAGTCCCTCACCTGCGGGTACCACGCCATCCACAGGGTCCTCAACCGCGCGGGTCTTAGCCCAAAGCTAGCATGCCCCCTTCCCACCACTGACCAAGAGGTCCACCAGATACGAACGCTCGTCTGCGAAATCCTTGCCGCGGCAGCAGAAGACGGCAAGCTTCTCCTCCAAACCGCCCGGCCTACAAATGCCCACGCAAGCGCGCAGCAAGCGGACACATACACCGGCGCAGCACAACCCCCCGCACAATCCCCGCCCATGCCCCCCCCCTCTCGCTGCTCAACCGGAGACCCACACACGCCCACTATCGCGCGCACCCCCGGGCCCCGCGACACGGGCCTCCCCCACCCGCCCGAACACCAGCACACGCCCGCCACACACCTACCCACCGGCCGCCCTTCACCGCCCCCCACACTCGACAACCCACACACACCCGCCAAGGGGAGCCCCACGCCCCGCGGCACGCCCACCCCACCCAGTGGCCCGCCCACGCCCCCCACACACACCCCAGAGGACCCAGGCCCACCCCCCCCGGCCCCTGAATGCAGCCCACGCGAACTGTTCCCCCCCGCTGACACAAACCCACACGACCTCGCACATTGCAGGACCCGGGCCCAGCCGAGCCCAGAAAGAGAAGGCCGCAGCCCCGCGCCTCCCTCCCCCGCCGCAGCCGACCAGATCGGCCCGCCGGGCCGCCAGGTCACGACCGGGCCCCCCCAGCCGCCCGCCCCCAACCTACAACCCGGGGACATGCCCTCCATCCTCCCCGCCGTGGCCGCGGCAGAAGCCGCCGCCCGCAAGCCCGCCCGCATCACAGCCCAACCCGCGTCCACCACCTCCTCCTCGTCCTCAGCCTCGTCCACCTCCTCCACCTCATCCTCCGACCCCCCCCTCCCCGCCAAACTCATCCTCAAGGCCACGGCGAAAGCCAAAGCCGCGGCCGCACGCACCAACCCCCCAACCCCCACACAGGCGACTCAGGCACCCCGGCAACCCACCGGGACGACCCCCGACCCGGCATCGACGCCCTCACACCTCCGGACAGAGGTACTCCTCAACCTGGAACCGGACCCCAACCCCAAACCCGACCCCAAACCCAAACCGGACCCCAACCCCAAACCCAACCCCAAACCCAAGCCGGCGCCCACGCGACCACACACAACACCGCATACGCAACGACACAAAACCACCCGATACCACCCCCGCCCAGGCCCTCGCCCAAGCCAGGACCCCCCACCCACCACGACCCGCGCCCCCCTCCCGCCGGCACCCACCACCACCGCGGAGACGGCCACCCAGCACGACCCCCTCCAAACCCTCGTCAAAATCCCCGTCATCAAACGCCCCGTCATCCATCCCCCACAAACCACCACCACCGCCGGCCAAACCGACCCAGGGACGTGGGACCCCTCAACCATCGTCACCGTCAAGCCCGCCCCCCAACCCTTCCTCCATGCCCACCACATAGTGCAGCCCCGGGGACTGCCCACGATGCCCAACCCCCCACCCCCACAAGGGGGACCGGAAAACCCACAAGGACTCCATGGGCCATACCCGCAACACCAACCCCACCACTACACACACCACCACCACCAGCGGCCCCACCACCACCACTACCAACACCACCCCCACCACTACCACTGCCCACCGCCCTACCCCACCGGGCCACAACCCCCCGTACACCAACAGCACCAGCGGACGGGATGGCAGCCGCCGAACGCCCCGCTCGCATACCCACCCCCCCCGTACCAGCCACCACCCCCGTACCAGCCGTACCCCCGCGGCCACCATCCGATGGCCGAGGGGGCCCCATGGACGACGGGGGATCTCCCCCCCCAACCAGCACCGCGTGACGCCCCGTACCCCCCCGGCCACCATCCGATGGCCGAAGGGGCCCCAAGGACGACGGGGGACCTCCCCCCCCGAGCGGCGCCGCGCGAGCCCCCCCAGAGGCCGCCGACGCTTCCGGACTGGCCCGACTCGAGCGACGAGGGCCGGTCCCGCAAGCGGCGGCGCTCCCGCTCCCCCCCCGCACGGCACACTCGCCCACGGCGCCCACACTCCCACCGCGCCTCAACCACCCACTCGCGCCGCTCCCGCTCCCCCAGGTACCACCACGACCCCCAGGGACCCCACTCCCGTCGCTCCCGCTCCCCCGGGCACCACCACGAGCGCCACCGCCGCCCCATGTCCCCCTCCCCCTCCCCCCACCGGCCACCCAGCCCCCGCCACCACCACTCCCGCTCCCCCCGACGCAGCCAGGCACGCCGCCGCCGCCCCACGTCCACCTCCCCCTCCCCCCACACGCCCCGCCGGGCTCCCCGTTCCCCCCGCCACCCGTACCCATCCACCACCCCCAGCCCCCGCCACCACCACTCCCGCTCCCCCGGACGCCACCGAGCGCGCCACCGCCGCCCCATGTCCACCTCCCCCTCCCGCTCCCCCCTCCGCCCGTACCCGTCCTCCACCCCCAGCCCCCGCCGCCGCCGCTCCCGCTCCCCCAGCCACCGCCACCCCCGCCACCACCGCAGGTCCACATCTTCCCCCCGCCGCTCCAGGACCCCAGGCACGGACCCCTCCCCCCCCCGGGCCCCCGCCCACCTCGCCTGGTGGTCTCCCTCCGCTCTGCAGGAGCTCCGCCGCTGGGTGAAATGGGCCGGGGGAGCGGGAAGACACAGAGGGGTGCACACGGTGCATACCTTCGAGGAGGTGCGCACCCGCACCCCCGCAAACCCCAATGAGGCCGCCCCGGAGACCATCATGCCGCAAGCGGCATGGGAGGCCCTCCTCCGCGATGCGGTCCAGGGCCTCCGCCCCCCCTACACCCCCCAAGCCCTCCGCCGGTGGCTCCAGGCCACCCACCCCCAAGCCTGGGCCACCGGCGCCCCCTCCCCACCCCGCCCCTCCCACCACCACCACACCAGGAAGGGGCAGGACAAGGGCAAGGGAAGGGCAAGGGACACCAAGGACCACACGGGCAAGAGGGCACGGAAGGGCCCCAAGTGAGGGCAGGCACACGCAGGGACAGGGCGCCGGAAGCGACACCACATGGGGTCAGGACACCACCCAAGAACCAGGAAGGAACGGGAACGGGGACCAAGACACGGAGGAAAAGGGCACCACGACAGCCCCAGAGGACACGAGACCAAGGCACAGGCCCCCAGGGAGGGCAACCCCACGGACCGTCACGCGACCACACCATGGGCTATAAGGGCCGGGCTGCGCTACCGTCGCGGTTTGACGCAGAGTATTGCTACGGGGGCTTGATCTCGGCTGGTCTCACGTCCGTGAGGGCGTCCGTCACCAACCTGTTGCGTCCAGTGGAGGAATGGCACTGCGGCGGCGCACCGATCCCGTCCATGATGAATATCGAGCATCGCAAGGGGAAACGAAACGCTGTGATCGATCGCGAAGGCTTTGGTGCTGCTGGACGGTGCCCCCCTTCAACGCCATCTCCAAGCGCCGTGAAGACTGGAAGTACCAAGAATACTACCGATGCCCCTGACCCCAGCAGTCCAGCACCGGAGATATGGACATCCCCCTTACCCTACAGTGTGAGCTCATCCCTGCCGGCGGCACCGACCCGGACCCTGCCAGCGCAGCCGAGCTGCAGTGAAAGCCATTCGCCACTCAAACAGCGTTCGGAAGCCACCTCCACCGTCCGACTCCTGATGTCTGTTTGTCTGCCTTGGAGAAGGAACGCTTTTCCTACACCCCGAGTACACCTGCCTGTCTGCGAGGCCCGGTGAAGATTGAGTCCATGGGTGAGAGTCAGTGTGCACGCCCCAAGGACACCGTGATCATTCAGCAGAATTTCCCGAAGACCTAACCGACCCACACAGGCCAGGCTGACCTCCACTGACCCACCGCGGCACCACGCGAGACCACGGCACACCACACCACAGCGCGCCACAGAGCAACGCACCACAGCACGACGCGACGCGACGCGGCACAGAGCGGCACAACACGACACAACTGACCCTAACCTGAGGGACTAACCGAAGCCAGCCACCGCACACCCGGGAAGGCGCCGCGCCACCACGCCACACACCGGCACCACAGGCCACACACGGGACCACAGAGCGCCAGGCGACAACGGTAACGGACCACCCAGAAGATTACAGCCGGCACCGCGGAGGGGTAAGGACACGAGCAACCCCAGCCCCCTAACCCAAAACCACAAGCAGCCGCCTGGCGCAGCCGCCCAGCCGGCAGAGCCAGGACCTAACCCAGCAAGAAGGGGCGCCGAGCCCACAGTGTACAGAGCCCACCCGACCCATGGGGCCGGAACATGGCCACACAGAACCCAACTGAAAACAGCAGCCCGGAAGACAACACTGAATACAGGCCAGTGCGTGCGCCAGCCCAGGGAAGGCAGAGGGAGGAACAGGCAAGCCCCCCCCCAAAAAAAAAAAACAAAAAAAAAAAAAAAAGGAGGGGGGAAGGGGAAAAGGCACGAAAACAGCCCACAGCCGCCCAACCACCCGCCAACACCACCACAGGCGGCCAGGCCCCCCCCCAGAAGAAAAAAAAAAAAAAAAAAAAAAAGGGGGACCCCCGCAGAGGCACAGGCGAACCACCCACCCAAAACCGGCAACACCAAGCCAGTAACAGCGGACCACGGGGAAAAGGGACAGAAAAAAAAAAAAAAAAAGAGAGCCACCAGCCCAGCCCGAAAGAAAGGGGATGGAGGGACAGGGACCACAAAGCCCAGAAAAAAAAAAAAAAAAAAGAAAAGAAAAAACCAAAGCAAAAAAAAAAAAAAAAAAAACACACCCCGACAACCCAGCCAAGACGGACTGGGCACAGGCGAGACCCGGGCCCGGCACACACGCCCACACCGCGCGCCGGAACCGGAAACGGCGGGGGGCAAGCGGGGCGCCCACGAAACCACACACGTCCCAAAAGCAGACCGAAACCGAAGCCCAACCACGAACACCACAAATAGCCGACACTAGGGGGACAACACCACAAAACGAGCCCAAAAACACCCACCCTAAACCCCAGCCAGGACAGACGGGGTTAACAAAACCCGCACCCAACCGCCAACCGGACCCAAACACAAACACCACACAACAGTAGGAAACCCAGTGCCCACAGCCCGGGCACTGAGGCAGCCCGTGCCATGCAGGTGACCCGGCCAAACGAGATCCGGAGCCCGGGGGTAAGGCTGCATCCTAAGGCCTGCGCTGCTTTGGGACTCGAGGCGGAGCGTGCGACACCCAAGCGCCTCGGAACCCTAGTACCAGGAACGTGCATGCACGCCTTGGGAACGGGATACGCCAGGAAGTCCGGTGAACCCCTAGGGTTCCGCCCAAAGGAGGGGACGTGCGCAAGCACGGGGGCACACCCTCCCGGCGAGACAAGCATGTCACGCTGGCGGCGAACAGCCCTCCCGGCGTAGCCCGGGGCCGCTTTGTTGGGGGCCAACAGTCAGGTCTAGCGGGAAGTAAGCCGCCTCCCCTCTTCACGCGCGAAGCCTCTTCCTGTTCGTCACAGGGGCGACGCCAGGGGGAACCATGGGGCGCCTCTCCACGACCGAGTGCACCTACCTACCTACCTACCTTTATGTGATTTGGCGCTTATGAGCTGGTTGATACAAGTATGGACGTTGGACAAGTACGAGTGAGGAAGTACGGGATACTGTTGTGGAGAATTGGACTTGTAGATCCACACCCAGAGCCGCACCTCCGCCCACTCGGAAGGACAGTCCAAGGATGGCTTCGACTTGTACGCAGAAGCCCGACCACCAAGGGCAAGCACCCCTACAATCCCCTGGCAGATTGCCCTTTGGAATGATGTCCTAACGCCAAGGTTTTGCTTCACAGGATTTTGATACAAGCCTTGGTATGGACACTGGTGTGGTACCAGCGCGTCAGGCAGAGCAGAAGCAGATGGCGGTCCAGAGGTATACTGCCGTACAGGTGAGCGCTGGATACGCCGAAGGTACCGTAGACCTACTGACCCCAGGGATGGTCTGTAGCGTTGCCCAGCGAGATCTAGCCTGGGAGAGTACGTTCTGTGGGGACAGCCTGCTGCACTGCGTCCGTGACTTCAAGCAGTGAAGCCCTAGGGCAGAGGATGGCCGGCAGCAAGTGCCTTGGCCCCTGCCCCATGCGGTACAGTGCACTGGAGATCGTTGGTGAGGCAACTGTGTTCCTGTGTACTGAGCAAGTCCCGTGGAGGCAGGACACTGGTTTAATGAAGCGCTTGGAGAATTTATCACGAGCCGCAATATCATGTTCGGGTTGGAGCTGTGCCTTTTTCCTTGTTCGCTGTCAGGCTTGTTTCAAGTTCATGGATTTGCAGATCACAGGGGGTACAGAGATGGGCATGGTTGACTGCAGTGAAATTGCTGCTAGGCTCAAGTTTATGAACTGAAATGGTTTTGTCGTCGCAGGCACGGCACGCCTTTATGCTGAGTCGTGCGAGAGTTTCTTCGCTGAGAATAACGTGTCACTTGGGGACGGAGATTTCCTCGTGTTAAATTCTACATCTTTCTACCCAATGACTTGCCGGAGTTCATGGTTCCGGGTAAGAATGTGACGTGCAGTGTCTTTGCCCTGTTTGCGGCCCATCTTGCCGACTGCCTTTGACCAACTGCATGCAGATTTTCATGCTAAGTTGGATCTTTTGATGCTCAACGACGGTGCTCTGGTGTCCCAGACGGAATGGGCAGATGACCAGTTGGTGACCAGCGACGTGCCTATAGCCAAGCTGCTGTTGGCACACTTGACCTCCAAAGAGTCCACTTTCTCTCAGGAGCGTATAGACCCCTGTGTCCAACGTGTGGTCCTGGGTCGTGCCGATTAAGTCATGGTTTTCATGCGAATGGGGAGTACTGTACCCCCATGTCCAGGTAGCAAGCCGTCCAACAGTATGTCAACAACTCGAGTTCTGCAAGCTGTTCTGCTCTACGTCAGACGGGCTGCTGTACGGCTGTCTGTGTCACAGCTGCAGGAATTTTCCACCCAACTTTCAAAATGTGCCTGAATGGCCACACTGTACTCCGACCCGGTGTGAGCAAGAGGCCTTTGCCGAGAGGTTTGAGCTACTCAAATGAATGGTTCTTGATAAATGAAGCGGCATGCACCCTTGCTTTCCAGAAATATGCCCCAAGGAAACTTCTGGTGGTTCTGGTCATGAAGCGGGAAGTGGACAACTCAATCATCTCGGTCGTAACAGTCGAGGGCGTCAAGGCGGTAAACCCCGGTCACAGGGACGTGGACACTGTTACGTTCCTGGTTACAGTCCCAGAGGTGGCAAATGCACGAAACTGCGAGAGAAATACGCAAGAAACCCCCCTGACGAGCGGATTTCACGCAACGACAGATGGGCAGTTGCCCACTGCCGCAAAAGCAGGTCCACAGGGACCAGGAATGTATGAACCATCTCTGGGTGCATTTTGGCTTTGCGGGAGCTTCTGTTGTCTGCAGCATGTGTCATCAAGAAAGGAGCCAGGTTTCCAAAATGGCTCAGGCAATTTTTGTGAACGCACAACCCAAGCGGGTGTACCCCTGGGGAATCTATGGTTGGAACCCTTTGACAAACCACAGATTTCGCAAGAGGTGTACGTGGGAGTTGTTGAAGCAGTCTTTGCCACTGTCATCCAACTGGCCCCCATGGCACCACTGCCCAACGCAGCAAAAGCGCAGGAACCAGAAATTGGAGCGCCGCTGCCTTATGTGGATGCAGCAGCATTGCACCCTTTGGAATATGCCTATGCCGGATCCCAGGAGGGGCAGTAAGGTTTCACGCGTTGTGTTGTCATGCACCCTGCTTCAGTTATGTGTTCCACGCCATACATGATGAAGGAACTACTGTCCCAGGGCAGGCAGAGCACATAAGCACTGCTCGGGAACTACAGGCTGTTGGGGGTCAAGCTGCCGAAAGCTGACGACGATTGCTGAGGAAAGGTGTTGGAGTCACCGATCAGTTGGGCGGTTTGATTCTTTGTTCATACCAAGTGTCATATGACGGCCTTTACGCTCCATCCTCCCCTGGTGCATTTGGTCAGTGTGAATTCCGCTAGGAGATGCCCTGTGAACGCCTCAAGGAGAGGCTCAGCGAGTACAAGGCCACTGCCCGAAGTTACCCACGCCAGGGATACGGACTGAACGTGCACTGCATTGCAGTTGGGGTGAAGGACCTCGTTCTACCTGCTTCTCACCATATGCAGATCAGCCTTACCGGCCAGGTCCGCTGCATACTACGTGGTTATGCAGCCAGAAAGTCCCGGCCGCTATTACGTTGTGAAGATGAATGTTTATTTCAGCGACGCTGAGAATGTTGACTCGCCCTTGACCAATGTGCAAGTACAACTGTCCATTTCCTGACTGCGTGGAGGGATTCACCCTACAGCCGACAGCCAGTGTGGAGCACCCTGGCCAAGCCTGTCCATAAATGAAGATGCAGGCCTCGCTACTCCTGATTTTGCAGGATGTTACTCACGTCATTCCTTGCACGGACCATGACAGTCTCATGGTAACGAGTACCATGTATGACGATGTGCCGACCATTGATGAGATTGTCCAATTTACATTTGGGGAGAAGATTGCTGACGTCTCGCACAAGTACTTCCAGGTGCCCTCTCGGTGTAACAGGATGGAGATAGATGAGAGCTGTGTTGCTGGATCTACTCTGTCTATGCTGCTGCTAGGCCATTCTCATGGATGTTGAAGAGGAGAACATCTCCCATTACCTGCTCATTTTTTTTTTCTAGCCAGATGATGGCTTCCAATTTGCTGATGACAGCCTATACGAGTGACGTGACTACGCCTACAGCAACTGCCTCCTTTCTTGCACGACTTCAACGAGAGATTCGAGAATGCGAGCCGTATTCGGCAAATGGCGCTGAAACGTCCATGAGAGTCGGTCCGACCAGCCATAGTTCCAGTTTCGGCTCCTGACAGCCTATGACCAATGCTGTGACGGTAATTTGGATGAACTACTTTGCCACTGACACCCAGAAAATGATATGGGTGTTCTGACTGCAGGTTGTTCTTGGGTCCTTTACCCAGTGCTTTACCCTACCTTACCGTGTTGGTCCCAGGTGACTATGGTGAGCACATCGCTGGCCTGGGCGCTGACCCCAAGCACTTGCGGTCTTATGATGAGGGTGGCGTCATCCATGCTCGTTTGGACCTGTCGAGAACTGTGGCTAATGGTCCAGCCCGAGGTGACTGGTCAAGTTCGGTGGATCCAACTTGCCATCCAGCTGTATTTGGTTAATGCATCTTAGTGTGTCGAGTACCTGCACAGGAGGTCCCACCAAGGGCTCCTCCTCTTTACCACTTGAAGACCCATTTCCCAACGCTAGCAGCTGAACCCAACAAGTCTAACAACTCCAAGAGGCGAACTACCCAGACGATGAATGGTGGGAGTCACCTTTATGGCCACCAGCAACTGTCCAGTGGGAGTGACTCTGAGAATCGCTCTGTTTAGTGCTGGCAGCCTATAGAACGCTGGGTCGCTTTGTTGGAGGGCACGTTTGCTTCTGCCCTCACCTACACGGGCATACCAGGGGAGCCTACTACTTTTGCAGCCCATGACCGCCTGGATATCTGGTTTTTGGACCTTAGCCCGACCGTCCCGCGGGCCATTCTGCAGTGCTACTCGGGGACTTAAATAACTGCAGGTTCACTTCCACAGGTGTTTTGGCTGTTTGTTTGGCTCCTTCTTGGCGGCATTGTACTTTATGGCCTTGGGTGTCTCTCCCTCTCTGTCTTTTGCTCACCCTCTCCATCAGGGATTTGCTGCTCCTCGTAGCAGTCACCCTGGGTTCGGTTTTGTTTCCCTCTTATCTTTCTTGACGGTGGTTGGGACGTTGGGGACTGTTGGGACTTCGTCTTGTTATGTATACTTTGTTCTCCTTAATGCAGACCTGCAACCATCCTTTGTACATAGCCTTGAATGAGATAAAAGCAGGGTCCACACGTTTGACAACCTGCTTGCGGCTATGTTCTACCAGGCAGTGATAGACTGTCCAGATTGCCTGTATTACAGTTTTCAGCCATGTCACAACCTTTTGGGGAGTATAGGGTATACAACTGATTGCACGTCTTTGATGAGTGGTGTCTCCTCCCTTAGGAAGCATTTCAGGCCAGAGCCCTTGTGCATACCCTTGGTGATGCATCGCTGCACAAGAAATTGCTGGGTGTCTGACATGATACACAAGCGATCAGTTGGTGGAGAACCCGTGGACAGCGCTTAGGGCACAGGGTTCACTGGTTTCAACTACCAAGGTGGCAGCCCTCAGGCCACCAAATTCGCAATTCTGTTTGGAATGTTCTGTCACAAAGGCGATGAAAGGCTGTGATGAACAACCTCTGAAGGCCATCCATGGCTTCTAAGCCTGCCTGAACCCACTGTAAGTGGTGAGGAGTGTACAGTCACGTCGTGCAGCACGAGAGTACAACAGAAGAGCTACTCCAGGATGTGTAGTTACTACCAGCTGGTGTACGGGGTCGTCTCCCGTTTTTGCCCAGGCAGATCAACTGGGAGACATGCCCTGCGATCCACACAGTTCTTCCTTACCTCCCCCTTTGTGTTGCAGGAAGAGGAACAGTGAATGGCCGGGGGGTTCCAGTTTGTCTGGTTAGGTAGTGCCCCCTTGCAGCACAATTGCATCCTGAGCGTCAAATACGTCTTCTACACGCAGCCAACGCTCCCAGGGCAAGGTCTGCCGGGTGTACACAGTCAGCAGTGTGAGTGTCTGCCACTAAAAGCAACATACGCTCCCATCATCTTTTGTGACAGTCGTGATACTACAGTCGGGATTCCACTTGTTTTGTGGTCTCCCGACACAAGCAGATGGTGTATCGGGTTTTCACGTCTGATGATCCCTCCAGAACCCTGCAGTTGTTTTATCGTACGGAGCAGTACTGGCTTTCCCCTCCAGACTGGACCCGGTTTGCGTCTGTTGTTTATGTACCACTCTATCATGTGATCCGAAAGTCAATCCACACCCACTGCGCGATTGTTCACGATGATGGTGCTTCATCGTGTATGGCTTTGTTAATTCGTAGGTCCGATGGTCTTGCTCAGTATGCTTGTCTGTGAAGGCCTGTGAGGATTCAGGTCGTTCAGAAACTCCTTAACTAGAGAATACCGAAGGAAGGAATCCCAAACTGTCTGTATTCAAATGCCAAGTTCTCACTGCATGAGCCCTCCGTATCACACACAAGAACAATCACTACGTTCTTCAGGCCCATGAGGCCTGCCCCGTGAGACATTTGTGCACCTTTTTGAAGGTCACACACACAATGGCAAGCGGCTGTGTCGTCCACAGGACCAAATGTGGAACTAGGGTATGTACAACTGATACCCAGATGGACACCTGCAGAGTATCTAGACGGATACCCACGGATGTTTGCCCCCTATCTTGGGAGGGACCCGTGAGGCAGACTGGATACTAGCCCAAACAGGCACATATGAAATGTCACCTCTCCAAGTACACATCGGACCTCTGGAGGAGTAGTCAATGTGTGCTTTTCCGTTCCAGCCTCAGTCAGTCATCAGACTCTGAGTGCCACTACAGATACAGATTTTCTTACCTGGCCAGTTTAAACAGGGTTTTTATGGTCCCTAAGTTAAAATGTGACCTCTCGGGGGTACCTAACTACGGTTCAAGTTACACGAAGACCACTGAACTGTACCGGGGTACCCAGGGTCCGGAATCCACCAGAGGGCCACTACATCGAGCCCAACCTTCCGGAGTAGGAAACCCAGGTGTCATCCTTGACTGTGTGCCGGGACCAGAAAAGGAAGGTGGGGTACCGCAGGAAACCTGTAGCCGCAATCCCTTTGACACTGTCTATGCAGGATTGAAATTGAGACGGACAAGAACTGAAAAGTCAGGCAGGAAAAACTGACCGGGAATTTTCAGTTAGGGAGAAAAATGCTCTTTTGCCCTTATATCAGGGACGCCTGGTGGGGGAGTATGGTCTCTTTTCACTTGAGTGAGGGTGCCATGTATCCTGAATGGAACCACCCTGTGCGTTTCAGTGTAACCCCTGCTCCTTGTTATCTTTTCAGGTGAAGGTGGTGTCATTTGGCAGTAGAATCAGGAAGCTGCTGCCTTTTTTTTTGTAACGAGAGCGGTGGACCCTTCCTGATGTATTGTCAGTCACGAACAAGAGTTACTGATTTCCACCTGCCGGTCGTGCAGGAGTACACTCTGAGTCAGACAGGGTCTATCACATCAGATCTATCCTCCTCCCTAATGCCAACCTCGGGCACGCCAGGGAGGATTGCAATGCTTGGTCACTATGTGGTGAAGTTACATGTTCACTGTACCATGCGTGATGGCGATGCGAGGTCAAGCGGGTCTAAAACCAGTGCTCACTCTGTCCACAGACTCCTAAACGTTTTTGTGGTCAAATTTGACCCATGTCCATTGGTGCTACTGAAAAGAAGTTTTTGTCTTTGGCAAATTTGCCTAGTACTGTAAATTTGACAGTGCTGTTGCAAAGGTGGAGAAGGAGAAACATTGGCAACCTGCTACCTCGATGCTATCACTGTGTTAACAAGCATCAGCACACATACATACAACCTACGCACCTAGGATTTTATGAGGTCCAATTATCCCAGAACTGGTTGAACCGCGAGATGAACTACAATTCGACTTTCAATGTGCGGACTCATGTAACAGTAACTTGCCCTAACACAGTTGTGGAAGCAGTGCAAAAAAGCAGTGAGCAGTCCACAAAAACGTTATTCGTGAATTGAACCTCAACATAGCGTTTCAATCAGTATCTCAGTTTCAATCAGTATCCTGTGACTCCTGTGATACATAACATATCATCCGTAGCTGACGAAAAGTAACAGTAATAATAGTAATGGTGAAAGAGTTACACGTACCTCAGAGTCGTCTTTTTGGACACATTGCTTCTTAGACTGTACCTCCGAGTCGTCCTTCTGGTCTTTCTGGACACATTGCTTCTTAGACTGCTGCGACTCCGCTGCCGCCGGTGCCGCTGTACTGTGTGTCCGCTGAGATGCAAAGAAGCGCAAATGACACATTTGAAGCGAAAGAATAAATGACAATGAAATTATAACAATATTTCATCAGACCTTCATAGTTTTCTTCATCCAATACATCGCAAAATCGGCATATTGCTTTTCAAATCTTTCCAAGCAGCGTGAAGATGGCGATGGCGACCGCTGTACTGTGTCTCCGCTGAGACACAAAGAAGCGCAAATGGCACAGTTGAAGGGAAATGATAAATGTCAATGAAATTGGGACAATATTTCAACATACTTTCATAGTTTTCTTCAGCCAATACATCGCAAAATGGGCATATTGCTTTTCAAATCTTCTGCAGGCAGCGTAAAGATGGCGATCGCAAAGTTACCGGCGGTTACGCTGTTTACAAATTTGAACTACCATTTCGGATTTACTGGGTATTTGGAGCACATGAAGGAACCATTATGTCTCTCGAAAGCAATCCTTATCATCTCCCATCCCTAGTGGCCACCAAATGGTCTCAGCAAGCAATCAAACGGTAAGAAACAGTTGAAACGCACGTTGAAGCACACCTTGTGGGACATTGAAAGTCAAATTGTAGTTCATCTCGCGGTTCAACCAGTTCTGGGATAATTGGACCTCATAAAATCCTAGGTGCCTCTCCTCTTCCCTTCTCTCTGATCCTTTATCTGGATGAGGTTCAACGTGGTGGTTTGAATGTTAGGTCACACGGTGTCTGGTTATGCGGGGAGACTCATGCCGCAGGAAGTTTAATTTTCTGCAACAGAAGCGATAGCTCTGAAGTCAACCATTTCCCTTACCCTTGCATGTCTGTGTTTCCTCTGGTTTCCACATTGTCCCTGCAATGCATAGTGCAGACGGCTCCAATGATATCAGTTGCTGGGGTCATGTTTGCACAGCCACAGACTGATTGTGAGCCTGACCAAGGTCCTTGTTTTGGTAGAAGGTTCCATGTTCCCATTGGCACCAGGGTGCCGAGATGGTGTGAGACTACCATTTGAGATCCGAGTGCTTCTTCTGGGGACAGTTAAAGCTAGTTGCTATTGTCACTTCATTTCCGTACAGAAATGCTACAGCTTACAGAAGTCCGATTGGAGGGGAAGTCCCCCCCCCCCCACCTGATAGAGTGCATTTTGTGAGTCCTGATGGGGCAGGCGCCCCCCTAAGACACCCACAGTTTCGATTTGAGGTCTGGCGGGGAGTAAGAAAAAAAGGATTTTCCTTCTGGGTGCGCCTACTTCAGATGCCGATTGATTACCGATTGTAGTTTATCCATAACTCTGTGACGAGGAGTGCGTACTGCAGATCGCCAGGCTGAAGACCGCGATCTGGGAGAATCGACGTGTGATGTCATTTTTCATTAAAAGATTTGATGAAGACACAGTTTGTCGTATCCCCGTAAATAGTTCTGACGGATTTGTCCCTGAGCTGATGTTAAGAGAAGGATTGTCAGTATTACTGTTGGCCGATTCAAGGGACGTCTGGCATGTGTCTGTACATACTCGCCGTCTTTCCCCGTGATTATGCTTTCTTTCACGTATCTCAGTGCATATCACATTTGCATACATGAGTGTAGTTTATCACACCACATCCTACCTTTCTCTTTGCAGCCATGAGGTGTTAAGGTGCACGGGGATCAGCACTAGGAGTAGTTTGCGTGTTGAAGGTACGATGTGAACCTTGTGGGAGACGAGTAGTAAGAAGCTTGTGCCACATGAGATGTACATAGTATCTTGTGCAAGCTACGATGGTGAACAATGGACTACGAGTCACACACAAGATTGGTTTGGCATTTATGTGATCCATTGACACTATGCTTCGCGTCTTTGTTTAGCTAAAGCCTTTAGACTTGAAAGTTTTTATGAATCTTTTCGCAATTTTTATAATGAAATAACACCCTGAAAACGGAGCCACATGGTGTTTTTCTTTGTTCGCCCCGTCCACCACCTATTACAATGTGAGTATTCTGACGACCTTGAAAAATTGCATTCTGCTGAATCCACTGTTCATTCTTCCTGATTACGTCATGATTTTGAGAATTGAGGATGTTTGATAATCTGACGTTTATCCACTTTTCTTTGGTCCCCGTTAGGCAGACAAGGCGTAGAAACGCTACCGGAGCGCACAGAGTGTGCTGTCGTGTCCAGGAAAATCAAACTCAGGCTTAATTCAGGCAGATTCGGGGTATTCTTGTCTCTGTTGGTCTGTGCATCTTTGGAAAAATGGCTACTCGTACTGATAGAAGCAATTGTACATACAAAAACGCTGTGCAGCGACTTTGACCCCTACAGGTACCCCCCGTAGTTCTGGCCGCACCAGTTGCGACGCCAGGAACTCATATTTTACCTTCATCTGTCTTGATGCTGAAGCCAAAGTCCAGATTCAGGCACAGGATCCTCGAATTTACCTTGAAATCCTCAGGTTTGTCCTTCATTCTGCGATTGTTGCACGAAACCCCGACGTCAATCGTTCAGACAACCTTCACACAGAGGCTCTAGAGACTTCTAACAGCAACCTCTGAGGTCGGTGTTTTTTGGCACACGCCAATGTGAGCTTAATCTTCAGTTTCAGGTCAAAAATGATGAATCCAAGTGTCTGGTGTGACTCAGTCGAAAGGTTGGCCTTGTACAAGTCGATTGGCACCGCCGCCACTGTACATAAAGGACCATTCAGTGTGTTTCAGTTATATACTGTCGGTAAAGCGCCTCTTGCTATCCTTCGGCGCGTTACATGCCAAGGATTCAGGGCCATCATGTCCCATCATGATGCATCATCATCCGACCAACTTTTTCATGGAATCTGTTGGATGCTCCCGAACAAAAGTGCCGGAAAGCACAATTGAGCTGAACGAACAGCATTATACATTGACCTAAGTCTAAACGAAGGCAGTAGTCGTTTCGGTTCCAAACATTCCGCCTCATTTTGCCTTAACCCGCTGAAAATTGTGCATCCTAGGAGAAATTAGGTTGATTTACTTGTCATCTCCTCTCATTACTTCAAGGTCTGTTGACGCTGATGTTTTTATGTTCACTTAGGACCTCTAGACTACATTTGTCCTTGTTTCCCCTCTCTGTAACTGCTTCATTCCTTCCATCTCAGTGCAAATTGAGACTCCACCATGTTGATTCTTGTGAAAATCTGCCAGATGCGTCAAATGTGTAGCACATGCTGTACGCTTCAGAACAAGAAAAGCGGGACTAACACGATGTAGAGTACGTGGAGAACACCGTAGTGTGCCCACAAGAGCAAAGCCGCTCAGAGCGCCAGAGATTTCCATTCATTTTGATGATCCCCACATTGAATATTCCAATAATCTACCTCATTGTCAACCAAAGCATGGTTCGGTATCGCTTACAGATATGTTTACGTGCTCCCTAGCCCTTAACTGTATGTTTTCTTGTCCGTTGGACTGTTCCTCACTCCTCATTCTGTTTCATTCCAGGTTCATCCATCCCAATCCATCCGAATCAGATCAGATTGAGCAGATTTTGCCTCATCCACAGTACATTTCTATTTTTTTATAGCACTTACCCGCACTACTCTCTTCCTTGACGTAGAGACACACCCCAGTGTGTTTTCAGAGGGGGGGTGTAAGCGCGGATAACCCCCATCTGGTCAGACGTTCTCAGATTTGTCCCAGATTGGCTACACTTTGGCCATTTTGCATACTTGGGTGCTACCGCCGACCGCCAGGGCATTCTGAAGGACTTAAGGATATAATTCTCACGTGCCAGATTCAGCGCCGCTATCCATTCATTGTAAATCTGCCGCGTTCCTATGACTTACCCGGAATCACCATTTCCCGCTGGTGCGCGTGCGCGACCCCAATCAGCCATACGTTTTTTCCCAATCAGATTTATATGACTCTTTTTAGACAGATTCAGACACTCAGATGTATTTATGTTCATCCGCCTTAGTTTTCTACATAGACTGGGATTTTTCTCTGGGTCATATGAGCATGGACTTGTCTGGTGTTCTCGCTGCCCTCTCCTCCCATGGGGTCGCCTCAGCAACCGGAACCAACATCCAGGTCGCATCCCCACAAGGCTGCACCCCGGGCCTAGCCGGCCCTGAGCCCTCCGGCACCTTCATTCACCCGGGACAGCACTTACACATGTACAGAATTACGTTCCGGGAGATGCTTCAGAGTCTCAAAAGCTGAGTAGTCGTCAAGAAAAAGCGTACACGCCATTCAGGAGCCATTCATTTAGGGAGGTACAGGTCCTGTCATCCCAGAAGTATGAGGCACAAATGGAAACCCGAGTCCTCAACTCTTGGAACTACCGCAGCTAAGCAGTCCTTGTGATTCCAGATTAGGGTTAGGGCTAGGTACTTGACTTCAACGTCCGAATCGTTTTGGGTCGCCCCGTTTGTTCTGGTATGTTTTTTGCTGCCCGGTGCAGGGAGAGTTTATGCTCAGACCCCTCATTTTATCAGGCATTGCTCTTGCACCACACGCGGCCCTGATCAGCGAGCGGTATCCTACACAGGGGACAAAGCACAGCATCAGGATTTCGGATGCTTCATGGCACTGCGTGGGCGATGACAGCATCTTGCGTCCCGTCTGACTTGTCGGTGTTTGATAACAGCGTTCGTGGTGTTTGAGGTATGCAACGCACCGCTCTGGGTGACATTAGGGTAGATAATACCCTTGGAACCCAATTTGCCCACATAGATGGCAACACTAGTGTGCAACCCGTGTGATGAAGTGTGAAATAGGCCACTTGCACACCCCTTCTACACCAAGCCGAAACTTTCATTTCACCTTCTTTTTGGTGGTTTTTTGGTGCCATCGAATCCCCCATGCCATATTCCATTAGTGTACTATGACACAAACCTCTCACATGCCTCATAAGTGTGTCCCATACCTACATAACACCTCCCCCCCGAATTCCCAAATGTGGGGGTTGTGCAAACGCCTCCTTGCACAACCATCCCTTTGGACATGCCATCCTAACCAAAGGGACCTTGCTTTCACGGTATCCTTGTAATGAATAGGTTGTAGAGAAAGGTGAACCATGTTTTTCGCCATCGAACACCACAACATTTCACATTAAGGCCGATTCTGGTCTACCCCCATTGGTGTGTGCAACCACCCATTCTCACGGGTTGCACTTGTGCAACCGTGTGCAACCGTGAGCAACCACCATTCTACGCGCGGTGCGCGCCGTACTACAAAAAAAGAAGAATCCATTCAATGCGAGCACATTTGGACAATGCACTACAAATGACACATAGCACAAGTGAAGACGGATCCTCCATTGTTGGAAGCCCATGTCATCACCCCCATGGAACCCCATTTTAAGGAGTCCTTGTCTGACAGCGGGCGTCAAGCGTGCCCACAATGCACTTGTGTAGCATACAATAGCATAGCGTTCCCAACGCCTACTCGTAGGTCCATGCAAATGATATGCATTAAAGAGGATGCCGGCTCTTGCTGGACCAAGCATCCCCATATGATTCGCTCCCCCCAATGTGCCCATGCACGGGCCTTGACATCCCATCCTCCCAAATGACCAGTCGTGAAAGGGTATCCCCCATCGCAATCGCCAATGGTGATTTCGCCGGTGAGAGCACAATCGTCGCGGCCATGAGCATGAAGATTCATGGGGGCTCTCCCCGCGCCATCCACAAGAGCAATGCTTGTGTAGGATAAATGGAGGAGGTGTCCTCGCACAAATTCATTTATGCATCGCACCAATGGCTCCATTTTGGAGGTCTGTGCAGAAATTGCAATCTCCTTGCGAAACGTTGGAAATACCTTAACAGCCCCAAGGAGGAGCCTCCGATAGTGAGTGCCATGTCTCTCAATCTTCCTCCAACCCCTTGCATGACGTATTTTCTCAACGAGCTTGTTGGCTAGTCATTGCGGAGCTGGTGAACTCCGTAGCTTTTGCGTTGCATCCAAACCCTCCTTGTTCGGTCTGTTCTTGTTGGGTGCCTCATCGCTGTTCCCCTCTTGCGCCACGGCCACACTTGCGTCACTTGGGGTGCCGGGCTTGTCATGACATCCTCCATCGGCTTTGCCTCTCCTTCTTGCTCTCCCGCTCCCATGGGTTGATCCACTTCCTTGGTACCTTCCTTTTCGTCGGTGCACACCATTCCCTCATCTGCCTTGGGTGGGGACTCCCCTTCGTCCATTTTTCCGGCGTTGCCGTCACCATCACCATTGGGCTCCATCACGCCTTCCCCATGTGAAGGGTCGCCGCCCCCACTCGATTCAGCGATGCAATCCCCATCGCGTTCGTCAACACCACCCTTTGCCCCGGCATCCGTCACCTTGTCACTTTCATTGTCCTCGGTGGCATTTGTCGCTTTGTCATTCGCATTGTCCTCCTTGCCAACGCCCTTGTCCTCGTGCCTCTCGTCCATCTTTTTGAGTGCCTGCACCGGGTCGTCTTCGTTTGTAAATGAGGTCTTTCCCGTGACGACGTGTACGGGCCACATGACGTCTGCCGCCACCTCCTCATCATCGTCTCATTGCGGTGGGATGCGGACGAACTCTTGGCCTTTCTTTGGTTTCACGTCGCCTTTTTGAGGTTGACGGGAATCCATCACCCCTAATGATGAAAACATATGGACGTTCCCTGTCCAAGAGAGGGAATGTCATTGTATCAAGTATATCATCTTGAGTTGAGATATACTGAAAAAACTCATCAAGATCCCAACAGACACCCACCTTCCCATTATAATCGCTTCGGACTAGGATTTGCTTGCTCCCAAGCTCCCCCAAAGCAATCTTGAAAGCATCAAACAATGGAGAGGGGTGCTCCCAATTTGAGGGGAGGCGCTCCTTCCTATCGCTGCGAAGCTTGGATACCCACTGGATAAGGTTCTTGTACCGAGAAAGCAAAAGGTATATATTGGCGGTTGCACAAGTGCACCGTGTGCAAACAGTGCAATACACTAATTGTACGCATGCCTGCAAAAGCCGTAAGATCGCCACTATCGCACTATTTTTATCCATGTAGTGGTATAGGGTGTCCTATTGTGCAGGTTAGAGTATGTAGGTATGCCGAATGCAGTGAATGACCACATTAGACGATGTATGAGAATCATATGGCTTCAGAAGTGTGCAAGTGGCCACTTGCACGCCACGAAGGGCGGTTGCACAACGCATCAATAACTCAAAAAAGAGACATGGCCATAAACATTACCTTTTTTTGCCATTTCAAGCTCCAAAACGAGGGGGACAGCCTCGGTAGGTGTATAAACCTGCTGAATGACGTCCTTTGCACGTTTTTGTATCATTTTTGCTTACTGATGCGTTCATTGAGGCGATCCAATAGGGCGGTACCTGGTGTCGTTGAGGTAAATAGTCCCACAAGGTAATCCATCAAGTCCTCTCTGCTAAAGGTACCGTAGGTAGTTCTAATGAACTTGGAAATAGCATTTCCTTACGAAACCATTACAAATCTGGCAAATGGTTAGTAAATTTCTTGTGAGATCTAAAATGCGGCAGCAACGGCGGCAGACGCGACGACGGCACCAGCGCGTTTGCGAAGGGATTGCACTGTGCAACTGTAGTGCATTTCTGTGCGACTGGCAAAAACCTGGTGCAACTGCGTGCAAACATCAATTTTCCTGTGCAACCCTACCTGGGCAAAGCGGGTTGCTAGGGTATTGGACGCAATCGGCCAAACCTTTTGGCGACAATCGGACCGATACAGAGAATCGATTTCGCATTTGATTTCACACTGCCCCCCCCCCCCCCCTCACATTACTCTACAACCATTTGTTTGGCATAAACCACAGTTGTTGGGGACTGCACAAGGACACGCCACATATTAGCCGTAAAGAAACATAGCTCGGCCTGAATTGGCCGAGACTAAATATTGGTCGGATGTAGAAGGTTTTATGGTGATTTCAACACTGTGTGTTTGTTGTGCCTCTCCTGCTGCTTGCTGCTGGTGTAGAATTTCCTGCTGCTTGTTTTTGATGAGGAAAATGTTTTGTTTGCTGAAATACAACCAATCCAGGATAGCCCAAGCCAGAGATAAGCACGTAGAAGAGAATCAGGATCAAAGCATGAAGGGCTGCGGTGTAAAAACTGAAAGATGTTAGAATATTCACAGAAACTGCAACTCAGGGCAAATCGGATTGCATTATCACAAAGATAGCTGAAATGCTTTGGAAAAAGAGTTGGAAAACTGTCCCATGGTCACTCAATCTCCATAGTGCCATCTCAGGAGATGTGCACTGTTTGTTTTGGTTCCCATATGTGCTGAGGTGGCAGGGCATGTGGCGATGAC
This sequence comes from Eutreptiella sp. 'Long Island Sound 2002', assembly GCA_964036045.1. Lineage (NCBI taxonomy): Eukaryota > Euglenozoa > Euglenophyceae > Eutreptiales > Eutreptiaceae > Eutreptiella > Eutreptiella sp. 'Long Island Sound 2002'. The sequence goes on from OZ038383.1 coordinate 97,742,962, forward strand.
GTCACTGCCATGTCACATGGGATCTTCCTACTTAGCTAGGCTGACCGGGAATTGAACCCAGGAACTCTCAAAAAGAGGTGCCCAGCCCCCTAGGGTGCATACCACTAGGATAGCTAAGAATTCATGAGAAAACATAGATAAATTCATAGGCTCTGCCCTGGATAAGTCAGTTCTCAGTCAACTCAGGAAACGATGAATAGCCTCACATTGTTAGGGGATTAAGGGGTCCACTCCATATCCTGATTTAGTGTTTGGTTCCATAGGTCAAAATGTGTTATCACCACTTTTGGTTGGGCCAATACTAAGATAGAAATGCCTGTGTGCTTAGAGCATCTCTAATACAACTAAAGTATACCCTAAAGCATTCGAAACGCACTTTTTCTTACTCCCCCCTTGTGCTGTGGTGGCCACCACTGTCGCACCTTCAGGAAAAAGGGATTTTTCCTTGGCCTTTCCTTGGTTTCCACATCTACTTTAAAATACCTATAGCTTCCCTCACACAGAAAAATGGGCGCTCACCATGGCTGGCCCCTTTTTGCTGCTTTGTTCGTGACATTTCCTACAGAAAGCTCAGCGCTCATGGCGCTGCCGGGGTTCCTGTGGCTTGGTTGGGTTAGTTTGGGAGCATGCCAAAAACATATGCATGTGCATCCTTCCCTCCAAGACGCAGCGCGACACTAACCCAACGCCAGACTCTGTATGGACATCCGCTCTGGTTGTTAAAACCTGCTGGCGACCTGCTGTCCTGATCTTAGGGCGAAGGGAGTCGTCAGCAAATTAAATTGGCCCTTGGTGGGGTCTTGGGTTCTGCTCAGTCTCCTGGCTGCTGCTTTTCGGCCCAGAAAGCGTCCTACTCAGCGACGTCTTCGCGAGGATATCTGCAGAGGCAGGATTGGGAGAATTATGGACAAATCCACGCAAGCGCGAAGCGACAACACCTAAATCCGTCAAATGACGGCCTAGAATTTTTCTAAGACAACACACCTGAGCAGAATCCAATTGTGCATCAGATGCACTTTTTTATAAACATTGTAGTCATCTCTCGATTTTTTAAATCAAGAAATTCCTACGCAGAAAAAAGCGGCGCGCAGGAGCGGCTCCTAGCGAAGCACCGGAAAATTCAGAAATAATGAAATCATAAACGTATGTCTCACGTAGACAGGAAAATGACGAGACACACATTAAAAAATAAACATACAGCTTCCACCCACACTGACAGTAAGAGTCAAAAATACCAGAATTCCAAAATCAACGATAGAACTTCAATGAATCAGGTATAAACCTCAGGTGTGCTCGTCTCGTATGCAGCATGCACATCGCTCGTCTCGTGTCTCCGTGAACGAGTCTTGTAGCAGCCCCAACAAACGATAAAGGGTTAGATTAGAAAGATTGCAGATGATGAGAGGTGAGATTAGGGAAAAAACAGATGGCCTTAGGCCAGGAAGTGGTTGTCACGGGGGGCTACCGGTCCTGCCCTGCGGTGCAATGCAGGGCAACCATGACAACTGCTCTTACAGCACCAACCTCCCTTTTTGTTGCACTGATTAGAACATACACACCGATGCATAGCGGCGATTTCGCTTGCGCTTCGTTTTTCTCCTCACCTTGCTTCACTCTCCAGCGGTAGGTAAGGTGGGTAAGCCCAGGTGGGGCCACCCCCTGGTGGAGTTTGTGATTGTTGGTAGGATTTGTAGGTTTGCCAAAGACAGCTCGTCCACTCGTGCATGCTCGTGCATTCACACACGCATTAAAGGGTAGGCCACGCGAAATGCGCACGGTAGACCTTGTTTAGGTTACCCAGGGGCTCCTCGGTACGTTCTTTAAGAGAACCTGAGGAGTCTCTTAACGCTTGCTTGCTTGACAGGGCGTGTTTGAGGACAGCGCATTATAGGTCACACAGAGAAGCGTATGATACGTGGAGTGTGGCTTGATTCCTCAGCCGCAAACACCCCTTCATTGGCCTTTGCTTTACAGGTGGGCAGGTAGGGTGATTGGTGCAGCAGCGTCGCATTTTTTTCTTGCCCTGCTAAACAAGGGCGCTGATCACACAAACAATTGACTGCACCTCAGCCAGGAGTGGCGAGGGCAGTTCGACTCCATCGACATCCACGCTGTGCACGCAACAAGAGCACCCCTTCCCTCCAAGCCCTAGCAGGGAAACGCGTTGTGGCGTCCCTGTTAGGCCACAGTTGCTTAGCAGCTCTGTGGTTTCTTGTCTTCTTCACAGGAGGGTCATTAGGACTCACGACTTGACCTCCAACAACACCCAGTAGAGTGTGAGTGTAGGACTGGTAATCCTGAGTGGGGGCTTGAGCCAGTTGCAGAAGTGCTCGCCCACCAGGATGGTGCCACTGTATGTAGGGTGTGTAGAGTAGTGGTGTCTCCTGTCCCGCGTGCTCTTCGTGGGCAGGGGAGTGCGTTCGTCTTTGGCCTTTAGCAAAAATGGGCGTTTTGTATGCCCTTAGCACACTTGGCCACCCATCCCCTCTAGTAGGTAGGGCTTTTGCCGTCTTCCCCGAAGGATAGGCGCCAGCACAGAAATTCGGCGCCATAGGAGTGGTACCAGTACCTGACTAGGACCTTCGGTCCGACATCAGCGAAGCCCGTTGATTTGGGAGCCACACCCGGGAGAGAAGTGAGACACACACAGACATACGTAGCACACTTAGGGGTAAGGTTCAGTCCCTAGCTTTAGTCTTGGAGGCAAGCGTCTCAGCGAGCCTCAGCAACTCACCAAGGTTGTTCTGGGACAAGTAGTCAAGCAGAACTGAGTTTAGGCATCCCTCAGGTAGAACAAACGCAGAGAAGGGCTCCCAGGTGGCCTCTTCGACTCCAAACCCTTCCCAGAGGGTGAGGAAGCGCCAACCCTGGCAATAGCGGTGGCGTAGGACAGACTTCACCGGTTGGAAGCCCTCCTTAGCCATCTCCTCGGCGTTCATGTCGGGGAGTTCCCCTTCAACATCCATAGGGCTGGCAGCCCCTTGTAGGTCTAGGGCGGCGTTTTCCTCGTCGTCCAGCTCCCACTCCTCCCCACAGCGGTCTTCAGGATCATAGTAGCGCTTCAGGTGTTGAGCAGCGCACGCCAGGGCCCCCCCTAGACGGGGAGAACACCGCACGGTGATACGTTGTCCATCCACTGATAGAATCTTGTACGGCCCGAAGTATGGGTCATCCCTGGTAGAGTGTGGCCAGGCGGGTAGTCGACTGTGGTGCACCAGCACCCAGTCCCCCTCTTGGTAGGTGGCCGGTACTCGGTGCTTGTTCTTCTTGTTCCACTGACGCTCCCTCACTCTCTGGAGCATAGCCTTGGCCTTGTCCAACTTCGCTTGTTGCTCTTGGACCCATGCACCCACAGAAGAATGGGTGTCCTCTGGATAGGGGGCATGTAGGAACCACGCCGGGCGCCGTAGGAATAGCTCATGGGGCGAGTAGCCAGTAGCTGAACTCTCTTGGGAGTTCATCATCAAGGATATGACGGGGAGTAGTCTCACCCAGTTCCTGGTGCGTTCAGGTTTGCACCATATCCTTACATTCTCCTTGAGGACACGGATCTGTCGCTCACATAGGAAGTTGCTCGTGTGCGAGTAGGGGATCCCCGTAGACACCTGGACATTGAGGGATCTCAGGACCCTCTTTTACCAACCGGTATCTGAGCGTACTCTTACGTCCTCATCGGAGTTGATCTCCTTGGGCGCCCCATAGACACAAAACCACCCCTCCAGGAGTATCTTGATAGTCTCATCCCCGGTAATGTGCTTGGTACATGGGAACACCCTGGTAAACCTGGTCAACCCACAGGTTACCACGAGGGCAAAGTCATAGCCCCCCAACTTCGGCATCTCCGTCTAGTCCACGGATAGAACACTGTTAGCACAGTGAGGGATGGGCAGGGTCGAGTAGAGACCTCTGTCCCTGATATCGCCTGGGTTGCAGGACCTGCACGGGCACTTGTCCACGATAGGCTGGAGGGTTTTCCGCAGTTGGTCGTCAGTCCACGTATTGTGGAACCACTGCTTGAACAGCCTCAGGGTACGGTCAGCACCCACATGACCCCTGGACTCATGGGTCCACTTCAGCAGCGCTGGGACTCTGTCACTAGGCACCACGATGCGGTCCTCGTCCCACAGGTAGTTCTTGTCCCTCTTCCACTGATCTTGGTTGACCAGGAGGGGTTCAAGGCGTTTCTCCAGGCGCTTGTAGATATCCCCAAACTCCTTCAGGTACTCCGATTGTTGGAGTCCATCCAGGGGGCGGATCATTGTCATGTTGAGGTCCAAGTGGACGTCCATACGGCTGAACGCCTCCTTAGCCAGCGCTTCAGACCGGGCACCAATCAGGGTGTCGAAGTTGTTGTGGCTGATGTAGTCTGCACACTCGCTGTTCACTCCCTGGATATGGTGTACCGTCACCCGTAGTTGACTGAGGTAGGTCCACCAGCGGCGTAGCTTGGCCTTCTCAGGTCGGGGGCCCTTCTGGAAACTGCGGACCGGTTCTTGGTCGCACAGCCAGACCACAGGGTTACTCCCCAACAGTCGTGCTTGTGAGGATAGCACTAGCATACTGTAATTCTTTTGTAGTCCCGTTAGTGGTCTATTCTTTAACAGCGCCTTGGTGCTGAAAACTTTTGATGATTTCCAAAACCCAATCTTGTAATTTTCCACCAAGTTCTAAAACTCCACGAGTCCTCCTTCAAACCCTTGCAGAAAGGCATAGCAATACCACAGAGTCCTTGATCTCGATCTCCATGTTGTTTGTTGTCAACGAGTCCACTGAAATAAAAACATTCGTATCTGCATGGTAACAATGCAGACAAATGCACACAGTGATATAATTAATAATAATGACAATGGATGCATATAGTGGCGACAGTGCTACTGATTTGTGCATCCTACACTTTAGATTGCTGCGATTTCACACGCGACTGATTGCTCTGCGCTCCCAGGGCCTGCTCAAATAAGCAGGCAACAATGCATGCTCGTTTCTATTACACCCCCCTGGCAAAACGAGTGCAGGGGATCCACCCTAGCACTTGTTTGAGAAGCAAAATGAATAGATGAGGGCATGCAATGGAGCAGTCCAGGGTCCCCTGTCTAGGACAGAAGGAAAAAGAAATAGACACTCAGAAAAATCCAAGTCACCCCTTGGGTAGGGGGGTCCACCCTCATGGCACCAACACAGGTACCTCTGGGTCTCCCCTTATTTCCAACCAAGTCCTGCCTAAGAGCAGGGGTCGTAGGCGCTGGCCACTCAGTAAAAAACAAGCACAGCATTGAAAGCTGTGCTAACACTCAAAATCTCACATCTCTGGTTTATCTGCATTTGCATAGTATACATGTTCCTCCCACATGGTATACACAGTTTTCTCGCATGTAGCGCACATTCACACACTTGTTCGGGTGCTACACAGGGGGCATTGCTGCTCACTCACTGGGCGCAGTTCCGTGGCCTCTGCCCACCAACTGGGCGACTTTGACATATATGGGCATATTCAATGGTACACTCCCACGTGGTTATTTTCTATATGGTAATTTGTTTCTTGGTTTATGTTTCCTTCCGGCATACGGATGACCATGACATTAGTTGCATAATTCATGTGGCACACTTCCATACACCATGGTCACAACATTTTCAGTGGCAAGGGTTGAACGGTTAGAGGCAAAAATGGTTGAAACGGAACGGAAAGTCAGTAATTGCGTACTACATGTGGAATACCAACAGTTTCGTGACAAAATGATGGAGAGTATGGCTAAGTGTGTGTCATACGATCAATATCAAGTCATGCGAGAAGAGATTCAACCCCTCTCCCCACTGCCTTCCAAGGTTTCAATAATGGAGGAAACGGTTGACAAGCTGGGAAGGGGCATGCAATCATGTGTCACACTGGGGACAGTGAACAAGGTCATCAATGAACAGATGCACACAGTAGTCGCAACGTTCCAAGGAAACCTGCAAGTGGAGGCAAATCAGGTTCTCCAACAAGTGGGAGAAGCCAAGGCAATACTTGCAGAGGCAAAATTGGAGGTCATTGAAAATCAGGGCATCATGACAAATCAAAAAGCCATAAACTCGGCTCTCGAAGCAAAAGCAGCCGAGGTGGTGCAACAAGTGGCGGAAGCACGGGCATTGGCTACAGAAGCAAAGCTTGAGGTAACGGAAGTCCGTGGTATCCGCTCACAGATTGAAGCATCAATTACTCCACCACCTCCTCCTCCCCCTCCTCCTGCTCCTGTGAATGACCACTTGGCCGAAATCAAGACAATTAAGGCCAAGTATGAAGCCGAATTGACAGAGGCAACCCGGTCAGCACAGGTGAGCGCTGGCGAAGCCAGTACGGCGGCAAAGGCTGCGTCCCGGGATGCAGCGATCGCCGCCGATGAGAGTAGCACGGTGAAGGAGACGGCATTGAGAGTGAAGGATTACGTTGAGGAAGCTAAAAGGTACAATGCTCAAAGCTATTCCAACGTGAGTGACACCCGAAGACATCGGGATCAGGTAGAGGCAATGGTTGAAAAGGTTGCACCCCTCGCCCGTGAACCCCTCGCCCATGAAAAGGAAACAGGTGACAAAGGGAAAGAACAAGATTCCACATGGAAAAGTGAAGCACCAGGCATCAGATACACAGCTCGCCGCCCAGAGCCCATAAACGAGGAAATCTCCGCCAAAGAAGAAATTGCCGAGGCTCTTGAGGCAGCCCGAAACATCACCCGTTTGTATAATGAAATGGCTGAAACAGCCGACAACCGGACGGAAGCCATACAAAAACCTGCTTCCACGGGAAATGTGTCACCATTTTCTTTTTACTCCACCAAAGCGGGACACATCAATCTGCCAGAACCCTCGCTCCCTTCACATCTAAGTGCCAAGGAATTACCGGAGGCAGCAAAACGACTGTTGGACATAGGCACCACAGTTAGGTTGGGAGGTGTCCCGCTCAAATTGCCAAGGACATTGCCAGTGCCACAAATGTCTCCGTCACCCATACAGCCACCAATACCAACTGCGTCCCACTCTCAATCTTCAAATGCGGTACCGGTACAGGCACCGCCGCCACCACCACCACAGCCGGATACATTCGTAGGTAACACCACAGTGACTCCAGTACAAGAGGCAGAGTGGAAACAGTTAGCGTGGTGTTATGATTCAGAGTATTATTTTGACCCGACCTATGCTGTGTTTCCGCCTGAGGATAAACGAAACACGAAGCTCAATCCATCAGGGATAGAGGAAGGATGGGCTTTCAAGGAAGTCCGTCCGGCAGAGGATTTGCTTCAGTTGATTTATGAACAAAGACCTCAAACCGAGGATCCAGGAAACCTTTGGTCCAAAGAAGGACATCCCCACTATGACCCGGAAACGTTGGAAATGGTGCGCACACGTGCAAGGTTTCCAAAGTACAAAAAGGGAACTCCTTGGTGTGATTATGAGCTGAGTGTTTTGGAATGGTATGACAATTATGGGCAGCATCAAAGTGAGCAAGCCCAATTGGAAAATGTGATTGCCGCCCAACCACAGGAAGAACATGCCAAATGGCTTAAGTTGAAACGAGGCCGAAAGATCACATTTTTCGAGTTGTTGTGGCGTATTTCTCGGGATGGACGGCGACATACCGACCCCGAAGAGCCCCGAGATGAATGGAAGGTCATGCAATTGCCAGAGGTGTTAACCCCTCAGAAGTTTGCTGATTTTTTTACATTATGGTGTGCCGCAGGTCAGAGAGTTACCGGAGGTGTTTCCAAATTTAGGGCACATCAGCAATTCATGCAGGTTTTGCGGGCTCATAATAAGACGGGGCGTACCAAGGGATTTGACAAGGTGATTTCCCGCATCAATACCCGCCATGCTGAGCATGGAAAGAGGTACACGTATCTTGAGCTTTATTGTGTCGTAATGCCGCATCTTCTCACATTGGAGGATGTGGAACGACAAGAGGCTCGAGATCGAACACCTGAAGCTCGCGTGAGGGCAATGTATGATGGCCCTAGGGAGCGACGAACTTCACCATATCAAGGGAGAACAACTCCCCGTAGGGATAACAGCAAGGAGCGACGGCACAGCGTGAGTAATGAAAGATCCCGTCCGCGTAGAGATAGCGAGAGCTACCGCTATGGATCCGGTGAACACCGATCTGGGAGCCATACTCATGAAAGAGAGAGGTCCAAGAGTCCTAGCCGGCATAATGATCGCCCACGAACTCCGAACGGAAGTCGTTGGGATGGAAATAGGGAGCGGAGTAATAGTCGAAACCGCTCAACCAATACAGACCCCAAGCACCGTGATCGGGCAAACAGTCGAGATCGGGACAAGATGGGGAGCCGGACCCGAGATAGGAGTCTGAGCAAGGACCGAGGAACAGCGGATAGAGATCGGAGCCGCACTCCACGACGAGGAGACCAACCTCGCGCTAGGAGCCTTAGTAAGGATAGAGAGAGTAAGGACAGGAAGCATGATAAGCATCATAAGCGAGGTTCCAAGAGGTGTGAGCATTGTAAACTAGGCACCCATAACTCCTCTGAATGTTGGTTTAAGTTTCCTGATAAAGCACCGCCAGGATGGGAGCGACATCAGGATAAAAGAACCACGCCTAGTCCTAGGAGGTCTGGGTCGCCTCATCCACGACGAGTGGATGAGATGACAGCGGAGGAGAAAGACGAATAGAGGGTTGCCAGGGGTCGTAGGTCTCACCAAGTGGTACACTCTACAACACCGCTTGAAAGGCCAAAGTCCCACCCCCGCGCCTAGAAGGCAGCCCGCCGAATCCCCCCGAAAGCAGCAGTGGTGGGGAAATGGGCTACCGCAACACATACTGAGTGGGAAAGTGTGCCCCGTAACGTTTTGTCTTTTGATGAGGGGCTTCCTGAACAAATGCGTCCCCCCACTTCTCATGTGCGGTGTAAAAAACCACCTCCCAAGAGTCTCATGTCCCCCCTACGATTGTTTTTTGTTGATGATCCAAAGGCTGCACCTCTCCAAATGGACGCACTGGCCGACACCGGTGCAGAAATGGAAGGTGTGGCGGGTCCGGAGTGTTTCCCCCACCACATGGTAGTACCCGCCCCTAAGCCTTCCAAGATTACGGGGGCGGATCGGAAACATATATTTGGAGGTCAAACGGGGGTTTGGGTGGATGTGCAGACACCCTGTTGGACTGCACGCGGCACACGGTTGATACGATGTCGCCGAGTCTTTATTTATATTGTTTCAATAGGTAAACGCATAATATTAGGTTTTCCTTTTCTTCAACAATATCGACTTGCTATACTCCCAAACCTCCCATACCTTGTGCCTTTGGAACTCATCACAATAGGTTCCTGGTCGAATCGCCTTCAATATCGACCAGACAAGTGTTCTTGTTGCACGTCTCTGCAATGTTGCCCTATACACGGTTCTGCCAAATGTCCAGAGATGGGTGGAGTTGCCGCCGTGGAAACACTTCCAATGTCAGCCCCACCGGTGCTTTGCAAGTATGAGCGACATCCCGATTGTATGGTAGCTTGTAGGGACAAAAACAAGTCATGTCATAGGCCAACGGTTGTGAAATTCAAGCAAACAGTGCAAGAAATGACCTTCCCGGAGCAAATACGGCCAGCTATGATCGGGACAGCTTTGCACTATACGATACGAGAACTTCCGCTCCAGCCTCTGAGTGGAGCCGAAATATGTCACAGTCAAGTGACACAAACAGAGGCAGTACAGGAACTCACACACACTCCGTACAGCTTTGGCCAAGGCATCACGTTTGACATGCTTAGCCAGGCACAGAGCATGTTGACTGAAGTGTCACAAACACCTACAGGCGGACCCATCATCGATTTTTTGAGATTGTCCGAATTGTCCACAATGCCAAAACGAGGAACACCACGTTCTGCAGGCTTGGATGTCACAGCTGCTGAAGATCGCACTATCGCTCCATGGAGTCATGCGGTCATTAGCGCAGGCCTCTCCGCCGTAGCACCTCCTGGCACCTACATACGTGTGGCACCTAGATCGGGACTTGCATTAAAACATGGGTTGTCTGTGGGTGCTGGAGTGGTTGATGCAGACTACCGAGGTGACATCGGCGTAGTTTTGTTTAACCACACCGGGGTAGCATACTCTGTTACCACAGGCGACAGAAGAGCACAACTCATCTGTGAACAGTGTGTGCTCCCCACTGTGCGGGAAGTTACTAGTATGGACGATACATCCCGAGGCGCTGCTTGATTTGGCAGTACAGGGACGTCCGCACCCACTTCCCCTTCCCCCTTACCATCCACATGTGTATTTTCAATACTACAATATCAAATAATGGCCCACATTGCAGGCTGCATGCTGTACTACGCCTTTACAAGAGCAGTGTATAGCTATGCCGTCACGGTGTGGGCCATATCAAAAACACACACCACCAATCCCAAGGATTGCTCAGAAATGCTAAATGCTCTGCTTTTTGGCAACAAGTCGTCGCCCGTATACACACGGGAGTGTACGACAGGACTCCGGAATGGAGTGCCTGCCATGTATAGCAAGATGGTGGACCATCTGCTACATGAATATGAGGGCGTGACTCGCCCGAATGAGAAACCATTTCCGTCGCGAGAGCCTAGTCAGCCGCGACAGCCTGGGGCGGGTACGGATTTGTCAGACCAGGCATGGTGGGATTCGTCATCTGAGTGTCGTACGGAAGAGATGACCTCCGACGAGGACACGGCTAGCAAGTCATCGGTGTCCCTCTTGAAGGGTAGGTCGAAATCGTCACCGTGTGCTTCTGACCATTTTATGGCTGGATGGGGTTACACCAGAGCGGACCATGATCATTTGTACAAGGGCGATTTGCCCTCGAGTACAGATGGATTTAGTCTGACGTCTCTGGAAACTAGGTTGGAAACTACAAAGTTCAATGATCGCCCCGGTGCATATGCCCTCACTCACATATCAAAAAGAAAACAAACCTCGGCCGAAAGGCAGCAGCAGAAGCAAACACGCAAAATGAACTTCAAAAGGATATATCAGAAGGGAAACCTGAAAATACGTCCAGAAATTAGTAAAGACATCATTAGTTGGGCACAATCCAACGACATAATGATTGAGATGGATGCATTTGCAAAAAATCGTCCTTCATCTGTACTCGGTAATGCTTTTTATTCTCAACACACTCGAAAAGGGCCCTACAAGGGATCCCTCTCCCAGCCGTGGAATAATAAGTGTCTGTGGGTACACCCCCCCCCTCATCTTTACCAACGTACAGTACAGAAACTCCTCTTCGAGGGTTGTTCAGGGTTAATGATTGTTCCTGTCAGGAAGGACAAAGCCTGGTGGTGGACTTTGGGATAGATAACCCTGGATTGGATTGATATTCCGTCGGGATCTAAAATATTTCAGGTTCCCAATGGGGATCCGTTGACCGTACCGCAAGGAGATAGTTTTCGGTTAGTATATTTTGATTCCATAGGAATGCAAAAAAGTGAAGAAGAGGATGACGGAGATGAGGACTATGAGTCCACAAAGGCGTTACGACAACAAAACAGGACTGGGCATGCCTCCGTAGATCCATACCCCCCCAACAGATACGGAGAGCAAGGTAGTACCTCAGGTGTAATCCCAGATGATTGGTCCCCTCCCCTTCCTTCGTTACGTACTCCCCTTAAAGAGGCAAATCTTGACAATCATTCAGGTGCAACAGAACGCGGTTTTCAAGTGCGTAATAGTCGGTATTCACGAAGTATCCGGTCAGTAATCGAATCGGATGAACAGTTTCCGGAATGCCAAGACTTACAGGATCTAATTCTCTCGGAGTTTCAAGATAGTCTTTTTAAGTCAAAAAGGTACGATGAGGTAACAAAGAAAAACCTTGACAAACGGGGAGCATTTGGTACAGTAAGGTTAGAGCCTATAGAAGGGGCCAAGCCCAAGTCCTGTAAAGCAGTCCGGGCCATCGGATTGCGGGAAAAGGCGTTGTTGGAGCGCATGAACGAGTTTGAAGAGAAGGGATACATTTATAAAGCGCAGGACCACCACGACACTTCATGGGTAAGTCGGGCATTTTTAGTGCCCAAACCTAATGGCAAATGGCGGTTGGTCATTGATTACCGGTGGCTTAATAGCCAATTAAAGGGTGAAAATTTTCGGATACCGGTAATTGAAGATCAACTTGCCAAACAAAAGGGAAATTTTCTGTGGACGCTTGTGGATTTGGAGGCTGGCTTTCATCAAATGCGACTGGAGGAGGAAAGCCAGAAGTACACCGGGTTCATAACACCTTTTGGTGTATACTTTTGGAAGGTCCTTCCGATGGGAGTAAAGGTAGGGCCTCAGGTTTTCCAACGTATGGTGGCCCACATCTTGAATGGATGCAGTAGATCAGGGCCATACATAGACGATGTCTTAACGGGCACAGGCAAACCTCCTCCTCCTCCGAAGTCCGGTAAAGGGGAATTGCTGGACAGTCATGCATATGAAGAAGCTATGCCTAGTGATCCAGAACAATTGCACAAGTGTAAGCAGTATCATTTGGAAGCGGTTCGTGAGTGCTTCCAGCGTCTTGCCGATGCGGGGTTAACAGTTAAGCCCTCCAAGTGCTTTTTGTTTATGCGGCAAGTAAAATACGTTGGCCACATATTGAGGGAAGGTAAACGATTGCCGGACCCCTCGAAGTGTTCGGCCATCGCACAATGGCGATGGGAAGATATTAAAACTCCTAAGGCACTAAAAGTTTTTTTGGGATTGGCCAACTGGTATAGTATATACATACACAAATATGCGGAATACGCCGCACCATTAATGGAGGTGCTCAGGGGTAAGTATTTGTATGAAACCCCCGATCCAGCGGACACAGGGAAGCTGGACGGCAATAGAAAACCCATAAAACGCAAAAAGATACCTTTGAAGCCAACAGAAAAAAACATTGATTGGACGGAGGAAATGAAAAGATGTTTTTCAGCACTGCAAGCCGCACTCACTAGGGAAATTGAGCTCTTTTTGCCAAACCCGAGTGGCGCCTGGGTCATTGAGACCGACGCCAGCGACTTCGCAGTTGGGGGCGTTTTAAAGCAGGAACAGGCTCCAGGGGACTGGAGGCCTGTAGCATATTTTTCACGCAAGCTTCAAGGGACAAGACAGAAAGGCAAAAACTTGGGCCAAATGGGGTGGACACCAAGGGAAAAAGAGACCTATGCCCTTGTGTGTTGCCTCCTGAAGTTTCAGAGTTGGATAGGGTTTTCCGAGGTAATAGTCAAGACAGACCATAATAGTATAGTACAATGGTACAAGGAGGATTTATGCACCATATCCGGACCCTTGGGGCGAAGGGGCCGGTGGCATGAATTTCTCAGTAGATTCAATATCATAATAGAATACAACCCCGGGGTGAACAATGAGGAAGCTGACACCCTATCTAGATGGGCATACCCAGCGGGTGCTGCCCAAGACACCAATTTTCATGGTTCAGATAGGGACCTGGAAGGGTGGACGGCACAAGAACAAAAGGAATGTGCAGAGAGACAACAATTGCTTCAATCTAGATACCCGGAGGCCTTTGGGGCTTTTGATGGCATGACACCGGAGGGCAAAGTTTTACATTTTTCTGGTCAGGAACAAGCGTTGAAGCTGCTACAAGTCTCCTGCAGGGCTTCTAAGGGGCTTAAACAAATGTGTGCAGCCCCGGAGGATTTCAATTTTGAGGAATATGAGGATTTCGACACATATCTCCTCAATGCGCTCGCCGCACCCGTTCTTAGGGCTTCTTTTGAGCAAAAAGGGTCACTCAATGCTGTTCAAAAAGAATACCCCCCCTCAGAGCTTCCATCCTTCCGCATGAAGGATCATGGGCTCAATCAAGTTTCTAGGCAATGCCAAGCGTTGAGTTGGCACATGCCAGGGGTGGAACTCCTCAGTCTTCATAATATGGAACACATATCCCTACCCCCCGAGATACATATTTTGCACGAAAAATGGGATCAATACTACAAAAAGGATGAATATTTTAAGAACATATGGGGTAGATGAAAGCGGGAAAAATATGTGCAGCATGATGATCACTCGTACTTCATCTTACATGAAGGAAAGGTGCGTCATCAAGGTAAGATATGTGTACCAAAGGACATTATGAGGCAGGTAATAACAGCAATACATACATATGCACACCCGGGAATAGACAAAACCACACAAATGTTCAATAGGAAGTATAGGGTCATCGCTAGAAAGCCTATTCCGGATTGTGACATCAAGGCGATAGTTGAAGAGGTCGTCAAAGCCTGTCAAGTCTGTCAGTCGGTCAAACACCGAAGGGGCATTCAACCTGACACCATGGAGGGATACCCTATTCCTGACGATATCTTTTCCTCTATTGCGGTCGACTTTGTGTCGTTCAAGGCCGATCCAGTTACCATCCGGAACGAGACATATGACCAAGCCTTAGTAGTCGTCTGTAGGTTGTCGGGGTACGTCACGGCCGTTCCGTGTAACTGTAAATTGACAAAGGAGGACCTAGCAGACCTCTTTGTCACACGTATTTTCACACAATGGGGGCTCCCGAAAGAAATTTTCAGTGACCATGATAAGCTAATTGATAGTGAATGGTTTCAACACTACTGCAAATTGTGTGGTGTTGAAGAACACACGGCACCGGTTTACAAACCAAAGGCAAATGGGAGAGCCGAAAATGCGGTACGCCTGGTAGTGGACAGTCTCAGACGGATACTTGAACAAAAGTGCTCTAGGGATTGGGTGAGATTACTCCCCCTCGCTCTATGGGCACTGAATGATGTACCCGGTCCAGTGTCAGGGTACTCCCCACATAGAATCATATATGGCAGAGAGGCAGTTAATTTCGGGGATGTGCCACCCACCATACCTCAAGATGGTAGGGCAGATGCGGCAACCTTCTTCAAGCAGTTGGTCAAGGACCGCAAGATGGTTAGGGATAAACTAGCCAGCATACATCGGAAAGAAGCGGCGAAACTTTTGAAACGACACCCTAGACAGATTTTTAAAGAAGGGGAGAAGGTCTGGGTGCGTGTCAATCGCCAAGGTGTCGATCGTGAATCTACCAAATTAGATAGAGTATGGAAGGGTCCGCATGAGGTCCAACAGAGAGTTGGATCTGGACGCTACAGGGTCATCACAGAAAAGGGGGTAGAGAAAATTTTTCACACAGTAGACATGAAGCCATACATAGGACCATTGGATAGAAATGCACCCCCTTTGCATTATTACACAGATGTGGAATATGCGGTAGACTCACCCGACTGGGTGGTGGAAGAAGTATTACGACATGCGCCCAGGGGAAGGGAGAAGGAAATGCACTGGCTAGTAAAATACCAAGGGTATGATAAGCCAGAATGGCAGCCTGCTAGTGCGTTCATGCACAAAATCACGGATGCATGGGTAGAATACAACCACAAACATGACCTAGACATTGCCCTTAGTGATGTTCGGTCAGATATTTGGAGGGTACAAACCATATATTCCTATCCAATACATACAAATATCAAAACAATAGTGGACTATATCAAGGGTTAGGATACAACCATACCAAAGTTTTGGGAAGGGAGTATAGTACCCGTCAAATTTTTTTGTAGGTTACAGTCACCATGACGAATGCACATTCCACGATGAAGGCGGGCCAGGCCCGATTGATCGGATCTCATTTGGACAACTTAAACCTTTGGAAGATCAAAGACGCGGCCCTCCGGTGGTGGGTGCTTCAGAATGGCTACCGTGAAATGGTCGTCATGGCCAATTTATTGGAACATGCCACCATACGCATAGGTGAGACGGCCCCATATTTGTTCGCGCCGTTGCTAAAGAATTGGATGGTGGCCTTCACCCCAAACCTTTGGCGTGCGGTGCAACGACAATTGGGCAAGCTTGCAACGCGGGGTAGCTCGACATGGCGAGTGTGGATGAGTCCGGCATCCTGGGGCATGAAAATGACCCGGATTGATAAGGAGGAGTTCACGGAGACCATCACGTTGAGCCCTGAGGATCTGGACCCCTTGGGAGGTATCAAGGTCTATAGCCTTCAGTCGGGTCAGATTGCGTTCATCCCGCCAAGCATCCACCATCGCCGGCCCCAGTACCTCGAGGACGATTTCCAATTGGCCTTTCGGGTGCTGGAGGACGCACAAGATGTACCTCGGGGACGCAAGGCCGTACAAGGAGGCAACCGCTTCCGGTACAGCAACTTGCGCGTCATCGGGTACATCCCGATCCCGGAGGACATGATGGAGTCAGTCGAGGACAACCTCCGGTGGCTCACCGACGTCCGGCGTGTGCCTTGCGAAGTGGTGCAGATGATCTATAATCTGTACCCCGGGACGGATCATGTTCCCGGAATGATCGTGCCGCCCAGGACACCTAGGCCCGAAGAAGAAAAGGAGACAACGGCGGAGCGCAACGAGCGTCGCAAGCCCTCGAAAAAGAATCGGGCGGGTAAAACATCGCATCTCTACCTCTCCAGCATCCTTAACCCTCAATCGGGTCATGGTAACATCCAGATCTACCTAGAACCTCTTCAGGGTCTTGGATAAGGTCACTTCCCTACACCCCACCCCCGTCTCCCTGGATAGCATCAAATCTTGACCCTACATAGGGTCATGAGGCACAATCACACCTCCCTAAACCCCGTAAAGGGTCCTGGTAGGCTACCAATTTACTTCTTCCTTAATCAGCATCAAGACCTAGACCCTACACAGGGTCATGGGATAGTCAAGTCTAACTAGACCCTCAAAGGGTCCTGCATGGACTATTACATCTAGTGCGTTGAACCCTAGACCCTACATGGGTCTTGGGATATTCAAGTCTAACTAGACCCTCAAAGGGTCTTGAATGGACTAGAACACTTTCCGGATGGCACGTCAAGGCCTCAACCCTTCATAGGGTAGTGGAACACCTACACCTATCTAGACCCTTTAGAGGGTCTTGAGCGGATTGTCTGTTTTCCTACAAGTCATACATCTAGCAAGTCTAGACCCTTATAGGGTCTTGCACTAAAGCAGGCCATACTAGGACCTTTTTAGGGCCTTGAATGGTTACTTGTCTTACGTGTCTTGGAGGGACTTAGTGAGGAACATTGCCCCTATCGGGGCATTGACCTGGCTAAAAGGGAATGACTAGACCCTTTGTTAGGGTCTTGTACATGACCACATGTCCAGCCATTTCCTATTTTGCTTAGGAAAACCGAAACCTAGGTCCAACACTAGGCCCAACACTGGGGCCTTGTAGTTTTCATCAAGAAAAGACGCTTAACCCTCGCAAAGGGTTGTGTGTCTACGCCTCTCCCCCTCCTTCACTTTCATCCCTTTCCCAATTCCTCGCGCCCTTATGACGCTCCAAGTCCCTTTCCCTCGCCCGGCATTCAACGCATCCAGAACTTCAGGAACATCACCCAGAACTCGGACAAGACGAGCCGGAGTCGTGGAGGCCCTCCAAGTGCGTCTACCTCTACGGCAGCGACACGCCGCAGCAATACGGGCTCGGCGAATGGCAGCAGGGGCCTCAGCTCGCGTCCGCGCTTCAGCCATTCCTGGCAGCACCGTCGACGCTCGAGCCGCTCACGCAGCCGCCCTTCCAGCAGCCGGAGGAGCCTCAGCTCGCGTCGCCGCTTACGCCGTTTCTGGCAACGCCGCCGACGCTCGAGCCGCTCGCGCCGCCGCCGCTCTTCGACCAGCCCATCGAGCCGCTCGCGCCGCCGCCGCTCTTCGACCAGCCGATCGAGCCGCTCGCGCCGCCGCCGCTCTTCGACCAGCCCATCGAGCCGCTCGCGCCGCCGCCGCTCTTCGACCAACCCATCGAGCAGCAGTTCTTCGCGCCCGCGCCCGCGCCCGCGCCCGCGCCGGTCGCAGCGCCCGAGCCGCTCGCCACGCTCACGCCGCTCGTCGCGCTCGATCCGTTCGCCGCGCCGGCGCCGCTCGCCGCGCCGCGGCAGCAGTTCTACCAGCCGCCACCGCCGCCGCCCTACAGGCCGCCGCAGCCGCCGGTCTACGAGCGGCCGCCGCCGCCCCCCTACAGGCAGCAGCAGCAGTCGCACGGGCCGCCACCACAGCGAAGGTCGGCCTACCGCGGCGCTAACCGCGGCGCGCGGCAGTCCGCGTACCGGTAAGGACAAGGGGTAATCCTGCGCCGTCACACGCCTCCACTCACACCATACACGCCCAAGTAGGCGGAATTTTCATGGATGTGAGCACCGTGAATGCATTTTTCTGCCTTTTGTTTACTAGGCCCTTCTCAGGGCCTTGTGGGTAATTTGGGTGTGCTAGGTCCTTCCAAGGGCCCTGCCTGCCTTCCATTTTGGTGCGTGTACCGTGTACTTGGACATCGACATGAACGCGAGAGCGCACGGTTAACAACAGGCCTTCCTCCTCCCTCAGCCAGAATTTCAGGTCAGATAAACGGAGGTGAGGGTGCCGGTTTCTACCCCCCCCTCACGCAGAAATTCAGCATTAAGACGAATGTGGACACCCTCCACTCTGATTTTGCACAAATTTGACTCACACAAGTCAAGTGTTGGGATGCTAGACCCTTGCGAGGGTCTTGCTCACCTCCCGGACACATCTCCACCCCCCCCTAAGAAGAACACTAATTCAGGCTGCAGGATTTTGACAGCCCGACAAAGTCATCTTGTGAGACTCACAGGGGTCTGCGGACGGTTGCAGCAGACCTGAAATTTTTTTAGTTACTTCAACGGGGTCTCAAAGGGTCACTAGAAATTTACAGAACCCAATTTTGACCCGTTTTGGATTTTTGGCGCGATTCCTGGTCGACATCAGGGATCCAGCCCGCTGGCTGACAGAATTCTGACAGCCCCCCCCCCCCCCCTCCCCGAAACATGTGTTCTTCACCTTTGGGACCCGGGCGGGCTATGCAGGGTGCCACCCCCCCTATGCTGAGTGCAACGGTGGCGCTCGTTTCCCCTGAATTGACAACCACACGTCGCTGTGAGGTTTCAGAGTGACGGTCCAACGGGACACTGATACCCCCCCCCCCCACGCCCACTGCAGATTCTGATTTCTGGTTGGCATCAGGCAAAAATCGATTTTTTTGGCAAAAAATTCCATATTTGTCAATTTTTGGCCCTATGGGGGTCCATTTCGTGACAACCCCCCCTACTTTGAGGGTCACCGACGCACTGACGACCTTCGTTCGTCACCAGATGACCTCTGGTGGCCTGAGGCAGGGTCCTGCAGGGTAGTTTTTGGCAAAATGTGGCAAAAATCAGCCAAATTTTCAGCCGAAAATTGCTCTTTTTGGGAAAATTGGCCAGAAAGGACGTCACACACCCCCACCCCCCCTAATTCGAGGGTGCCTGACTCAGTGGTGAGGTCTGTTTCTCACCAATTGCGCCCTGAATGAAAGAAATTCTATCACCAGCCCCCCAGATTGACAGAATTTGACAGATTTTGACATTTTTTTGTGCGAAAAATGTGTTTTTTGGGCTTTTGGACCAATCTCAGCACCCAAGGTGGTTAACCCCCCTATTTTGAGGTTGCTGAACGCAACGGTGTTATCCATTGGCACTCATTCTGCAGCGAGATCACACATTTGGCTGTACCAGACATCCAGATTGTGGTCCAGAGAAAAAAAATAAAAAAATTTTTACCCCCCCCTAATTTGATGGTCGCGGATTCAATTATGACGCCCGTTTCTGACCATCTCACCCCCCCCTCCTGCAGACAGCACAGGGTCTGTCCAAGTGGAATTTTCTGAGTGTTTGTTTTATGTCATCATTTCACGTGAATTAATTACTGAGTGTCTATTTTAGAATTTTATTGTCAAACAAACCCAAGTGTTTGTTCTGGGAAGGGAGTGTAATAAAATCGACATCTCAATTGCAATCTCATTTTATTGGCAGTCACAGAAATTATTCCCGTGATCAATTGTGGTGCAGACCAGATCGGCGTGCATGGGATGCGTTCGCGTGCCCGTTTGGTCGCGCGCACCGCAGGCCTGTACGCAGCCGGTGTTGGAATTGTGGGAATAGAATTAGATTCGGCATAACAAATTCCATTGCAACGGTTAGTGCATGTTTGGTCATTTATATGTTGTTGCATACATTGCGTTGTTTGTAGTATGCCGATTTTATTCCGTTTGACGAGTATTTCGACATTGGCTCATTGACTTCATTGATTTCAGCTATTCCTGTCCCTGTGCTTTGCTGCATTGTGTTTCCCCTTGCCCAAACTTGTTTGGTTCCGTGTTAGGGCTAAAAAGGTAGACACCAAACAACCAAGCAAGAGTCAATAAAAGAAATACAAAATCGGCATACGAAACGCCACGCGGTCAACTCCTTCAATTCTTCACGTAGCGCCTCGTTGGCCTCTTCCAGTTGCTGGGTTCGTCGTTGTAGATTATTTTTCGTTGACGCAGCCTCAAGCCTCGCGGTGACCTGTAGCCTCTTGAACTTGATCGCAAGGTCCTTGTGCGTAACACGCAGCGCATCATATTCTTCTCTGGTCTTGATTTGCTGGTCCTCCGCTGCAACTCTTCTCCGTCGCTCTGCGTCGTACTTCTGCTGCAGCTCCTCCAGCCGGTCCAACGCGTTGTTGCGCTCACGGCAGTAACGATCAGCTCGTTGCTGCAGGGTTTCGTCAGCTCGGTTGTTCATCGCCACAGCGCAGTGGCGGCGTTCTCCCAAGGTCTTCGGCTGTTGCGAGCTGACAACGGCGGCGTTCTCTTCGCAATCTCCTGTCTTCAGCACAACGCCCACGATACGAATGTTTTGTAATTCTTTTGTAGTCCTGTTAGTGGTCTATTCTTTAACAGCGCCTTGGTGCTGAAAACTGTTGATGATTTCCAAAACCCAATCTTGTAATTTTCCACCAAGTTCTAAAACTCCACGAGTCCTCCTTCAAACCCTTGCAGAAAGGCATAGCAATACCACAGAGTCCTTGATCTCAATCTCCATGTTGTTTGTTGTCAACGAGTCCACTGAAATAAAAACATTCGTATCTGCATGGTAACAATGCAGACAAATGCACACAGTGATATAATTAATAATAATGACAATGGATGCATATACTGGCGACAGTGCTACTGATTTGTGCATCCTACACTTTAGATTGCTGCGATTTCACACGCGACTGATTGCTCTGCGCTCCCGGGGCCTGCTCAAATAAGCAGGCAACAATGCATGCTCGTTTCTATTACACATACCCGCGAGCAATTCCTGCTCATAAGTGGAGTAGTTCCCCCTGGCGTGGTTCCATTTCTAGTTCCAGTGGCCCAGAGGTACTAGGACCCACTTGTCGTCAGGGTAGCTGTGCTTGAGGGTTCCATCTCGGTTGAGACCTTCTGTCCCCCATTGGGAAATGGCCGAGTCGAACTCCTCCTTCTCTAGTGCTTGCCATTGGAACAACGTTCCACCACTGCCAACATTGCTGGCGTCGGTCACCAGTCCTCCTCTGGGGTCCTCACATGGGCGCCCCACACGCTCTTCATGAGCTTAAGATCTACCTCCCTTTGCCAGGTGGTGATCTTCTGTTCGAGGTCCTCCTTCAATTGGGATAGATCTCCCATACGTCCTTGCTTCAGTGGCCATGAGCTGCGGGTAGGCTTAGCGTAGCATAGCTGTTTCGCCACCAACTTCCTCTTGGAGTCCACATACTCCCTTAGCCTGGATCGAGGGTCCAGCTCTTCGTCCACGGGGTCTTCCCCCCTCATTGAGACTAGGGGTTTCAGTGGGGCGACGTACTCGGCGTTCTCCACTTCCTCCACACAGGTCTGCACGAAGAAGGTGTCGTGCCCAGTTTCGTCATCTGAGTGGATAGAGCTAGGTAGCTCGGATAGTCCACACTCAGAGACTCCATCAGGAACAGGTACATGGCAGGAAGAGTTGGGGGCGTTGGTGTCAGTCACGACGTACTCATCTCCTTCGGGTATAGTCTCAATAGCATCTCGAGGTCCTAGTCGATCCTTCAAATCAGCCAAGGCGATTCCATCGCTTTCTCGTTGTATAGCCTGGACCAGAGGCGGGTCCAGATCCTCCCAGGGGATGGAGGTAAGACCTTTGTCCACCACGCTGAGCATACTCCCCCATCCGGGTTTCCCAATAGGCGTCTTACGCCCCAGAGGCACGTAGATGGCCTCATCAGGTAACCGAACAGACCTGATAGTCGCCCTGTCCAGAAATGTTCGCCAGTACTCGTTGCCCCCATGGGCTCCCGAATCGGGGGAACAAAGGACCATACGGGAACGTTCCAAGGCCACCTTGGTCAGGACCTTCTTCAGTTCACTGAACCTGGGGTTCCCGTAGGCCATCCCGAAAGAGGGCCAGTAAAATTTGTAGCTGCAGATCTTCCCCTTGCTGCAGTAAAGGTCGAGTACATGCTGCTTGTCGCTGGCGAACAACTCCACATTCAGGTCTTCTCTAGAGTAACCCAACTCCTTCAGACCTTGGTCTAGGACTTCCCCCAATAGTTGATAGTCCTCAGTTTTGGAGGCCATCATCATGTTCGAAGGCTCCTCCTTTGATAGCCTCAGGTAGCTCGAGGTATGTTCCGACTGCTCCAGTGGCACAGACTCTCTGCCACTGCCGTGGTCCACGTAGAGGAGGTAGGGCGCTTGCATCGTCAGGGATTGTATCTAAGAGTGCTGCACGAAGAAGTCAATCCCCAATACAAAGTCAAAGGCCTCAGTGTCCATTCCATAGAACCGATGGGCGATAGTTCGGGAGCCCATAGGTACCTCCACGTCACAGTCCCGCGCAGCTGTGCACCACATGTCCATCCCCCATACGTATGGCCGCGGTGGTCATGGTGTTCTTCAGGCTCCCACAAGGTAACGTTTTCTTGGCCACTATAGATATGGTAGCGCCAGTATCCAATACCCCCAGGTATTCACGTCCCCCTAGTCGGATACATACCCAATACACCTGGTCCTGGGTGCCACTGGAGCGTCCCCGTCAGAACTCCGCGGGACAGGTCACCTCGAACCCCTTGTTCCGCAGCTTGCGGGCCATCCTCATGAAACGGCTTCTCTTCTTAGCGTTGCCGTCATCACCACCTTCGTGCTCCCGCTTGGCCCCTTGTTCTTTCTGGGCCTGCGTCTGTGAGCGTGTGGTAGGACCTGAATCCCCTCCAGAGGGCTTGGAGTTCCCCCCTGGATTAGGGTTGGGGTTGCCTCTGTTCTTGTTCGTGTTCTTGTTGTCCTTGTCTGGCTGGCGGTTAGCGTCTCCTCCTCGTCCACCTTGACTCTTGTCTTGCCCTTGTCCACGTCCTTTCGACTTGCCCTTGCCGGAGTCGTTGCCTTTGCCTTTGCCTCCACCTTTGCCAGAGCCTTTGCCAGGATCTTCCCCCTTCAGCTTCGCCGACAGCCGTTGCTTGTGGTAGCACTCATCCTCGTAGTGCTTCCCCTTCCCACAGAAGGCACAGGTGATGGTACACCTGTAGTGATCCGGCCGCTTCGCCTTGGCGCCGGTGTTCTTCCCCTGCTGCTTCCCTTGGACTACAAAGCAGTCTCGCTGCTTGCAGTCAGGGGCGTGCTGCAGGTGGCCGTGCTCGTCTCTGGCATCACACCAGGAGAGCTCCTTGACGTTTTCCATGATACGGGCGTTGGCGTGTTTGGGGGTAGTCCCCTGCCCAGGTCTGGATCCTTGGTACCCTTTGCCATCACCTCCAGAGCCTCCACCTTAAGGACGGTAGCTGTTCAGGTGCTGGTCGCTTTCTTTCTCCAGCGCCAGCTCCAGGAGTAGTACACATAGATCCTCGTGGCGGAGGGATCTAGCCTTGCGCTCTGCCGTTGAACGGCACTCGTCCCACAGCTCTCGAGGGAGCTTAGCCAACAACCAGAAAAGCAGGTCGTCGCTGCTGTAGGAACCGGGCGTCAATCGTCCAGCCCAGTGATCCAGGTCAGCCAACAGCTCAGAGACCCTGCCAGGTTTGGGGTTGTTGGGCAGCACGGCCAGGTTCTGGATCTCGGCCCTGATGGAGAGGTCGGTTTCATATGTCGCGTACTGCCTCTCCACGGCAACGAACACATCGGCAAAGGTGGCGGAATTAGTCACGATCTGTCTGACCTGCTTCTCCAGGTACTTTGCCTTGCAGACCTGCAGGAGCAGATCGCACTTGACCCGTTCGCTAGCGTGGGTTTGGCCGGTCAATCGGAGAAACCGGCCAAAATTCTGAGCGAACTCGCTGAGGTCCTTGCCTGTGAACTCAGGCAGGTTCACCACGATCTTGGATGTGGCAATAGCTTTAGCCTCCTGAGACCTGCGTCCCTCAGGGCGTCGGATCTTCCTCTTCTTCTTCTTCTTCTTCCCACTTGGGTCCTCGGGGTCCTCCGGGTCGTCGTCCTCCGAGGGCAAAGCAGAAGTCATCGACGGCGGCTCATCATCGGAGGGGTCTCCGCCTAGATCACTAGAGCCATAGGGCTCCACGTCAACCATTGCCCTCAAGGCTGTCAGCCCCAGCCGGTCCAGCTCGCCTCTCGTAGAATTCGTCACGTGGCTGTAGGGCGGCTGGGCCGTTCTCGGTACAAAAGGGCTTCTTGGTATCGCTGCAGGGGTCGGCATCGGTCGGCTCCCCAGGCTCCGCAGGGTGTTTTTCAGCCCTGCCACCAGGTGGTTGGCCTGTACTCGAGGGGGTGACACTCCCACCGTGGTAGGTGACGCTCGGGGCGGTATCATCAGGGGCTCCAGTTTCTCTCGAATCTCTTGAGTGAGGTCGCCAACAATTTTAGAGGTGGCTCCTCGGAGCACCTCGTTGATCTCCGACCGCGTGAGGGACCTGTTGGAGGATCTCCCCGATCCTCTACTCCTGCCTCCAAGAGACTCAGGTCCTCTCCTCAACCCACTCAAGTTTGCATACCCCGGAACATCCACATAGGCTCCCGTAGCGGTTAGAGGATGGTGATAGTCAGCCGCATACCATCGCGGCGCAGAACTGGAGGTCACCGGCTCACTGGTAGTAGTTGCCTCAGGCAACGCAGTGGTAGGTGGGTTCACACCATAGGCAGGGTAGGTAGGCATACCAGTAAAGCCTGTGCCCTCAGCCATAGGCGGGTTGGTTATGGGTGTGGATGTTGCAGCCGCTGGGTCTGGAATTGGGAGTGTGGTGGTTGAAGGAGAGGGTGATGCGTGGAGGCCAGAAGCGCTTGGTGCGCCTTTGAAGGTAGGATCATTCGTCGGGTCGTGCCCTTGGTCTACTCCTTCGTCTGCTTCGTCTCCAGCATCCTTCTCTCTCTCTCTCTTTCTCTTAACAGGTTAGGTGTCCACCTCCTCGACTGAGAGGGCCCGGAAGGCCGACTGAAGTCCTTCCAACGAATCCTCCATCACCTCCACTGCCCCGTGTAAGGGCCCGAAGGTACAGCGCTAGGTCCAGGTCCAGGTTCACCAGGGGCTGGGATTGCTGGTGCCTCAGGTGCTGTCTTCACGTCGGTGTCCTCTTTCTTTGTGTCCATCTTCGTTCGCCCTTCTGCTTATATATGACTGATCTCGGCGCACTGGATGTACGGCACGGGATTGCTGCTGGTACGCAGAGACAGTCTGCCTCTTGCTACCAGAAGTTTTTATAGTGATTTCAACACTGTGTGTTTGTTGTGCCTCTCCTGCTGCTTGCTGCTGGTGTAGGGTTTCCTGCTGCTTGTTTTTGATGAGGAAAATGTTTTGTTTGCTGAAATAGAACCAATCCAGGATAGCCCAAGCCAGAGATAAGCAAGTAGAAGAGAATCAGGATCAAAGCATGAAGGGCTGCAGTGTAAACAGTGAAAGATGATAGAATATTCAAAGAAACTGCAACTCAGGGCAAATCGGATTGCATATTCACAAAGATAGCTGAAATGCTTTGGAAAAAGAGTTGGAAAACTGCCTCATGGTCACTCAATCTCCATAGTGTCATGTCGGAAGATGTGCACTCTTTGTTTTGGGTCCCATATGTGCTGAGGTGGCAGGGCATGTGGCGATGAGGTCACTGCCATGTCACATGGGATCTTCCTACTTAGCTAGGGTGACCAGGAATTGAACCCAGGAACTCTCAAAAAGAGGTGCCCAGCCCCCTAGGGTGCATACCACTAGGATAGCTAAGAATTCATGAGAAAACATAGATAAATTCATAGGCTCTGCCCTGGATACGTCAGTTCTCAGTCAACTCAGGAAAAGATGAATAGCCTCACATTGTTAGGGGATTAAGGGGTCCAGTCCATATCCTGATTTAGTGTTTGGTTCCATGGGTCAAAATTTGTTATCACCACTTTTAGTTTGGCCAATACTAAGATAGAAATGCCTGTGTGCTTAGAGCATCTCTAATAACACTAAAGTATACCCTAAAGCATTGGAAAAGCACTTTTTCTTACTGATGTTGTCGCTTGTAAATTTACTGCGTGATTGTCGCCAATATTAATATCAACTGATACATGCTGGCCGGAATCGGCTAAGTTGTATCGATTTTGCGAGACCATCTTGTGATAGTTGCAGGTTAGTATATATATATAATAACACACATACCAGTGGGACCACACATGCAACAGGTTTCACAGGTCAGAACATTGTTAATTGGAACAACCCACGAAACCCCCTTGAAGCAATGCAAGGTGCCTCCCTGCTACAATGAGTAGTTGGTTACTTGGTTAGGAGCCGTTTGACAAAAATGTGGCCAAAGCACAAGATTGCAGTAGTCAACAATGTAACTCCCAAACAACTGCACACAAAAAACAGAAGGCTGAATTCTTCAGTCAGCGTGTACTACCGATAAGAACACATGGGGTCCTGCCCTACCAGATACTACAGTACCCAGAACGTAAGGAATAGAATAAATGCAGCGTTGAAACAAATCAAGATTGGGGTTCACCTACTTTGAATACAATATTGCCTGCATGAAATCAGCCTAGGGATCCGGACTTGCAGATCTGCGAAAGGCAAAGGGGGGTCACGCATCGCTACAGTCTTCATAGGGGTCGTCATCTCCAGCAGGAGCAGCAACCTGGTTTACAGGTGCACGCCCCCCTGATGGCATTCCAAGACCCCTACCTCTACCTCTACCCCTACCTCTCACCTCAGGCCTGCCACCTCTTGGTCCACCAATTTCTGCAGCCCTAGAATGAGCCAGAGAAAGCCTGTTGCAAGCTGCCTTGAACGTTTCACGAATGGCGGTGGAAGCGGCGATGTTTGCAACTCGTCCAGTAGTCAACCCCACCAGTTGTTCCCGGGTCTACTTTCAACTGCTGACGTAAAATGAGGGATGACAGGAAGTCAAAAAGAGGTGAATAAGTAGCACGTCAGGCACAGGGGTTTATTCCCCAGGAAAAGCAAAAGAAGCTGGCCGAACCCCAGTAGCAGGACCAGATGACTGCCCTACCACTTGACAGAAAAATGATACCTTGTTCTTTTCTATTGCGGTAAGGACTTTTCCAATGCGAGCAGCAACTATTCCAGGCCCAGAAGTAGGGACCCCAACAGGAGTTTTGCCTAGGTTCGGTGAAATTTTGAGAGCCCTAATCACCAGTGACCAATTCTCATGAGTCCCCAAGGTCATGCTCACCATTGTCAGGGAACACAACCTGGGCAACATAGCCTCAGACCTCAGCTCAACTAAGGCAGCTGCCAGCAGGTGGTCATGAAACGGCGTCCAAAGCATCCATGCCAAGCACATGGGTGTTATGTAGGGGTAATGGCTTGCATCTCTTAGGGTTGGGTGCAGGATTAAAAGGTATTGCACAACGGTCTTTGCATGGTGCCCGTTGTTTGGCCTTTGATAATCCCATGCACAAATCCTCACCATTTTGCCTAGTGCGACCATGGCAGGCACAAAAGTCTGCAAAAGGCCTTTTAGAGCTGTTAGCCTCCGATGCTTTTGGTGCGTGACTTGTGTGCGCACGCCAGACTGAAATGATCTAGCACAATCTCTCAGTTCACTGTCAATCCTGGACTTCAGCAGTCTGCCATCATGGTAGAGAAGTAGTAGGAGTCTCTCTTTTTCGATCAGCTGTGGATAGTAAAAAACCTTTGTATCCGGGGGAGATTCTGCAAACGCTTCATACTGAAGGGCAACTAGAAACTCGCAAAAGCGTCGAAAAATGAGTTCAATAGCCTGCTTACAAGAGTGCCAAATGCCAAACAACAAGGGGTAGGGGGCCAGGCAAGTGCGAAGGCCAATGTGTGAAGTAGGTTTCCAGTACATCACGCGCAGGATTCGGTAGTGAAAAGCATGTCAGAGAGAATGGGGACACATTCCAGCAAGGAATGAGTCCGAAGAGATGCAACAGCCTACAGCACCTGCACCAGATTTGGGGTAGAGCTTATATTGAAACCCATGAGGTCATAGAATTGCCATTGGAAGCCACCCCTTGCCTGTCTAACAATGTCTGGCGGGGCACAAAGCTTTCCAAGAGCATATTCTTGGTTCCAAGTTTCCGGAATCACGCCAGCTCAAGGGGTGTGCCACCTGAAAAGTGCTTTAGCTTCCCTAAGAGCAGCAATAGGCAGATCTGTCGGCTCAAGTTGGTGTCCACGCACCTGTCTGGGCAGCGCAATACCAAGGAGGACAACCATAGACGTGGCATCCCAGCCCGCCTAGCGTTCCTCAGATCAGTGCCTTAAACAGCGCAATTGCTCACAAATTTCCATCCACAGAACGAAGCAAGAACATTCTAGCTGTTCTGAGACCAGCCTAGCAGGCTTTCCAGCCCTTGTCAGAAATCCTTCCCGTTTCCGCTTTCTCAGGAGACTCGTCATCCCAACAAAGTTGGTCTGCCTCTTAGTGAGAGAGTCCAAAGCCGGGTGGTGGGAGACATTGTGGTAGGTGCGTAGATTTGTAGGTTTCTATGTCTAGCAAAGAAGTCAATTTATGCCCTGAGTGTTTATGCATGCATACGTTTCCTGTGCATGTTTTTTTTGGTTGCATGTTGTTTTGTGTTGTATGTTTTGTGCTATCTTTGGATGTATAATGTGGTTGGATGTACCCCCTTCCCCCACCCTCTGAACTTCCACCCCCCCCCAAATGTGTCTACCCACCAGTTCCCTGCGCTCTGCCACGTTGTTTTTCCGACATACAGGTAGGAGCACCCTCGAACAATGCCTCCTGTCGGGCAGTAGCGGCCGCCTTGTGGGCTGCTCAACCGGCTACTTGGTTTTCTTTCCCCCCCCCCAAGAATTCTATATGTGCTTGTTTAGGTGCAGTCTGTGGACAGTCATACCCACGCTGCTCTTGATTTGTTTCGTCTTGGCAGATGGAAGGGGTAAACGAGAAAGGCTGCAGCGCCGAAAATTGCAGCTTGGGAGCTGTGCATGACCATGTGGGCCCAAACAGCCTTCAAGACACACTGAGTCCTGTGTTGTGGCTGTGCTGCAAGCATGCAGGCATGCATGTGACCTTCTTGTACTTTGCATGTAGGTGCACTGTGAACCAGCAAGGAATGCTGTTTTTTCGTGCCTGTGTTTGATTTTTGATGATACATTTGACATTGTGCACCTTGTGATGTTTCTTCATTTCCACTGATGCTGTGTTCCCAGGTTTTTTGGCCCAAATCGGCCATGTTTGTCTTCGTGCTTTTCATTTTTGAACTGATATTCTACATTCCATGAAATGAAAACGTTTTGACCTGAACCGGCCATGTTTTGCAGCATGACAATGAATTGTTTTGTGATTGTAAATGATATTTACAGACATGAGCTCAACGAAGTAACTGAAGTGATACTGACATTCCTAGTGATTTGCATGTAGGTTTTGAACTGCAATGAGAAGTAGATAACGTTGTAAGCTGTAGGCAAAGGAGTTTACCAAAACCAGGTCACAACATGTTTTTGCTATTTTGGTTATGTAGCGAAAAAGGCGTTTTATTTGAAAAAGCAAAAAAACACCAAAAAATGAATATTTTCATCTGCACGGCAAAACTATCACATAAGGGGGTTCATCAGTAGCGGAAGTTTTGTAAATCTTCATTGGTTGGTCTGGTGTACTTCAGAGGACTACCCCCTATTTGTGTAAGTGAAAATTATGATTTCCAGTCTTCCCTAAGTGCGGGGGTCAATGGTGACATGACCCCCCTCACCCCCTAATTGGACCCTCCAAGACTGGTTGTCCTGTTTTTCTTTCATACAACTGCACTGAAAAAGTTTCAACACCATGCAAAAATACAAACATCCTTCTCAGTTCCCGGCACATTGGAGCAGAGGCAAACGAGAGATCTTGTTTCACAAACTGACAAAGTGAAGCATATGTGTGCTTGCAACGGCTTCAAAGCTGCAGTGCGCAGCTGCAGCGTAGTGAAAAATATGCAAGGTACAAAACACATAAGCCGCCGGCGTCGCTGACAAATGCACGGAGTCCAAGGCTCTGCAGAAAACAGGCAGTGCCGCAAACTAAGCGCTTAACTTTCTCACAGGTCCACAAGGTAGAACTGGATGTTACAGGATACACAAAAGCTCTTACCGTTTAGTCTCTTTTTGGAGCCGCTTTCTGTTCGGCCGGCTTCTTCCTGCCTTGGCTGCCTCGACTTGTGTGAGGCAAAACACATCATTGTAAGACAACAGCCCCTCATCCAGCTGTTGAACGCTGTTCTTTTGCTTCACGGCACCCAATTTTCCAAGTTGATTACCCAACTTCACCACCAGGTTCTGCGTTTGCTGTGTGCACAAAGCATCTTGCTCGCCGTTGGTATTTCGTATTTCCTGAACCGATTTGCTTGCACAGGAATCACCATGGGTGTTTCTTGCGTCAGCCTCCATGATCCGAGATTCAATTGCAGTGGTGTGGTCTCATTGACTCGCTTTGCCTTGCCTCTCCGTGTCATCTTGGCAACACAAGAGCTGCTGAACAACTTGAAGGGGTGTGCATGTGCAGAAGGAGCAGGTGTCAACATCACGTCCATGTGACTTGCTGCCAGCGCAGGTGAAGAAGTTTTTTGGAACGGATGGCCATATGGATAGCACATCAAACAGAACGTTGAACAACAACCCACCTTCACATCTTCATTGTACACGAAATGCTCGAAGACGCAACTGATGGTGGAGACGTTAGCACGCTGCGCACTAGTTTGGATTCTGTTACACGCACATCCTTTGCCGCATGCACAGCAGTGGTAGGCGAAGGCGCACATTGCTGCTCTTGCTCGGTCGTTTCAGCAGCACCGCACGGGGCAGCAGCACATTTCATGTGGGATTCTTCACAACGTTTGTAATAGCGCTCTGTCACCCTTGCGTTGACAACTACGTAGTTGGTGTCCTCTAGTTGCGTTACAGCCTTGCTTGCACCAGGTTTGGAATCGACAGCATTGCGCGCAAAAGCTTTCGGCGTTATGTGCTTCATCACACCTTCTCTTTTTGGTATGTCACGAATCTGCTTCGCCACTCATTCTCCGTATCGAACAATGGCACCCTCCTTTGTCATTGTGCCTCTGTTAGTGGGAGCTTTGAATAGGTACCTTTCAGGTCCACACGGTGCTGCATTCAGAACCGCACCTTGATGCTGAAGGACAAGAAACCAATTCCCCTCGGGGTCGGGCAATGGGAGAATCGGCCTCATAAAGAACTGTCCATCTTGCATAGGGAGCGATGTCGGCAGGTTCTTGATATTTGCCATTTGTGGGCAACATACAATACCGCCTTCAAGCCTTTGTAGGCGGTCTGTGTTTAGCAATCTGCATGTTCCATCTGCATGCGCCGCTCCCGGTAGGAGGTGCCCCTAGCTCCTGCTCCTGAGGAGCACTAACCCTCGCTCCTAAGGAGCTCCGACCCTGGGATGCTCCTCAGGACCACCAACGCTGGCTCTTGAGAAGCTCCGATCCTGACGGGGCTGCTAAGGAGCAGCGATCTGGCTCCTAAAGAGCAATTTGGCTCCCGAGGAGCACTAAACTTGGCTTGTGGGAAATCAAGAAAGAAGAAGGTTATTTTTTCATTTTTTGGTTAGTATTTTGCATATTTACTACAAAGGGTGCCGATTGTCGCTGCAAAGCTACCAACAACTAGGATAAAAGTCGCATTTTCGGAGCCTTAGAGGCTTTACTAATGTCTACATGATTTATGATGAAGTGGGGCTTTGTACCGAGTTTCTGAAGCCAAAAGGGGTGGAGAGTTGGCAGTGCCTCACCGGTGTGTCGCCAAGCAGCTTTTGTTTTACACAGTGCACAAATTGTCCACTCGATCTTGCACAACTTGAAGTCGACACAACTAGCCCTCGACTACGACAAGAACGCAATGATCAAAAACTACATACAACAGCTCAAAACGCATGGCACTTTCCGCCCTTGAACGTCCAAATGCTATTGACGCAGTAGCAGTGCTCAGACTGTGACCGTCATTGTCCTCGATTTCAACAATAGAGTGATGGCTGGGGACAGGTACTTTAGTCAGCAATCGGGTCATCCTGTTGTCCACCATTGGTCACCACCGACTTAGAACTAATCGTGGACAGGTGTAATTTGGAACATGGCGAAAACTTCTAACGATGGTTTGAGTAAATTGGACGTGTACGAAGGAACATTTTGTATGGTTCACCTTTGAGTGGGGACGACAATTCATTTCCTTCTGCTGTGTGACATACAGATCGCGATACACTGTTGTGGTGGTTTTTGGTTCAACGGCCTTTTTTTTCCTTTTCTAAGCTCATGAGAGATCGTTCGCTAAGTAATAGATATCGGCGTAGTCAATTTGGGCGCATACGCTGGGGAAAACCAGCATATAAATTTTCATGACAACCATTCCACTTGTAAATTCATTCATCATGCAAGACACCATACATAGACCATGGTTGAGTGTCCATTTTCGAATTTTCTTCCCCAACCCTTCCCAGCTCGTGAGGAGCAATGCCAACCTTTGGGCCTACTTTTTGAGTGGCCACGATCCTAGCTCTTGAGGAGCAAAATGTTTCTGGTGTTACTCTGCGCATCGCCGGAAACCCAAGCCAGCATGTCTGCGCGGCGGCTAGACTATGTTGGAAGCGCTCAGTCTCCACAGCGTTTGTGTTGTTGAACACGTTGATTGGTGCTCCCGTTTTAACGTCGTGTAGAGGCGGTAGTTTCTGCTTTGCCGCATTTGCCCGCGAAACACCATTAATGAAGTCCTGGGCTGCTGGTGGCGGTGGCAATGCCGCCTTGCTGAACTTTGCTACTTGCTTGGCCATGTTACCAACGCAACCACGCTACAACATACAGATTTTAACAACTCTAAATCGTGTCGCAAAACGTGATGATCGTCAAAATACTTGAGATTAGTTGAATCCGGGGTAAGCAAAGGCAATTCCATTAATTTTTATCACTTCATAACAAAAATCTGTATGTGGGTCAATGTTGATGACACCTCTTAAAAGGAGCGCCTCCGGATTTCATCACGTAAATCCACGTGGCGGATGTATGTTATGAAATCGGCCCACAAGATACATCTAAAGCTACTGTGATAACACTGTGATTTGGCCAGGATGAATGTGGATATGAGAATACGGAGGCTGCCCATTATCTAGTAAATTATGAATATGCTATTGCGCAACCATAGGCTGGGTCCCGAAGCAGCTAGGAAGCTCTGTAGGTTAGAGTACCGGGAAAAAGACTCTTTCTAGCGAGGTCACACTCTACCCCTTTTCTTGGTGAGGATCTCATGGGCTTCTTCGAGCGCCGAGGAGCGGGGTTGCGTGCCAACGGAGGCCACCATTGTGGAAGGTGACTACGTGATGCGTGCGCAACCAGGTGATGCAGGGGATGGCGTTGTATGAGTTCAACGGGTGTTGTGCGGCGCATTGTTAGCTCCCTTTTTCTGTGTCGCGGGCCGTCTCACTCCTAATTGTTGCATTCATATCACGCGGGGGGGCGGGGTAGATCGCTATCTACACATTGGGTTGGAGGCATCGGCATTTGGGCACCTTCCGTCCCTGGCCTCCTTGCCACTTTCCTTGTGGCTGTGCTTCGTTGCACGGGCGGCGAAAGATCATCCTCGATTGTGATCCTACTATCTTAGTGAAAAGTCTTTTAACCTACGTGCTCACCCTCTGCGGACCGCGCGTCGCTGTGGTGTGCTGTCCGAGTTGATCCGCGCCACTAGTGTGTGGTGTGCATAGACGGTAGTATGGCGTGGGGACCCACCATGACTATCATGTTGCTCTCCAACCACGTAGATGTTGTGTGTCGCTAAGACGGCAAACGATCATCCTAGAGATTTTCTTGCTGCCAAAGTGAAGAGCACCTCAGCATAGGCGCTCTTCCGTTCCCGACCACCTGTCTCCGAGGCGTATAGTCGGGGTACATCCGCGCCAACCCTGTGCAGTGCGCACATGTCCCACAATGGCATGGAGACCCGCCACATTCCCCACTTTGCACTCTGTCCTTTTGACAACATTGCGTGTTGGGCGTGGAGTGGAGCTTTTTTTACACATGTTCTCCACTACCTTGGCGAGGGCCGCCTGCAGCAAGGCACTCACCATCGTTGACTGCCTGTCCCTGGCGGTGCACAGTCAGGGTTTGATCCAGCCCCCTTTGATTAGGTGTGCATGCACACTACGGAGGCGTAGGGACCCCTCGTGACTCCCATGCCGCAGCCTCTGTGCGTAGCCATTGTGCGTCATGGCGCCACCACGGGGGCATGCTCGGGGATGTTCCCGTTACGCGGCTGAAAAGCGTCCCAGCACCGATGCTCGCCGTTGCCCCACCACCCGTCTCCGGGGCATGTAGTCGGAGTTGACAGGCACCACTCTTGTTTGGTGCCAAGCCCGCAGTGTGTCGTGGGCATCGCAGAAGATCATCCTGAGAAATGTTCCGTATTGCCCTCGTGAAAGGCGCCTGAATTCAGGCACTCAACCTCCTTTGACTTCCCAACCATGAAGGCGCTCAGTCGACGTTGATCCGCACCACGGTAGGTAACGTGCATGGACCCTACGGGGGCGTGGGGACCCGCCATGACTCCCACGTCGCAATCCGTCCTCGTAGCAATTCTACGTTGTGGAGCAGCAGGGGGTCCTCCTGAGGGATGTTCCCGCTGCATAGGTGATTGACGAAGAGCGACACATACTTTCCCTCTCCAAACCACCCGTCTCCGGGGCGTGTAGTTGGGCCGACCGCGCCACCTTTGCTTGGTGCGCACATGTACCTCGCGGGGGCATGGTGACCCGCCGTGTTCCCCACTTAGCACTCCATTTCCGTGGCCGTGCTGCGTCATGGGGGAGGGAGGAAACCACCGGGAGGGATGTTTCCGCTGTCTTGGTGAAGGGCGGGGGGGCTATACCCATGCACTCTCCCTCCCCCGATGGCTTGTCCTCTAGGCGCGCAGCTAGGCCCGGTCGTTGACAGCCCTGTGTGGTATCGACCGATGCCGCGGGGATATGGGGATCCACGTGTTCCCCACCCCCCATCCGCTGCCTTAGCGAGAGGCGCCTGAACACACGCGCTCTTCCTTCGGGGTTTAGGGTTGCGTCATTGCGGTGTTGTGGTCGTGCAGCGCGTGTGTAGGGGTGGCGGTGTGTGCAATATGTTTTGTGCTTCCCGTGCCCCCCGTTGCCTCTTACCCTCCCCTGTTCCCTCTCCCTGTGTTCTACCACCCTGCGCCGTGCTTCTTCCCTACTTGCAGTTCACGAGCGCCTAGGAGGAGGCGCTTGTTACCCTGTGCCTACCTCCCCTGTGCCCTAACATGCACTTTATAATTCTCGTGTTGCGGCCGTGGCGGCCTGCCTTCCCTTTGGTTGCTCTACTCCTTGCATTTTGCGGGCGCCCAAGAGAAGGCGCTCTTGACCCTCTCCCTACCCCCCTTGTGCCCTAGTACGCACCTTTCGGCTCCTCTTGTTGCGGTCTCTTCCTACTTCCCTGCACCCCTGTCCCCTTCCCGCCTTTGCTGTTTCCGTAGCCCTACTAGTGTGTTATTCCTCTTCATCCGTTCCTGTCTTCGCTGGCGCACAAAAGAGCAATGCAGCTCACTTCAGTGGTACTACTACTACAACTATTGACTGTTGGTACATTTACTGGGTTGTCAAGACTTGGTATTTTGAAAACCAAATAAAAAGACTGGGAGACTCATAACTCATAGTTGACTAATTCACAAAATGGTACAAAGATCGCCATATAAATGGTGTTATGACAAATGGCGTCAACAACCCAACACAAGCGCAAACGCTGCAAATGTGCAGAAATTAACGAAGAACAACATTAGGCAATGGCCTACAATTCGGCAATGCATGTCTTTGCTTGCCTTTGTGGCATTTTTGTTTCCCTCATTGCTCGTGTACGCCAGCTGTGTACGCAAAAAACGACCACCATGGCCTCATCTTGTGTCGTGGTGCAATACCAAATGAAATAGCACAGAAATGCCACATGAGTTCTTGGTGTGACATTTTGGAAGTGTTTGTCACATGCTTGATCTGAATGATGTATTGGAACTAACGGGTTACATGTACAACAAAGATCAGTCGGGCTACAATTCGAATTTTACATGTGGTGTCAAAAATGCCATTTGTCCGGTCAGTGAGCTCTTGTTGCCCTCAACATACATGCTTGAGTACTGTTCTGCGACCATGTTGTGGACCATGTGTCGGGCTGGGGTCGGCTCTAGCCAGGCGAATAATACCTTCAGCATTAGCAGAGGGCATGGTAGACGTAAAACCAGAAATACTAGTGAAATGTGCCGTAACACATGGTATTGATCTGTAGTTTCTTGGTCTTCTGCTGGTTTTTGGGGTTTTAAAGGTTCGAGAAAAGGTACAGCTTTTGCTGCCCAAAGGGCAGTAGAATTTGCATCGAAGTCTGCTATGGAGCAGGGAATATCTACAAAAGGGAACTCAAATTCGGAATCTTTATTTGAGACACTTTTTGTGTTGGAAAATTCCACGGCATAAAACCTTGAACAGAATGAAATGCATGAATACTTAAAAATATGTTTTCAGCCCGATGGTTATGGGTTTTGGGCCAAAAAGAATTAGGCTTTGGTCAAATTGCTGCACAAGCAATGCACTCGTGAATTCCTAAGTCAATGAACAAGTCCTCAAAATGGATTTTGCGCCCATTTGGGCCCAAAACCTAGTGGGTATGGGTTTTGGGCCAAATGAAATCAGGGTTAGGGCTTGGGATATGCTTCACCACCACAGGATATGGTGTATGCAATTGGTGTTATCGTGTGGCATACCTGTGGAGGCAATGCTATACAAGGAGTCAGCTTCACTTGCAACCGAACAGCTATGGGCTGTTGCGCTCGTATGGAGTGTGCAGCCACCGTCGCCGTGTACTTAGCGTGCCGAGAACACATCCTGTGCTGCTGGCAGCACAGTGGCGGTCTGCGGCAGCCCGTGATCAGGACCGCTGGAGAACGCCCCCGAAAAAAAACACACACAGTGTGCGTATGCGGGGGGGGGGGGGGGCTGTTTCTTTGGGGGGTCAGGTCCTCAGCGAGTCCAACGGGTGACACAAGGTGTCCCCAGTCACTCAGACCTCGGTCTCGACCTCACGGTCTTTGGGGCAGCTTTCGATGGGTATCCAGGGCCTCCAGGTCGGCGCAGGTCGAGCAGCAGTGTCCTGCTGAGAGCTCAATCCCGGGACCTCGCCTACAGAAACCGCGTGACAGCGCGACTCCCCCGGAAGTCTCGCGCCGGGTGGCCGGCAACAGACGTCACCCCTCGTCGCGCAGGTCACAAAGCGCACGCGACCCGAGTTGGGGGGGAGGCCAGCGCAGCGGCTCCAGACAACAACCGTGTCGCGGGACAGACCCCGTTGGTCATCCCAGGCCCACCATCTGCGGGACCTGCGTATCGGTGGTGTTGCTGAGAATGGTGTCCACCAACGCGTGGACCTGCCGCCGCGTGATGTGCGGGGACCGCCGGCGGAGGTGCAGCGCGAGGCGGTGCCCGCGGACCTCCGGCGGGAGCACGCGCAGCAGCTCCGAGA
Organism: Eutreptiella sp. 'Long Island Sound 2002'; assembly: GCA_964036045.1. Taxonomy (NCBI): domain Eukaryota; phylum Euglenozoa; class Euglenophyceae; order Eutreptiales; family Eutreptiaceae; genus Eutreptiella; species Eutreptiella sp. 'Long Island Sound 2002'. Next base: position 97,780,708 of record OZ038383.1, read on the forward strand.
CCCACATCTGTACGTGGTACGTGACCGCGTTTGCCATGCCCTCACGCACGCAGCGGTGGCCGACGCAGGCCTTGATGCCGCCCACACCACTGCGCAGGAGACGGACACAGGGGCGGAGGGATGGGGTGTGTGGGTCGCACATCGCCGGCCCGTGGGGGGCATCCCAGTGCAGCTCTGGGCCCCAAAGCCTGCAGCAGGAGAAGGGGGGTGGGGGGGGGGGGGCCAGTGCTTAGGGACCAGGAGGTCATTCAGAGTCCTGGCCAACTCCCAGCCACCCTGCTCGCAACCCCCAACTTAGAAAACGTGAAAGACAAACGGGAAAAAAAACGGGAAAGAAATGGAATTTACTGGAGGGGCCCGAAAAGGGGGCGGATTTGGGGTACGCATACTTTTTGTGGGCCTCTGACCCCACCCCATCCCTCCGCCTCCGGGGGTGTGGGGGTTTCTTGCCCCGGTCAGCAATGGCCATGGGGGGGGGGGGGTTCAGCCTTTTTTTGTTTTCTTTGAAATAGTTATTTTTGCAAAACATTTTTCTCTGAAAAATTTTCTCTTTTTTGTTGAAAATCTTCTTTGAAAAAAGTTTTTTTTTGAAATGTTCTTTGGTTTTTTTTTCGAAAACTTCTTTGACATGCTTAGTTTTTTTGAAATTTTCTGTGAAATAGGTATTGTATTGTAAATTTTCTTTGAAATACTTGAATTCCCCAATTGAGTTCTGAGCACTTTGACTACACAAAAGTGGGGGGCAGACACAGCGGTAGACCACTCATTACGAATCAACAACAAAACAAAAGCAGGACAGTCCGGCAGACACACAAAGGTACCCCCGAAACCACCTGCCGAGCCATGGGGCTGTCGTCGGCCCTGAGGTGTGGGTGAACACACCGGTGCGCCCTGTGGGTGTAGGCGTGTGGCCCGGGAGGGGGAGGGGGATGTCGCAATGCGGGTACCCACGGAAAGGGGGTGTGTGACAGACAACTGCAAACCAGAGGTAATGGACTCCACAGTCAGGCATAAGTGCATCTTTATTCTCTATGCCAAACCTGATTAAACCTCAAGACACGGAAAGGGAAGGAGGGGGGGGGGCATTATGATGGTGCAGTGCAGTGCAGTGCAGAGGTCACCTGTTCACTCCATCCAAATGGGGCAGGGGAGGTATGCAGGCCGGACCCCCCCCCATCACATCCCCGTCCCCTCTGCAGAACCAAGCATCCCCTCCCGCCTAACAGGGGCCGCAGCCTCAACGTCGCGTGCTGGTGAATCCGAGGGAAGGACCACTGACCCATCTTCCGGGGCTACTGGAGGTACAGTTAGACCCCTGTGGGCTACAAATGGTCCACAGGCAGCCACACAAACACTCTGCAGCATTGGGGAGCACAGGCTGTACCACACACGTGGCATACACCTGGAAGTCCATGAAACCATGCTACAGCACAGCCTCGACATACCATTCCAACAGCCCATTACACGACCCCTTTCCCCCTCAAGCACCAAGGAGCGCACGTTGTACCACATCCGTGACAACGCCTGGAAGTCCCATGGGTGTAACCCTGACAGAGACATGCGCTGCAACCCACCCCTTCCCCCCCCTCAGAATGGGAGCACAAGGACCAAGCCACAAGCCAACCCCTGGAAGTCCTCGACAGACGCACAACACCCTCTACAGCATTGGGGAGCACAGGTTGTACCACACACATGGCATACGCCTGGAAGTGCACAACACCATGCTACAGCACAGCCCTTGACATACCGTTCCAACAGCCCATTTCACGTATCTTTCCCCCTCTTGCACCAGGGAGCACAGGTTGTACCACATTCGTGACAGCGCCTGCAAGTCCCACGGGTGTGCCCTTGCCCTGTGTCTGTCGCCTGTTCTCAGATCCAGACAGCCTCCCAGCACTCCGTGTTCTGACTCCGTGTCACGGCTTACTTCTCACCCCTCCACTACATATGTCTCCCCTCAGTGTCTCCCCGTGCACCTTCACTTCAGCAACATGATTTCGTTTGACCAACTCAGTCATGAGGAACAGGCCCAGGGACTCCAGCCGGCCAATGTCTTTTCCGCCACTGCGGCCAGCCACACACCAAACACAGGTGAATTACTCTTGTCTGCCAAGCTCCTCGTGTGAGCAGCAAAGAAGGAGCTACAACGTATACCCGGGGCTGGCCCCCTTTCAATGTCTATGGCCACCTTCTGGTGTGGAAGAAAATCCCACAGGCACATGGTCCAAGATCCACTCACGCAACAGAGACCCAACAAACTATGGAAGCCTTTGATGACATCCTGCAACTCCAAGAGAATGCCACCGAGCCTGCTTCAAGCGCTCTCTCACAGCTGTTGACTGACAACAAGGTGGACTCAAATATGCTCCGATCACTCATCCACCTTCGCCAACTAGCCCAACTGCACTCAGCGCTAGCGCTAAAATTTGTCTAGGGTAAATTATCTCCAGCCATGAAAAGTGCAGTGAGACCGGAGCTTCTAGAGTGGGCCAGGGAATCTACCATTTTAGTTCCAGTGGCCCCCACACCAACGGACCGCCTTCAATTCCTCAACACGGTCAAAAGGTTCCTCGACCCTCTTCTGAACACACATGATTGGTGTACCACGGCCACGACCATAGTTTACAACATGCATGATCACATCAATGCCGAGCCATTTGGCACGGAAATTGATTCAGAATCCATGTACAGGGCCTTCTCGTCTCTCGGTAGGGGTATCAAGATACGAGATCACCTTCGTGTCCTGCTGAAAGCCTTGCAACAAGATCTCAAACCAAAAAATCACGAAAAGCAATACTCGTCATCCGTGTATAAATAGTTCTTGGATCTAACGCTACCCACCAATTCCTTCCTGCTACCAACCCCCAGCCCTACGCAGCCATCCCACACTAATGTTCCCGCATTCCCCAGACCCACAACCCCATTTCACCCACAATCGCACCCACCAACACCAACCAACCCCCCACATGTCCACCAACAACCAACCCCTGCGCACACCAAGCCTGAGCAGTAACAAGACTTCTCAATCTTTGTCAAACAACCCACCATCCCACAGGACGCCAAGGCACTACGCATAAACTCACTACCCCACCACCTTGATGCAGCCGAAGTGTCGCTTTTGTAAAACAACACCTACAGGCTTGTGATGATGTTACCCCAACTGATGTGCAACGGGGGCCTGCATACATCCATGTTCCCGCTACCGTTTTCAACAGCACTTTAGCTCAGATGATGCCCAAGTCCTCCGCTATCGTGCCCGTTGGGAAATTCGCCTAAGAGGTCAATCTGAGGCTGGTATCCCATACAAAACAGTGCACGACCAGGTTGCAAGCGTCGGGAACCGCAAGATCAGGGGTCCAAGTGTCTGAAACTGGCCCTAGCCCCAACACCAGGAGTCGCAGTCACGGTGAGAAGTCCCCTAAACCCCCCCTCATTTTATCAACACCGCCCCCTCCAGCATGGCACACAGCTCCTCCCACCACCGCGACTTGGACTACCCCCCCCCCCCCCGCCCCCCCGTAGTCTCATCACCGTGGGCCAGGACGGGGGGGAGGGACGAGAGCCGGCTCCCGCCCCCCCCCCCCCCTCAGCAGGGACGAGCCCCCCCCCCAAGTTTTCGGCGAGCGCCGTCGCGGGCCCCACCAACAGCGACCCATCACCAGGCCAAGAGGCACGGCCACCCCGGTGAGATGTTCGGGCAAGGCGCGACCTCAGTTGTGGACCCGGTCATGCCTACACAACACCCACCCCCGCGGGGGCGTAGAGGCGCCCGGCATCCTCCACGCTGTGGGTACAGCTTTGCACCATGGCACGGCACAATGTCACGTACCCTCCGCACCGCGCCCTGCAGCCGCCGTCCCCATACCGGATGGGCCGTCGCGGGCTGCAGCCGGTTCCCCACGGCCGCCTGCGCACCTGGGAGCAGCAGATGCGCCGATGGATGGCGCGGTGCGATCCGGCTCTCGGCCTCCGCCTCTGGCTCACCCATGTGAACCAGGCGCTGCCTGCCCACCTCCCGCGCGTCGAGCAGTCCCTAGCGAGCGTCGTTTGCGCGCTGCACGCCCTCGGGGTGCTGCCCCCCAGTATCCTCAGCCTAGAGGACATCCTCATGGGGTGCTTCCGCCACTAGACGGCTACGGGGGCGGACCTCTGGTGCGGGCTGTCGGCGCCACAGCGCGTCCCCCAAGGCCTCGCGGTATCCGGGCCCGCGCTCCACAGGGCCTTCGGCTGGAGGTATGGCACAACAGTCCCGCTCTGGCGGTCCCCCCGCCTCCACTGGATCGTGGGCACGCAACGCGCTGGGGTGGCCCCTCTGCTGGCGCCCCTCTGGGACCCTTGTCACCTCCCCGTCCGCCGCGGCGGGGCCGCCAACCCACAGGCATGGGCCAGCGCCCCGCAGCGCCGGGCGCCCCTGATCGAGGGGTGGGGCAGCGAGGCGGAGGAATCCGGGGGCCATTGGGTGGGTGTCACCCACGACGGCAATGTCAAGTGCCTCTCCCGGGGCGACAAGCACCTCTCCATGCCCGCCGGACCAGTATGCAGCGGCCGGCGCGGTGCTGGCCTCGATCCCAAGAGTATATGCCGTGTGGTATGCGGTGTTGCCCGCCCCGGGGTCGCCCCCGCTGCCCCAGCAGCACCAGTACCCCCGCGCGGGGAACGACGCCACCGCGCGGGTGTGGCTCGGGGCCCGCGAGCTTGTGCGGGTGTGGCGGCAACGCCGCAGGGTGCATGTGGCCTTTCGCGCGCCCTGACCCAGGTTTGCGGGCCCCGGGCGGACGTCCGCCGAGGCCCCCGTACCCTCCCTCCCACCCTGCCCCCCCCCCCCGCCCAAATCGCGGCACGGCGACAGACCTACCCCCCCCCCCCCCCCCGGGCCACAGACACGGCCGGGAGTGCACTACATGCATGGCTGCCCAATATGCAGAGTCGTCAGGACAGCCATCGAGCGCCCCCCAGGCGGCCTGTGAGCCTCAAGATCGGCCCTCAAATCAAATCAAATCAAATCTCATCACCATAGCTGCACCAACCACGGGTGAACCCAATTCGCCCTGGCCAGCCTCCATATCCCCGACCAATGCAACTCCTAAAACATCGTGGAACGAGTATACGCATGCACGGCACGCACCCACAGAAGACGGCCAGCACAAGAACTAGGTGTGACTCCCAACACCACCGACAGGCTATGACCCTCCGCAAGATTTGGTACATATCTTATGGGCTTACATATTCCACATGTCCCGGCCACAAACACCCGCTTTGCTGAAACAGCTACGGCAAAGTCTGTGTGATATGTCCATCCTTGTTGACATCCCTACCCAACCATCCTAGTGGGCTGCATGTTGGTGATGTGGCACTGCTGCTCCCTACCAAGCCACTACAGCACGCGAACCGCAATGGGTCTGTCCACATTGTGCTAGTGGCAGCCACATGCGACTGCGGATGCATGGCCATACCTCATCCCCCGCAATTTAACACTCTACGGCTCTGCTTGACCGTAATTCCTCTCCCCTCCCTGTTGTTCTATGCATGGTAGCGAGATTGCGTGAGTTTTCGCAAGTTTGGAGACAACACCTGGCGCAAGCCCTTTTCCACTAGTGTAGGACGCTGCTGGAGTGTCCTACCACCTTGGGAGACTTCAGCACAATTGTTAACCCCCACGTTCCGCAGTAACGGTATTCCTCTCCTCTTGTAAGGCTCAACTCTTTGGAAGCAACTACCGCCTTTCCCTTGCAAGCAAGATGCACTTGGAGTCATGTCCACCAATTGGTGTACTCAGTGCAGTTGACCGCGAATTACCTCAGTAATCGTACACTTTCTTCCCCTTGCCGCCAATTGTTGTAAAGGCCTTTTGTACTTTCCTCCCACTTAGCCACCGGGCTGCTAACAAGCTTATTGCCTCCCTCTTTGCAGTCCAGTTGCAAAACTACACCCTGCAACACGTCCTCCTAGTCATGACTAGGTCCAGCTATCACCGCACACAGCCCATCATACCAAACTCTAGCTCTCACGGGATGGGTCGGGCTCTTACACCTTATTCTTGGAAGAATTCAAGCGGCAACGGCAAGAAACAGCGACCATCCCCGCCCATCTCCGGGCAGTGAGCATCAACTGTGGCGACACAGGAGCCAAGTCTGTCATGCACCAGTTAGTTGGTCTACTCTGTGCGCTAGACCCAAACATCGCCCCCCTGCAAGAACTCTGGGATGCACACCCTAGCGAAGTGGTAGCCTTGAGGCCGTATGTGTTTATTCCAACGGCAGTGAAGGGTCAACGGAAAGGGAAGTGGAACATTCTAAACCGCCGTCTGCGACTAGGTTCCCCCTTTGAAGTCGATTTCGTCTATGACTCCCGCTCCTTGATGGCTCTACAGTGCACCATCGACACTAAAAATTGTCTACTCGTGATGGATGTTCACATAGATCGTGACCTCACACATGCAGAGAAGGAGACAGAACTCATGGCTATGCAAGTACTGCACGGCAAACTACGCGATAGAACCATCACCACAGGTGACTTCAATATAGACGGGAGGCCCAAAGGTCGACAAGGTTGACAATCAAACCCAACTTCCATGACAGCACATCCCCTACCCCCTAGGCACACACACCAATTACACTTTTTACAAGGGCAGAGAAGTGGCCACAGAACTTGACTATATCCCTCTCAGCAAACGGCCTACCCCTCCAATCCCACGCGGCAGTAGCAAGTCCTGCCTCTCACAGATGCCTCATAGGTGATCTGCAGGCACAAGACGGGTTGTTTCAAATTTCATCATTCAAGAGGTACAAACATGCGACCACACCCTAGGTGAAAGAATCCGCCTCGCAGTATTATTTGCTCTCTGCTAGTACTAGTTGCAACCCCAAAACGTCCCTCTAGACAATTGGATCCACATCTACTGGATGCTAGTAGACTGCTCCTCCCTTCCAAAAGTACCGGACACAGGACCAAAGCTTTCATGGAGCTGGGGTTGGCATACAGGAATGGCACATCGTCGAGCCTCATACAGAATTGGCATGAGGCAATAAAAGACCTAATGTTTCTATGTGGTCTCCGAACGGACAGGCAAATAATTCAGACAGTGAACATCACCGCTCTCACCAGTAAGGCCATAAAACTAGGAGGTAAGCAACCAATTCCCATACCGCCACTCAAATCCACACTGCATCATGATCACTCCACCACCACCGAGGCCATGGAGGACACCCGCCGTGAGTTGCACTTCTACCACTCCCTTCGTGGGGTCCCTTTGAACGTCTCACAACTAACGTGGGTTGCAACGACTGCCCGTCCCCTCCCCACGCCAGCCAAGTTTCCATGCCCGGTTCTGTGCATAATGATGGCGAGAACGGGCAAGGGACTTAAACTAGCGGCAAACTCTCATGCAACCTCGTCCGGTCCACATCCACACCACATATTGGGCCACAAAGCGCGTTATGGCAAGGAGGATCAAACGCCCCGTCCTTCAACGATCTCTCCTTTAATCCCATTCGGGCAATGCCACACATTGGCATCTGCAGCTACCACCACTAAAAGCAGCGTTCCAATACACACCCTACAGGCCTTAGCAATGTGGCTTTGCAACTAGGGATAACCAAAGGGGGGCCAACCCACCTTTTCGGGTCTTACAAACCCCTAAAAATCAGATCAACCCCCAACAGACTCAAAGCCAGCATTGGGCACGACGAGGTGGCGTACAGACCAAAACTAGATAGAACCTTGGACAGCAAGAGTTTCTCCTACATTCGTGAAATGCCCCCCGCCCCCCATACATTGCCCACAGTGGCTCGTGTACCAAGGGGGGCAGGGTCATATTGTAGACACGGATGAAAGTGGAGCCTTTGATACCCCTATATGCACAGAAGTGCCTCCTTCCTTCGCGGTGCTCTTTCGGCTCGCGATGTTCACCTTCTCATGACACATGGGCTAACCCCCTCGGTTAGGAGGGATTCTCCTAGGGCTGCACCTTTGCCGCAACGGAGTATGTCGTCCTCGGTACCCTGTGCACACACGCAGCGCAGATAGGGGAAACAAAGTGGGTGGTTGAATATTGTGGTATCTCCGCCCTACGAGCGAATTTGTCTTCGGCGACGATAGTCGCTATCTCAAAAAGACACGCGAAGGCATAGAGCGCAAAGTCTTGGCTGCCCACAAGCTGGCCAAGCACAACTGCACTGTCAATCATCCGGCCAAACAAGACTACACTATCATAGAACTACGCGACCATGGCCAACTCAAGAGAGTGGGCGGACACATCAACGTGCAGGGCAAAGTCACAACAGCCTCCAACAGAGTCCCTAGCGTAGTGGGGATAGCAATACAACCAGGCTCATACCTGCCTGACCTAGTGTCCAAGGTAAAAAAGAAAACAAAGAAATTGTCAGCGCTTGTGGATCGCTATCATAAACCCCTTAAACCGGCGCTCCGATGCTTGTACGCATATGCAGTGGCCTCAATCGATTTGGTGGCTCGCGGGTCATTTCTCACCCCAACTGCCACTAAGCAGCTATAGCCTCTTGTTAATGTCATGTTCAAAGCCCTCCTTGGAGCCATCCTCAATCTCCCACAAAACCCCCCAGTGGCTGCACTCACCATACACATTCCCCGGTGACCTTGATTAAAGTCAATACGGTTGATTTTAATCTTTTATATATGAACCCGTTGATATATTAATCTCGCAAATATTAAGAGGTTAACGTTCAATTTTTTTGATTGGGTCATTTGTACCAATTTTTCCATGCACATATGAGGACCCATAAGGGCTGTTACGTGGTATATTGTTGCACAACGGGATAGTATATATAGAGAGGTTCCACTGTTGTGTTGGTGGCAGGGATCTTGACTACGCCCCCCCCCCCCAGCCCCCCTCCCCACCCCTTGTGTGACGAGTGACGAGTGACACATGGAACTCACGAAGCAAATGCGCAGAGATGGTGGCCGCCGGACAACTCACAATTGCTCGAAGCGTTCACGCGGCTTTCTTGTTGTAGTGTTGACTATGTTACTCACTACCATCGCTGCTACAGCTACTACTGCAGCTAGAAATGGAGCTAAAAGACGATGCTGAGGAGCTGGAACCTGCACTGAAGTCACTGAAATCGGTGCATTCACCCAACTCATCGCTCCCCCCTTCCTCCAACACCTTTGCCCTTTTGGCGCGAGGCTTGCGCTGTGGGGTCTTGCGCTCCTTGTGCTTTTTGTACTTCCTGCCAATTGCACCCCATGCATGCGCAACCTACTCACATGCATACTCACTGGCATCAATGTCCTCACCACCAATGAGATGCATTCGTATGTTCCCCCAGCTCATCCTATTTCGCAAAGAAGTCACGATGCGATTCAGCACGCTGATTGCACGCTCGGCGTCACATGACGAACAATAGGAGATCAAAATAGCAGCAGCATAGTGGCGCACCGCTCTGGGGTGTTGCTGATCACACAAAATTGACTTCCAAAAATCCACAAAGGACCGGTGTCCCTCCTTTTTTTGGCGCTCCGCTGTTGGAATTGCAAAATACTAGTCTGGTTCCGCAGTAGCAGCAACGCTGTCCTCAGTGTCGGCGGCAGCGACAGCCTGCAGAGCAGGAGCATGTGCCTGGGCAGCTAGCCCAGCACAGCTAAAAGCAGCAGCAATCAATGCAACAGCAGTGGCAGCAGTGGCAGCCTCAATTGCCCCCTTCTTCATCAACTTCTTCTTTTCGCGGGCTCTCTTAGAGGTGCATGCGCTCACTGTAGGGCACTGAGGTGAGTGCCCAAACTCTCCGGTGCAGCGCAGTTCCTAGGCACCCTTGACAAGCATGGTGACAGACTATAACAAAAGAAGGGGCAACATCTATCACTGTCTATCTGTCACTCTCCATCTGTCGCTGAGTGATAGATAGCCCAACCCCCTCCCCCCCCCACCCCCCCCAAAAAAATGGACCCCTTCTAATCAAGAACCTCGGTTGGTGGGTGTCTTGGATACCCCCCCCTCCGGTTGCCCGCATTCCCCCCAACTCCACAGCACCATGTTCCCTTGTATTGCTCTTGTGATGCCTTTGTCTCGGGACACCCTTACCGAGCTTAACATGACGCTCGTGCGTTCAAGTGGGGCCAAGAGTTTGCGGGACCCTTTGGTCTCCCGGCTCCTTGGTGAGTGGGTGGCTTCATCTCCCTTGGCCCGGGCCCGATGGTCCGAGGCCACGGAGGTTGGCTACCCCTCCCTCATTCGCGACAAGCAAAAGCAGGCGGTGAAGCAATATGCCTCCCACCTCTTCCCGGCCCCGGACCTCATCGGCCTCCTCATGGACTTGAATGTCCCCAAGCTTAGCTTTCGGCACGTGTCGGAGTATCTGAGCCGCCGGGGGTCGGCCTATACGGCCGCACCGGGCCTCCCGTTCCCCCTGCCCATCCCCACTCGGGATACGTTCACGGACACTTGGAAGGAGTTGGTTACCCCCCTTGACCTACAGCCACCCGTGTCCATCCCCGATCCCCCCACGAGTGGGCGCTCTTGGCCGCTACCCTCATGGGCCCGGTACGTCCAATCGCGTCCATCGCTAGTGGACACCATAGGTTGGACAAGGCCCCTCACCTTCATTGTACGTGGGGATGCGTACCCATGCGCCGGTGGTAGTTGGACCCAACTCTCCATTGGGCTGCTTAACCAGGGCGCTCGGGGCCGCACACCCGCGTACTTGTGGGTGATAGGGATGGCCGTGTGCGGGGACAAGGACATGGCTGCACTAGCAACGATATCGGGCGATAACTTGAAGGTTTGTGGCCCATTCGTTGTTTGTTAATTTTTGCATTAATTTCTCGATTACTTTTTCGGTTAATATTAACGCCGACTGAAAAATTAACTTAATATTACTCTCGAGAAATTAATGTAAATATTAATCCATGTCCTTTTTGTAGGTATTGCAGTCCATACAAGACTGCGAGAAGTTCTATTGGGTGTCGGGCTGGGTGCCAAGCAGGTTGGTCATCTGGGGAGACCAACTCTTTGTGCGGCGCCTTATCGGTGCGTCCACCTCGCCCTCGGTGGGCTCAATTTACAATATGGGGGTGTGGGACAAGGTTGCGGCGGCATGGGTCAACCTGGCGACCCGGCGCACATTGGACCGTGAGAAGGCGGCCCGCCTCAAGTGCAAGGAGACTGGCCGTAGCTTGGAGAATGGGGGATGCACAGGGGATCCACACATTGTGGTTGACCGGTGCGTGGTTTTCCTATGCATCCTCCATTGTTGCATGGCCATAGGCCGGCTCCAAGTGCCGTTCATCGAGACACGCCTGGTGGACCTCCCCAAGGAGAACTCCGATGCCATGCAACGGGTCCTCTGCCGGGCCCGCACGGGTGTGAAGTTTGGTGCGACGGGGGCACTTGACGGGGAGGAGGCCCCTGCGTTGTTCCTCGCGTGGGAGGGACTTGGTCCGTTGTTGAACTACGTCCCAGAGGATGGTGGATGGCAAGCTGTCGTGGCCATGTGTGACCTCCTCCGGGGGTTGTACACGGACAAGCCGCCCCGCGGGGACCTACGTGCGGCTGAGGTGGCGCGCGCCTACCGTGCACATTGTTGCAAGGAGGCGTGTCAATCAAGCTACCTCCTCTATTTGGAGGACGATGTCCCCGAGGCCGTGGCGAATGCACGCCGCTTGGGGGTAGGGTTGGGTGCCCTGTGCGCGGATGTCGTTGAGAGCCTCAACGCCATCCTTAGGTGCGCATACAATGACCACTCGGGCCGGGGGGGGGGGGGATGCCGGTGGCAACCGAACTCGAACGGGAGGGGGAGGTAGTTTCGCAAGTGTGGGAGTGGTGGTTTTTAAAATTTGACCTCCCGTTACGCAACTACGGGACGCCCCATACCGCCCCAAGCACCATGGCCAAACTGATGGCAACCCGTAGCCCCCCGCCCTCCACCCTTGCTTAGCCTCCGCCAGCTTTGCTTTCTCCTTGCCATGGACGCCTCGGCAATGCAAAAGATGTTGGCCGACAGGTTGAAAGCCAGCAATGCATCCGTGGTGTCTTTTGCGTGTGCACGCTTGCTTCTGTGTACCGATTAATATTTGCGGCGAGTTGGTTAATATTTAGAGGTTAATATTAATAGTCGCCTCCATTGATATTTAATATATTAATTAATTTCTCAGTCGAGAAAATCTAGTGCAAGAAATTGGCTCGGGGGCTGAAAAAGTAAAAAACAATTTTTTGTTTTTCCACGTGTGTCTCTCCATATATGGCGCAAGTGGAGCAATGGCTGGCAGTAGCAGCCGCTCTAGCAGCTCGGCCAGCCCCAGCTCCACTTGCGCCGCCTCCACGGTTGCACGCCCATCCGAGGAGTCAAGCGAAGACTCCTCGGATGGGCGAAAAAAAAAGAAGGAGAAGAAGAAGAAGAAGAGGGAGAAGAGGGAGAAGAGGGAGAGGAGGGAGAGGGAGAGAAGCCACGGGCTGGGGGGGGTACAGGCCACCCTGGGGGAGGGTTAAGGAAGAGGGGGAGGGGGAAGCAGTGGTGGACGAGGGGGACGGGGACGGGGACAGGGAGGAGGGGGATGGAGCTGAAGTTGTTGACCCCCCCCCATGCACCCCCCCCCCCTCCCCTAGTGGATCCTCAAAGCCTTGGGCCCCCAGTCCGCCACCGCCCGGAAGGCGGGGGCGATCCCCTGATCAGCCAAGGTTTTGGAGCAGGGGTGCGCGGGGGATCAACCCGGTTTTTCCTCCTCCGCGCATAGCCACATGACAGTCATGTGGATTTTCCGGAGGTTGATCCGGTGTTTGATTCGCCGGAGGGTGAGGGAACATAGAGGCACCTGGGGTAAGGATGCCTCCAGGGGGGGGTCTGGGTCTGGAAACCCCTGCCTAGTGCCCCCTTGGGCCCCATGCCTGAGAACATCACTGTGGGCAGTTTGCCCGCACTAAATTTATTGTTTGACCCCCGTGCCGTCCGTTTCCAGACGGCGCATTACCAGGTGCTGCTACAGCACTAGGCCCAGCTAGGCTGGGTCAAGCAGTGGCGGCAAGCCAAGGCCGTCGTGTTCGGGGTCGATTGGGGCACTATCCTGGCCCTGCCCCGACCCATTTACGATCCGGGGTATCAGCCCTCCTACGAGGGCTTGATCCCCGAATCCCGCAGCGCGAAGGCGGCCTCGGTGGCCGCGAACGTGGCCAAGCCAGCGGCCCAATCGGCCCCAATGGCCAGTGCGGGAGCCCCCATTAAGGCCCCCACTGCGGCGTCTCACTTCCAAGATGCCATGGGGGCAATACAGGCAATAGGCACCAGCGCTACGTTTGAGGTATGGTGCCTGTTTGCTTCGCTCAATTTTTAGGTCGCCGGCATTAATTTCGAGACTAATATTGAATTTTTGAACCGCCGGTCGAAATATTAAAAGTTAAAGGTTAAGATTAAAGTCCACAAATTAAAAAAGTTGCTGAAAAATTCAATTCACACTTCTGGTTTTTTTTGTCTGTAGGTTATAGACGTGGTCAATGCGACGCATGCCAGGCCCATCTAGGTGGACTGGCGAGACGTTGAGGGCTCCCAAGAAGTACCCCTGGAGGCCCTCCACTGCATCGTGGCCCGGGATCCACCCCTAAGCCTTGCTCTCTGGCGCGGTCTCCATGACCGGGAGACCGCGCGTGTGGTGAGCGGTGTCTGGGTGACTTCGCGCCACCTCCGGCCCAACCTGTGGCCTCAGATGCAGGACGTGGGGTGTACCCTTCGTGAACGGCCGTTAAGTGGCCGTTTGAATAATTGCGTGAATTTCACGTGAATTTACCCAAATTTTGAGGTTTTTGGGGGAAAATGCCATATTCTTGGTTCATTCCGAGGGCTTTGAGGGGCCAAAATTCCTCCCCCAGCTTTGTTACGCATCATCCAATGAAAGTTCGCCCCAAAAGCATCCATCATGTCCGAACCGTGCCCAAAATGAGAGGTGCCGAAACCCGGCAAGCCTATAGCCGATTCACAGGCGTGAATTCACGTGAATTCGTACGAAAGTCGCAAGAATTTCGCACGAATTTCGTACGAATTCCGCACAAATTTCACGTGAATTCACGTGATTTTACACAAATGTTACCGGTGTGCACCCCCTGATTTGTCCTCACACCCCTAGTAGGCCCCCCAGCATGCACCCCGGTCACAGGCAACAATGGTTTGGGTTTGTTCCGTGATCTCAAGTCCGTCTCTTGCGGCACCGTAACCGCCGCCGTAGAGTCTGAAGGTGCTGCATGTCGGTTAGAAGCCGTCTTCTTGTACGGCTTGCATACGTTTGTACACTTATGGGCCCTTGCCCATGTTGTGCCCTCTTCGTCGCATCCCACCCATGCAACCAAAGGCTATCGTCAATGGTGTGGTTGTCCACAACCACTTGCACCCCTAGTCTCCCCCGGAGGAGGCTTAGGCCCCCGCTGTTGCGCAACATGCGCTTCAACGTCCGGTGGCTTCCCTCCATGGCAAAGCAGGAGAACTTTGACAAGATTCTCCACTTCTTGGCAAAATAATACATGTGGTCGATCCAAAGATGCGTCCACAGAAGTTTGCCCCACTGGAGCTCATTGTGGGCAGCGCCCATGGCTATGCTATGGTTCTGGAGCCGCCCCAAGTCGGCCCCGGAGAACCACGCGGAACGCCACGCGTATACACACATGCTTGCAAAATTCTCCCACCACGTTTTGCACACCGACTCGCAACTTTTTCCCCCTACTTGATGCTGCCTCACACTAGGCTGCTGTAGGCAAGCATCCATTATCTTCTCCCAACCCCTATTCCGCATGAAATGGATGGCAGCATCACACTCCATCCTCACCTTCCCCTTGCTGTTTGCCTTGTCATTATTTAATGAGGCACGGGTGCAACTTTGTGCTGCAAGCCGTGCCTCATCTAGAACCGGTTGCAGCATGGTGCGTGCCACATTGGCCGGTGCCTTCCCTGTCAATTGTACAACTAGGTCCCGTGTCCCGTTGATTGCACACAACAGGACACGAAGGACCCCATGGAGGCCATAATCAGGCACTCGCCTATCACTCGTAATGGGCCTATATATAGCACCTATGGCAACAGCCGCTTCCCAGTTGCTGTCTATCGCACTTGCTGTGCCAAAGGTAGCAAGGCACAGAGCATGGTTACGCATGCAGACCCAACACACAGTGGCACCAGGGGATTCTGCCTTCCAGTTGTGGCAGCCCGCCATGAGCACCTGTGCTTTACCATCTGCACACACAAAAAAAAGGGACTGCCTATCGTTCCCTCCCGTATCCTTAAAACTTACGGTTGCGGCCTTGCGCCACTCATCATCAAAATCAATTTCTTGCGAGGCCGCGTAGAGGGTCTCCCACTTTTCACTGCCCCCTAGTAGCCACCAAATAGACAGTTGGTTGGGGCTGACGGTGCCACCAAGCGTGCAATGGAGGCCTCATGCCTCGATGCACCGTCCACCGCAATAGGCAACCAATGCAGCCGTCGGTCCCCGGGCTGCATGATGTCCAGGGTGGGGGTGGTCGACACTTGAACAGGTGGCCGATGCGGTCAGGTAGGTAGCAGGCCACACCATTGATGGCCGTGTTGTCTCCCGTATAGGCAGTGAACGCCCGGGACTCCGGTAACACTAGCTGCCGAAGCATGCCGTACACCTGGTCCCATACCACACCGTAAGTAATGCTCCCCACTGGGTACCGCGACTCCGTCCTAGAGAGGTGCAATGACCAGATCCGCCAGACGGCCATAATCAACCTCTCCTCTGTGGTGGGCTCAGGGTGGACGGTGGCTACAACTCTTCTTTCGGGGGTAAGCACTATTTGCCCCATGTCGGGCAGGTACTTGACGGTGTAGGGTGCTGCAAGCTCCTTGGTAACAACTTGCTGGAGCTCTTGTAGGCGCCTCCGTTGTGTACGACCCGCTAACAAATGGAATGGCTCCTTGGGCCGCGGCATGGTGTGAGATACAAGACCTGTGGAATGGGGGAGGCATTCACCGCAAGGTTTCTACCATCCCCCTGCCGCAGACATGTAAATTTTGTGGGTCTCCACCGTGATTCGCATGCAATTTGAAGAAATTCACATAAATTCGCACAAAATTCGTACGAATTTCGTATGAATTTCGTACGAATTTCGTGCGAATTTCACGTGAATAAATTTGTGTGAATATTCTGGAAATGTGAAATTCGCACGAAATTCGTACGAATTTCGTACGAATTTCGTGCGAATTTCACGTGACTGTCACAAAATTTCTGCCGAAGCCTCATCCTTTTGCCCTCGTTGACCCTCACAAAGCAAGCACCGGATGGTGTTCATGGGTTACCACACACGCAGTCCAGTGGTTGTCATTCCGGCTGACACTCGGTCAGCAGTGTAACACGTCAGGGGGCATAGCATACCCCGAATGAAATACAAACAGTGCCGCAGAAAAATTCGCAAACAGGTCAGGGGGCATAGCATACCCCGAATAAAATACAAACAGTGCTGTAGAAAATTTCGCAAAGTGGGGGGGGAGTGCCCCACAACCCGGTCAAACTGCCCATGCCTGGGGGGGGGGGAAGATAACATTCGTGGAGGTTAGAAGGGACAGGTGGTCCCGAGGTTAAAGGGTGAGATACGCACCCCCCCCCCCCCTGGAGCAGAGCTCCGGCTAGCGGAGCCCTCGGAGCTCTGCTCCCCCACCGCCTCCACAAAGGAGGGGTCCATGGCCGCCGACGTGAGGCGGTGGGGGGGTACTGCCGGCGCACTTCCTCCAGTGCGGGACTCACCTTGGGGGCGTCGGGGGCCACGCTATCCACATCGGCCTGCTAGCCCCAGTCTCCCGTGCCTTGCAGTTACTGTGCGCTGCCCTACATAGCTCCAGAGTCTGCCTCGGTTTCCCGAATATGCTTGGTGTCCGTGACCAGCTGAAGTCTGTGCAACGGTTTGCTGGACCACATGATCCGATCGCTTTTAGGGAAAGGGACATGGATGACATGTTGTGGCATATTCCATTGTCTACAGAGGGGACGTTTCTGTCCGGAAGCGCTCTGCGCGGCACAATACGTGCTGCGCGTGTTGCTTCAAAATGCGCAGCACGCGCAGCACGTGCAGAACGCAAACAACACACGCATCACGCGCAGAACGCGCAGAACGCGCAGCACGGGGTTCGGGAGGCAGACTTAGAAGCAGACTTCCGGCACGCGCAAAACGCGTAGCACGCGTAGCACGTCACTATTGCACACGCGCGCACTTTTGGGGGGCCGCGTCCTCACAGTTTGGGTATCCAGCCTACGCGGTTGTCCCCCAGGGTTCGCACTGGTCCCATGGGTAGGGATGGCAGAGGCTTGGCGGCCATGAAGTTCGCGATTCCACCACGTCCGCCCTCAACCACCTTCTCCTTCCTAATCTTCGTCATCCTCCATGTCCTCGTCCTCTTCCCCGTCACTCTCCTCCTCCTCCTCACTCTCTTCCTCCTCATCCTCCTCCCCCTCCTCCTCACTCTCCTCCTCCGTGTCATCCTCACTCTCCTCCCTCTCGCTTCCATCCTCCTCGGCCTCGTCGCCCTCCTCCTCCACATCCGCCTCTACCACCCCGGTCACCCCATGCGCCACGGCAAAGCACCCCACATGGTACCACTTGCCGCAACCACAACAAACGGTGGCGGGCCTGGCAGGTGCGGGTACCCGCTCATGTGCGGGGGCGCCCAATCCCAAGCGGCAGTCTGCATAACGTGTAACACGGCAAGTCTCGATCCAGAAGCGTGCAAGGAATCATGCGTGTAACACGCGTAGAACGCGCATCACGCTACCATCGGCCTCCAGAGGCGGCGCGGAGGCACCAGCGCGCACACCACCGAGACCACAAAGCACACAGATACCCGCGGTTTCTTCGCCGCCAGCTCTCGGGTGCGCACCAACGACCATGCTCCAGACGCCGGAAGTTCGAGTTGCCGTTCCTCTTCCAATTCGTACGCCATCAGGCCGGCCATCCGGACAAACCGGACAAACTTCTCCTGCAGAACGCGGAAAACACGATCGGTCCCCCAGAGGCACAGTAGAAGCAAACACGCAGAACGCGCAGAACGCGCATGACGCGCGGAGCGACTACGTAGAAACACAACAGAGGACGCGCGCAACACCTGCAAAACATCCGTGTCCATGTCAACAATGTCTTCGATGCCCATTGCGCTCACCCGAGAGCTGACCTCACCTCCACGACCACCTCGCAGGCCCTCCATTTTCAGCTTGGCCAAACTCAGGACCTCTGCCGGCGGGCTGAGGTTTACCGGCCATTGCGGCGCGGCGGCGCAACCCGTACAAACCGAAAGGCCCTTCAAAATCCCCTCCGCCACTTGTCTTGGGCTGCTCGATGGGTAGCGCTTCTTGAAGTGCTCACGGGCTGCTGCAGCCGACTGGGCGTTCTTGGTCCCGCATCTCAGCACGCTTTGCACGCTCAGGGCCCGCACACTGGTGTGCAGCAGCAGGGCCAACCCGAGCTCTTGCTTGGACTTGGGTTCCTCCGACAGGCACTCCTTGTAGTGCATCACCAGGCGACCCACGGTCGCATTGAAGTCCGTCTCCAAGATTCTCTGCATTGTGTCCAGATCGCGGTCGTACCCGCCTTCATGCTGGAACTTCTCTGCTCTTGTCGGTGCGGCGCTGATGCTCTTCTGCGGGCCCTTCCCGCCGATCGCAAAGGACACGTTCCCACGGGCCGGCTTGTCCTTGTCCTTCTTTTTCTTGGGCATCTCGGCCTCGGACTTCTTCGGTGGCACCTTGGGCGGGCTCCGCTCCTCTGCCTTCCGCTTCTTCTTCTGTGCCATTGTCTGCGGCTCCTGCTTGACCTCCAGCATGGTGGACCGTGCTGCCTTTCCAGAAGCCTTTGCAGCAGAAGAGGAGTGTTTCTCCGGCACATCATCTGGCTCGTCCTCTGAATGCTCCCTCTTCACTGTGCCTCGGGCCTGCTTCTTGCCATGGGGTGTCAATGGCACGTCGTCGTCTTCCTCCTCTTCCTCCTCTTCCTCCTCCTCGTCTCCATCGTCCGTTGCCTCCTCCTCCTCCTCCTCCTCCTCCTCACTCTCTTCTGCCTCGCCCTCCAACCAGGTCCACAACCGGTTCGCTTGGATCTGCAGAACGCGCAGCACGCGTAACACGGTGGTGGTGCCCCCAGAGGCGGAGCGAGAGGCACACCGGCGGAACGTGCAGAACGCGCAACACGCGCAACACACGTAGAACAGGGGGCAGAATCACGTACAGATGCAACACGCAGCACGCCCAGAACAACCTTTGTGTACTCGAACCATCCATCCGGCTTAGCGCGGCAATCTTGGACTTTTGCGGGATCCCGGGGCTTGCTTGGCTTCGTCTTGATCTGCAGGCAGTTGGTGGGGTAAGCAGCTTATCAAAAATGGAGACTAGGGACCGGCACGGTGCGACGAAACGGAACATAATGGCACTTGTCACGCATGCATACTTGATATGCGGTGACGTTGGTGAGGTACATCTCATCTTCTCGGCGATCCTTGCTACCGGGCTTCTTGCGGTTGACCCAGGCTGCGTGCCACCCAGCTGTGCAGAAATGTGTGGCACGGCCCAGAAACAGAAAAAAAAATGTGAAACGAACGACATCGACGTGGGGGACATCGAAAGGCACAACACCCGTACTCCACCCCATTGAACAATCACATACATGTCTGTTGTTTGATCTGGAACACGATGAACGCGTTGTGCTTCAGTGTGGCCGCGCTCCCCCAACTGCCCAGGTGGCCCCCCTTGGCGAGCCACTGCTTGTGGCTATCCGGGGAAAGCGGTGCGGGCATAAAGAAAGGGCTGGGATACGGGAGGACGCGTAGCTCGCGCAAAACGTGGGTTCCGGCCTCCAGAAGCGTGATGTCGGTTACGTGCGGAACGCGGAACACGCCTTGCACGGATATGCGACACGAGTTATTCGAGTTCCAGAGGCACACCTAGAAGCGAAGGCTTAGAACACGTAACACGCGTAACACGCGCGGCACACGGAGCACGAAAGCCAAGGTAGAGGCAACGGCACGATACGCTTCTCACATGGAAAACGGTGGAAATGAACAAAACGGATGCTTCCATGACGTCCGGCACGTTCGAAAACCCCCCGGAACAACAAAACTTTATGGATTCATTTTTGACGAACAAAAAACGTTGATTCAGTTCTGCGCGTGGTAGACAAAGGAATATAGAACTATGTGAAGCGCTGCAAGCGATCAGATGGGCTATAGACAGAGCACGCGCTGACTCACGTGGTAAAACATTGTGGTTTAGTATTGCAAAGGGCCTAGAGAAAGGTCTTGATAGGTTTGGTAAGAATCTTGAGAAGTATTTTGTTACCTTGTCCGAGTCCGAAGTTCTGAGATTTGTAGAGCATGGCATGACGGAAAATGTCTTTCTGACGATTGGTCCTATTATATTATGTCAAGGAGCGAGGGGAATCCCCATAGGGGGATTCCTCTCGGCGCAGATTGCTGAAATTTGGGCGTGTTGGAAAGAGTTCACAGGTTTGTTCGGTGACCTTGTTCCCACTGTCCAACAGAAGCTAACCGATCTCTGTGCCGAGTTTTCACAAACTCAGGGGATTCCTGTGCAGTGTATTGTGCTAGAAGTTACGGAGCTTGTGGACCATTTTCCTGACGACCAAATCCTGGCACATGACATGTTGGTTTCAAAGCATGTACATACAGTGACTCCTGAGGCACTGTGTCAGTCAGGTTTTTCAGGCTGGTGGTTCCCTGCAGACAGAGTCTTCGCCACTGCCCAGGTAGCTGGACAGGCGAGACGTTTCATTCAAACACTCCCCTGGGATGGCCATCATGCCCATCCGCAGGCCGGTGGACATTGCCGACATCTGGCCGGCGCACGCCTCGGCCTAGGCATGCCACGCCTGTGCGCCGGCCAGGAGGTACCGGACGACGGCGGCACTACCGGTGCGGAAGGGGGGAGACTGCAGAGCATTGTACGGCATTCCACAGGGAGGAATAGGCGCGCGGTCATGCAATTCTTTCGAAATTTTGATGCTTTGAATGGAGTGGTGGGGGAGATCCTGTCTGCAGACACTGTGGGAGCCTGTGCAGGCCCCTCGTCGCAATCTACACCTGTGGTCATCATTTCTAGGCCTTCAAGACATGTTGCAGTGTCGTCTGGGAAGAGCCTGCTTGGGCCTGCAAAGATGCAGATGACTTTCTGTTTGAATGTTTTATGGAGCCCCTCCCCAACAAACGCTACCCCAAAGCGCCAGCTTTGTTCTCCCTCCCAAAATGGAAGTCTACTGAGTATGACCCAGACAACCCGATTTTGAAATGGCGTGACATTGTATCGCTTTGCCTTGTGCGACGTCGCCAGGTCGCGCTCCAGAGTTTTCACCTTGGCGGCCAGCCGGTCACGCTCCTTGGTGACGTCCGCCAACCGCGACTCGGCGTCCCGCCTGTCCTCGTTGGCCCTGGACAGACGGGCCTCGAGGTCGCGGTTGGCGGCCTCCGCGCTCATCGCGCGCGCCTCCACGCCCCCGCCCGCTGCTGTCCCACCCACTCGTGCACCACCCCCCTCTGCCTCTGCCCCGCCACCGGCTCCGCCTGCTCTGCCCGCACCGCCCGCTCCGCCGGGGTGGCCGTACGCGGGGCTTTGGGGGGGGGGGGGGGGGCTCCGTGTCCCCTTGGGGGCGGCCTTTCCGCTTGCGGGTGGGGGGTTCGTCCTGCTCCTCGACATCAATGACGTCAGCCATCCCCATCTTCCGCTGCGTCCCCACATGGACGCGCATGGCAAGCCATGCAACGTCCGCCCACTCCGGCCTCCGCTGGTCCCAATCCGTGAGCACATTCAGCCCAAAGACCCCAGCCGTGGTCACCGTGCCCTCCTCCCCAATCCGCGACACCCCGGTCTGCACCCGCCAGTGCCCACTCACAAGCCTGTAGGCAAACAGGCCCACCAGCTCCTGCCCCTCGGGCAGGTTGGGCCCCCCCGTGACCACCATGGGGCAGGGAAAAGAGATGCGGAAGGTGCCCTGCACCCCGCGGGACTCCAAGACCATGTCCCACACGGCGGTGAGATGCCGCTGCCGCCCATCCGGCCCGGGCGGCACCTTCTGGGTCCAGGCCGGATCCGGCTGCGTGGCGGCCAGGGTGACCCGGTCCAGGGGGGGTTCAGTGTGGGCCTCGCCCAAGTCGTCGCGGGACGGCATGGGCACCACTACCTCGCACGCCACATGCCCCGCGGCGGTGCTGGCCTCGCTGCCCGTGCCTGCCGAACGTCCAGAGCGCCGCGAGCCCTCACTGCGCACACTGCCGGCCCCGCTCAGCGGCCGTCCACCACCGGTGCTTGCGGGCCGGTCGCCACCGGTGCCTCCGGGCGGCTCGCCGTGCTCCTCGGGCAATCGGGGCCGAAGCTTGTACTTGCGCTTGGTGTGGGCCGAATATACGGCGACCACGCGAAGAACGGGACCTACAGATGTGGGGAAGTGTGCAAGGCACAAATTGAGAAAGGGGGAGTGGACATGAGGCAATGCAACAACAAAAGGAACAAATTGAACGAAATTCACAGAAATTCGTACGAAGCTCGTACGAATTTCGTGCGAATTTCATATTTCCGAAATATTCACACAAATTTATTCACGTGAAATTCGTACGAAATTCGTACGAATTTCGTACGAATTTCACGTGAATTTGGTCCAATTTGCCAATAAACAAAGCAAACACACAAGCAAGCACACCTTGCACTCACATGGGCATGTGATGGACCATGCCCCGGTCTTCGCGCACTTGGGCGACCGCCACGCTGGGGCCGTGTTCGCCAGATGCCACAGCGTGGTCGGCCGCTCCGGGGGGGCAATGCCGGTCATGGCGAAGTGGATCTCCGACTCCGCATCGGCATTGTCCCCCTTGCAGACCCCTAGCTGGTGCACGCTGCCCACGAAGAAAAGCATGCACTGCTCGCCGACCTCGATGACGGCGAGGTCGGAGGCCGGGGCCGACCGGGAGAGGAAGGTGGGGTGGAAGGGGCAGGTGGGGGGGCCTGCCGGGACCGACTCGGGGGGGTCGGCGAAGAGGGCCTGGGTAGCATCCCCCTCCCACAACTCCACCCTGCCAACTGCCCCCTTCCCCACCCACAACACCTGGTCCACGAAGGGGAAGTCCCAGCTGGACAAATCCCCAGCAACCTGCAGGGCCTCCTTGGGGGGGGAGGGGCCCAGGTGTGTGGTGATGGGCTGGTGGTGTTTCTGTGCGCGGTCGGTGGTCCACAAGTGAAAAAGAGCCCCTGCAGCCGATCCTTGGAGTCGGGGAGGGCAGGCAACCCATGGTGGCGGCTGGTGGCCACCATCAGCAGCATGTCCCCCCGCTGCAGCTCAACGGTGTCCCAGCGCGCCTCCCCCGCCTCCCCCAGGGCCGTCCCCGCCTGCACCGCCACCTGGTAGTCCTCTGACAAGCAGAGGAAGCTACTCAGGTGGCACCCCGAGATGTCCCTGCTGTTTGGGGGGAGCACCTCGGGGTGGGTGGCGACATCGGTGTGGGGGAGCTGCGGCCCACTCCCCACACTGGCCACGATGACGCTGCCCGGCGTCATTGGGAGGAGGTCCCCAACCCCAGGGACACTTTCGGTGAGGTGGGGGTGGAACTTCTTGAAGAGAGGCCCCCCCACCCCCGACCCCAAGTTGCTCTTGCTTTGCCAACGCCGGGGGAGCTCACGATCCTTGGCCTGATCTTCACTCCGCGCGGCGTTGAAAAAGAGCTCAAAATTTTTTGCGACGACTTTTTCGTCGCCGCTGCCCCACGCCTTCATCACCTTGTTCCACCCCACCTCACAATTCCGTGCTTCCCATCAACAAAGTTGAGGGGCGGCTGGGAGGGACCACCCTGTCGGGGGCGGGGTCGGGGTTGCCCATCACCCCATGAGGGGGGTCCGGAAGGGGTTCGGTGCAGAGGGGGGGTTCACTCGAAATGAAGGGGGGGGGCATTGAGGCACCACGGTACCATTGCAAAGAAGTTGTGCTGTAGAAGGTGGGGTGGGTGATGTCAGGGATGTGCACCTGCGGGGGGATGCTGGGATGGAAAGGGGCGATGCCCAAATCATCCCACCACCGGGGGTTGGCAAGGTGCCAGGAGAAGGGGAAAAAGGAGTGGTCTACCGGTGCACGTGCAGCAAGATCCTGCAGGCACACCATGTCGCAGTGGGGGGGGGGGTATGGACGAGGTTAGTGGTGGGGTACACCTGGACGTGGGCGTCCTTAGGCGGCCCCACAGGGTTAGTGCGCATGGAATTGAGGAGCTGGTGAACACTAGAAGGGAGAGGGGTTAGATGCAAAAATTTAAGGGAGGGGAGTTGGCGGCGCAGTTCCCTCCACAACGTTGTGGCCCAGCCCCTCCCCCCGAGGTAGGAGTTGCGGGTGGGGCTGCGCATGTCGATGTGGATGACCTCGGGGGAGGGGTCGAGGGATGCTGCCCAGGCCACAACATCATCCACCCCCAGTGCCCCCGACATGTACGCCGCCTCCTCCAATTGATGGTGGGAGACGGGGAGGGCTTGGTAGTGGGCGAGGGTGTCGGCTGCGGGGTCGGGGCGCGAGGCCAGGCTGGCGAGCTGGGACATAGTCTGCTGGGACATGATCAAAAGAGAATGCGAAGGCTTTGAGAGCTGTGAGAAAGCGAAATAGTGGAAATGAGGAGAGATTTGTACGAAATTTGTACGAAATTCGTACAAGTTCATACGAAATTCGTGCGAATTTCACATTCTCTTGAATCTGTGAATCTAGCGTGAATTTATGCGTGAATTTGGGTGCGTGAATTTCACATTCACGGGAATCTCACCAAATGTGTTGAACCATGCGACTACTTCAAACCTCTAAATTGCACACATTTGTTGGATCTTACTTTGGGCGAAGATAGCACGACAAAAGCACACAATGGCACCAAGTTACGAGCGGGAAACAGCAAAAATAGGTGAAATTCATGGTACCGTGAATCTCGGATTCAAACGACCGGTTCACGAAGGGTACAGGTATGCGGGGGGGGGGAGGATGAGGGGTTGTGGGGGAGCACGGGAGGGGGTGGGGTGAGCGACGGGGAGGAGGGGGGGGAGGGGGGGGGGCGTCCACCACCACCGCCCGAAACCCCCCGCAAGCCAAGCCGCAACCCAACCCCCCCCCCCAACCCCCCGCAAAGAAACGAAAGGTTTCCTTCGAGGCGTCCGACGGGAGTGACGACGCGGCGATCCCCCGTGCCAAAAAGCCCTAACCCCCCGCCCCCCCCCCCCGCACGGCCTACGAAGGCCGTCCCCGCCCCCAAACCCACCAACCCCCTCAAGACCCCCCCCCCCACCAAGACCGACACCCCCAAGACGGACGACCGTCCCGGCGATCCAATTGTCGGGACGGTCGCCCACGTCCCCTACCCCACCGGCGTAGAGAAGGGCACCGTCCGTGGTATCCACGGGCGGAAGTATGGTGCCGTCTGGGTGGAATACCCGGGCGGCACCACTCGTAGAGGTGTCCCGGCACTTCCTCTTCCCCACTCCCGAGGAGGCCGAGCGGTACCGGGAAGAGGCCCGGGCGGGCAAGAAAAAGCCCAAACCCCCCCGCCCCCAAAAACGAAGAGACTAACCCCCCGAACGCGAACCCTACCACCGAACCCACTAACCCCACTAACCCCACTAACCCCCCATCCGGGCCCGCGAAGATGTGGGACCCCACTACGGGGTCCCATGAGGTATGAGGGCCCGCATGGGGACCCAATGGGCCACAATGGCCATGCACAACATACATGAACACACACATAATGCATTACATGTTGTGTTGTGCCATTGTTGGGAGGGTTAATATTTGGGGAATAGAGTTAATATTTGTGAGATTAACATGAATGCTGGCAACTCTTTAATTTTTAACTTTTCCAATATTAATCCAAAAATTGAAAACAAAAATTAAAGCCGAGATCCATTTCAACATTTTGAAACAACCACATGGGTAGGACCCCCCCACCAAACCCCGGGGGAAAATGACACCCAAGCCCGTAAGGCAACCCATAGGGGTCATAATTTTCACGGCAAACCCCCTAACCCCCCTGAAAAAAATGCAAACTTGAGATTAACGTGTTAATTTTTGGCCAGATATTAACTATATTGGGTTTAATCTAGGTCACTAGGGTTGCCCGCCCGCGGTGGGGCTGCCCTGATGTTCGCACTCGGTCCGACCTACTCTTT
This sequence comes from Eutreptiella sp. 'Long Island Sound 2002', assembly GCA_964036045.1. Lineage (NCBI taxonomy): Eukaryota > Euglenozoa > Euglenophyceae > Eutreptiales > Eutreptiaceae > Eutreptiella > Eutreptiella sp. 'Long Island Sound 2002'. The sequence continues at coordinate 97,806,844 of OZ038383.1, forward strand.
CTCTTGGGGTATCATGAAGCCCTAGATGGGAGAAATACAATGGTACGAGTCATGCTGCGGTACCAAGCCTCCTACCCGATGCAAGCCACGCCAACTGACTCCTTAGGTAGTATGGCCATTCCAAAGAGCCTCTTGCTGGCCTGCCCTCTTGTCCTTCCCTCTCCTGTTTGTCTTAAAGGATGGCGGCATGTACCAAGGAGCCAAAAAGGCAGCCCTGGAGCAGGAGTGGGGATCCCAATCACAGACGGAACCGTGGTCCATGAAATATCGTGGGGCTTCCTCACAGTCGCGGCCTCTTCCACTGCCCTTGAGTGGCTTGAGAAGCTTATGGCAGTCTATCTGTGCCGCCACACACGTGCCACCATACTCCTGATCTGTGACATGTGACAGTTCAGCAGCCCTCTTGCAGCACTTTCAGCGCTGGGTCCGAGTCAACCCCTGGGTTGACCGCATAGCCAAACACATCCTATGGCACCCTATCTAGGCTCCGGTCTATGAGTACTGGACACCTGCACAGTACGACACCGGCTCTCAGGGCATCGCACAGGGTTGGCAGCAAAGGGCCCACACATTCGCTTCTTGGGGCAGAGACTGCCCCTCCTTGGTCAGGCCTTGTTCATCTTGGCCCTAACCCCGATTCTCTGCCCCACTCCCTCCTGCTCTCCCTCTCTCAGTCCGTGCTTCGAGCCATGGCAGTACCCACAGGCTTCACTGCCCAGTTGGAACCACGTCAACTGCCCCCGTGGATGCAGAGGGCTGAGCACCACAGTGTGAGCACTGTCTTTTCGAGCTACACAGTGGGGCCACGTTCATCCCCCTCCCCCCCCCCATCCACGTACAGCGCGTCCTGTCCTGGCTGCTACACACGACTCCCACCTCCTGCCTCCACTGGGTATCGGATTTGTTGGTCCGGGTGCCCCCCAGAGCCCTACGATCCCCTACTCCCTTTGCTCTGCATGCCTCCAGGGGAGTCAGGAACTCTTGTGTGCTGTGTTCTTGCACAGTGGGTTATCGGGTATCATTTGTACTGGACCCTGTATGCCATCTATCCAGGGGCAGTACTCCTTGTTTCACCCAACTTCACAGCACCTGAGCTCAATGTGCGATGAATCCCATGACGGCATCCCCAGCGTGCCGGTCCGTGCCTTGCGATCCTGCCCGTGCTTGCCCGTGCCTTTCCAAGTTTCACCTCTTTCACAGCCACCGTCCCGGAAGGTTGAGGCCGGTAGCTGGAAGTAACAGACTTAAACTAACTGTTATGCGGCGCCCGTATAGGCCCGGGCTTACTACCACTACCACTACCCTCCCCCCGCAGAAGGGGCTGCGCGCAACAGAACCCCTGACAGCCCCCAGAAAGCTGCAGTTACATGCTCCACATTTGCACCCGCCACCACAGAGCCCTGCTGCACACACGTAGGGCACATCTTCACACCTGGTGCAATGGCTGGGATCCGCACAGGCCGTGTTCACAAACACCCATCGAGCTGCATCAAAATCAAACATCCGCAGGATTCCAGATGCGGTGTATCTCCAATTTTTCGGGGGACCATCACCGTAGAAAAAGAATATCGGCGCACTGGTGTTGAGTGCCAGGCTATTTGCGTCCCAGAGGAAGAGAAACGTCCTGGACAGTACACGCACAGGCGGCACTAGGACGAGGTACACAAAGCTGAGATGCGTGGATTCAACATGTGGCACAAAGCCCCAAACTCCAAATGAACTGGGTGCAAAACGGTGGTGGAACATAAATACAACTTTGGTTTGCTAATTACCAATGTTTGAAATGTAGTGTTGTTGAACGACAGAAAAGCCTCATAGATTGGGATTCGATAATAGTGCACCGATGCCGAAGTGGCACTTACAGTTAGTTGCCAAATGTCCGAAAAAGGCCAGAAACTGCCACAGGTCTACAACCAAACAACTGTTATTCTTCGAAACAAAACACGCCGAAGGAGTCTTATGGAAGGAGTCTTATGGGACATCCTCTGGCCTCACCAATCCGCAACACCGACCTCAAGGAATGAGTTTCTAGCCCCGCTACAGGAGACCCACCACTATCGCTCGCTTCGCACCACAAGAGGTGGCTCATATACCGAGCATGCCTCTGATGGGGTCAGCCAGAGCGTTGGGTTCCTGGTTGACTTCGCCCTTGTCCACTCAGGACCCCCCCCGAGACGGTTGGCATTAAGATGGTTGTCCGACTATCTTTCGAGGGCTAGTTCCAGCAAGAGCACAAACAGGTCCTCATAGGTCAGAGAGTGAGCTTTTCGCTCCATAGTTGACCTACACTCATCCCACACTTCTTTGGGAAGCTTAGAGACCGACCAAAATAGGAGGTCGTCGCTCCCAAATGATCCAGGCGTGAGTCGCTCTACTAGATAGTCAAAGTCAGCCAATAGCTCCGAGATCCTCGCGGCTTTGGGGTTGTAATAGGCAAGACTCCCGTGGCCCGAATCTTGTTACAGATGGAGGTCCGACTCATAGGTTGGGTACTGCCTCTCCAGGCCCCATCGGGACGTCGGCGAAGGTGGTGGACTTCGTGGTGATTTGCTTTACCTACTTTTCCAAGTACTTGGTCTTGCAGGCTTGCATCAAGAGGTCGCATTTGACCTCCCAGCTAGCATGAGTTTGCCCGGTCATCTAGAGGAACCAGGCAAAACTATCGGCGGACTCATTCAAGTCCTTGCCAGTGAAGTCTAGGAGGTTCACAACGATCTTGGAGGTGGCAATAGCCTTGGCTTCCTTACCCGGGCGTTCACGAAGGACCTTCTTAGGAGTCTTCTTACGCTTTTTCTTGGAGCTCTTGTCCCAAGGATCATCAGGGTCTGAGGGCTCCCTATCGCAGCTGCTAGAGTCGTCGTCTAATGGATCACCTCCAGCATCACTAAGCCCATATGGCTCGACGTCAACCATAGCTCATAGGGCCGTAAGGCCCAGGCCATCCAACTCTTCGTTGAATTCTCCACATGGTTGCACGGCAGTTGCGCCGTACGGGGAACAAAGGGGCTCCTCGGCACAGCTGCCGGAGTCAAGATAGGCGGACTCCTCACTCCACCCAAGGTATTCGTCAAGCCAGAAATCACATGATTGGCCTTGATACGATGCGGAGACGCCTCCAAAACCTGGACTGGAAGGGGGTAAAAGCAGGGCGGGGGGAGGGGGGATGCGGTCGCCCGGACTGGCAAAAAATGCATAAAAATGCCAGAAAATGCGGAAAATGCAGCCAAAAATGCGATAGAAAATGCGGTTTTGTTAGAATGGTGTATGCCCCCCGAAACCCCTATGCTTATCAAGGCGCATGCTGATGTGCTGGCACCATCGCTCCATCAATGTGAAGACTACAGCCGCGGCTCAACATGCAAAGCGGGGTAGGGAAGTCTCACCCTTCTACTGTGGGCTCTAGCTTAGCCCTCACCTCCTGAGTCAAGTCCTTGCTCACCTCCGCGGTGGCTTCTCTTAGGGCGGCCCTCAACTCAAACTTGTTCATTGATCTTGTCGAATGGGTTGATGTTGTACTCCCAGGGGAGCACCGTCGAGTGAAGGCCTCTTTCCCCTTGAGGTCCTCCAAGGATGTGTAGTAGGAACCAGCAAGTGCTCCGTGCACTTCATGTACTCCATGCGCTCCAGTTTCAGCCGCGAAGCTCGTATGACCATAGCCACGATAGCAAGTCTGACCAGGTTCAGGCATAGGTACACCATAGTATCCTTCACTGTGTGTGGGGCCTGTTGGCCCATAAGGCATGTGCGCCTTAGGCATGTAGGCTGTTCGTGAGGGTGCGGAATAAGGCCCATGGTACATAGGCATCCCGGCGATCCTTGAACCGGAGGTGATAAGGTCGCGGGTGAAATGAGTTGTAGGTGACGTTGCCGAGTGTAGGCTAGGGGTCCTAGGAGCGCCGGTAAGGCCGGGTTCCCCTGCCATTGGTGCTTTGGGCACGTGGACTCAAGGAGTAGTTGCACGTGGGGGTCCCAAGGTGCTAGGCGTGTCAGTAGCGCCGGCATCCTCAGATGTGAGTGCCTCTGGGACATGGGGTGGTGGAGAGGATGTCGCTTCATAGGTAGTAGTCTCATGTGCTGTGTCTGCATGTATCTCTTCGTGTGTAGTTGCCTCGTGCATGTCCTCTGTTTCCTTCTCTTTCTTGTGTCCAAGTGTCCCCATAGAAGGCCTGACAAAGGCCATCCCCAAGCCGCTCAGATGGAGTGAGACGTCGGCAGCGGCACCTGCATGAGGAGTTGAGGTAAGTACGGGTTCGGTGTTCCACTGGATGCTCTTCAGGCACACTGGCTGTAGTCGGCGTTGGCTCTGGCGCCGGCTTTCTTGGTGACAGCGCTGGCGCTGGCGTCCCCTCTTCTTTCTTAGTGCCCATAGTGTTCTTCGCCCTTCACAAAGCACGCTCTGCATTTGGGTTGTACTGCACAGGGTGCAGGAACGTAGCGGTCCGAGCCGCATCCGCTAACAAAAAAGGCTAACACTAGTTCTATAAGTTTGTGATGATAGACTTTTCATGCTTGATGTTCTCTTGCTGCTTTGCTGCTTGTTCCACTGCTCAATTTTTAAGTAAAATGGTTTTGATGAGTTGAAAACAGGTCCTCCAAGGTACGCAAGGCACCGCAAGTGATCAGGATCAAATAGAATCAAAACATGAAGGGTTGTACACAAAGGAAACAAAGATGTGCCACAAAAGTAGATTCCAAGTAGATTCGGGCTCGCCAGCATGCAATGAAAATAGGTTGTTTTTGGAAACATAGTTAAAATCAGATTGAAAAAGAATAGAAAACCGCCCCGGGGTCGCACCGTCTCAACTTAGGGTCACCCTAAGGTGTGAAACCTTTGGATTAGCTCGAGTGGCAAGTTTCGTGTCCCCATACGTAGCCGTAGACGACTAAATGTAACCCTGAGACCCGCCCGCCCTTGTTTTGCGTAATCCCACTCCGGTACTAGAAAACGTATCCCCGCCCGTAGCCACAGACAAGTCTATGTCACCCCGGTTCACACAGATGGTGTAGATGGGCAACACATGGAACACAAGGGCAAGATGCACAATTACATTAAATCCTTGCAACAGTTTGTAATAGATGAGTTTGAAGCACAATGTGCTCACAATGTATGCACAACTGCCACAAGCACGGCACAGAATACATAATTGAAGCATAGTCATCGCCAATGTTAGGGGCAGGCAAACGGGCTCGTGTTGCACACCATCAACGGGCCTCGACAGCCCAACAACCAGAGGCCAAACGACAAGCGGCCCCCTGCCAAATGCAATGCAGCGTGGGAATCGGTCCTTTTGTGTAACCTTGGTGCATAGTTGCAGTGTCAAACGAACCACAGCCACAGAGCAACCGATGGCAGCAAATCGGGCAGCATGTGTTCATTTTGGGAAACGTTGTTCCACACAGTGTGCTACTTGCAAAGTGCACCTTCATGCAAAAAGGTGCTTTGAACAATGGCATTTGAACGAATGAAGTTGTCGGCTACACGTTTTTGTCTACGGCTACGGATGGAGGATACGCAAACCTGTTTGCGGCTACGGGCCACAATACGGTATCCGGGTCCCGGGGTTGCGAAAACTTGCCTGCGGCTATGCCCCAGGTTACGGATTAGATACCCAGGTTCGCAAAGTAGCATGGTTGTTTCTTGGTTTTGATAGGTGACCCACTATGGAATTTAAAGCTCGGGAACTCACGGAGTCTGAAAAGGCCGCAGACCTATTCTCCGACTATGAAGGAGGCTACCCAAGGAGAGATGACGACACCCTACAGGAGATGTGGACCGATGTCATGTCCCCCTTTATTGCCCTTCTTAGCATGAAGGCAAGGCGGGCTGGGCTTACAACGGGTGTTCGGCACACCGTGGTGCGGTCCTTGCTGTTCAGGATCCTCCTCGGCATGGTTCAACCACGGCGAATAGATGACGTCTGGGTCCCCAAGGTGCTATCATACAACGCTATGCCCCGCCAGCTGCTGACGCGACGTGAGTACTACGCCCTAAATTGAGTACTTCGACCTTATGTAACACTCCATATCGAGCGTTGCAATTCCACTTGGGCAAGCTTTTGGGTGCTGGGAGCCGTCGCCGTAAGGGCCGTACCCCATAAGGGCGTGTGTGCAGGGCCTTTGCGCCAATTTATACCAAGAAAACCCCATTCAACTGCGGTAAAATCATATGTATTAGCGGATGCGGTTCATCCATTCGTTACCAATGTGTATCTATACGTGGGGGCACGTGGCAAACTACGCCGTGCATAACATGATTACACGGCAAATAGTAAATTACTAGGCGGATGTCCTCCCCCATGGCGCCATTCTAGTTGGCGACAGTTTTTTTGGCAGCCACGAAACGGCCAAGGGGTTGGCTGCCAGAGGCACACCCTTTTTAATGTTGTGCAAGTGCGATGAGCGGGGTGTGAGTGAGGAAGGTGATGTACTTGAGGAGGCCTAGCCACTGCTAAAGTCACCGCTGCCAATCACACCCTGCAAGTATATAAAAATCCGCACGTGGGCCAAAGACCACCTCGGGAGGTACCACTTCTGTCAAATTGCCAATTTCTAGAGGAGGTGGTAGTCCACAAGAGACGGGGGTATGAAATTTCCGCCGTCATAGCGTGTTCCCGTGCACTTGCCGGGGGGGGGGGGGGGTTGATACTGCAAATCAACTCGCTTTATAGCATCGTGGAACAGGTAGATTTCATAAATGGAGCGCCGCGGTGCGCTCATTCCTCATGAGGTATGCTATGGTTAACATGTTAACACTAGCAAAGTGTTCTAAATTGTTGAAGCCGGGCAGAACCATGTGGGAGTTCCAATGGGACCTGCTCAGCACGTTGATACACATTGAAGTGCTTGTCCCGCCACCGGCTCTACATACTACCTCAACAAATATTCCTTTATCTACCAGGATACGGGGGGGGGGGTTCGGAGGCTACGTGTGCCTTTTTTGTTTTAATACCTATGGGGTTTTTTTGATGTGCCGGATCCGGGCTACTTATCCGTTTTTTTTTATTCAACACGCATCAATTGATTTTCATCGGTTTTGTGCATTTTTGTGTAAGTTGTAACCTCACCCGTAGCCTTTGAGGATGTAGCCCCATGGTCATGGTGTCAGCCACTGAGGATACGCATAGTTGTCTGCGGCTACGGGTCAATTTTTAGGGTATCCTCCCTATAGACCACCTTTTCTTCATTTTTCATGGCCCCACCGCCGTGCCCGGAGGATTATTACCTGGATGGCACCCAATTGATGACCAGCAAGGTCGTTGACCTCGAAGTTGGCAGCGCTGTTGTCCTTTAGGTACCCACGGTATGTGGCACATGAGGCCACTGCCATGTCACTAGGGCTCTTACTACTGAGCTAGGCTGCTGGGGTTTGAACCTGGGACCTCTCAAGAAGAGGTGCCTAGTTCCCTAGGGTACATACCACTAGGATAGGTAGGGGGATCCAAGAAAAGATAGATGTTTCGGCCTACCAAAACTCACATCTGGGGGACTAAAATGATTCGCATATAGAGTAACGCGGCAATGGAGACACCCACACATTTCAAAACACTCTCCGGTGGTCTTGTCCAACTCCGGAACAATCCAATAAACATACTGTTCCCCAAAGAAATCAGGTGAGGTGTGTGGATTTGCATCCGCGATGAAATGGTCCCACAATATCTTCCCCCTACCGACCGAACCCAAAATGTGCACGTTTGCCTGGTGACACCTTCGCTCGCAGCAAATGAGAGGTCACGGCCCTATGGTCTGCCACCTCGGCCCCATGGTCTGCCACCTCATGGGGGGTGGAGGGGGTTCAGTTCAGGTCTGGGCACCAGCACCCGTGGCGTGAGCCTGGGTATCCAGAGAATTGGGGAGTGGGAAGGTTTTGGGTTTCGGGGCGTTGTGGAATTACCCATTTGAATGGTGAATGCTGAGCATTTTGAACATGCACCAACGGGGGGATCAAGGGGAACGGGCGGGGGGGGATCGCTTCCTAGGACCGGTAGAGCCACTCCCCCCCGCCCGGGGTAAAAGCCCGTTCCCGATCCCCCATGCGTGGAAATGAAATCCACTGCACCCCTGAATCGCTGACGCAGCTCTTCCGGATCAGAGTTCATCGCTCCACTCGTGACAACATCACTCCTCCCCATCGGCGTAGGCTAGTGGGTCTGGAGCACGGGGGGGGGGGGGGTGGCCCGGCCCTCCACGTACATGCCCCCCGTGCTGCCACTTGCTTCCACCCGCCGCCACTGTGGGGAGGGCGTTGTTGGAGAGTGTTGCCATGCATTCGATGGCATCACGAGCTTGAGTCGTGTTGGGGGTGAATGTGATGCCACGGGCTGTGCCCTGCTCCCCCATGGGCACTGCGGCCCATCGCGATCGAAGTCATCCGACGTGTGACGCGGCATGAAGGGCCGCCGCACAAACTGGGCTGCCGGCGCAGGTGCGCGGGCATGCGGCTGCCCACCAGTCTGCACCTGCTATTGGTTGCCGATGCCATTGTCACGCCGCATGCGCTGTCCTGCACATCAGAAACTGCCTCGGGGACGAGGAGCACCAAACTGTCTTCAAGGGGGGCAGGGGGGGGGGGGGCAGACAGGGCGCCATCGGTCAATTTACGGCCCGCGCCTGAGGCCGGGTGTTGTCGCAGCGGTGCATCCTGGCCTACGCAATGATGTGATGATCTCAACGGAATATCAGCACAGAAACAGACCTGAGGGCACTCACAAACTTGTCGAGGGACAGGCTCGCAATGGAATAGCCGGTCGGCAGGTTCTGCAACAAGAGAAGAGCGCCCCTCTGCTGCGCATCCGCGTCCACGTGAGTGCCTCGGTCATATGAGTGCCTGGTACGTTCATGTGGGGCCGGCCGAGGCGTGCAGTGCCCCGGACGTTGAAGGCCGCTATTGAGTCGACCGGGGAACAGGGCATTGTGCATCCCATCCCCAGGCCCACATCCCATGACCGTCCCAGACAGATGCAGACCCCCGATGGGATCCGCTGCGCCCCGCACGAACCCCCGACCGCGACCATGTGCCCATGACTGTTGTAGGACGGGGCTTCTTAGAAAATCGAAGACGCATGTAAGACGCACCGTCTGTAGTCTGTAGACGCGGGCTGCCCCAAGTAGACGCGGGTTTCTTAATTGTAGACACTGTCGGTGTGTTGTAGACGCGAAGTGCTTCGGCCCCCTTCCCCGATAACGGTCCGCTGGCGTCGTTTACCTGTGCACATGTAAGACACATGTACGACGCCTACGCATTTAAGGCGCCCCGTCTTACAGCACTTCTCACGTACCCACACACCTCCTGCATCAACAAATACTTGTGGTGCGCCGCGTCCAGACAAAGCCCCTCGACGGCCGCAAACACCGACTGCAAATGGGGCGGTGTAATGTTCCTCAAGTGATGCAGCTCCCCGAAGATCTGGGCGAAGTGGTTGGCCGTGGGCAACCGCGGCATCTTCACAATCCCCTGCAAAACACCACGGCAGACGACCCCGGCACAAGCCCACTGGCCGGGGGAAGGGCTCCAGTGCCTGGCCGCCACAAACCCCTAAGCAGAGTTTTGCTTAAGGGGTGGGGGGGGGTCCAGGGGGGGGGGGGGGCTGGGGGGACCCCCTCCCCCCAGGAGACCCTGCGTTGGTAGTGGCGCCGAAGAAATTTTTTGGTCTAAACTGACTTGCGCCGAAGGCGCCAGAGAAAATTTTTGATTGGCGGAAGCCCAGAGGAAATTTTGGCCTAATCACTTGGGGGGGGGGGGGGGGGGTCCGAGGTGGGGAGGGGGGGGGGGGCGGGTTAGACCCCCCACCTCACCCCAGCCCCGTCCCCCCTCAGGAGATACCAAGTTGTTAAGCAGAACTCTGCCCCCAAGGCCGAGCCTCAGGCAGAACACCGACACTCATCAGCTCCACAAGTGAAGCGAAGGTCCCGACCGCCGGCACGCGTCCCCAGAGGTTGTGGGGTCGAGCCTGATGGCAGTCATGCGCCAGCCCCTGAGCCCCAGGCCCCGTGCCCCGCAGCCCACGGCAGGACAGGGCCGACCGTCAGTGTGGGCGAGGGAAGTGCCGTGCGGAGGAGGCGCAGGGCAGACCCCGTCAGATGCCCGTGGGCGGGGCTGGTTCGTACCCTGACGACGCTGTGATTTGGGCCTGCCCTCGTCATTGCACGGGGCCTGGGCTTTGGTGATGACGGGACTCGACCATCGCCCACACGGTCCACTTTGGACTTGCAGGGCCCGTAAGAGGCCCGGGGGTGGGGGGTGCACGGGCGCAGATTGCCCTCACGCCATTGGGAACGCAGCCCAAACACGACTGAGTGACCAGTCATGTCGGTGGGACCCCCTCCCGGGGCGCGCACGGATGCCTGCCGACCCACAACATGCAGCCCGAAAAAGTCGTTGAGGGACATCGAAAACACCTTCGAGCAAACACACACACTGTGTGTGTGGTAAGGGGGGGGGGGGCACACGACACACGACGCGGACGCAGACAACACACAAACACAGAGAGAGACAGGGAGCGAGAGGGTCCGAGGGACGGACGGACGCACGCACGCAGGCAGGCACGCACGCACACAAGCACGATGAAATTACTGATGGGAGATGAGCGTTGAGCCGGAGTTTCAAAGCCGTTTGTTGCTTCAGCGCGCCTTCGGGTTGTTGAGGCACGGTCAGGGTTTGTTGTCGTTGACTGCCATCAGCAACATGGTTGGCACGTGTTGAGCTGCTTTGGTGCCACTTGGGGAGTCTTGGCTAAGATGGTTGAGGGGCCGGGGTCGTTGTACTGTGTAGCCAAAGGCCATTGCAATGGGCTGAACAAGGAACCCGACGCCATTCACACGGCAACCCGGACCAGGACTGCACTTGAAGGGCGGAGGACTGGGGGGTATTCTCAACAGCGCAGTCGAACGGGGGTATGGACTGTCGAAAAAGCGGTCGTGAAACAACTTCGGGCGGTGACAAAACGGAATGTTGATTGAAAAGTACAACCCAACCCATGATGCACGCGTCTCTTTCAGGAAACGTCGTTGCAAAAAGGCAAGCGTTGCAATTCAGCGAGTGCACCAACAGATTCGGTTCGCTACTTTTGCACAACCACGTCCCTCGGGGCAACCACGATGGGTCACACACGCATGTGGCCGCGCACAATTTGTTCAAGGATTTTGGAATCTTCTGAGCTACCGATGGGCATGGGGGACGGCAAACATGGGGAATGGCTGCAAATTAGGGGAAGAGGTTGGAAATGGTGGAACGACGGGTGGCAGTTGTGGGGAACAGAGGGAAGACATGGCCGTTGACGTGCGGCAGACCTGTCAGGCCTCTGTGGACCTCACTGTATTGGACTGTATGGCTGGAGGGCCAGGGGGGGGTGATGCATCATTGATTGCCCCGAGCACCCTCCGGGTCCCACTCCCAGACCTGCGCTGTGATGTAGGACTGCTTCCACCAGCCGGTGCGCCGGGTCTTGTTCTTGGTCTCGAGCAGGTGCTTCAGGCGCTCGCATCCCGACAGCCCATCTGCTGCGGCACGAGGGTCCCCCACGTCTGTGCGAAATCAACGGGGGACGGGGTGTGGGCCGTTGAGCCACGGCGGGGCGTGAGTGGGAGGGAGGCGGGGAGGGGGGGGGGGGGTCGGCGTGCGTCTCAAGGCCGGACGGAAAGGCGTTGAGACAGCGAGTTGTGGGGGGGGGAGGGCAATGCCGGGGTCCGGGACTGGCTGTAGGGCGCTTCGGGATGGGCAGGGGCAGGGGCAGGGGGACAATCGGCCGGTCGCGAAAGGGGGCGCCACACGCGTCCCCGTCCGGTACCCTGGGCCGCGGCTGTGACGGTAGGCGGCCGCACGTGACGATGAGAGGCCCCGTGGCCTTTGAGCAGACCTCCGGTGGGACGTGTCAGGACGGGGGTGTGGGTGGGGCCGGGGGGGGAGACGACACGGGGGCCCAGCCGGGGTCGAAGTCCCGATGTTCTTTGAAGTCTGGGCTTTAAATGATAAAAGAATCAAGTTTCAGCAGCAGTCCAATCTCTCCCGAAACCCCAAAACTGAGAGAATCATAAACACATGTGCCTGCTCATCGTTTGCTGTGACCGGACCGCATGGGATTTTGACCAAAGATATGTACACAGCGTTTTCTGATGTTAGGCACACGTCCGCAGTCGAAATTGAGCGGGCCAACACTGACCAGGGCCAGAGATCCGGCGCAGTGCGGAGTATGGGGGGGCGGACGGGGCGGCGGTGGCGCCGCCCCGGGGCAGAGGAGGTCGTGCTCCTGCCCGGCAACGCCCGGCGGGCCCGCACTGTGGGCGGCACAGTCCACAGCGTTGCCCTAGTGCAATGCCCCGTCCCTGTGGCACGAGTGGTGCTCGCGCACACTTTGGGTCAGCCCTCGGCCCAGGCCTCCCGCCACGGCCGATGGCATGGCCCCCGCATCGGGGCATCCCTGGGGCAGTGCACGCCCATTGGGGGGCACACCTGTGGACGCGCCGGGGCTTGGGTCCGCCGCCAGCCCGACAACGTCACCTACGAGCGCCAGCAGCTTCGTTGCCACGTCTGCGGACATCAGTCAAAAGGGCCCGAAAGGGGGCACCACGGGAACAGGGGACAGCAGGCGTGCTTGGGCCGTGCAGCCGCCCGCGGTGCTTGTCTTCACCACGAGGCAATGCATGACCCATGAACCGCTACCCTGAGGCACCTCAGAGTACCGCAAAGAGCACAGGTACAAAGGCCATGAACGCGCCCATCGACGTATGGAGTGGGAACCCTCCAAGAAGTATGCCCCTCCACGTGGAAACGTGGAGGAGGGCCAATAGAATGAGCAATGGTAAAGATAAGAATAGGGGGGGAGCTGCATAGTGAAGGCAGAGCAGAACGAGCAAGAGGAGGTGGGGCTGTCCACGTTTGTGCGAGACCCTTCTCACCTCTCTATTTGGGGATGGTGAAGCAGAAATAGAAAAAAGCCGGATCGCCACAGACGACTGCTCCAGACTGTGCCAGGGGAATGGGGGGGGGGGGCTGGCATAACGCCTGGGCGGGTTGCTGTCTGCAGCTGGCGGCGCCTATTGGCCTCTAGCCACTTACCCTTGTGCTTTCCTTGAATCTCTTCCCTCCGTAGGTGGCGGTGCCGGTTGGCCTCTCACCACCAAGTGCCTTTGATCTACCGGTCTGGCCTGCCCTGACCTCCCTGCACTCCCGTGCTTTCCTTTGGCAAGTTGTGCCAGCAGAGCCCCCAGACCGTTCCTGTTCCACTACGGAAGGAAGAGGTACGTAGGGAACCTGTTCCTCTGTGTCAGGTCCACACGGAGGAGGGCGACAGCCCTTGCCATTGGCCAAGTTCATCCAAGTAGACAGCCCATGGCCTCAGGCAGCAAATGCGCCACTCAGAAGGTGATGGGTGAGGATTGGCGTTGTAGTAGGCGATAGGGGTTCAGCCAGCGGGGCCCCACACCCGAGCATGCAATATGATCAAAATGGTGCTGTTCCCGTGGCTGGAGCGGCAGTGGTGTACTGTGCCGTAGCCCTGTGCCTGTCGGGAGCCAAGGGGTCAGGCCGGAGGCTCTCCCCCCTTTGTACGTGTCCCCGCAGGTGGGGTTTTGCATCCACTCGGATCAACATGTAGATTTGATGGCCACCTTGTTGGTGCCAACAGAGGGTGCCTCTCCACACACAAAAGAATTAAAACAAGGGCCGATGAAGAAGTGAATCCCAGTTCATTGAACTGCCACGATTGGGGGAGGAGATGGACCTCCAGAAACTGGGATTTGCACCAGGTACCACAGCCCCAGGGCGATAAAAAGGCCGAAAGTGGAGGGGAAGTGCCAAGGCCGAGGACTTGGTGCAACGACGGGCGGGGGGGGGGGGGGTGAACAACACACAGATTGATTGGGGTTGCTTGGTTATTGGGCCCGGGTTCAGCTGTCCTGTTTCCATTGAGGACCAAGGGTCTTTTGGAGATTTTGACATGGACTGAAAAACGTGGTTTGACTTCTGATAACAACAACACAATTCACAAAATCCGAAAAAAAGCGACCAAAAAAGGGATCACTGATCTGCGGTGGCTATGCTGCAGCGTGACACCGGCTCCCGGCCCTTTTCAAAGTAACACAACGACACAGCAGATCTGCAATAGGATCCATGAAACAAGAAATACACGCCTCCTACAGATGCGGCCTGTGGAGCCTATAGAGCCGCCACGAAGGGGAGGCCCCCACACCGTTTTGGGGGGGGGGTCATGGGGAATCTCATGGACCCCAGAGGTCTTGGGGAGGCTGGGTGACCTAATGAAAGTGAGCTAAGCGAAGTTTCACAGGGGGAGGGTCAGAAGAGGGGGGGTCGCCAGACCCGGAGCACACACGACCCTCCCGCGCGAGAAAGCGGATCGTGCTTCACTCCAGCGGTCGCAGAACTGCCGGTGACCGTGCGGGAACACCCGGTGGGACCTGCCGGCGGGTCGAGTGGGGCAGTTTGGGGGGCTGCAGAGCCTGAGGCAGACGACTCCCCAAGTGAATCACGTCACGCCAAGGCCTTCGACTAATGTCGGGGCAGGGCAACCGTTGCCTCGTGGCCGGGGCCTCCTGGGCCGCGGCCGGGGCCGTGCCAGGGACGGGGCGCCTCCTCTCTGCCCCACACAACGTCGGCGGACCTGCGCCGGGACGAGGGCGCAGTGACAGAGGCCGTAGTTGGGGCCATGCGCCAGGGGGCCGGCAGCGTGCCCTCATCCCCAAAGTCCCGGTGTTGGCGCTGCGCGGGCCTCCGGAGGGGTCGGGGGCAGGGGCGTCGGTGGACCACACCCCCCGTTGGGGGTTGGGCCCTCCAATGGCCGTTTGGGGGGGCCTCCCCACAACAATTGCAGGCTTTCACATTAGCCGCAGCCACATTAGCCGCCCGCCGCAGGGGCTTGGGGAAATGGAAAAAATGGGGGGAAATGGGGGGAAATGGAGGGAAATGCAGAAAAATGTGGAAAATGGGGGGAAATAGGGGGAAATGATGGGAATGGGGAAATATGGGGAATTGTGAGAAATTGCCAAAAATACATTTTGGGAAATGCATAAAAAATGTGTGAAATTGACAGGAAATAGGAGAAAAATCGAATGATGGGACAATTTTGGACAATTTCCCCATTTTTTCTAGTCCCATAACTAGCCAACTTGAAAAATGGAAAACTTTTGCTAAGCCGACACTAGCCGATTTTTGGGCTAATGCGGAAGCTTGCAATTGGGGTAGCCCCTCCCTCACCCCATGCCCCTTCGGTGGGCGTCCCCCCTACGCCCCCCCTCCCCCCCCTCACACAGACCGGCCCCTCGACCGTGCCCCGCAACGCCGGGGCCCCTGCGGCACACGCACCTGCCGTGATGCGGGGCTGCTCCCCGCGCCCGCCCGGCGGCGGCAGGGGCACTCGGTGGTATCGCACGTCCAGCGCCGCAGCCACGCTCCCCCACTCCAGACCGGAGGCGCCTGATCAGAGCCACAAGATGCGTGCCATCGGGGCCAAGGGCCGCACGGGCGGATACACCGGACGGATGCGACATACGGCCACGGACGGACGATGGTCCCGCAGCGTCTGGACACAGATGGTGCTGTGGTGCTGCGGGATTTGGCCCGTCGTTACGAGCAACACAAAGCCGTGGCATTGAGTAGTGTGTCAGTCTGGACGGTGACCGGCCCCTTACCTCCGGTGACCCCCCCGCTGGTCTTGAAGCGTCAACAACGTCGGATGTGGAGGCAGTCAGTGAGTGTACAATGCCCCGCAGTCGGCCTTGCCTTCCGGAGCGAGGCCAGTGGTCAAGGTCAGTGGGCAACGTTTTTGGGGAGCGGGCGGCTTGGCTTTGGACCATTGGCCTCGCCTCCACCCGAGCGTTGGTCTGTTTCCCCCACACACTTCCCAGGCCACCTGCTGCGCGGGGTACGGCACGGGGCACCGCTGCTCGCGGCATTTAGCGCTTTAGTGATTTATCATCGCGTGGGGCCGTTCGGCCGTGCCGCCCATTCGGCCACAGCCCGGCCCACGGGCTTTCTGTTTGCCCACTTGTCAGGGGCCAAGGGCGTGCTCCATCTCGCCCCCATCCCCCCCACGCCACTGCCTTCCCCTTGCACACCCAAACGGAACAGCGAATCGTGCATCTCAACCCGCACGGCACTCAAGATACCCGCGACTGGGGCCGGTGACGCATCCGCAAGTTCCACCACAACAGCGCCCTGTAATAGCACAAGAGCGACATCAGGAATTGCCAATGCCCATCTCCCGTTATGCCTTTTCACGTTGGGCGTACCCTATGCCTTTTCACAGCAAGTACTACAGTAGCAGCTCCTCCTCCAACCAGGAGAGAATCGACGCTTTCGGCAACCATTGCCCCGTCCAAGCCAGAATTGGCCGCACAGTGTACTCTTCCGGTCAAACAGGTCACGACAGCAGCCGTTTGGCATTCTTCCGTTTGCATCCGGGCTCACAGCCCACTCACCAGCCCACACGGCGCCTCCTTCCGCTAAAGGGGGGACTGCACGTGCAGTGGAGAGAGGCAGAGGCAGATCCCCGAGCCATCCCCAGGTTCCAGCGACCCAGTGGTCTCCCCTTCCGGCCCCGCGGGGGTCCCCAGGGGCTTATCATCGCCACTGATGCCGCACCGGGGGCTCACTCTAGGATCAGGCATCATGCGCTATGATAGCCCCGCTGTCCTAGTGCAGTGCTGTACAGAGACTCCCAAAATGGAGCTGGGCATACCTGGGGGAGGCACCCCCCCCCCCTTACGTGCACCCGGCTCCGCAACGCAGCCATTGTCTCCCTTTCCCCAACCGCCCACCCCAACGGCAGTTACCCCCCATGTCCAGCGAACGACAAAATCCTCAAAAATATTTCGGTACCTAACTAACTCAGTACCTAAATCAAGACTTACGACTAGGACCGAGCTGGGTCCTAGTCTTGCTCCCTGTGGAAGAAGAACGGCCCTCATTGGACACACCTACATGATACACCGACCATCGTGCTAAACAATTGCCCTGAAAAAGGGGTGAGGAACAGCTCATTCCTACCTCAAAATGGACCACAGCATGGCGCCACAGCGTGGGAAACGCCTCATTGAACACCCATTTGCAATCACCTGATAGCCCAATCGCTGTGGAAGAAAAACGGTCCTTGTTGGAGACACCTGCTTGACACAGTGGCGACTGTCCTGACCTCTCAGGACGGTTGTCCTGAAAAGAGGCTGAAAACGCTCATCTTTTGACACTAAATTGGCCATAAAACAGCCTGGACAGGTGGAAATCACACGAAACTTGTTTTATGTGATGCGCATTTGCTCTGCGGTCGTTTTTGAGCTATTTGGATGCCAGTTTTAAGCCAGGATGTCCCCCCTTCCCAAAAAGAAAAGCTTTTTATTGCCCTGCTTGCTGCTTACTGTTGCTGCTTGCTGCTGCTGCTAAAATACGTGTCTCACCCTGGGGCCTAAGAAAGTTTTTAAAACCTCCACTGGGAGACCCAGCTCAGTGATCTGGCACCTAATCAATTAGGCCCAAAAAAATTTGGGGTCCCGACGGAAGTGTTCGTTCGACAAGGCATTCATTGGACACGGGTACAACCGACAGGAACCGCTCCAAACCACGTTGCCAACAGGCCTTTCCTTAGTGATACTGGGGGGGGGGGTTAAATTGGCCCTCCCGGGATTTTGGCTGACCCACCCACCCACCTGCCGGATACCCTGAGGGGGGGGGGTGGGGTCACAGAGCAATTTTGCAGGTTGAACACTCCATAGCAGGTGCTGAAATGTGCACAACAGGGTTTGTACTCACACCCTTCTTTTGGTTGGCCTGTGCTATATCCACTGGGTCACTGACAGTCCCGGATACACTTTGCTCAAGGATCATGTACAGCCTGAAGTGAAAAAGTGTTAAGCAAAATAGGTCTGAACAAAGTGGCAGCATCCCCATGTGGCACAATGTGCCTGGGCCCCTGAACGACATTGGCGGTCTTCCAAGCTCAGCGACCCACCCACCCACCCACCCACCCACCCCAAAAAGCGGACACCCCCCCCAGGGGGTACCTGCATTTTCCCAATTACCCAAAATCGGGGAAAACCCAGACAAACCCACCAACCCATCCTCAGCCCCCCCACCCCCCCCACACCAGCAGCGGCTGACCAAGGAGCGATGCAGGCGGTATGCGCCAAGTGCAGCAGGCAGATGTGTCGTGCGGTCGTCCTCTTTCTGGTGGCGGAGTGTGCTCAGACTACTCCGATGATTGCGCCGCTCCCGGGGGACCCAAATTTTTCAGTTGACGGGTCCGTCGCGTTTTTCAAGTCGGGAGAGTCCAACCCAACCTAACCCAACCCCCCACCCCCGGTATAGTATTAACCAGCCACTAAGCAAAGGACTGGTTGCCAACCCTCTCCAACCGCCTTTCCTACCAGCCCTGGTACCCCCGCTTTGGGCCCCTTCCCGTTCCAGTATCCCCGCTCTACAACACAGAGACTTGGTTGCGACGACGGCCCTGCAGCCCTCCCCTCCCCATCTGGAGGCATGCGCACGCATCGGGACACGCCACGCACCTTCGGGACATACAGCATGCCCCACAGGCCCCCCCCCGACGGGGCCAGCAGCACGTCGGTGGTGGCCAGCATGTGCACTTGCTGCCGGATCGACAGCGTCTCCAGCCGCACGGACTGAATTTTGACCTCGGCCGGGGCGAGACGGCGCAGGCGCTGCAAGAATGCCTTATGGTCTGCAGGACAACGACGACGCCGTCCATCGGTCAGGCTCAGGCTGAGCCTGGCCCAACGACCATGGCCCTTGGCCCGGGGGTGGGGCACGCAGGGTCCAGAACTACACTGAGCCCCCCTCCCTCTCATTCCCCCAGGCAAGGCCGGGTGCATCTCACAGGAGGTATAGGTGGTGGTCAAAGGTCCCCACCGGGAACACTCAAACGGACAGACAGACCACACAGGGGAAAGGGGGGCGCGGGGCACCGCCATCTATGGCGCTAACCATCCGGGCACGCCACCACCAGCCCCTGCAACCCTCAGAGGGTGTCCTGGACCTCTGTAGGCACACTAGCAACCACGCACAATCACAAAGTCAAAAAGACGGTAATGTAGACACTTGTTTTGACCTACTTGTTTTGAGCTCTTTCTAATTATAATGGATAAGGCAGTGAAACACCCTCTCGAGAGTCGGCATGGGTCAAAACTGCTCTGGATGTCTCGGTCATGGGATGCAGAGACTAACTGGATTGTGAGACGGGCTTCCCACGCTCCGCAGGGGTCAGGACTGCTCTGGAAGACGTGTTCATGAGGCTGTCGCAGGCCGACGTGCGCAGCTGGAGGCTGCCACCTGAGGGACGGAGCACATAATTGCATACCTCATAAACTCGAAGAAGGGGGGGATACGAGTCGCCAAACAAACAGCCTATGGGCAAACAAAGGAAAGATAAGGAAAGATTGAGCGGGTCCAAGAGCAGGATGTAGAGCCTCTCGTGGGAGAGGGGTAGGCTTTTCCTCTAGGCAGTGAAGCATTCCTGGATAAGGTAGTCTGCGAGCTTTTCTTCGTGTCAAAGAGTACTTGCTTCCCACTCCGACTGGACGGGATCTAGTGCTTGTCTTTGTCTCAGTTGGGCATTTTCTGTTCAACATCATGTCTGAAGGGGGTCGAACCAAGGACATTCCCGGTGATTTGATGCCGGTGCTGCGGGCATCTGTTGAGCCGAGGTTTCCGAGTGTCATGCAGGATATTCCGGCTGCCACTACTTACAAAGTTATTGACGAAGCTCAGCGCGCCCTACCGGGGTTGCATGGAAAGCCGCCGTCCCATGTTTGTGATGCTCGGTGATGGGCCCTCACAGCGGGCACCATCCTCACGGTTTCGGATATTCAGGCAAACTTGGCCCCACAAGGGGTCTTACCTACTTCGACAGTGGATGTCAACACCCCAATGGGTGTTCAGGTCGTCCAACATGTGCCATTGGCGCTGACCCAGGGGTACCCCCGCTGCAATACTTGCAATATTGCAGCCGCTATGCCGACTCGGTTACTCAACAGCTCGTTGCTATGTGGAGTCCCCCTTTTCGAGCACTCACGGCGGCCTTTGTCTACCAAGGAATTTGTAGAACTCTTGGTATTAATCCTGGGGAGGCACCGACCATTATGTCCCCTAAATTCCGCAAGGGCATCATGGATGTCGTCAAGAACCGCCTACCAGGCAAGGACACGACCGCTTGGGAGCTATGGGCGCAAAGGAGGCCGAGTGATGTTGTTGCATTGTTCCGGAACCTACCAGAGGCTATTGTTTGCAAAAAGCCCGGAATAGGCCCAGACCAAATAGGCACGTTTCATGCCATGTTGTCTTGGGCAGCGGTGTTAACAGCTCAGCCTCACCAACATCCTGTTCCTCTCCAATTCTCACGTGTTCCTTTGCTCACCATCACGCAAGCAGATCGCATGGCTCATGCTTTGAACACGTCACCTATTGCCGTACACACGGAGGCCACCCTTACGCGCATCTTGGGCTTGCACACTCCGCCTTGGGTATCCGTGCCTACTTTTGCGGGCTTCCTATCCAACAGCTCTGCTCAAACCTACACCCCGAGTTTGTGGATCCGCTCCCAAGGAGCTTAGACTTCGGCGGAGGTGGTCCACGCCTTGGTCGATCCGCACACTCCAGAGTCCGGAGATGATGCGCCTGCTACTCGACCGGCAGCTGTTGAGCTAGTGAACGATACCATCAACCTTCTCTCTCAATTGTCTCAGGTGGATGCCTCTCCGGCAGGGTCCTTGTTGACAGCTAAGGATCACTAACAATTTCATAAGAGTGGGAGCGGCCGACCGCATGCGATGGTCCACCTCATAATGAGGGTTGAGTCCCTTGCGAGCCGCCGCGGACTCAGCTCGGGGATTATGCAATTGCTAGCGGAGTTTCTAGATTTCAGCTGAGTGTTGCTAGGCATGCTGTTGTGCATGCAAGACCATGGCATTCAAAAAGGACTCCGCTATCTTTTGCCCTTTCTCTACAACTGCCAACTAGTCCTGTAGAGCTTGTTTCTTGTTGGGTTGTTGGGGGGATCCCCGTAGAAGATGTACATAGGCTTGTGGAAATGATAGAAGCAAAGCAATCGTCTCAAGTTGAGGCTAGCGAATATCACGTGGTTCGGCTTTTGGATTTTGACAGCCCCTCAGGTGGCGAAACCCCCTGCCAAAGCAGAAGGTCCACCTACACCTACTTAATGCGCCTCACCCCCCGTCACCCCCCGGAACCAGTTCTCAATGGATTGCTTTCCTGAATCAATGACCAAATGGATGAAGACGCATAGGCACACGCCAAACGATTTCATTTGGTGATGCAACTAGTTGGTTGCCCGGTCCCCGGTTTTCCTATGCTAAACTTGCGTGAGCAGTGGGCAGCTTTGAAGAAACACACTCTGTCAGAACCTATTCTAAACAAGATTTTCAAACAAGATTTTCGGGTTTGTCAATCAGCACATCACAATGCCCCTGCCACCGACACACACATGCCGCACACGAGCTCCGGCAGAAATAGGCTGCTAGGGCTGTGTCACACACCTCCAGGGGTACAAGTGCGAACCTAGGGGTTTGAAGCGTGGGCATGTTTGTTGTGTTGACCGCAAACAATGATCCTCCCCAACAGGTCATCTCTGATAGACTTTTGGGTACGGCTTTGAGAACCACCTTTGCCCACACCTTGTGCTCTATAAATGACGGCATGCTAAAGCAAGGCTTAACGTATGCCATTTTGGGCGTCAAACTAGAGAGCCAACAGCCAGTGGAACAAGACGGATCTACCATGTACAGAGGTAACCACTTCGTTTGGAAAATAGGACAATATCAAACACGGAATCCAGCTCACAGCAGAGCTGGCCAACACCACTTTTCTTCCTCTTTTTTGTGAAACAACCAGCTCACTTGCTCACCAATATTCGGCTGCTACGCATGCACCCCCTACCATTTGGCGCCTTTGCATATCCAATGGACAAACTACTGCATTGTATGCCAGTTGCTTGGTCCATGTATGGTGGACGTGACCATTCCCTTGTTGCAAGAAGAAATGCAGGTGCCCTTGGATGTTGGCCAGTGTAACGTGTAGATAAGTCACTGATCAAACGTTTTAAGGTCTCCGTGGTCCAAGTCGCGTTAGGAGCCACTAGTGCCATAGTGTCCGTTTTCAATTGTGCAGTGCTGGCCAGACACTTGCCAGGCACAGGAGCCTTAATTTTGTCACACCGCCGAACCCTGCTTGCTGTTGCGACAACTCTTGAATGGCAGTTGTCTCAGCCCGATGATATCTCGTCTGTACCTCATTTTCCAAAAAGAGGGGCACATGTTTTGATGCTCCATGTCATGCACAATCTCAAAGGCAAGGTGGGGCCTCTGCACCAGTTACTCATGGATCATGACTACCCCATGGTAGTTTTCCCACAAGAAAACTAAATTGCCTCCCAAAAGCAAGACTCGATGATTAGCCAGCAGGTAGGAACGGAACCACTCCACCCGTTGGTTGTACGCTAGAATTTTTCCCACCACCAGCAAATAGGCATTGATGCCGCGCATTATGAATGGCCCACCAAAGGTAAAGTCTACCACCAATCCCCGATGCTCGGCCCACTATAATGGTGGCACTAACGTCGGCCATGGCCTTGTCTCAACTCTTTTTCTTGAGCTTGATTTTGTTCCCGGTGCCAGCACACTAGATGTTGGCCATGGCCCTGTCCGGACTCTTTTCTTGGGCCTCATTTTGTGTTTAGTGCCAATGTGATACTACGTTATATTGGCCGAGTCCCAGCTAATTGGTGGCCACACAGAGTACTAAGTGCACTATGGACTGGGTGTCCCATCGTTCAGGTTGAGGAGAGTGTGCCTTGGATTGAGTTTCTCTCCGAGGTTGACACCTGGACTCGCCACTTGGGGCCCGGTCGAGAACCTTGAGACGAGACTCATCCTCTCCATCAGCCACCCCCGATGCCGAGGTCCACCACCCTCAGCGCCACCACCCATCCATCCTCCACCAACCCTGGCTGTGATTGAGAGCATGGTCAAGGGCTTGGACCAAGGCCAAGAGTACCGGCTCTCCCGGTCCCCGAATGGGATCCGGCCCTCAAGGTGTGTCGAGATCACGACGGAGGCGCCCAACTAGAAAGAGTTGGAAGGGCAACTGGGGGCCATGGGCCACAAGCCCATGCACCAAGAAGCGGTGGAGGGCCTGGAGCCTCCCCCATCCTGGTGTCTTGTGCCAAGAATTGGTGCCGGAAGATTGCGAAGAGGCACGGACCTCCAAGCGCACCTCCGGCCACCAGGTCGGATGTGCCACGCTCGGGGACTTCATGGCCTCTCACTACGGAGGGTGCCTTCGGACCAGCTCGTCCTCCGGATGGGATTCCAGGCATCGTGCACGCGGCCCACATGAAGTTACGGCCGCTCATGTCCGGCACGTTGAGATAGTGGGAGAGCGCACTCACAGCACGTGAGGTGGTGGTAGCTCGCACTCGCATGCGCCGGGCCTGGGATATGATCTATTGAGGCGGCTGTGGTGTTGGATCAGTTTAGGCAACGGCACCTGTTACCCACTTTCCGTTTGGCCGGTTGCGACTTAGTGTCCTTGGTGCCATGGGCCTTTGGGCTTCCTTCTCTACCGCCCAACGTTTAACCGTGGCATTAGCTTTTGCTCTTCTTCACCATCATCATAATTTTGTACCGTATAGAGACCCCCTAGAGTACCAGCTGTTGCGGTGGATGAATCCGAGTTATATGCAATGGCTAGTGAATTTTTTTTGTCCATGACATACTTCGGAGACAGGTCGTTCCAAAACTTTTAAACTGCGATTTCAATTGCTTTGCCCAACAAGTTGCCACACGGTCCAGAGTCCAACGTTGGGCCCTTGTTGAACATGACCACAACGGGGAAGTTGGTGCTCTGGCTATCACCTCATACTACTTGCATCTATTGTGCTAACAAAAGGTCATACCACCTACACAGTTCGCACTGTACAACAAGTCTTGGGCCATAGACTTGATGCGTGGTTTGCATGATCACATACATTACTGCTTCGCTGCTAATGCCCCCGTTGTCACAATGGTGGATGTCATTCGGCACGCTTATGGGTCAGTGGTGCATCACTCCATACAATAGATCTTGCAAGCTGCTGCATTTGATGACCTCATTGCTTTTTTTTTGCTAGTCAACACGGCAATTACTGCCTACATTCACATTGAAGGCACAGAGGGGGTTGCCGAAGCCGTGGCACACCTTCTTGCTGGCGTTGCGTAGGGGTTTCCGGCTTCTGTTGTGGTCAATTGCAATGTCAACGAGATACAAGCTGCTTTGGCTCTTCAGAGCGTCATTCTATAAGAAAGCCTAGGGGAACTTTTCAGCATACTAGGATCTTTTGATGACACCACGTGGTATTTGTGGAGGACCTCACTCCTTTTCTCAGAGATTTGTTCCAAGTCTAATCTATTCTCTTTGGGACCAAAACAGTTGGGTGTTGTAGCCAGGCACACATTGCTTTATGTTCGGTTCAGCCAACCGGTACCACTCCAAGGTAACACTCGGATCAAGATGCACCATGGTCCGGGGGGTGTGCGTGTCTTGGGGCCACACATCATGCTCCACGTGTATTATCACACCGACAAAATCAAACTGTTTTTGCTTCTGCACAAAGCTAGTGCATATATATTCAGGGCAGGAGGACAACACTGCTGGTAGGCTGGTGTCTAGCCCCCTAACTTTTGAGCTATGCGGGTAAGTGATCATGCTGCTGTGACAGTTGTGTGGGGAGTCACGGGGTGGGATGAGTTGCCCTCCACCCTCTTTTTTCAACCGGTAGATGCAAGCTGGATTGATGTCATGCCGGCCATAGTGTCCATTATCAGCACCTTTGTGGTCACATATTTTCGTCAGCTACATCATGCTAATGAGATAGTTTGAACCTCAATCTGCACGAGCTTTTCAGGGCTAAGTGGCGCATGCATCCGGACATGCCATGCTACGGGCAAGGATTGAACTTTTACTGCCGGTTTCAGAATACCGACCACGACAGACCTTTGGCATATATGTACCTTTTGGAAGTCTCTGTGTACCTCCCTAAACCCCCCCCCCCCGAGGTACAACAGCTCGTCATGGCATGTGCTCAACATTCATGGCCAGCAGCTCAAGTTCACTCTTGGTTGGATCAAGGGTATCATACGGCAGAGCAAACCGAACAAGCTGGGTGGCCTATACACTCATTGGTCTAGAACTTGCCCTCCCACGATCCTTGGCTTGTTGCCATAGGGGTACAAGCGGTTTTTTTGGAGATATACACCTCTCTTGTGATGAGGCGCAAGGTGGCTTGGTGTGAGCATCTACAATGTGTCACCCTGAGACACCACCTTATCACTTCTAAGATTCCACCGCGTGTTCTCTATCATACTAGTTGGTCATTGCACCACATCCTACCGCTATGCCCATTCCGGGTTCTATGTTGCTACAACCTGTATACGCCGTGGGCTGCACGGCTTCCCTCTCTTGTCCCTCAGTGGAAAAAAATTATGCCCACGACGTGGGGGTTGCTGGTTTGATGGGGTGGAATATGGCTAGTAGTTGCACTTCAGTGCCCGGAAGACTGCCCAGTGCTGAATGTTAGCTGGTTCTTTCTAATGTTGGTATCCAGCCACCCGCTCTACAATGTGCATGGTGTGTCTGGGGATTGTTTGTACTCTTTGGTGAGGAAATTTCTTGTCATTGTGCAGAGAATGTTTGTTTTACCACATGTTCTTGTGTGTGCGGCAACTTTGTCCTTCTATGCCCCCGGTAGGGGACAGCACTCACTAGAGCATGCGTTTGCGGGCCGTTCTACGCCGCCTCAGCCTTTAGCATGGCTACATCAGCCTCTTGTGCTTCCCCAATGGCCTGCGCATTCGCTAGTGTTCCATCTTCACAAGCATGACCAATTGCTGGTTTTCGGTGAGCACATGCGGGCGACATGTGCAGAGCTGGTGGCGGCGTACTGGGATCTGAAAAAGCACTGGCTACTTCCATGCCAATATCCTGCTGGCGTGAAACAACAGCCTAGGCTTCTAATTTTGGACACGGTGGTGCCTTATCAACGGTCCCAGTATAGTTTGGTGGGAAATCAGCTATTAGCAGGAAGGTGACAGGGTTCTAACAATAATCTCCAAAACGAGTCGCAACACCGACATCGCCCACAACGGAGTTCGGCGAAGGTGGTTCCAACTCCTCCTGTCTTGTAGCGGTGCGACATACACAACGATATGCAGACGCGCATTGTTTTGGGATACACCGTGCAAATCCTAAAGATTCGCGGAATCCTAATTTTTGCGTTGGGTGTTTTGATTTAATAATAAGCAAATTTTTGCAACGGCATCCAAAATGGGCAGAAAATATTTCATTTTCGCGATTTTTTTGCGGAACCCAATTTTGTGTACGGCGTTGCACCAAAAATTGTTATCTTTTTTGTGTTTTTTTCCCGTTTTGGGGATTGGGGTTGATTCATGTTGTTGCTACTGTAAGATACCGTGCGTACGTTGGACTCTGGGATTGCTGTCCATAGCACAAATAAGCACCAACAAGCATGATTCAGGTCTACCAGTTTTTCAACAAACCATTTGCAAACTCATCCATAATAATAATGAAATCAGGGGGGGGGGGGATTATGCGATGAAACGGAAAATCAAAATATGCGAAAATATGCGAAAAATATGCAACAAAATATGCGATCATTTTTTCTTGCCAATAGCTGAAGGAAGGCACACCATGGGGGTTCCAAGCCTTTTTCGAAAATCTGTAAAGGCAAAAAGACCGTGACTGTGCCTGCCCTCGACAGTCGTGTACTTCCGCAAGAACGCCCTGAAAATCTTATGATTCAGTTTTTCAACGGGTATGCCACAAGCCAACAGTGTGAACACCGCATCATCTTGCACTTCAAACCGCTCAGCATGGATGTTGAGGACGTGGCTCAAACTTGGTTGCCGAAGACTGCTTACTCGCATTTGCGGGACCTCCTTTTCCTTTGTGGCAGCAGCCTCCCTCTTCGCTTTTTGCTTTTTCAAGGTCTCTTTCCCCTTCTGATCAGTCTGGGAATCAACATGTTGCTTCACGCTGGTCTTGGTCTGGTGGGAGACCGGTTTGCCACAGCCCAGACACCACATCACTGATTGGTTGAGTGAACCCACGCGTTCCTCAAAAGGCTCGTTGGGAAATTGTGCCATGCGGGAGGCAACCGACATGGTACAGTAATTTGCTGCAGCCCCGCCTTTGCCCAACCCCCGCTTCCGCTTCTTCTGTGTACGCTCTCCAGAAGAGGCATCAGAAGTGGGGTTCTCGAACTCAGTTGGCGAAATCATGGTGTCTAAAGGGAACAGGAGAGTCCTATCCGAGGGTTGATCCCAGCGGCATAACGCAAACTGGGATCTGTATGCACTATGCAACACATGCGTGTGACCACATCTCTTCACACCAGCAGTGGTGATGGATTGAGTGATGATGCCTTGAACCTCAGAGAAACACACAGCCACAACACGAAAAAAAATTTAAAGGTCTTCAACATCCCTGACCTGTTCAAGTCCATGAATGTGTGCAGGCACAGGCACAGGCAGTGGCTCCATGATAAGCAGTAGCATACACAGTGCAATTTACAAAGAGGCAAGGAGCCAAAATATGCAAAAAAAAATTTGCGAAATTATGCGAAAATATGCGAATCGCATAATTTCCCCCCCCTGGTGAAATGCTGTCTTGTCATTTCGTCTCGATAATAGTACATGAAAACCCAGGAGAAACCCTCGACCCGCGGGTTTACTCCTTTTTACCAACAACCAACAACCAAATTCAAATCACAAATGGACTGGCAATCAAATTCACCGAACTAGCCCCTTTATCTGCTTTATCGGCACATCAGCACCCGGATTGAAATATCTAATATTGTGACAATCCTGGATTCCCTGATACCTGGGCCCTGATTCATCATTCTCTGAAAGCAAAGCAAGGTGCAAAATGGGGCATGAAACACGGAAAGGGGGGGGGGGGCAACAAGCCGTGGGGCAAACACGGCATCCATCCCGCGATTCTGGCATTCTTCCAAAAAGGGGGGGGGTAGGAGCAAAAAATAGTTTTTGCGTTTTTTGTTGCGGAACCCATTTTTGCACAAGGCATGACGCCAAAAATTAATATTCTTTTGCGTTTTATTTTGCGGGCAACAACACCCTGTGCCGGGAATTAAATATTTTCGCAAATCTTTAATATTCGCACGGTACACGACAATGCCCTGATTCCAGTGTTTTGCTGTGTCCTGCTGCGCAACAGGAGCTACTGGTTAACAGCTCAGCGTAGTGCGCGATAAGAGAGACTATGAGGTCTACACTCGAATGCGTGCCGTGCCGACCCCGGTATCACGATCACCTCTGAGGTCGAGGACAGTGCGATCACGGAGGGGACAAACACTGCGGCAGCTCTTTCGTAGCTGGCCAGCACATCCGAGCCTCCAAGTGGGCGCACCTCATACCTCAGCACATTCTCGTCAGGGGTGGAGACGAGCGGAGTGACTAAGGGCCAGGCCACGTGTCTGCTTCTGGTTGGGTGTGGGGCCAAAGGCTCCTCCTCCTCCTCCCCCCTCACACACACATGCCTGTGGGCCCTCGCCAGTGCGACGTCTGCCCGCCCAAGGGGAGCGCGCAGGCAGCCATGAGACTAGCGGCGCTCACGCGTACTGGCCACGCCAGCCCATGGGACGTGGGTAAAAGGGTTTTGGAGTGCCAGGGGAGGGGCTGAAGGAAGAGAGGGTGGGGGGCGTGAGTGTCTCAATCTCTGGGGAATAGCTGAGGCGAGACTCAAGCATTCCGATGGCCACCAGCTGCGAGGACAACGCTGTGCCGGAGGCTGCCGGATGTTATCATGAGGCTTGTGGATGTGCATTGGCTGTAAGGTACTCTCCCAGGCGTAACTGCGGGATGCGACCCAAGTCTCTGCCGGAGGCTGCCGGATGCAAACAAAATCCTTGCCCGCGTCTAGCCTTGACTCTGCATCCAGGGGGTGCGCACACGCGATGCCTGCAGAGCGTCCACTACACTGCATGTCACCCAGGCCCTGTCCGTTGCTGTCCTCCTGCGTCGCTAGTGCAGTCAGCAGCACAACCTTCGGTAAACACTCTGGGTGGTGGGCCATTTCTGCGGGAGGTGTTGGTGGGAATCGAACACACAGCGTTCCGAGCGCGCATCCGCCGCTCATACCAGCCCCCGGGCGGGCCGGCGTGCCCCTGGAGGCAGAGGGGGGGCGGGGGGTCTCGAAAGGGGGCTCAGTCTTCCGGCTCCGCTCGGGCCTGAGGACCAGCGAGGCCTCAGAACGGGCCGTGAAGTGGGCCCAGCCGCATGTACTGCACACGCACTCCTGCTACCGCACACACATGCACGGGCACGCAGACTCACCTGCGGGCATCCGGAGGTCCACCGTCTCTGCGAACACCACCTTCAAATGCGGCTTCAACGCCGACTCAAGCGCGGACCTCAGGACTGGTGGGAGGATATGAAAGGCATGCGGTCACCCCACCGCACCCCCCGCGGGCGTATGCTGCGTGCGTGGGCTGCGTGTCTCACGGCCACTGGCCCCAGCTGGTGGGACGCTCTGACGTCCCGTCAAAGAATCCAACAGCACACAGCAGCCGCATGGGAGGGGCTGAGCATTGGTGTATTACTCATCTGTGCAGTTCATTGCTGGGGCCAAGCGGGAGGGTCAGGCTATTGCTTAAGGCGCTTAAGGGCGGGGGGGTCGTTTGGGGCCCTGGCCAGCCCCGGCCGACCCACCCACCACCCCACATCAGAAAAATTTCCTGAGGCAAAAAATGAAATTTATTAAAGGGGCCGGAAATTTGAGGCCGATTTTAGGTACACAAACTTTAGTTTGACCTCTGACGTCTGCCTCTGGCTCCGAGAGGGGGGGGGTCTCCTTAAGCAATAGCCTGGGGAGCGTGGCTGGAGGTGGGCTGGGGGTTGGCTGGACGCCAGAACGACGCTACAGAAGCGACCGCAGCTTTCAAAGGGATACGGCCGGGCTCAAGGCCCTGCCCCCATCGGTCGTGTTATTGTGTGTGTCTATGTGTGTCCGGTTGTCCTCGACGTAGCCCATTGATGGAGCCGACCCAAAGACCGCACAAACAGCAGGCGATCAGTGGAATTTCCCGTCCTTGCATCCCTCGGCCCGTGGCCCTGCGGACGTTGTTCTGGAGCACATCCTGGAAGCCCTGCCTCAGAGGATTGGACTTCACCCTCATGACCTCGCCCCGCCCCCCCCCCCCCCGACAGTACCCCTCCCCCTCTCCCCCTCCCCCCCCACAATCGCTGCACAGCAAAAGTGACAGGAGATGTGATCGGTGCTCCTGCACACCGCATCACGACCGCTGCATTCAGGTCCCCAGATCTCCTCAAGCCCCGAAAGGGGGGTTTGGCCTGGCCTGGCTGTGCCCCCTCCACGTGGTCGTGCACATCATCCACCGCATGTCTGCCACGCGGTGAATGAGGGCCCGCTATCGTTAGCGCCCCTTTGCATCGCCCCCCTTCGCCTGATGTGCCCCCACCACTCGCCATGCACCTGCTGTCAACCTGCTGCTCGTCTGTGCGGCGCCTGCTATGCATCGCCTATTCGGCCGCTATGCGCTGTTGTGCGCAGAGGCGGGCCTTGTTTGGGAGGAAAGCGTAACTCGATTGTGGAAATAAGCGTAAGTCGCTTTTTTATTTTTTTTTTTGGCGTAAGTCGCGTAACTTTTTTTTTTGGCGTAAGTCGCGTTTTTTTTTCGACGGAAATTTATTTTTTTTTGGTGTAAGTCGCGTAAACTTTTTTTTTTTGGGCATAAGTCGCGTATGGGAAAAAAAAACCCATTTTTCCACAAAAAAAAAAGGCGGGGAAACACAAGAACCACCCAACAACCGCCATTGCTACCGGAGGAGGTGAAGCATATAGCCCCCACGGACATTTTGGGTACCTCCGGCACGGGTAAAGCAATGGAGCCGTGGCGTGAAGGGTGGTTTTTATACTCATCGCCGGCAAATGGCGGAAATAACGTGCGGCCGATGGCGGAATCCTGACCGCAAACAAAAAATGCAATTTGCCCTTCGGCCTTTGGTATCAAAATGACTATATTGCTGCCGGCGCCACCGGCTACGAAGCTCAAGCCAGTGATACCACTTGAGTCCGGTCACCTGGGGCGAACTACATTCTTCGCATGCAACCATAATGGCGTGGAGCCAACTACAAGAAGTCGCCAAACACACGCTTGTAGATCAAATCAGACTTTGTGTCCAATGCCTTCGGCTTTGCACGCGGATTTGTGTTCCGCGCACAAGCGTTACGGATGTCCTTCACAAGCATCTCTTGCAGCTCTCGAATAAATCGTTTGTCGTTCACCAACCGACCCTCTGCGCCCTTTGGGTACGCCTCGGGCACCTCGAAAAACTTCCGACAGATGAACACGGATGGACGGGCATCATCACTTGGGGGGGGGTTAGAAGAGGAAGTGGACTGCGGGGTTTGTGGAGGGGCCTTAACATTGCCCTTCACTGACTTCCCATCTTGGGGCACGTCCTCGGAGTTGGAGGCCGGGAAGGTAGGGAATTCTCCCACCGTTGGCTCCGAGGAGGAGGCAGCAACGTTGCCCTCGGGTTCCGAAAGACCATCCTCTTCATCGAAAAGGAGGGGGGAAGTAGATGGGGGCAGGGACTCAAGGTTGGAGGCTGGGGGAGGAGGAGATTCTCCGGGCTTCCAGCAAGTCAACTCCTTTCCCCACCCATTCTCCGAGATGGTGCCGGGGACTCGGACGGAGCGATCCGCATTGATGATGCGCAGTGCTTCCTTGATGAATCCTTTCGGCAAACGTGTAACAACAACATCGTCCAGGCTTCCCCTTTGGTTGGCCACCTCATCACAAAGATGCAGGGATGGATAGCCACATGACCAACCATCCTCTTGAAAACCCAAAGCCCGAGCATGTGCGGCAACACCCTTTGACTGGAGGCGCTTCAACATTGGCCGGACCAAAGAAGTACCACAAAGTGGCTCCCAAATGTGGACTTTGAAGGCCCATACTGGGACTTTGCAGTCGATGGCACAAAGAAACCAATGGAGCCCTTCGCGATCGTCACTATTAACAATAAACATGTGGCGCCGCCTCCAAGCCAAACGAACAGTTTTATGGTTGTTGCCCTTACTGTCTTCATACTTCCTCATCCTATTCAGGCCATATGCAATGTATGTCACCGCCATAGTCCATGCCCGTGGCTCCTCGACCGCATTGTGATACAACTTGTCGTTCAGCCACGCAACAATGTCCTTGTCGCTTAACCAATCTCCCACAACAAGAGGCTTGGTTTCATCAACGGGCGTCCGGCGGGTTGCCATCCGTGCTGGAGCCACAGGGATAGCACTATCCTCCTCCTCGGAAATGCCGGCCATCAACGGCTTGGCTACGTTGGAGGGAGGAGCAAGGACAGGCACCACAGCATCTTGCTCTGCAGTGGCGGTATTTGAAAGCTCGCTCACCCTACCAGCTAGTACGAGCGCCTCGTACGAGTCCACCTCATCCTCAACAGGAGCAGAGGGCAAGGTAGCTTGCAAGACGGAATCCACGTCCACCTCTATTTGCCACTTGCGGTACAACCAAGCATCCTCATCAGGAGGGATGCGGCCTCGCATGGGGCACTCCACTGTGGTCAAGCAAAAACCACAGCCTTCGCAGTGCATGCACCACAGGTACACTTTTCGCTCGCACTGCCCACAAGTCCAAGGGGGGCGGAAAAGGTTCAATTGGTGCCACGTCTTCCTATGCAGGGCGGAGTCGCCTTTGGAGGGCACTGCCGCAGCATCCTCGGACGCATCTGATGCTGCATCATCCGTACTGGATCGCGGACCTCGTTGTTTCGGGCCCTTCTTGTGGGCCTTCTTTGAGGAAGACTGTTTTGGTGGTTCTGCCCGTGCAGTGACCAAGCGTTCCACACGTCCCAACTTGAAGGGCCGTTGAGCAATCAATTCCCAGGAGTACTGGGTGGGAACCTTGAAGCCTGGAACCTTCACAATGTGCCACAAAAGGACGCCTTCACACATGGCATACGTCCCGTATGTTGGGCAAGTGCAACGCTCTGCGTTGACCCGGTGGATTGACAGGAATGCAACAAAATCGTTCCATTGCACCGATTTGCCTTTCTCTATCTTTCGCAATGTCTTATTTCACGACGCCACTGTTGCGGCATCAACAAGAGGGTATGTCCTCACCCGCTCGCCGTTGCGTCCCCTTTTTTTTGACTTCTCCCCCTGATGAAAAAAGAGGGCATCTCCTGCATCAAAAAACGTGGCCGCCTCGTGAATGGCCTGGCTTTCTTGCCACATCCAGGGTTCTGGAAGCGGGGCACGGCCCGTGAAAGCGTAAGAATGCTCACTCCAGCATTTGCCGAGGTTAGGAATCCCATCGACAAGAAATTCTGCCAAAGTGGACATGCGATGCTGAGTTTCAAACTTCAGCATATTGACACTAGGCTCGGAGGGCGTGGCAGCGGGGATGCCCGGGGGTGAGGCACCACTGAACCAATATGTGCGCTGGTCAATGTACTCCTTTTGCACATAAGCAAGGAATGCAGGGAAGGCAGAATACTGTGCACGCAGTGCAGCCCATCCCGCCGCGAACACTGCCAAAGACCACGCAAAGGATAGTGTCTTGAGGCACTTCCGGAGTTCGGCCCGAACGGTTTTGTCTGCAACTAAAGCCCTAAGCTTAGCTGTAAGATTACGGATGACATGAAACAGGCATTGCAACCAGGCTTTGAGCTCGGGCCATATCTTCTTGGCGGATGAGCCAATGCCCGTGGCCCCATCGCTCATCACATAATCAACGTCCCAATCGAAGTCGGGATACATGCGTTCCATGGCCTCCTTCACCTTCCGCAAAAAAAACCGCAACGCCACTTTGTTCTCCGTACCAACCACGGCCACGGCAATTATCACCATGGTGTGGGCCGTAGTTAGGGTACACAGCAGCAAGATTCGGTTCTTTTCGCAGATGGTCTCTCCGGTGCCATCAACGGCTATCCAGATCGGTCGACCGCTCTTTTTGGCCTCTGCAGCATGGAGTCGTGCTGCACGAAGCCACTGCAAAGTGCTATACACAATGCATAATTGGTCCGGAGTTTTCATCGTGGATCCGAGTAGCAGTATGGTACTGTCTGTGGTGTCCTTTGTTGCATGCTGGGGGGTGTTCTGAAGCAACTCGTGCAACTGTGCACGTGTCATGCGTGAACCCGCACCGAAGCGCTTGCGCTTGACATTCGTGATGTGCGCACTCACTAACCGCCGGAGACGACGTCGAGTAAATTGCCGACAATTGCGTGTATCAAACAAGTCGCGGGCGATCCGGGAAGGTTTGTGTTTTGACTGAAAATAAGCCTCCTCAACTTTCTCCCTCACACCTCCTGCCAGCCAATCCCCTTGGGGCGGTACCTTGCCTTCCCACCCATGGTAGCAGCAGGTTGAGCTACATGATGGCTGCCACAAAGGAGACCAAGGTTCCTTGTGCCGCATTTCTGAAGAAGAAGGGTGCCGAGCCCGATGTACGACATATATCGGGGGCGGGGTCCAAGGCCGTGTATTATAAGGTGCTATGGCCCACAGCACCTGTGGATTCAGAGGACGGCGGCGCACCTGCAGGGCAGGCAGAGCTCGACAAGTGGTTGCAGACTTTTTTTACAATCACAATGTCTGATACAGATTTTGTCAGGAAGAAGGCCACGCTGCAGCATGCCGTCCAGACTCTCCGCACTACCCAACGGGATGTGCATCAGTATTTGGCTGATAAGGGCTTTCAGGTGGGGCAAAGGGATGAGGAGGATGTTTTTTTGGGGTTGTTGTTCAAGGGTCAATAGCCTGCTGCTGACCCAGTGGACCCTCCCCCTTCTTCGGAACATGACACAGGGCTTGCAGCATCGGAGCACTGGCGCAAGAAGGGGTATCGCCGCAAGCACGCATCTTCCAAGAAAAATTTTGTTCTGTGGTGCGCCACGAACCCTGCACACCCCAAGCCCGACCACAAACCCAAATGTGATGCCAAAGTGCGGGTGCGCTACGTTGCACCGGTGGACGGTGAACAAAGCGGTGTTTGGCAGTCCGAGGTTCTTGAGTCACATGGCTTCTAACAATGGCTTTGACTGCACGATGTCAGCTTCATTGCCGGTGAAACGCAAGTTTTGTCTTGCCCAATCTTCCATGATGTGGATGGAAAAATTGAGATACACAATACAAAGTGCCAATGGACGAAAAAATGGTTGTCTATTCGGCACACTGCCACGAGGTGGATGGGCCCCGTCACATGCCATGCAACATACAACAATACAAGAACTGGTACAACACTCTTCCACACAAACCCCACTGGCACTTAACACGCAACAGCACCAGTGTGGCCTCTCTGAGCTCCATTTCGGCATCCGGGTTGTTGTAAAAGGCCTTCCTTCAGCCGACAACAAGATGACCCTTGGCGACCTGTTGCCCCCTCCCGAGTAATCAGTTTTCTACGGCCACCGCCACGGCATCCTCAAACACCATGGATTTCTGAATAAAGTACCGGCGGTCAACAGGGAATTACACGGTGTCCATATGCAATTCCCCTCGCCAAAGCGACGGCACACATGCATTGTGTACCTAACCATCCCATCACACCATGGCACACTTTTATAAGTGCCCATGAGCAAAGACAACTACTCGTGGCACTGCCTGGATATGTTATTTGCCATTTGTGGGCACCAACAAGTGTGTTGCCTGTGGTCATAGCAACTCGAGGTGGAGATCGCTGACCACCGCCCACAAGGGTACATCACCTCTCCCCGCTTACACCACCTGTGCAACACACAAGCCTCGGCCCATTGGAAGAGAAATAGAAGAAATGCCAATATAAAATGGGTATGTCTGGCACGGCCCCCTTTGCAAGACAAAGGGGGGCACGACACCCCAAACCTAATGGTGCGATGAGCCGTTACCCGCCGGCCAGCACGCTCAAGGCACCGTAGGGTCCCTGTGCAAGGGACAAAAAGCAGAAATACTGAGTCCTAGAACCCAACTTCAGAGCATGGGGCAAAATCAGAAGTGGCCCGCAAGTGGGCAAAGTGGCTACCTCACCCCTGCCGTATCGGGGATCCCCACCGCTTCAGAGCGGGGGGCAAAATAAGAAGTGGCCCACAAGTGGGCAAAGTGGCTACCTCACCCCTGCCGTATCGGGGATCCCCACCGCTTCAGAGCGGGGGGCAAAATCAGAAGTGGCCCACAAGTGGGCAAAGTGGCTACCTCACCCCTGCCGTATCGGGGATCCCCACCGCTTCAGAGCAGGGGGCAAAATCAGAAGTGGTGCCCAAAAGAGCGCCAGAATTGCTGCGTAACCCCTGCCGTCTCGGCGATCCCCAAAAAGGGGGGGGTAGACATGGCCCACGTTCGGCCCGGGCAAAAAGGCCTCTAGGGGCTTTCCTTAAGGGATGTCCTTAACAATAAAAAAAAAATTCTCGTACCTCACTTTTTTATAAAAAAAAAGTGTAACTCGCTTTTTTATGAGAAAAAAAAGCGTAACTCGCTTTTTTATAAAAAAAAAAGTGTAACTCGCTTTTTTATATAAAAAAAAAGCGTAACTCGCTTTTTTATAAAAAAAAGCGTAACTCGCTTTTTTATATAAAAAAAAAGCGTAACTCGCTTTTTTATATAAAAAAAGAGCGTAACTCGCTTTTTTACAAGAAAAAAAAGCGTAACTCGCTTTTTTATTAAAAAAAAAAGGCGTAACTCGCTTTTTTATATAAAAAAAAAGCGTAACTCGCTTATTTATTTTTTTCTTGCCGTGGGTCGCGTATCAAAAAAAGCGTAAGTCGCGTATCATACATTTTTCAGTTTTGTTTTCCACACGCGACTTACGCCAAAAAAAAAAATAAGCGACTTACGCCA
Organism: Eutreptiella sp. 'Long Island Sound 2002'; assembly: GCA_964036045.1. Classification (NCBI taxonomy): domain Eukaryota; phylum Euglenozoa; class Euglenophyceae; order Eutreptiales; family Eutreptiaceae; genus Eutreptiella; species Eutreptiella sp. 'Long Island Sound 2002'. Next base: position 97,843,748 of record OZ038383.1, read on the forward strand.
AACAAAAAAAAATAAGCGACTTACGCTTGACACCTTGTTTGGAGGCTTGGGTCAGGTCACCAGGATAGAGTTCGCTTTCAACAACATCTCCAAAGTTTGGGCACTGCTGAGACCCGGATGCATCTGTGCATTTGATTCAGCGTAATGGCCATGCCAGAAGGGGGGCTGGGGGGGTGGCATAGGTCTCATACCCTGAGCCAACCTCCAGCTACAGGGGGGGGGAAATTTTTAAGAGGTTTTTTTTTCGGATGACCAAAATTAAGGGGGTAAAAAATTGGTATTGCTCCTTAGAAATGAAGGAAAAATTTGGTATGCGGCCCCTTGCTGCTACTTCCTAGTGGATGTTCATTGTGGATTCCGGGTGGGCTCTGGATGGTTGCTGTTATTTCCTGGTGGGCTCTGAATGGTTACTGATATTTCCTGGTGGGCTCTGGATGGTGGCAGGCAGGGGGGCATAAATACGACGTTCAGGTGACGTTCAGATGACATGCAGATGTGCAGACATAAAAAAGGCCAAAAAAAGCGAAGCAAAAAATATACCCTAAGTTGGGTTTGAACCCAGGACCCGTAGACACAGAACCTAGCACAACTACCAACTAAGCTACATCACGATCTGGCGGAATTGTAACATCAGAGTGTGCATGTCATAGTGAAAAAAAAAAAGGTGTCGTTATGGCACCCCCTGACACAATATGGCACAAAGAATCCTTAAAATTGAAGGAAATATTTGGTACGAGGGAGGGCTTCGAAATTTGTCCAAACAACTTTTCCCCGCGCCCAAATTTTTCCCCCCCCTGTAACGTCCAACTCACCTCCAGCCAACCTCCAGTCGACCTCCAGCCAATTTCAGTGTCCTCCGGCCAATCGCCAGCCCACTCGGTTCGGCTTCGTTGCCGCTTGAATGTCATCACCAACACCGTCCGCATGCTGTGAGCAGCGTGTGGCCCTCCCCGCTCCCCTATTCACAGCCCCTGTGCACATGGCGTGAGGGAACGGGCAGCATGCAGGGCGTAAGGCACAGCACCTGCCGCGCGCGCAGTGCGCAGTGATGACCCGAAATTGGCGTCGCCGCAGCAAATGGAAGGCACGCGGTGCACTTCTCCGAAGGCGATGGCCGCATGCACGGACGGCAGGGGCACGCCCCCAAACCACGTGAAATTGGTGGTCTTCTGCGCCAGCCCGTGAAACGGCAACACCAGCAACTGATCCTCCGGGATCTGGAAGACCTCCACGGCGTACTGCGGTACGATGATGGGGGAGGCACCCCGGGGCACGCGTCTTCACGACAAGACCCCTTCCCGTCCGCCGAATCCGCAGTGCATGGCATTGGTTGGGCACCCAAACCATTCGGAGGGGGGGGGGTGAGACCTACTGAAAAAACAAACAGACAGTGCTGCAAAAATGCAAAACAGAGGTCATGCACTCCACAGTAAGGCATAAATGCACCTTTATTCTCTCTGCCAACCGTAGTTAAACCTCAAAACATACACTGTGTCTGAAACAGAAAACAGAACATCATGTCCGACTACAGTTAGTCAGACAATCAGTAGCTGCCAGTCAGACATCAGCAATCAGTGTCGGATAAAGAAACCATGCATTACCGGCATGGCTGAAATGAGCTTCCTGCCGCTTGCTGGCTGGAAAAACCATTTGGGGGGGGGGGGGGGGGACACCTGCGGCGTGTGAGCGCGGGGGGTCCTGGAAGAGTGGGGGGGGGGGGCTGGAGGGCTGCGCATACCAGCGCCAGCAGCCATCCAGAGGCCACCAGGAAATCACAGCAGCATTCCAGAGCCCATCAGGAAAGAACAGCAACCATCCAGAGGCCATCAGGAAATCACAGCAGGTTGTGTGGCCTGGACAGTTTCGTCAGCTAAGATGACGATCAACTCCCGGTCAATAGGCGCACCCTCTGTCTGGGATGCATCAAAAGCCTCCTTCACTGCCTGTGCCTCTGCGGAACTCAGGGCACTGGGTCGGCCAGCATTTTGGAGACATCGGTCGCTGGCCAGTGCCTTGGCCCAGTTGCAAATTGTGTTTGCTGGTGGATGTGTTTTACCGTACCGCAATCTAACCCCAGAAAGTCCATTACGGGTATATTCTTGTGTGCATTCAGCACGCTTTTCAGCAGACCAGGCAGCCCATGGTTTGTTCTTGTATGCAGCTCTGGTCTTCCCCTTGTGCGTTGATGCATGGTACTGTTGCGCTGCTTGTCGCAAACGTTGTTGCAGATCTGAGGCCTCAACAACGGCCTTGGGCACAACAAAACGATCCATGTCTATGTGGGGAGATAAAAAATTGGTGCACATGTTTCATTGTTGGCTGACCGGCGGGGGGGGGGGGGGGCACTCGAGGTCGCGGAATCAAGGTACAGAGCTGTCTAGTGCGGATCAGACAGGTAGTCAGGATTAGTTGAGTCTGAAACTGGGTTGTGCAGTGGGAGGTTGCCACGCCCATGGGCTTCCCAGTGTGCATGAGGCACAATGACTGTGGGCTGAAAAAAACAGTGGTGTGAAGACTGCGCACAGCCCCCGCTGGACCACTCTCCATCTGCCCACGACTCTCCTTCTGCTGTGAACATCGGCGGTCTTGAGGACCTACAGAGAACGCAGTGTCAGTTGACACCACGTCTCATCTACATTGCACCTTCACACTGCATGCAGCGCGCAGAAAACCCACCCCTCCTGCAGCCCATGCGTGGTGCACACATTTTGACACATCGCATCCTTAAAATTGAAGGAAATATTTGGTACGAGGTAGGGCTTCCAAATTTGTCCACATCAAATTTGTCCCCTTCTAAAGTTTTCCCCCCCCCGGTATATAAATATGTCCTCCTGTCTACACCCCTCTCCCCAACTCTAGGTGGCTCCGGAGCACGGCTCTGGGGTAGCCACAGGTGAAATTGGCACCTTGATGTAGCCAGAGTGGGCAAAGTGGGTCAGAACGGGCTCAATTCACCCGTTGGTGCACCCTTAATGGTCTATCATCATTTTTGGAAAAGCGCGATTTTGACCCATTTTTGAACCATTTTTGGTCCCAAAATGGCCCATTTTCAAGGCTTTTTGGGACTTTCCATGGGCCAAAATGGAAACGGGCCCAGATTGGAACACACCTGAAATGCAAAGTACGTCCCAGGAATGACCCAGAGAATGGAAGAGCCCAGAGCCGCGTGCATGGAGGCAGCCACCGCAAGGCGAGGCAGGCAGTGCTCCATCCACGCGCTGTAAGACATAATCCAATACTCACAGAACAGGACAGCTCTGGGAAAGGTGGCCAGTGGTTCCTGCAGAGAAAGTCAGGGTACGGTGCTGTAGGTGAGGGTGAGGGTGAGGGTGAAGAGTGTGAGAGGGGAAGGATGAGCGTGAGCCAACCATGTAACCCTCAAACTAGCACTTGAGCAACACAGAGCCCCACTCAGCCACACACAAGCACATAGAGCTACACAGGGCCGCATACACAGCCATACACAGCTACACACGGCCAGACATAGGGGGAGTATCCGCACCGTGCGTGCACTGTGTCAGGTATTTGAACAACTTCTCCCGCAGATGGTCTACCGGGAGAGGAGATGTAGATGGTACCTGGTGGGCTCTGAGGCGTGACCATCCCCCCTGATTGGCTCTGGATGAAAGGGTCTACGGAACAACCCCAGTACCCGCACCGCGTGCGCACCATGCCTGATACTCCCCCATAGCCACACAAGCACACAGCCATAGACAATCACACAGATCCACACACAGTCACATAGAGCCACAGTGCCCCACACCCCACAAATTGTGCATCGCGAGATGATCCTCATGGCGGTCATTGTGAAAATTGAACAAACAAGTCGGCGGAAAAGAGCACTGGAAGCATACCCTCGGAAGCGCAAGACGTTGCGGCACCTGAACTTGCAGAAAAGAAACCCAACATCCGACCCTCGACGCCCTCAGAAGGCCTCCGCCTCCGCTGCCTCCTTGCAGTTGCAACTGGCGGCTGAGCGCATGTAAATCTCTGCCCAAAGGCCCACACTGCATCTTCAGATGTGATGAATGGGTCAGCGGCATGGCATGTCGCAGGTCGGGTACCATGCACCTTGTGGCTCAGTGACTTGGATCAGTCCATCTAGAGTCAGTACTCCATTCCTCAACGGCAAACAGTCAAATGCATATCGGGGTCTCCTGCACTGCAGCGACTCTGTAACCTACTGTAGGGGAAGCGGGAGGTAAAACTGTGCAGGGAAAATTCTGCAACAGCTTATTCTGGCACGGCAAGTTCTGTGCCAATGCGAAAAAAAGATGAACAAACTATTTCCGGTTGCCAAACACGGTTGCCATGACAAGCAAGGGAATCCCTGAATGCTTGCCAGGCCCCTGCCCTTGCCACGCGGTTGTGAGGAAACTGTGAGTGAATTTTCGTGCACAACATATAAAAGTACATGTTGCATTACTTTTCTGGCCTCAGTACGGGTTCTGTGAACCGGGGCCGGTGTGTGTGTCGGTGGGGGGCAGAACGAAATTTCAGACTTAAAAAACAAAAGCATGGTTTGCTCCGCCCAGAAGTAAGGGGTACGACCAGGTGCGACTTGGTACGACCGTGGTACGATCCTGGCATGACTTAGTGCGGCCTGTCACGACCTGGGTATGACCATAATACAACCCTGGAACGACTTTCAAAGAAAATTGATTGGTTTTCCAATATGGTGGCCCGAAAGCCTCCTTATTCTGAGCCACTTGTTAAAAACAAAAACTGGCGCCTTTGTGCAAACAGTTTGACGCAGTAGATGAGCCTTGCAAACCCGACAAGTCCACGGCATCGAGCGTGAGTGTGTGGTCCATCAAACAACCCTTTTATTTGCACTGTGGCCCAGGCCTACAACCCGTCAAGCAAACATGGGCTGCTTTTGTTTCCGTAAGTCGGCGGTCAAGAAAGCAACTGAATTTCAAACCGAATCCATGGATCAGCGCAGGGCTGTATCTCCACTGTTGTCTACCCCCTTCTACTGTCTACCACCCCTACTGTCTACCCCCTCTAGTGCGTACCCCATGTCCATCTTCTCCAGTATTGACCGTTGATTTGTTGATTAATTGCTCAATCAATGGCTCATTGCGATGGTTGCTGCTGCTGCTGCTCTTTGGACGTTGAACAACAGAGACTCATTGCCAAAGGTGCCATATTGACAAAATCCAAAAGTAGGCCATGCTGGCCACTGTTGACGTTTCCGAAGAGTCTTTGTGCTTTTGCCGCTGCTACTGCCCCAATTGTGTTCTTGAATTTCGTGCAGCCTGTAGTGTGGCGCTTTCCTTTCCGCACTGTGGCCGGACTGCAGCACTGAGGCCTCTTCCTTCTGGCAGAATATGAACAAAAAACGTGTGCGCTTTTTGACACAAAGGAAACAGATTCTTGTTGCGGACTTGCAATGTCTTGATCAGAGGGTTGTAAGAATGCGGCAGGGACGGACAGGCACCGGCGTTGCGGCGATGACCAGTGGCAGAAACAGAAAAGCAAAGGGGCAATGCAGCTGCCGAGCAGACACGGGTGCGGGAGGTCGCGGTAAGACTTCGCTGGCGGCACGCACAACATCCCGCACGGCATGCATGCGAACAGGGGCATGTGCAGACCTTCCGAGGACTTACGAACGATCCGGTGCAAGTCGTCGTCTTCCCACTGCGTACGCAGTACGGTGCGGCGGTGCAACACACTGTAGTCCACGTGGAGCCCTTCCCCGCTGATGACAGAAGAGGTGGAGGGGGCCTTGCTTGGCAGGAAACAATGAGACAGGGCTCCAGGCGTGCCACGTGAAGCCTTCCGAGGCACGATATCCTCCCACACCTGCATGCCATACTGCCGGACCAGGCCAGCGATGTGCTTGGTCAATTGACGGCTTGTTGAGGTGTGACTGGATTCCATGGCTCATATTACCTCTTAATTCCGTTGGCGTTCTGCTTCTCCCAGCTTGTTCATTGGATGTATCTGACCACCAATGCACCACCCCTTGCTTTAAGGCTGTTGGGTAATGTCGCAGGTCTTGCAGATTTACTTAAACGCAGCGTGAAGCCCCTTCAATCGCTGTCGTTCCCATTTCGCTCGACAGTGTCCAGCACAACCCCTTGATTTCTTTATTTTGATCCTGATTTGGTCGAAACAAAGTTTTCATCGCCTAACAATACTCCTCTGGCTGCATTGTATCAGTGTGCCATGACAGTAGAGGTCTTTGGTTCTCTAGACACGTCTGAAGATCTACAGACGTGCATCCGTTCATCCCCACATCAACAGGGACGCCCTGCGACTGCAGCTGGAGAGCAACCCAAATCCATGCCCAGCCCAATCGGAAGGTACCCCACGGCAATGGGCAGGCAAACTGGCGGCGGTTGGATGGTAAACCTCAGCAATTGGCGCGCAGCTAATGATGGGTGGGAGTAAGGGAAGGCGATCTTTCTGCGGGGTTTTGTTTGGACGGCACAGTGCGTGCATGATGCGGACGTTGCACCCCTTGACAGAAAGGCCCTTGGCAACAGCACTGTCAAGGCTCTCAGCAAGTGGGGCGATGAGCGTTCGAGGCAGGGCTGCCCCATCATGGACCACGTCGATCCCATTCCCCCTGCGCCGGATGCACACATAATGAGCAGGAGACTGGGGCCGTGGCCCCGAGACAGAGACGTCGTGTTTCTGAGCGGAGGGATCCATTGCGCAGCCGTGGATCAAAAACGCCATGGGACAGGGTGACGGTGAGCGAGGGGCAGCAGAGCACTGCATTCGGCAGCCTAGAATCACTGAAATCAGGGGCCGTGCCTCCATCGTGCGGCATCATAACAACTGTACCGACGGAAACCTCATCGTTTGCGGCGCCTCTGCGACCCCCAGAGGGGGCGACGCCAGTGCGTCTGCAAATCCAATTCCCAGTCCCACTCTTTCCCATTCCGATCCCAACAACGAGCACGCCTTGTCCCTGGTCAGACCGCACGCACAACACGGTGCATTATGTCCGTTATGATGCACCATGCGCTGTAGTGCTCAGTGCCTGCTACGCGGAGGGGGGCGTGGTACGACAGCCCTCTGCAGATGGGGAAGGTGGCGCCAATTAAAGCCATGCCAAACCGGTTGCTGTGGGCGGGCCCCCGATGAAGTCACACATCACGTCACCAATAGCGCAATTCTTGGCGCCCTTTGTTGGAGGGGTGGTGGTGGGGGGGGGGGGGGGGGCAAAGGGTCGAAACACGTGCAGTACGCCCGTGCAACAGCACCTGCAGCGGTGCAGCGGTCCACAGGTGACCCCACGACCGTCCCATTCAAGAACAAAACAACGTCGCGGATGTGCTGCAGCTGCACACCGGAAGGCGCAGCGGTGCCGTTGGCAAGGGACGGCGCGCACGCACCTGCCCATTGGAGACGCAAACAGACGTATGTGTGTTGCGGGCCGGGGGGAGGGGGGGGGGGGGGGTGGCGCTGACAAGCAACGAAACGGGGGGGCGCACGGGTCTCAATACTACTGTCCCAGACCTTCATCAAGAGCCCCCTCTGGCTCGGCAAGTATTTGCGAGTGCGGGTCATTGGTGAGTGGGGCTCAGTGGGCGGAGGAGGGTTCACAATGAGGTCAGGTCTGCCATCGTGCAATTGGCTCCAACCGCGCCTGCCACGCCACGGCCTTCACTGCCCGTTGTCCCATTGCGTAGCGTGCGGCGGAGAAGGAGCAGGTGGTGGGGGCTCGGATGCTGTGGCCAACTCGCCCACTAACCCAACCACTGCCCCATGCGGTACCAGTGGCCAAAGCATTACACCGTTTCAAGCAGATGCCCCTCGCCAGCGCGTCCCGCTGGGCCCCATTCGCAACGGAACAATACTCCCCGCCCAGCCCGGGCGGGCGGGTGGGTTAGGTCAGATGCTGGGCATTTTGGGGTGTGATGGTGCTGGGGATTGGGGTTTGGCCGAGGCTTGGGGCGTTGTTGAACACAGGTGTTGGCTGTGGTGCATGCACCCCACCCCCCTTTTGGGGGGTACGGGTTTTGTGATTCGTCTCTGGATTTGTTGGACCGGCCCAAGACAATCCAAAAACAAACAAAACCATCCAACAAAATCCAACGGGATTCCTCTTCGACCACCATTTGCTCATTGTGTCTGCAACGTGTTGCTGTGCGCGGTTGTGTCACAGCCCCGGGATGAGGGGGCAACCGATGGACAAGCCCAAACTGTGGAGGGTGCCTGTCACACGGGCGAAAAGGCCATGTTGCACGCTCGGAATGTGCGTGGATTGGACTTGGTCTCCTGTCCGACGCCCTGGTACCCATCGTCACGGGTGCCCGTTACCAAAAGCCACGGGAACCTGCAATGCACTCTTCGTCTGTTCGCCGCGGCACCATTCAAGGTGGGGAGAACTGTGCGGGCGCCGGACTCTCTTGGGGATAGGGCAGATGAAGGGGCAGTGCAAGGGTTGGCTGCTTCATTTCAGCAAGTTATTGATGACCAACAGGTGGCTAATATCTGGGCTCAGCTGGAGCTAGAGGAAATGGCGGATATCAGTGACATTTGCGAGAGGATTCAGATTCGTTGGAGGGGCACTTTGTGTATTTTCTTTAGAGGTGGGGGCGGGGTAAATCTGGTGTCGTATTTGTGTGGGGGGGGGAGCCTTTTTGCTTCGGGGTAGCACGGTCAAAACCGATGGCGCACCCACCCACAAAGCCCGTAAATACATGTTGCGGAAAACATGTGAGAAACCCCTTTGCACATGTCAAAAACAGCACCGAACGCATCAACAACATCAAACTGCGTAAACAGGCTCGGGATCAAACATGTATCATTGTATGCATCCAAATCACGTCCCAAATCCTGCATGACAAGAAAAAAGCCTAGCAAGGGGAAGAATGCATCGTCCACAATTGAAAAAATCTTGTCACAAAGACCCGACAAAAAATGTCGAATCCATGTGATCTGCATACGACGACTACTACTGTAAAAAATCCATCCATACAAGCGGTACACTCGTGGGTGGGGAAAAGGGTCCCAGGGAACTGGCCCCGTTGGCCGTTGTCAGTCTCGCGGGGAGGAAGCCCACATGGCTTTCAGCGCCCTCTCGGGCCCACCTACTCCTTCAAACCCCGAGAGAGGGAGGAGTCGGAGGTGCAAGTAGCAGGAGCGCCCGGCGTATGGAACGAGGCTTTGGATACCGAAGGACTCAAGAAAACAAGATGGAGCCCCTGAAAGTGCCAAGGGCCCCGTGCTCTACCAACGCACACAGCAGTACAAAGTGGGGCACCCCCGCTGTCGGCCTCCAAATACAGCCCCTCGGCGCCCAGTGACGTGGTTCGAAGGCTGAAATGAAATGAGGGGCACCTGCTTGCATTTGGGGCATCATACTCACTGTTTCGGATGGAAGCACGAGAACAACTTCGGCATCGATGTTGCCGCTGCCGGGATTGCCTGCCGCATCCCCAGGTCCAACCGCTACTGAGGCGGTACTCGACGCCTCAGTCGTGGGGTCATCAATGTGATGATCATCCAACCGCAACGAGGGGCTTGGCACGTGGGCGGCCGCAACGGTTTGTCCTGCGATATTAAAATCGGCACAACTCCAACAACGCAGGAGTGCGGTGTGCGCTTGCAGCCCTTTGCGCGGGATTAGAAGCGAGTTCCTCTCAGATACGCCTCACAACGAGACCGGTTCCTACTCAGTTGTCCGATGGATGGGATGGGGGGACCAACTTGTCTGACTACATCTATGTGACCCCGCCTACCCAGTTCATTTCGGCCTGCCAGTTGCATTGTCAAAGTTTGCATCCCGGATCACATTCGAGGGCCGCTTTTCCATGCATGATCACTCGTGACTTGTGGCATGATTTTGCCCGGATTCCGCCAGCGCACCGTGGAACCCGGGAGATTGCAGGTCGTGTTTTCCACGCACTGGGTCCCAACACATGGCGGAGTTTTAATGACCCGCCATCTAATGTCCCACAGATCCTAGCCTACGTCCCCCTCCCCTCCAGATTCCGCGGATTCTGCAAATGGCGCAAAAGAAAAAATAGAGGCCAAACCCCCTGCCAAGGGAACCATACATATTACCCGACGGATCCTCGCCCTGAGCCCCCCTCCCCCACACGAGGGATAAACTCTGTTGCAAAGCGAAAAAGTGCAAAACTCCACCACACTTTGGGGTAGCGTCTATCAAACGCCACATTGAGTGGCCTCAGAGGATCCCGGGCTCCACAAAGCAGCACGGAGGCTACTGCGGGGAGCATGTCGTCGACGTAGACATTGATTCTTTGGGGCATCCATGCGGGATAATGGCTAACATTTCTTGAAGGCTATAACCCCGAATTCGGCCCAACGTCACACAAGTCGTGACGGCAACACTTGCCAAGGCAACCACTACGCGTGATCGAAGCAATTCTTGTGCTTGTGCTTGGGAAAGGGGCAAGGTGACTACAAAGGGTGAAAGCGAAAAAGAAAGAATCAACACATCTTGATCCAGCACACCGACGACGTTGTTCGGAGCTCAAGAGGGTCATGATCCGGGGATTTCATGGATCCTAGCCTTGCCACCCCCCCCCCCCCCCGCTCGTTGGATTCCAGGCAAAACCTGAAAAACGCGAACAACCAAAAGCAAATGTGTCAATGCACGTGTGGATCCGGAGGTTCCTGGCCTCTGCTCTCCCCCTTTCCCCCTCCATTTAATCCATGACTAGTATTGGGTGTACAATCCAACAATTGAATGAACGTGCGCCACTATTCCTACCCTTTCCATCACCCCTCACCATCCTTATGCCCCCATGTTCCTCTGCTCGGATAGGAATTTCGGATCGGACAAAGTTCCATTTAAAGAGATGAACAACATACTTGTCATCTTCGGCAATGCGGAGGCGGTTTGCAAGGGATCAATCCCTCGATGGGTAGGGGTTTCAAGTGACCCAATGGTGATGCACAGATAAGAGCACAAGACCAATGCGGAAAGGAAGAGAGCAATCCCAATGCCCTTGAACGGTAGGGATTGCGGCAAATAGGGCCAAGTGACGTTGGTCTTGGCGCAATAGTTTGCATTTGTCGTCGAGCTGGTCATGGCAGGACATTGGTAATAACATTCATGCTAGAAATGTGATGTGAACCCCATTGATGGGCAATCTCACATGGGCTCTCCGACCGTGGCATTTGTTGTTATTGTATGCGGATCTTATCGCGTCTTTGTTGCCCAAGGGCACGAATGAAGCACAGCCGCTGTTTTGGTCGCTGTCTCAATCCCCTAAACCTATTGGTGCTAAGCAGATCGCAGCACTTACCAAAAATGTGCTGAAGTTGCATGGTGTGGACACTGAGGTGTGGCAAGCGCACTCCACGCGGGGTGCCAGTGTCGACATGTATAGTGCATGGGGTATTGCCCCTGAGATTGTTTGTCAGATTGGCAGTTGGACCAATCTGAAGGCCTTTTGTAAGCACTATATGAGATTAAATGCAGTTGCACATGTGCAGGCCGCGGTGTGCGCCCATTTTGACACAGCTCCAGTGGTGAGTAGTGGCTCGACTGACCCTTCGCTTAGTCCTAGTAGGGTACCCGACCTGGGACTGAGTGAAGGGGAAGGAGAGACACAAGTCAACACGGGACCCACCCCCTAGCTGTTGTACAATGGGCTCTGCACCGTGGTCCGCGCGCACGACACATGGCACTAAACGGGCGCGCTCGCCCCCTATTGAGCTTGATGAGCGCCCGCAACAGGTCCTGCACCCTTGTCGCACCCTTTCCGCGCCCCCCTTGTCGCGCGAAAAACCCCTCTTTTGCACCATTTTTGCGCCCTTGTCACGCGAAAACCCTTTTCGCACCCTTTGCGCACCTTCTCGCACCCTTTTCGCACCCTTTCTGCACCCCCTTTTCGCACCCTTTTTCCTTCGTCATTCCATCTCTCTTGTCCTCAGATCTACTTCTGTGCGCCACTCCTCAACTTGTGCAATGTCTGCTGCTGCCATGGACTGGGCTCTGTACGGGGAGGGGGGTATTGGGGCTGGGGGATGGTTTGGGGAGCATGCCAAGCAACTGGGGACAGGGAGGATTTTGAGACCAGGTTTGGCTCCCCAGAACGCCACCCTCCAACATGTTGGGCAGCGGGTTCCCTTGGATGCGGGCACCAACTTAGCCCTTGTCCGTGTAACCTCCCCAATTTTGGCAGACATTGAACCCTCTGCCCTTTCGGACTTAATTTTCAAGTTGTTCGACGACAACAAATCGTCAGAAGGTTTGTTTTTGGACTTACCCAAGGAGGATGTTGCTCACCTGACAAACAGCCTGGCCAGAAAAACGATGTCCCGGGTTGAAAACTATGTGATCCGCTCCACTCCAGGGCCGAGGGTCGAGCTCAATTTTCTGCTCAGAAAGAAAGGGGAAGCAAGTTGACCCCTTTGGTGCACAACGAGCTGCAGGTGGAGCTTGTCAATGCTCGAAATGTTTTGCCAGCTTTTTCGTTGCCGACTTGGAGTTGTCGCCGTTTGACAACACCACATTGGGCCCTAACCACCCCATTCCTTGAGACCAGCCAAGGCATTGTTAGCTGTTCCATGCACAGTGTTGACGCACTTGTTGGTGAGTCTGACCCCGATTTGCCTTGTGATCTTGACAATTTTCTCAATTATGACCATGATCCGAAGAAGCTGGTAGAGCTGGATCACTGTTGTTATGAGGATTTTGTGTCCCCGCCATTGGGTGTTTTGCACGCTGAGTTTCCCGCCTTGGATCCTCAAAAAGGCACACCCATTTTCAATGCCAATTTTCCTGCACCAGGTCGAGAGGGTGACCACAGGAATCCGATTCACCCATCCGGTTCCCTTCAACCTGGTGACGCTGATGATGAAGCTGGTTTGTATGACCCACCAACGTTGCTTGAAACTGATGAGGCCATAGGTAGGCGGCTCATACGTGAAACCGGTTTGCCGTTGGTGCTCAGGAGTCAGGCCAATCTTGGCGCCTACGATGAGCTGCAGTGTTGGCACAGAGATTTTCCAAAGCACGTTGTTGGGGAGGGTGAACATACATTTTCTGTTTTTACCCCTTTGTGGTACCCTGTGACTGGAGGAGAACCTGAAAGCGGTTCATGGGTGCCTGTTTCAAGCAAGGGTTTTCCTTGGCCTTGGTGCCCAAAGACCATGCCGCCTCCCTTGGGTGGTTTTTTTGTTCTTAACAGTTTGATTCTGCACCGTGGAGGCACATTGCCCAAAGGGACTCCTTTGCTTGATGTGCAGTCTCAGAAGCATAATGTTAGGTGGATTGCATTTTGGCATTTCAGTACGTGCAGTTTACCAACAGATATTACTGAGGGCATTAAGGAGCCATGGTCGGAGCGCTGGGGGGCCCTGGCTGCTGTCGCTAGTCAGCTCCCGACTCCGGGTTGTGCCATTACAAATTGCACCAAGGAGGCAACCCATCCCTGTTACATGTGCACGGAAGTGAAATTGTGCAATACTCATTTGAGACAATTTTGCCCTTCATGTGAGTGAGGTGTTCCTGGTCTTCCTTCTGCTTCTGCTGAGGCTGCTGCTCCCCCTGCCGCTGAGCCTGCTTCTGCTCCCGGGGTGGGTTATCCCCCCTATTCCTTCTCTCCTACGGGGTCTACAAATCTCTGCCTCATTTGGACCCGAGAAGAACATCCATTAAGGATGCCCCCTTCTGAGGATGGGGAGGAACCGGGTGATTGCCTGTGTACACGTGCAATACATGGGGACTGGGAACGTTCCCCCCCAGACCCCAGCATAATATTGTTGTACGTTTGGAGGCAGGCACCATTTTCCCCCCTTTTGGCGCGAAAACTCCCCTTTTCGCATTCCCTTTTCGTGCAAAAACCCCTCTTTACACACCCTTTTCGCGCACCCCTTTGTGCGCGAAAGCCCCCCTTTCCGCACCCTTTCCGCACTCTTTTCGCAACAGCTCTTTGTAGACTTTTGTCATGCCCCTCGCCCAAGTTGTAGAGGAAGCGAGTGCCCAGCTCAAAAAGGGGTGCCCAAAAAAGTATGCGGACCTTAAGGGCAGGCAGAGGGGTCGCCGGCTACACCCAACCCTGCAGCTGTTGAGGACCATCCTACAAGACGAAGACCTCAGCATAGTCCCCTTGGGCGATGGCGGCATAGCGCTGCAAGGTGGGATTGCTATGCCCAAGGAGGACAAGGAGGAGAACCCTAGGCTGCCTGAGGCCCTACGGATATGGAGGCTTGTAAGGATAATGCGCATCAGTGTGCGCGACATGTTGCGGATGCCTCGGAGGTGCAGCCGAGGGGGCCTCGCCCTGATTCGGAGGAGGTACATCCCATATTGGTGCAAATCGGCCATGGTGACCTCCGAGGGTGCCCCCGCCCGCACAGCTGCAGCTAACCGGCTTGAGGAAGTGGTGCATCATGAAGTGCACCTTCACTGGTTGGCACAAAGCTTCAACCCCCGTAAGGATAAAGTGTTAGTTGTCCTTAGCGCTGATGCAAGCTGCACGGATTGGCGGTATGCATGTTCTTGCCATTCCCAGTCATTGCACATGCAAAAGAAATATTTCTCTCCTCCACCAATAGATCAGTGACTGTTTCCAGGTGTGCCACTTTATTATAGAACCCTAAACATACATCACATTGCCTGAGAAACTCAATGTCATCTCCCCCATGCATGGCCCACCAAGTGGGCCACCCATTGGGGGCACCTGCCCTCCGTGGGTCAGGCCAACACTGGACATCGATGTCACAGTGGATGGCGCTTGACTTCCACAAAGGGGGTCCATCAAAGTGCTGGATTTGCACACATGACACCTCCCTTGAAGCCCAATTTGAAATGGAAAACATTCCTATACGATGGGGGGCATATTTGAGGCGCATTGGCGTTAAGCGCGGGGTAGGGGACTATGTACATTGCAATTGCAGAGTAGTGTGTATTTTTGTGAAAAGAGTAAGGCAATGGTGCCACTCTAAGCGTTGTCACCGGGGTGTAAGGGATATTGATGCCTAAATGGCTAGGGGGAAGGAATATTGTGCAGGCATTCCTGAGGTGGATAGGATTGCACCACGGATGACCAAGGAACATCACTTTGATTTGACCTCTTTTGCAGTTTTCTTGCAAAATGCCGAGTGGCAAAAGACCCTAAACAATATAGTGAAGGAACACCTTTGGGGTGTGTCGCTAGAAGGTGTGCGTAAGAACCCCCCCTTCTAGCGCCCTTTTTGCATGATTACCCAAGCCACACCACCTTGTGTGGTTGGAAAGTGGTTTGGGGCCAATCACCACATGTTTACGCCCCTTTTGGTGGCTCGTTTTCACTTTTGTCCGAAACGGTCCGTTTTGCCGGACTTTCTACACCCCCCCCTTTTGCTGGAAGGGGGGTTCTAGCACCCTTTCTACACCCTTTCTGCACCCTTTGTGCGCCCTTTGTGCGCCCCCCTTTCTGCGCTAGAACCCCCTTTCTGCACCCTTTCTGCACACCCTTTGTGCGCTGGAACCCCCTTTCTGCACCCTTTCTGCGGGGGGGTTTTTGCGCCAAGGATTTTTGCAAGAAGGGCACCAAATGCATCCACCGGGTTCAAATTTGGTTTCTCAAGTGTACATGCAGTGCCTTTTTCTTCGGTCCTTTGTGGCCTCGCCAAGGGCAAGCCTTTGCCGGGCCGCTCGGTGTCGTAACCCCACGTCAAGGGTCTCCATGTTCAATACATGGGTGAGATCACGTCGTGAAACGCGTGGGCGGCGAAGGCACCACCCACGCATGCTGTTTTTGACACCAAGTTTGAAAGGCTTATGCCTGTGTTCCGCAGGTATACTGCTGAACACATAAAGGTTACGATACTTTTGGAGCACCGCTCCACAATGGGCCACTGTCCAGTGGACCCATGGGTTTGACTTCCAACCCAATCGGAGCCATGCCTCACCGATTTTACGGCAGTGAGTCTTGGCCTCTTGCACCTGACCATTGGTCAATGGTGTCTTTTGCCTCCACAAGGCATATAGGCTACGCATATTGCGCAGCAACACTTCAATAAGTGTCCACAAGAGGACACCACCAAACATGGTGTTAGGAAAATGGTTCCTGAGGCCATGTACAATTCGAACATGGTACTTGGGGTCTGTCAGAAACAACATAGAGGTGCTGATATCAAATTGCCCTGCCTTAGTGGTCTTTTGGAAAAGCCTGTCAGCAGGAGCCACATGCTTTACATCTGCTAAAAGGGTAGACCATATATCGGCAAACTCACTAGCAACTCGCCGCACTCAAACAACACCCACTGTTAACGTGGTAATAGTTTCTGTTAGGCGCTTCTTGAAAGCATTGGTTACCCTACAACCTGCGTGTGCATAGTCTCCAATGCGAATACGCACACTTCGAAGAAATGCCCCCCATTGAATTTTGTTTACCGTGCCCTCTATCGGCACCAAGTCGGTGGCATCGGGGCAGCCCCACCAACACTTCTCCCCCCCCCGTTCGTCACCATCATTAGTTTCCCTTCCCCGGTCAGTTTACATTGAAACTTTTTGGTTTCGTTTTTGACACGGAATGTACAGCTTTCCTGTAGGTGGATGATTTGGGCATTTAGGCCCGCATCCTCATCTAAAGCCTGCAGCCATGCGGCGTCATCGAGCCCCCATGCACACCCACATCACCCATTTGTCGATGTCCCCCGCAGCAGAAAACCCCGAGGCCCAGCAGTTTACAAAAACATCGATCTTAGTGACCGATGTGTGCCACAATGACGTCGCATCGGGGCATATTAAAATCCAAATCTTCTCAGTTTCCACTTCAAGCTCCCCTCGGGTCTCGGCTATCTTCAACTGCGTAAAAACGAGGTCTTCTAGTGTTGCTGTCGCTGCGCACCGCCGCTTGATCATGTTGGGGCCATTGATAGCGCAGGTTGTGGTGGATTACGGTGTTAACCTTGTGCGCGCTTCGGCAAGATCGCGGCGCGTGCATTCGCGCGGGAGGGCCAACATCTGCCGCATTGATAACTTCAATCTCCTACCGGTGCCCCATAGTCCGATTGCGCGCACTACACGAGGGTCCTCATCGGCGTCGTGCCCGGCGAAACGGATGTACAAGCCCCCACCACCCTCAACGACAACTGTCTCCGGATCCACTAAAAGTCCCTGCATGATGGTCTGCATGTGGTACCGCCGCTCTGCTCGGGCCTTCCCCTTGATGGCCGTGTATGGCTTGAGCTGTGGGATGCTACCCACAAGTGCGGCAACCGCCTTCTCCATGGTTTCTGTGACAAACGGGAAAGGTGTGAACGCTAGAACCCCTGCTCGAACCCCTTGCTGGAACCCCTTTTTGCGCTGGAACCCTTTGCTGGAACCCATGCTGGAACCCCTTCCAGCGCTGGAACCCCCTTGTAGCGGACCCTTCCAGCGAACCCTTCCAGCGCTGGAACCCCTTCCAGCACCCCTTCCGGCACCCCCTTCCAGCACTGCCCCCCTGTTTTGCCTTTCCCTCTCATTGAGCCCAAGGTACAGGCACAGGCACAGGCACAGTGCAACGTCATTGTCAACACTTTGCAATGTCATACAGTGTATTCATGTGTTGCACCCCATGGTACCACCCCCTTCAGTCCAGAATCAAACAGGCTACAATAATATATCAAAACTTTGAATGAATGCATGCATATAGGGCGTAAATCTTGGTGACGTCCCCAAGGGGTAGGCTATGTGAAGCCTCTCACTCGTGACACCACCTTAGGCACTTCGTGCACATCGCAACTAATGTCCTACGCAAGTGAACGCGCAACCTACGGGCTAAAACCAAAAAAGGTTTCCGTTCAAGGTGGCGCATTGCCGTCAGCACCATCGCAGCGCACCACGTACATGCACATGCACATGCAGGTGTTATCTCGGGTCCCAACAGGTTTGCTCTCCAGGTCCCAAAAGGTCTGGGCTCCAGGTCCCAACAGGTCTGCTCTCCAGGTCCCAACAGGTCTGCTCTCCAGGTCCCAACAGGTCTGCTCTCCAGGTCCCAACCGGTCTCATCACTAGGTCCCAACATGTGCCGATAGGTCTCGTCTCCAGGTCCCGAAACGTCTCGTCTCCACTGCCTACGCCTTCTTGTAATTGCCCGCCATCACCGCCAACAGCTGCTCTGCCTGTTGCTTTGCTTCAGCCGTCTTGGTGTTGCTCTCCACCAGCTGCTTCTTCATGCTCTCATTCTCCAGCTCCAACTCCCTGACCCGTTTCCGCTCGTTGTCCCACTGGGCCTCGGCGTTCGCCCGTCCCCCGCGCTCCGTCTCAAGCTGCTCGGTGAGCCGGCCAATCAGTGTCTCTGCCTTGCTCTTGGAGGCGTCAGACATCGCCTTTGCCACTGCCGAAGGGACACAATCTCTCAGGGTCACACTCATCTGCTGCGTCAGGGAGTCCTTGCACCGCTGTACCACCTCGTCAGCCATAGCCCGAGCGTCAACCATTTGCTGGGATTGCTCGGACTGCTGGGACTGTGCCTGCGATGACTGAGATGCCCGGGTTGTCTTGTCCTTGTCCTTGTCCTTGTCCTTGTCCTTGTCCTTGTCCTTTTCCTTGTCCTTGTCCTTGTCCTTGCGCTGGGCTTTGTCCTTGCCTTTCTCCTTCGGCTTGTCCTTGGCTTTGTCCTTGCCTTTGTCTTTGTCTTTGTCCTTCGGCTGCTCCTTGTCCTCGTCGTCTTTCACCTCAATCGCAGCGCCCCTTGTGTGCCCTCGGCCACCAACGCAACTCTCCTTGCGCTCGTTCACCCATGCAGCGAACACCTTCATGACGGACTCCGGAACCTCATCTCCTCCAACGCCTTGCAGCCCCCGCAGACCATACCACACGCTCCGCCCATCCTCCTCATGGTACAGCTTGTATGACCAAGATCGGTGCAGCCCTTTTCC
Organism: Eutreptiella sp. 'Long Island Sound 2002'; assembly: GCA_964036045.1. Lineage (NCBI taxonomy): Eukaryota > Euglenozoa > Euglenophyceae > Eutreptiales > Eutreptiaceae > Eutreptiella > Eutreptiella sp. 'Long Island Sound 2002'. The sequence goes on from OZ038383.1 coordinate 97,862,543, forward strand.
AACGCCAAACATGCACTCGGCTCGCTTCTTGCCTTGCAGACCCTTCACTCGCACCGGAAACGTGCACACCACCTTCATGCCGCTCGTTGTCGCCACATTGAGCTCCAGAACCTTGTACCACGGCGTTTGACCAGACTGGAACATGAGCTCGGCCACGGCCCCCGGCTTCGCTGCTGCACTCCTTGGCCAAGTCACCACCTCGCAGGCCTGCCACGTGACCGACACGCTGTCCACCACAGATACTGTGCTGTCCCCTCGCGCCTGCGGCTCGGCCACCGACTCGTCCCGTTGTACCAGTTGCAGCCAGACATCCACTGTAGCCAGAAAGAGGACGAAATGCAGGTGAAACGGGTGATAAGATACCTGCTAGAACCCCTGCTGGAACCCCTTTCTGCGCTGGAACCCCTGGCTGGAACCCTGCTGGAACCCCCCTTCCAGCGCTGGAACCCCTTCCAGCGGACCCTTCCAGCGGACCCTTACAGCGCTGGAACCCCTTCAAGCACCTTTCTGGCACCCTTCTAGCAGACCCTTCCAGCGCTGGAACCCCTTCTAGCGACCCTTCCAGCGACCTTCCAGCAACCCCCCCCCCCCCCCCCCGAGGCCTGTTTTGCCTAAAGCCTTAGCCCCACCACACTGCAGGCTCATACCTGTTGGCAAGGGCACAAGTACTCCTTCGGGCGCTCAAGGTTGGCCACCAGAAGCCCCGATTGGACCAGGACAGACGTGTCAACGACGCACGGGTGGGTGCCGGCAACATCCCATCGAAGTACTTGGGCGACCAGGGGGTCCGAGGTGTCCTCCACCACTGCCATCCCACCCACCTGGCCTTCGCGCACCACCATTAGGCTGCCCGGCTGCGTGGCGATGACGGGGAACTTGCTTGGGGTCGGGGCCCCCAACTCCTCCTCCTCGTGGACAAAGGGGCCAAGGGGGCAATCTTCGGGGGCGCCGGGCTGGGCGGACGCGTCGATCACCGGCCCGGCAGAAATCTCTGCCGCCAGTGGCCCTGGGCGATGGGTGGTGTACAGCACCGTCTGGTCCAAGGGCATCATCACCAGAGCTGCAAACCCACACAGATCCTCCAACATGATCTTCTGCGTCCCCAGGTCCTCATCGACTTCCTCTGCTCCCTCGGATGACATCGCCACGGCCGCCACAGCAGGTCCAGGGGGGGCCTCCACAGAAGGTCCAGGGGCGGCCTCCACAGCAGGATCCCCAGAATCCCGCCGACAGTCTTCACAGAGTTGCCCGACATGTAGAGCACAAAGGGGACGTTCGTCATAGGCGAAACACTTCGTTGGCGGGTCGGCCTTCACCACGCGGTTGCACTGCGCTGCTGTATAGTGCACGACCTTCGGGGACGGTGGCGACGGTTGTTGCGCAGGGGCTTCAGCCCAGGGTGGCGGGATGATCGGCACGGTGGTCTCGTACTCGACGCGGCGTGTGGCAATGGCGGCAAAGGCGATGATACGGGTTGATCCAGGCGGCGCATCCCTCGGGACAGCCCCACCACGGTGAATGACGTAACTGCTCAGGATCCACAGGTCGCCCGCCAGCATACGCATCGAGACCTCCTGCCACGGATAGGGAACACCAGAGCCAGAACCGTACACGAACATGTTCTCGCGGCCGTCCATGGGGCAATCCAGATTCACAGGCATGAAGCAGGAGAAGGCGTGCTCCACCCCAACGGTTTGCAACTCCAGCCGCAGATCCCGATGCCATAGTTTTGGCTGATCCGACGTTGCCCGGACGTACCCAACCTTCACCAAGAACAGACCCGGGTACTTCGTAGAGAGGCCTTGCAGAACTCTTTGCGCCCAAAATACAACGTGAGGAAGCTGAAGACCTTCTTGACCCCCCTTGCCCGTCGGAATCCCCGCGAACACCGCAGCCCTGTCGCCTGGATCGGGTGGCCGGTTTGGGCTTGGCCATGCCACGTTGAAGATGCCGCCCCACCTCTGACCCACGATGTCCGCCTCGATCTTCATGTTCGCCAGCATGTCGCCATCCCTCGCCAGGAACTCCTCCTTGAACACGTGCCCCGTCCGACCCAACTCCGAGAGTTCCTCGTTCGCTTCCTGGAAGATGTCCACCTGCTTCACCGGTTCGCTTGTCCCAATGAGCGGCAAGGCGTGGCACATGGGGAGGGGCAAGACCGCGTCCTCGCTCTCCATCACCACCATTGTAGTCAACCCCACGAGCTCCGGCTTCCAACGTCAGGGGGAGCGGCTGGTGAGGGAGTAGCAGGGGTCATCGATATCGTTAATTTCGGACATAGTGTTGATTCGCCTACTTTTGGGGGGTCCTAAAAAAGGGGGGGTTATCTAAAAAATGACACCTAAAATTTGACCCTTGGAAAAAAGAGGGGGGGTTTTCTCTATTGTACGAAAAGTTGGACGTAAACCGGTAAATTTGGACAAAAAGTTAGACAAAAGTGGTTTGCACCCAATGTTCTATGCAACATACTCAAGGCAAGGACGCGGTGGCCTAAGGGGTAAGCATTTAGGAAGCGGGCTCCTCCACTCTAAGCCCTCACCACGCTGCAGAGCTGGTGCCTAACGCCGCCCACACCCCCTGCCAGGAGGGGGGCCGTTTCCTCAATTGCATCGGCCATGCAGCCCACGGCCCCAAACAGACTGCATGCATTGGCGACACATCGCGTAGTTCATGAAGAAGTGCAATGGCAGATCCTTCCAGGGCTAGGCATGGCCCCATACCCCCACAACGACCGTTTCGAGTGTACTTCATTTGAACATTACCGGATTTCATCAGCAGCTGATCCTCCAAGGGCTAGGCATGGCCCCGTACCCCCACACCGACCGTATCTGCAAACAAAATCACAGCGAAGAAGTCGTGCACACAATCACTTTCAACTGGCAGGGGAGGCCGTATTCACAGGAAATGCGGGGTCACGGCCCTCACGACCCAATAGCACCCGTCAAAGCTACTGCCTTGCCCGTTTCGCACTGTGGGCCACAGGCTGCGATGCTGTGCGCCTCTTTGCGGCAGGTTAGGCCGAGGGTTGCTGAGTACTTGAGATGCGAGTAGAGGTCTTGGTGTACTTCTTCGTGCGTCCTGTTCCCACAACAGGCATACCATTAGGGGTTGAGGACGAAGTACAAGATGTCGATGACGAAGAAGAAGTGTCGGTAGAGGAACCAGACTCAGAATCACTGCTACTGTCGTTCTCCTCCTTCTCAACGCTTCCGTCACTACCTGCATCAATGTTGTCCGTGGCAGGCGGGCACCAGTCGCTGTCACTGCGCGTAGCACGCCTTTGGCCATACAAATCACCACCACCATCGGACGTAGTAGTAACTTCTGATGCTGCCCCAGCGACTTCAACGGACTCAACCTGCACCTGAACCATGGGCTTGGCCATGCCTTTCGGCACCTTTTTGGCCTTGCGTACGGTGGCACGCTCGACCTTCCAATCTGGCACCACCACATCTGTGTTAGGGTGCGCACATTTGAGATGTTGTGCCATACCCAATGTGAAATGAGTGGCATCACAAAGGGCAACGGGACAATTGCGTGGCACATTGGCGTGCCTCTTCACCGCGGACCCATAGCGGAATGCATAGAAATACGGACAGCTTGATGACATTTTCTTTCCCACAAGTTGGGTGCTGCACTTGCCGGCAGTGGCACCACAGAAGCCACACATTGGGTGCTCCCCGGCATGGGCCCTTTCTTGCAGGCTGTCCCCATCAAGAAAATGATTGGTGACATGTCCCATCATGTTGTTGAGCGCAATGTCGACACCACAAAACAAGCAGGGCTTCGTCTTCACCCTGTCGCGCACAGACGTGGTATGCACAAGAGGGTATGGTTCTGCTTGTAGTGCTGGACATGTGGTGATATTCTTGCTGGTATCCACAAAGGGATTCAACGTGTCACTGCACAGTGCACAGCAGCAGAAATTCGGACCGCACCACCCCCCTGGCCCCGTTGCCTCCCCGTGCACAAGGGCTGGTGTACCTGCAAGTGCTGCTACTTGCATAGGTGAGTGGCTCGCAGCCTCCATAGCCATTTCACGCTCCTCCTCAAGGGGCACCAAATTAGCTTCATGGATAACGCTCTGGCCTACAAATGGGACACAAAGGGGGAGGCCGTGACAGTGTTTCACCTCGCACATGAAAACATAAGCATGAACACATGGACCCAGTAACATGTGTAAGCGTACGTGGTGCATCGGACAAAGCCAAACTACAAGCAATACATGCACAAAGGGAGAGGGGGGACAATATTTCACCTCATACATGAAAGCACAAGCATGAACACATGGACCCAGTAACATGTGTAAACGCACATGATGCACCGGACAAAGCAAAACTACAAGCAATACATGCACAGTGTGGACACAACAGATGGCACCTGTGTTTTTGACGGATGATTCCGATGATTCCGATGGCGCTTGTAGTCCAGATTCAATATTGGTGGTGGCCGTCTTGGGGGGGCTGCAAAACACCTTGATGGATGTGGCCTTGGAGCTGCCCGTCGTCGTAGGTGTAGTTGTCTTCTTCCGCCCACGGTTGTGCACCCATTTATGGCCAGTGGAGACGTATGCCTTGTGGGCAGTACACTGCTCACAATGGGCCGTGTACCAGCCATTGCCCGGCACAGCCTGCACACGCAATGGACGCCCACATACACAATCGTACTCAGTCCGGTTGGCATCCTGGGCTGCAGTGGCATTGCGCTCATTCATGATGCCAACCCAATATGAGTCAATGGCACCGACATGTAGAGTCGCCAATAAAGAGTCGACATCATCAACAGTCGTAACGACGTGTTTGGGGGGCCGCAACGGATACATCTCTTTGACTGCAGCCCAAATTTGCTGGGCAGTGACATCTCGCAGAATGGTTCGACCAACGTCCAACACACTGACGGGCATGCGGAACTTGCATGTGTGAAGCATGAAGGCACACTTCGTACAACCATCTTGCCCACAACGACAATAGGCGGCACGTTCCTTTGCGTCAGCCTTGATGCCATGGTTCACAAGGTCCTCAATACACTTGAAGTGCACCAAGAAGACCCCGGGCCGGGGAAGACGCTTGGACCCGTGCACGTCAATGTAGAACGTATTCCCATGGTGACGACCAAATGCAACGCACTGATCGCCGTACTGCAGCACATGCATCACATAAATGCCCTCATCATGGGTGGCCGTCAATTCCGCTGTGATGGTTTGCATCGTATCGCACCATCGTACTTGTTGTTGTGTCACTTTGAGGTCGTTCCACTTCAATACCCTCGGAACGTCTTGGACTGAAATAATAAGGCCTGCAGCTGCACTACCAATACACAGCCCACGGAGGAGACCAAATTGTGTAAGGGGGAGGGTGCCTGACGCAGCACCAGCGGCCAACAAGAGGGTTGATGTGGCCAGACCCATGCGAGCCCCAAAAACATCAAAGGAGTCCACATTGTACTTGCATGCAATAGCGCGGCAACGTATGTCCCCAACAAGAAAAGAGTGCAATTCATTATGATTCATTGAACTAAGGTGAATTGCAGAACTGAAATGCATATGCAACATGATGCAAAGGAAGATACAAGAGTACAAGTAGGGTCGCCTATTAAGGGTTTACCATTGTCAACACCGCCACCTAGCTGTTAGCTGCGAAAAAAAGGGGGGGTTTTGTTGATGCGCATAATGTCCGTTTTCACTAGTTTTGGGGGCTCGGAAAAAACCGGGGCGTTTGCCCAAACCATCATGATGTCCACCAATCCCAAAGTCGATGACCCCTGGGGAGTAGTTGGGCAAGGCGATGGCGGGCTTGCTGTCCACCACGAATCAGAGGGTGTCGGGGTGGGGGTGCTTGAAGGGGTACTTGTCGGCCTTCTTGGTGGTGGGCTTGTGGGCGGCGAAGAGGAGCGCGGTGCCCTCCGTCCCCACATGACGCCGTTGCGTCTTGTTGACGGTGGGGTTCGCCCTCCCGTTGCAGGCTTGGATGACATCATCCACGTCGTCGGCATGCAGCCGGACCTGCAGGATCGGCACAGCGGGGTTGTCCTCCAAGACCCCCTGCAGCCAGTCGGTGAGGGCGCAAGGCGGCTTGTCGGCAGCGAGGAGGGGGCGCGTGAGGCACATGCGGGCAATGGTGGTGCCCGAGGGGATCGCCACCTTGGTGTCGGGGTGGGCGGCGAGGTCGGTGCAGCCCAACCCATCGGGGCCAGCATAGCCCCGAGTGCCCACGGCAGCCCGGGCAGCCTTGGCCCAGTGGACCAAGGGGGCCAACAAAGGCATGTGGGCTGAAATGCAAGGGAACAAAGGTGAAACAAAGGTGCGGGAAACCCTGGTGGAACCCCTTGCTGGAACCCCTTTCTGCGCTGGAACCCTCTGCTGGAACCTTGCTGGAACCCCCTTTCTGCGCTGGAACCCTTGCTGGAACCCCTGCTGGAACCCCCCTTTCTGCGCTGGAACCCCTGCTGCAACCCACCTTTGTGCGCTTTTCGTCATTTCTGGAAATTCAACATAGCATGTGGCCCTTCACAACCTAGGCTTGCTTTGCACTTAGGACACTTATAGGAACTCCTACAGTGAGTCTTAGGCATTGTAAACGCGTGCACATCGTGGTTCTAGTGGTACCCAAAAGGGGGGGGGTTTCTGCGAACACCTTCTAGCGACGCACCCCATTCCACAAGAAACATTGCGCAATGGCCACTTTTGTGTGGGTGGTCATCAAAAGAGCAATGAGCGTTTACTCTAGGGTGTATCCATACTGGCGGCAGAAGACATGGCTCAGTGATGGGGAGGTTGCTGACGATACTGCCATGGTGAAGGGGCTTGCTAGAGCATGGGGGAACCTAGGTTGGAAAGTCGGCACATGGATGCATTGGATGTGCCCATTCACCCTGCTTCATGAAGGGCTGTAAGAATCTATATATTTTTTCCTCGATTCGTAGCGAGTGGAAAAACTGTGCTTTCTATGGAGAGTAAAACATTCCATGAAGGGATGGGTCCTAACCAAACCTGCAATGTCCCGTTTTCCTATGGGACACGTGCTTAATATAGCCAACTTAGACATGGGGTTTGTGGGGAGCCTCATGGAACAATGAGAGGAGGTTGCACAAAGGAAGAAAATTTTGAGGGGAAGGCATGGTGCCAAGTTGTTAGAGTAAACATCCGCATGATTGTAGTACTCTTGTGCAAGTGCATGTAGGGAGGGTGGCTTGCAGGGAAATTGAAGGGGGGGGGGGGACGAAAAGGGTGCGAAAAGGTTTTTTTCACACGAAAAGAGGGGCGCGAAAAGGGGTGCGAAAAGAGGAGTTTTCGCGCAAAAAGAGGGTGCGGGAAAGGGGGGTTTTGCGCGAAAAGGGGGTGCGAAGAGGGCGCGTATACCTGTGAGCCAATTTCGTTTGTGGTCTGTAGGCCACAAAACATGGCAAGCAGCATAGTGGAATGATGGGACACATTGTTTTTACACCCCCAAGGATCTGAAATCCCTGTGGGTGCCCTAGAATACTTTTTGCTACACTTGCCAAAGTGGCGGGAAAAGGGTACCTTTTCCACCAGGTCCCGGTGGGCGACGCCTCCACTCTCGCACAACCTGTGAGAGCGCTGCAAAGTCTGTCTATGATATTGAATATTGAACCGCTGGACGTCGACAAAAATTCATGGTGAAGGCTAGCAACCAAACGAGGCAAGAAAGTTGCCTGCCCGCGGGATCCGTAAAAAAGGAAGACCCACCCCCATACCCAGAGTAGTCCAACCCTGGCACCACACAAGTCCGAGGCTGCAGTCATCTGGAACCCCTGCACTTCCTCGTTTGACGGATCCAGCTGTGCATTTGATGCAGGGGAAACACCCTAACGGGCCAATATTTTTCCCAGCAACGCCGAAAGGATGGCTTCCACCACGAATGGTGATACTCCCCTAGCAACAGGTTCCAGACAAGGGACTGAATGTTCTCTACAACATCCTGCACACACCGTGCATACCGTAGCGCCTTGGAAAAGAGGGAAACCAGCAAACATCTCCATACAAGCTGTGCATTAGGGGAAACGTGGGTGGACGCAGCTTCCACTCCCCATCGATAGCGTGCTGCAGGCAACAGCTTGTTTCGTTGTGAAGCAGTGAGTATCCGACCCCTACTAGCCCCATGCAAATCATACCCTCCCCCCACAACACAGCTGCACCGTGTTCTTACCACTTTAGGGGTGGCTGGTAGATCGTGCGCAGGAGGCCTGCACATGCAAACTAGACCGCTTGTCGAATGGACGGGGGAATGTTAGCAAACGCGATATAAATGATGTCTCCATATCTATTGGGCAGCACAAAAGGACGCGGTGGGAAACCAAACAGTTGCTGAAGTTGAGTAGCGGTCTGCATAGGGCGTTCCAGGGTTCACAATCTCGCCCACGACGCCTTGGAGGGGGCCAAAGCACTTGAAGAACTCCCCTACCACGCCCTTCTGCCTGTTTGGGGTTCGCTGCAGAATTGTCGCCTGACGGCCCCTAGCGGAACCATCCCATGGTGTGGAAGACGCAACCAGAACATCCTGCCCGTTCACGCCGACAGATGCGATAAGCCTGTCCAAGGGTTCCCACCAGCCCCTAAACCCGAGCTCTGATAAAGCAGGCTCAGACACAAGGTGCGAGTGTGGTGAAGTCATGGCATTTGGAGCACCGGGGGGGGGGGGGCAGTGGGGGTGTCTGGACTACTAAGTCTGGGTTATAGACCCGGGAGCTCAGACCCGCGTCCGGGTTATTATGTATATTTATTATTAATACATAGCCCGGAACTCGGGTGTCCCAAGTTGTGGGTTATATAACCCGGACTCGGGTCCAAGTTACGGGTTATAGGGGTACAGGATACTAACGGAAAAGCAATGTATAATTGGAACCATACAAATATGGAAATTGTTGCTTTGTGCTTTGATAGGGTGTTCTTTCAAAAATGTACGGCAAGAAATTGGCAAACATGTTCGGATTTGTCCCTTCTCCTTTTCGTCAAGGAGGCGGCCGAGGCAACCGCAGCAGCAGCAGCCGAAGCAGCAGGAGCACGGGCCGCCAAGCCGGTGGCACCCCGTGCGGAGTTGGAGGGGGAGGAGATCAAGAGGCTACCGGAGGGAGTAGCGTGGCGCTGTGGGGGGGCCGGCCGAAGAGGCCTTCGGGCAGTTGGGGACCGGATGGTACCAGCAGGTCACCATCACGGAAAAGGAGGGGGGGGGGGGTGGAGAGGAAGACCCACCTCACCCTCCCCTCCTGTGTGTGGGTTGGGGGGAGGAACGGCCAAATGGCCGAATGTGGCTGAGGGGGAAACGGCTGCGGCTTTTTTTTGTTTGTTTGGGATGAGTGACCCCCCCGAACGCAAAAACTATTTTTTGCTGAGGCTCTGCTTTGTTGATGAGGCATCGGGGGAGTACACTGGGCGGGACGTGTGGCAAAAGCTGCACGGGGGGGGGGGGCATCCACCAGGTGGGGGGGTATGACCCCCCCCAAGCTGTGCGTGATGCAACTGCTTTGTGGGCCCAATCGTATGCGGCCAAGGGGGGAAGGCCCACAAAGCGGGGGCATGAGGTAGTGGTGGTGGAGTCGGAGGAGGGTCCCCCCCCACCACCAAGGGTAAAGCCCCCACCCCCTCCCCCAAGCCATCGAAGGTGGCCAAGGTGGCGCCCCCCCCCCCCCCGAGGCCCTTGATGTGGGGGCCTTGGCCGCCACCCTGGCCAGCCACGTGACGGACGCTTGCCAGAGACTTTGGTGGAGCAAGCGGCCGTCACGGGGGTGGAGGCCGCATTGGCCAAGGGGAGGGCGGCCGAGCCGAGGTCGCCCTTGTTGAGGGCAGAGAAGGTCCAGGGCAGCACTCAGCGTGCCTTGGACCGTGCCCTCGATATGGCCAACAAGAGGGGGGAGGAGCTGGAGGCGGTAAGGGGATCCTCCAGGAGGCCCGGGAGGGGAGGCAGGACGCCGGGGTGGAGGCGGCCCAGCTACTTAGGCGTCACAAGTTGCCCACCCCCCACCTGGCGCTATGGCCCACGGAAGTCCATGTTGTAGTGAGGGGAAAAGTATGTGAAAAGGGGTGTTATTTTTTGGGTATCCAAACCCCCCTGGTGGCAACATGCAAAAACAAGGTGTGTATTTCAAATATATACCATTATTAGCATTGCTGGAAACACACAGCTTTTCAAAATAAAGATAATCAATCACCAAAATATAGTGTTGTTTTACATTTAGACCACTGCATTCCAGTGCGGGGGGGGCGGGGGGCTGCCTATTTTTTCTCTCGGGTGATCACAGAACCCGCCTATACACCACAGATAAGGGAACCCCAAACATACCTTTCATCGAAGCACACAGAAAACTATCCCCAAAGCATGTACTTGTATGTCCTATTTCAACCAACTTGGCCGAAATTTCGGCCAGCTCTTCGAAAAATGTCCAAACACATGGTCCTATTTGGCAGACAGGCCTAAGCTGGCCGAATTTTCGGCCAGGTCCATCGAAACTCGGAATATGATCACTGAAATGGGTACCTAAGACAGTAGACATGAGCAAGGAACACAGGAGCTGTGACTTTTGAACAGGGTGTGCAACATAAAATACTCAATTACAAGCAAATACTTGCCACCTGACGAATCAAAACAGACTTTTGCAGTGCCTATGGGGAAACACAATAATAAGAGGCTGAGGAGGCTGAGGACTGCATGCTGGCCGAAATTTCGGGCAGACTTCATATTGACAGGTAATATAAGCATTAGGACTGGCATTAACGCTTGCGCAGACCAGATGCACGGGGCTTCTTAGCACCTGTGTTAGCAGGAGGCTTGGCAGTGGCTGCAGCACCAGGCTTGGCAGTGGCAGAGTTTTGTGACTGTGTGTTTCCACCCTAGGATGGTGAAAAATGATTCACAAAAGCATTCATACCTCTGCCAGTAGGCGCCACAGTGCCTGAGGAGGAAGCTAGGGTGGCTTGAGCGCACTGCGTGCCACTAGGCGAGGGGGCAGGGGCAGTTTTGGGTTTCTTCTTTGGAGTGTGTGTCTCTTGTTGCGACTCTGCCTCCCCATCTTGCTCCTCAGGATCCTCATCTACATACCTAACCCCAGAACAATCCACAGGAAAACCTGCCCGCAAGTCATGGGACACATCCTCCCATGACTTGGGGGTGCACGTGTCGGCGTTGGTGATACCCGCTCTGATGCACTGAACAAACTCATCAGGCACAACAGTCTCCTCACCCAAAAGGGCACACACAACGATACAGTCCTTGGAAAACCTGGTAGACATCATGCTTGCAAAAAACACAGACAGAGTCCCCAGCAGAAACCAGTTGCCTGCCTGCTCTAGGACCGGAACCGGGCTCAAAAGAAACGAGAATATCTCAACAGGCATCACAAACGGCATGGGTCCTGCAGTAAAAGCCACGTAACGGGGCATCCTCTTATCAAAGGCGGTGGCAGAACAAATGGAAACCAGATGGAAAGTGGAAGTATACAACGGGGTCTTGGTTGACAAATTGTAAATTGAAACATCACACTGATACATATCCTCAGCCACAGTGGCCTTCAAAGCAGCAACAGTGGCTTTCACATCAGCACATTCACCCGCAATGAACACAGGCACAACGGACAGAAGCAGCTGCGCAACCAGGTTATGCAAACTAGCTGTATAGAGGCGGGGCACCTCAGTGACACAAGCAGCAAAGGGCAGCGAACTAATGATACTGGCAACAAGGACTCCACAACGCATTGCCATCGGTTCCACACGGCCTGACTCTGCAATGAGTTTGCCTGTGCTTGGCTCAACGAGGGACTCCCTAGCACACTGGATACTAACCATACCAGTATCAGATTTTTCACAAACAGGCTTAGCAACAGGCTTCTGCAACAATCCCCGCAACCCTTCGGTTCCTTCCAAAGAGGGGCCTTAATTACTGCTGACCACGGTGGCCATGGGTTTTCTTCAGTCCACGTCCAGCTGCCATAGGCTACCTTCAGGTGTGATGCAATGGCGCATTGCCTTTTGGCCATCTCGATAGTACCAAGTGTAGCTGCAGAAAGGTGGTGTCACATAGTGGGCTCCTATTGTGCATTAATTGAACGACACACAAGCTGGCCGAATTTCGGCTAGGTGGGTCGATCCGTTTAAATACAAACCCCTGTTTGACCAAAACATACCTCTGGAGTAAGAAAAAGTCACTGCCATGTCTTTCTTGGAGGGCTTGATCCAGGCCAAGCCCCCCTTAAAACCCTTTTGTTGATGCTAAGACAAACTTAAGTGTTTTTATCTCTCTTTTGAAGCCTAAAGTACACTTTCTCAAAGTTACTAGGGTTGTAACCCTAGCCCCCCATGAAGTTCACCCCTACCACTCAACTGAGCGGAGGTACCTTCCTTCATGGAGGATATACCGAAATAAAATACGCATTTCTTGCTTTAGGCCTTGGTGGTTAAGCCTAGTGGTCTCCCACCCCAAGACCCCTATACTCAATTGTTTCTACCACTTATTGTGGTCCTACTTTTTAACTGTTTCTGAATTCAGTTGCTTGGCCAAGTCATTTTCTGTGTTGGCCTGACATCTATGCCCCACATTCCTAACCAGCACCATTTCACCCAAAAGAGTGCACATGAAGTGCCTAATGCTATCTTGGAGGCCTGAGTCAGTCCAATTTTCATATAAAATCTTTTGTATTATCCATTTGTGATTGAATCTTTGTGTATCAACCTGCATTGTCTATCTGCAGCCCTTCTGTGTTACACTGGATTCCAAAACCCATCATTGATTCGATCCACATCCTGTTCTTGCTCTACTTGCTGCTTTCATTTGGGTTTTCAACTTCAAAACCTGCAGGATTTCATCAAAATATCTAGGGCATAAATCAAGGACATCTTTTCGGTAGCAGAGACAGTCCCTTGTGACCTTTTGAACCGACCCTGAGAAGAAGTGCAACACACAAAGCTCAACAACAAGTTCATCATGTCCACGCCAAGCGTCAGGACCTGGCCCATCAGAACTGTCCAAGTGCAAATGGGCAGCATGGCCCACCCTATGAGTGAACCACCTTACCGAGCTCCACAACATCTCAGTGGCGCATCTGGGTCCCAAGGAGATCCAGAACGCAGAAGGGCGGAAGAAAACACAGTCCTTACCACCGAGGCCTTAGCGGCCCACGATGGAGACAGCCTCTCTCATCTCCACAGGCGCGTAGCAGCCTCAGTTGCCCGATCCGCCTGTCCGGCTTCATCCTCAACAGCGATTGAAGGCCCTGAGGAGTATGAGGAACTGAGGAAGAAAATGGATGAATACATCCTCCATGAGGAGTACTACAAATCCATTCGTGGAGAAGATGGAGAGGAACCATTGGCAGTACACGGATCCGGACCACGTACAGACCTAGGGTCCTACACGCACTCTGGCCCGCCGTCCGACAGAGCCGAGACAGCATCCCTGCCAAGACGACCGAGACCCGAGTATCCAAGAGCATGTTGTCCAACCCCAAGGGCTCCCGAAGTGGGCCCGACTCGAGTTGAGGAACAACATCATCCAAGGCCAACCTACGGTGCCCTGGATCATACGGCCGAACTGCTGGCCAAACTTCTGTCTGGATCAGAAGATCCAGATGTGACGGCCCTATCGGAGGCCATTAAGGCGAAACTGGGTATTGCAGAACCCTTACCCAAGCCAGAGTTGTCCTCCCCCTCTCCCGGACTGAGTACCCTGGCCGAAGATCTTAAGAGATCAAGGGTCTCAAGGCTGTTGCCTAAGGTCACCTGCCCCAGCCCCTTTCACCCCCGTGCCAGGACAGTGCCCATGGCTGAACTACAGGACGTGCTTGTCACAGAGATTGAGAAAAGAGGGCTGTCAGCCCTGGCAGCTCTTGCCGGCGTGTCGGCTTCAGGCCTAACTCCGGGGGGTGGGAAGACGGGCAGAACTATTGCCCAGGCGAACATCCAGCTGGAACTGCCGGAGTTCGACCCCAAAAATCTGCCCGAATGGGCAGAAGAATTTGCTGAGTTCCTTTTGCTGACTGGCCAATCCCATGTGGATGTGGCCACCAAATGCTCACTGCTGAAACGCTCATGCAAAAAGAAATTTTTGCAAAAACAGCTGAAACAGATTGTGAAAACCTGTTCCACCTGGGCAGAGGTACTCCTGAGGTTGGAGAAAACATTCCCATTCTATGAGACTGACCTCAGTGTCGCACACAGATAGAGGAGCTACCTATGCTCCCTGAGTTTCCATCCGCTTCGCGAATTTCTGAATATGTGTGCGACTTGGAGTACTTGTTTTCGCGGATGAACGTGGGCTCCTACGGAGCCACTGAACCACACCTGTGGCTCATGAGTAAGATCCCCCAACGTACGTGGGATGATTGCCGCTCCACCTCTGAGAGGAAGAACAGGACCCACTCGTACGATGAACTGGTGGACCTCTTGATTGAGCTAGCTCTTGAGAGAGAGAATGACTCCCACATGGAGAAATTCCTCAAGAAGCATTTGGGTCGAGGTGGTACCCCTACCCCCGAACGTGGCGAAGGGAAAGGGCCTAAAAATCCCACCAACCCCAACCAGGGAGGTGGTAAAGGGAGGGGTAACCTACGTGCCATGAATGAGGTTAAACCTGATGCAGGTACACCCCCTCTGTTCTACTGCAAACCTGTCAATGACAAGGGGGGACCTTGTCATGCCTCTGACTGCAATTACCGCAGTAGCTGTATGCTGCAGATGAAACGACAGCAGCATACCAAGGATGGAAAACCTGTGACCCATCAGGACCATTTCAGGTGTACCATCACCTGTGGGTATTGTGGCAAGCGTCGTCACTACGAGGACGAATGTCACATCAAGAAACGCGAGAGTGATAAACTCAAGCGTCAGGAGGCCGAACGCCAGAAGACCCAAACACCCACCAGAAATCCCCCGAATGGGGATAAAGGTGGTAAAGGAGGTGGCAAGGGGGGTGGCAAAAATGGACCCCCTAACCCCCAGAGGCGCTCATCAGCGCCCGTTGCTACACCCACTCCTGCTGCTACACCCGCTCCTGCCGCAGGTGACCCCAAGAAGCGCCCCCAAGGGGATAACGCTACCCTTGAGGGGAATAACTCCAAGAAGAGGCGCTTGGCCTGGATGGCCAGGTCCCTCATTGCTGCAGGGGTGGATGTCAAGTTCCCTGATGAGGAGTAGGGGGGCGGCTCCGAAGAGGAGGACTTGGTTTTCTGGATCCTCGTGAAAATCGGGGATCAGGTTTTTCGAGCGGTGCTTGACACCGGTGCAACACTTTCCATAGTGGCCCGACGCCTGCTAAAGACTTTCAAGAAAACTAAGACCGTGGCCATAAGAGTAGGGGATGGGCGTACCATCCATTCCTTGGGGGGGGTCGATGTGACTATATGTCTGGGCGACGAAACCGTGACCCAACACTGCAGAGTGCTGGACACCGACGCCTTTGACATCGTCATTGGCACCGACTTCCTACGAAGAAACCCCCAGGTAAAAATGCTGTCTCTCCAGCGCCCCTATTCTTTGCACTGCGACTTTGGCAGTGGGCTATTCTCCGTACCTTTGGAGCTGTCAGGACGAAAAGAGTCTGGGCTGCGCTACGCATCCAAGACTAACTATCGTACTGAAAACTACCAATTGGCCCGTCACGTTCTTGAAAATGGACTGGCGGCCCTTCAGGTAAACCTGGATGAGATCCAGGTGGAATTGTTTGCGAGCCAACAACAGCACATCATGCAGTTGTACTGCTCGAAACAATTGAACAATGCTTTCCGTTTCTTCTGGAGAGCAATGGGCCTAGCGTATGCTAACCCTCCCTTCTCCCTGCTCGCGAAGGTTCTAACCAAAATCGCTTATGAGGGAGGAAGGGTTGTCATGTGCACCCCTGACTGGGGCCGCTCTGGTGAACATGCTTACTGGCGCCGTATGCTAGATCGAATGACCGTGGGAAGAGTGCAACTCCCCGACGGCCCCATCTATGTGCCTGAGGACTCAGACACAGCTATGCAGGCCCCTGAGTGGGCCAGTTTCGTGTCCATCGTCGATGGATCTCTCAATCCTGTACCCCTGTGTGACCTAGACCAGGTGCTACTGAAAGAGGTCATGGCCGAAAATCGTGGCCTGACCCTTTTTGATCTCAAAAATCGATCTCCTGAGCACCTACCTGCCACACTTACAGGGTGTGAGTCTCCCGAGGACTATCTGGAACCTGCAGCTGTAAAAGAGGATGCCGACGACCAACTGTCTGAGATCGCCAGCACTATACCTCCTGTTGATCCCAGCTGTGTTGACCTAAAACATAGTGCCTTCCTAGCCCAGCTGTTGCTAGAGGAGGTAGATCTAGAGTCAACCTCTGAACCCGCTTCCCCTGTTGGGAAGCCAGTGCTACACATGCAGCCTATGCACACAGGTGACCCCTGTACCCTTCGTGAACCGGCCGTTTGAATCCGAGATTCACGGTACCGTGAATTTCACCCAATTTTGCTGTGTTTTGCTCGTAACTTGGTGCTATCGTGTGCTTTTGTCGTGCTACCTTCGCCCAAAGTAAGATGCAACAAATAGGTGCAATTTAGAGGTTTAAAGTCCCCGCATGGTTTGACAGATTTGGTGAGATTCGCGTGAATGTGAGATTCACGCACCTAAATTCACGCAAAAATTCACGCTAGATTCACAGATTCACAGAATGTGAAATTCGTACGAAATTCGTACGAATTTCGTACGAATTTCGTATGAATTTACCCTCATTTCCATTGTTTCGCTTTCTCACAGCTCTCAAAGCCTTTCTTCGCGTTCTCTTTTGACAATGTCCCAGCAGACTATGTCGCAGCTCGCCAGCCTGGCCTCTCGCCCCGACCCCGCAGCCGACACCCTCGCCCACTACCAAGCCCTCCCCGTTGCCCACCATCAATTGGAGGAGGCAACGTACGAGTCGGAGGCACTGGGGGTGGATGACATCGTGGGCTGGGCAGCCTCCCTCGACCCCTCCCCCGATGTCATCCACATTGACATGCGCAGCCCCACCCGCAACAGCTACCTCGGGGGGAGGGGATGGGCCACAACCCTGTGGAGGGAACTGCGCCACCAACTCCCCACCCTCAAATTTCTCCATCTAACCCCTCTCCCCTCCAGTGTTGAGCAGCTCCTCAACTCGATGAGGAATAACCCTGTGGGGAAGCCTAAGGACACCCACGTCCAGGTGTACCCCACCATGCCGGCCGTGGCCCGGAGTGCTGATGCTCTGGCGCGGCCTGCTGCTAATAACATGCCATTGTCTGAGCATGACACTCAGGAACTCCGGCGGCTGTTGTACCTGAAGGCCGAAGGTATTGAGCGCCAAGAGCGGCTGCAATACCTCAGACAGACCTGGAAATCCTCCATCTGTTCTGAGGAGGACGATGAGTCCTATACGCTGCCTGATCCTGAGATACCTCTAGTGTATTCTCTGCACTATGGGCAGCAATGTCCCCCTGAGTGGGACGATGGTTCTGTGCCTGCCGAAACTGCTGATCGGCAGAAAAAGAAAGAACATGGAAAGAGCAACCTCCATGCTGAGGAGGATTTCCTTCAGAAACTCGAGAGTCTTAACCTTGACCCCCGCCTGAAGAAACCGCTGATAACCTATGAGGAGGTGTTCGGCGCCTTGCCGCCTCCCCTCTCTTGTAAAAAACTGGTCCAGATGGACCTGAAACTGAAACCTGAATTTGAAAAGACGCGAGTGAGGCGTCGTCCCTATCCCGCTCCACAGGAACAGGTTGAAGAAATCGAGCGCCAGATCCAGGAATGTATTGATGCTGGCCTCGTTGAAGAATATAAGCAGGGGGACTACCCCCATCACTGCAGTCCCTGATTCCTGGTTGCCAAACCAGGGTCGACTGCCCTACGACTGGTTGTAGACTATGGTGAGGTCAACAAGAAAACCCAGAACCATTCAGGGAGTATTCCTAACATGGAAAATACCCTGGAGCGTATTGCCAAATGCAGGTACAAGACCAAAATGGACAAACGCTCTGGTTTCTGGCAGGTGGACCTAACCGCCGCAGCTCAGGAGCTGCTGGCTTTTATAACCCCTAAGGGCCGTGTCTTTAAGTGGAAGGTTATGCCTTTCGGGGTGGCTAATGCCCCAGCGCTCTTCCAAGAGCTAATGAACAAAATTTTGTACATACTGAGGCGCAAGGCCTCTAGTACAGGAGTTGATTTCTCGGGGTGCAGAAATGGAGGCTCACATCGACGACGTGAGTTTGGGTACTAATACCAAAGAGGACCATGTCCTTCTCCTCCGTGAATTTCTCATTGTCTGTCAAGAAAACCATCTCCGAATCAAACTCGAAAAATGTGAGTTTATGAAAGAGGAGATGGAGTATTTGGGTTTCCACGTGGGGTATGGCTGGTGGAAACCAGCCGCGTCTAAGATGCAGCCCCTACAGGACATGCAGATTCGCGATGACCCTAAGAAGGGTCTACACGACGTGAGGAGTTTTGTGGACGCCGGTAATTTCTATCGGCGTCACATCCACAATTTTACTTACTCCTCTGCCCCCCTCACTGACCTAATCAAGAAAAATACTCCCTGGAGGTGGACCGCCAGAGAGGAAGAGTGTTTCCAGGAGTTGAAGAAGAAAATTGACTCCTCCAACTGCCTGGGAGTACCCCGCCCTAAGGGCGAGATAGTCCTGATCACTGATGCCAGTGATGTAGGGGGGGGGTGGTACGATCTACCAATGGCAGGAGCTTAACCCCGCTGAACTAACCCACTGCCATTATCGTACTAGTGGACTGAACCGTGATGGTTCGTTGAAACATGACTATCCTGCCAGTGAGTGGCGACTGGTGCCACTGGGACACTGGAATTGGAAATGGAACCAAGCGCGTTCCAATTACAGCACCTATGGCCAGGAACTCCTGGCCGGTATGTTGGTGCTTTCGTCACAATCCCGACTCCTGGGATCTAACCCTATTGTCTGGCTGTGTGACCAGGAGCCTGTGAAATCTTTTCAGAAGGGTCCACCACCAGAGAAAGCAAAGCTAAAACGGTGGTGGACTTACCTGAGCCAGTTCAGGCTGACAGTGCATCATATCCCCGGGATCAAGAATGAACTGTCTGACTATATATCGCGCAACAACTTCGATGCGCTTATTGGTGAGAGCTCTGAGGCGCTCGCTAGAGAGGCTTTCCAGCGTATGGATGTCCAGCTTGACCTGTCCATGCGCACTGCTGGAATCCTGGAGGGTTGGAGTCTAACCGACTATCAGTCAGAGTATGAAGAAATTCTCCAAACCCTCAGCACTGGTCTCGAACCCCGTGTCATTGACGGGCACCAGTGGTATAAAAAGAATCGTTACCTCTTCTACGAGGACCGAATTAATTGTGGTGCCTGAGGCACGACTGGATGGGTGCCTACAGTGGTCCCATCTCAGTTCTGGTCACACTGGCGCTAATCGCTCAGTGGACTTCTTCCGTGAGTGTTTCTACTCTAGTCTAACCCTGACTGAACTGAGGTCGCGTATGCAGACCATTGTGGATGCTTGTGGCTGTCATGCCAGCAAGCAGAGCGACAGTAGGGACAGGGGCCTGATCTCCAGCTTACCCATACCCAATTGTGCTAACTCTCTTCTCTACGTGGATTTCATCCACGGCCTACCACGCTTCGGCGGCTATGCTAGTTGCCTAGTGGTCACCTGTGGCCTATCTCGCTTCACCCGTGTGTTCCCTTGCAACAAGAAAATCACAGGTGAGCAGACTGTGAAGCTGTTAGTCGAACAATGGTTCGAACCCTATGGAGCACCTAAGCAGGTGCACTCAGATGAGGATGTACGCATCCGCAGTGACACTGGGTGGTACAAACGAGTGCTAAATGCCCTCAACGTGGAGGTAACCACAGGTGTGCCCTATACCCACACGTCTAAGCCTCTCTGTGAGAGACAGAACCGTGTGGTGGAGCAAAACTTAAGAATCCTGATGAAACACGAACGTACCAAGGACTGGGTACGCCTGGTGCCCTGGGCAGTGCTGACCATGAACTCACAGCGGAGCTCTTCTACGGGTTTCACCCCCCACGAACTGTTCCATGGAGGACGACCTGCTTGGTTCTTCAAAACCCCCTTTCCTGAGGACTTCAAGAGCCCTGTGGGAGATTCGCTGGGACACAAGCAGTCTCTGGCTAACCAGGCTGGGACTAACCTGAGACACATTCGTGACCGTGAACTGAGCCGACGGAACCGCCGACGGCGACCTGCCAGCTTCAAGGTTGGTGACCTTGTTTTGGTACACCATTCACGACTACCCTCCTGGCCACGTAACTGCCTACAGGACCCTTATTTTGGACCCTATCGTATCATCAGTATAGATGGATCCAGGATCCATATCAGGTGCAGTCCGCGTCTAGGTGGTGAACTGCTGTGTGCACCTAAACAGTTGAGGCACTATCACTCCCCTGACGATTTGTCTTGGGATGAGTGGCGCCTCAGCGACAGTGAGGTCGAGCGTATAGACCTAGAGAACGCTGCCAGTCCAGAGGAGGCAGACGAACTCGAAGAGATGACTGCCGATGAGATGGCAGTCGATGGTTACTACGTGGTTGCAGGTATTGCTCGCCATGAGTATAAACAGGGCTGGAAATTCCTAACCCTGTGGGATGGCTATGGGTTATCTGAGGCGACCTGGGAACCTATGTCAGCCTTCATACAACCAGACGGGAGTATCAACCCTATCTTCCGCACCTACCTCATTGAGAACAACGAGGGGCAGCTCCTAACCCGTGCTGAAACTATGTCTCAGCGTAAGAAGCGAAACTAATTTCCCTGTGTCAGCCTACTGACAGGTGCTGAGCACTGCACTGACCCCATCTGTGCCATGCAGACCCATGCCTTGTTGACCATGTGTTGCATGGGGACTGCCCTAATGTAATGACCTTGGGAGGCCAACGAAGAACGGTGGCTTACTACACCAGGGGGGAATGACAAGCAAGGTGGTAGGAGGCAAGGTGTGTCTTCCCTCCTTGGGGACAAGCGAGCCCACAGTTAGGACCCCTGACTGGTCCAGACCCATGGGGTTCTACCCTTCCTTACAGGGTTTACCATACCCCTATGTGTGCCACGTATGTCTGTGTGTGTCTCACTTCTCTCCCCGGCGTGGCTCCCGGAGACCGGGCTTCGCTGACGTCGGACCGAAGGTCCTAATCAGGTACTATTACCACTCCTATGGCGCCCTATTTCTGTGCTGGCGCCTATCCTTGGGAAAAGACGGCAAAAGCCCTACCTACTAGAGGGGAGGGGTGGCCAAGTGTGCTAAGGGCATACAAAACGCCCATTTTTGCTACAGGCCAAAAGCTAACGCACTCCCCTGCCCACGAGGAAAAGCACGCGGGACAGGAGACACCACTACACTACACTCACTAACGCCAGCACCGGCCTTCGAAGGCAGGGTGAGCACTCATCACTTGCACTCAACCCCTACCAGGCCTGCTGACCCTAACCCCTACACACGCTACTTGGTGTTGCTGTCAATGATGTCTCGGGTCCTAATGACCCTCCTGTGAAGAAGACAAGAGAACACAGCGCTGCTGAGCAACTGTGGCCTAACAGGGACGTCACAACACGTTTCCCTGCTAGGGCTTGGAGGGAAGGGGTGCTCTTGTTGCGTGCACAGCGCGGATGTCGATGGAGTCGAACTGCCCACGCCACTCCTGGCTGAGGCGCAGTCAATTGATTGTGTGATCAGCGCCCCTGTTTTGCTGGGGCAGAAAAATGGGTAGCCGCCGAAGGCAGCTGCTGCGTGCACCAATCACCCTGAACCTCTCCCACATGTACAACAGAGGCAAATGAAGGGGTGTTTGCGGCTGAGGAACCAAGCCACACTCCACGTATTATACGCTTCTCAGTGTGACCTATAATACACTGTCCTCAAACACACCCTGTCAAGCAAGCAAGCGTTAAGAGACTCCTCAGGTTCTCTTAAAGAACGTACCGAGGAGCCCCTGGGTAACCTAAACAAGGTTTACCGTGCGCATTTCGCGTGGCCTACCCTTTAATGCATCGTGTGCACGCAGGGAAGGGAGGCGGAACCATAAGCACTGACTCAACCAGGAGGTGAGCTCCTCCTGGGCTAACCTACCTTACTCACCATGCATCGTGTGAATGCCGAAGTGAAGCGAACGCAAAGCAACCCTATTGCGAGTTTTAAACAAGCCTAAGCGTTTTAAGCAACCCTACTTTAACGCTACGACTACACACGAGCAAACACTTTCCTTTCCTTACCTGTGAAGAGAAATCAAGGATGAATTGGGGTACAGGGAAAGCGTCACAGCGTGTGAATGCCTCAATTAGCCACATGCATCGCGAGCACAGCGCATATTCTAACCCTACGTGCGCGCTGCGCGCTCCATTCGCATAGCAAACCTTTCATTCCTGTTTTGACCTGTGCAGAGCAAAGGAGATGAGCGCCCGAACCGCCAACGAACACAGCGTTGACAACCCTAACGTTTTAACGAAGCAACCAACACGAACGCAATGCATGCGTGAGGGATGACACTGGCATACCTGAGAGGTGGGTTGTCCACTTGCTCTGTGGTGTGGGTTGAATTTGAATACTTTTCTCTGAAGTTTATAAAAATGATTTGATGCAACTGTGCAAAAATTTCCTTTAGAACTTTAAAAACTACGGCTCATACCTTCTTTTTCAAAAGCCGTTTACGCTTGCGCAACCTTGTTTTTGAAGTCCGCTTCCTTTGCGCTTGTCTGCGACTTTGAGTTATGTGTAAAAATGACGATTTCCCGCGTGGTTTCGTCGATTTTTAACGATTTCACTTGCTAAATCGCAACCCCTCCCGCTAAACCGCAGGAATCACTCCCTGTTGGTTACATTTTCTATTTTTTCCAGCTCCTGGAGATTTGTGTCCTCCATTGGGAGTATTGCTCCGCCCTGGCCCTTGGTCAGGACGTTTACTAAAACGCTGTTTATACAGCGATAGCCGTCCGCATTAGGGCGTTCGACTGTACCCTAGTGGGCAAGCATATGTGCTCTAGGGAGGGAGCCTGGGTTCACACCACACTACCCCGAAATTTTTTCCAAAAGTTTTCGTCGCACGATGGCGACTTTTGAGGAATGCCCCATCGAAGGGACATCATTCACGGTACATTACACTGTTTTTCAAGGGTACCTACAGTGTGATAGGCTTCTTTGAACTGATGAGGATGTTTTTGGTAAGTTTAATGCATTTTCTGAGGTAATTTTGGGAATATTTAAGCCTTTTTCCTTGGTCCTACTAGCTTAGCTAACTAGTACTCCAGGGGGGAGTAAGAAAAAGTCACTGCCATGTCTTTCTTGGAGGGCTTGATCCAGGCCAAGCCCCCCTTAAAACCCTTTTGTTGATGCTAAGACAAACTTAAGTGTTTTTATCTCTCTTTTGAAGCCTAAAGTACACTTTCTCAAAGTTACTAGGGTTGTAACCCTAGCCCCCCATGAAGTTCACCCCTACTACTCAGCTGAGCGGAGGTACCTTCCTTCATGGAGGATATACCGAAGTAAAATAGGCATTTCTTGCTTTAGGCCTTGGTGGTTAAGCCTAGTGGTCTCCCACCCCAAGACCCCTATGCTCAATTGTTTCTACCACTTATTGTGGTCCTACTTTTGGGCTGTTTTTGAATTCAGTTGCTTGGCCAAGTCATTTTCTGTGTTGACCTGACATCTATGCCCCACATTACTAACCAGCACCATTTCACCCAAAAGAGTGCACATGAAGTGCCTAATGCTATCTTGGAGGCCTGAGTCAGTCCAATTTTCATATAAAATCTTTTGTATTATCCATTTGTGATTGAATCTTTGTGTATAAACCTGCATTGTCTATCTGCAGCCCTTCTGTGTTACACTGGTTTCCAAAACCCATCATTGATTCGATCCACATCCTGTTCTTGCTCTACTTGCTGCTTTGGTTTGGGGTTTCAACTTCAAAACCTGCAGGATTTCATCAAAATATCTAGGGCATAAATCAAGGACATCTTTCTTCTGGTGTTGTTCACAAGCCTACTGGTAACCGCCTCGGGATGAAGAATATGCCAGGACCACATCTGGGCCTTTTTAACATCTTTTTTAATTTTTTTGAGACCAGGTAGGGTACTTTTTGTCCCATCCATGTAACCTACGATGTCGCGAAGTCGGTCAGGCGTGATGCCTTCCACTTCCTTGAACGTACCCAGTGCGGGATGTAATCCACGCTTCTCCATGGCTGCCATGGCGTCTACTGCAGCAAGACCCACAAATTTCAACAAACACCCAACGCCACCCCACCGATTGGCAACAGCAGTCTGCACAAGAGAACATGTGGAACACAAAAGCTGGCCGAAATTTCGGCGAGGTCGATCGACAGAACCGAATCAATAAACGAAACACACCATAGTGCCTTCCTCGGCAGTAACACCACACTCTTCAAGCATAACAGTAATGTGATGCAAAAGGGTGTGCTCATTGGCATCCTCATCCTCAAGCCTATCCAGGAGTAGGGACATTCGCTCCGATGTGGTGGATGCTGAGCCAGCAGTGGTCTGGATTTGTTGTAAGCCTGCAAGCCAGCGCCCGGTCCGCAGGGGGCAATCCTGTTTGACTTCAGAACCACCAAATACTAGGGTCCAATCCGGAGTCTCCATATTTTTCATCTCAAATTCTGTCTTGTGTTTTTGGGCAGCAGTGCACACATGCTGACCCCCCAACAAAACCCAGCGAATGGCTGCGCAACGATAATATTAGAAACAGCAGGGTCGAAAATTCAGACAGGAAAACGGTACTATCCAGAAGAATACAGCAACACACATACGAGTGAGTGACTTTATAAAAAAAGAGAGATCCTGGATGTAATCCACAGGCGGGGCTGCCTTCAGATCGTCGTAGCGGCGTTGTACGCGATCATCCGATATCCTACGGACCTGCCCAAATTTTCGGTCGTGGTCAATAATAATCTGGTCCCAGCGAACCTTTATTTTTGTCGTTGACGTAACCCAGTCGGATAACTTGATGGAGGATGTTGAATTTTTCTTTGGTGCGACCTTATGCTTCTTTTCAAGTCCCTCTGTGCTCGCCTGGTTCTTTTGAGACTGGGATTGCACTTGAGATTGCCCATTGTCTGCTGCAGTTACACGCTCATCTAGTCTAACTCTATTGGACGATGTGGCTAGCATGAGTCCAAGCAACGTCTTCTCCATATGGATGACCTTGACCTTGCGAGGGAGGATAGACCCAACTTGAAGGCTATTCCCCTGCTCCAGAAACTTGATGAACGGCAGGAAGGCCCTGTAGATCAATTCAACGCAGTGCTTATAGCTATGCCATACACCGTACACCAAAGGAAAACCCAACAGAAGTTGTGGTACGTTCCACGGAACATAAGCAGCACCATAACACAGCTTAAGTAGGGCAAAGTGTATTTTCATGTCCACAAGCAGCGGAACACAGTGTTTGGTGCGGTGTTCCACACATGACAAATCAACCACCAGTTGCAGAAGCTCTTTGTGTGTGCCGGAGCGGAGCTCAGACAGGAAAAAGGGTCTCCAGTTGAGGGAGCGAGCTTTTTTTTGGCAATATGTAAAGGAGCACGAACCCAAACTCTCTGAATACCTTGGTTGGCAACATCAATACGATCAAACAATGCTCTATATGAGCAAAAGATGTCATCTGCAACCTTTGGTACCCTGGCCTCAATTTTGGCCAGTTCCGGCAGACCCGGGTATGCAGGTAGGGCAGTAGTGTGCAAAACAGCAACATCTGTACAGTTTAGGGTTAAGTCGGGTGAATGGGGATCAGCTCCCGACCGCTAACGCCTCAGGTTATCAGTCCATATACAAACTTGCTACGGTGCAAGGTGTTCCACAAGTTGTGTGCTGCTAGTCGAGCACGATTGTTAGAGGGCCAAGAGGGGCAGCACGAATGCAAACACCAAGACTGGTCACATGTACATGAGCTGCAGACAGTATTGAACGGCGCGGTTGCCATGACTAGCACATCACATCAACTGTGTTCAATCCTTGCTCTGCGCCCCTACGCTTTCGTTTGGTGTTCCTCCTGGCTCACGTACTTTGTTTGTGCACATACCATGTTGGCTCCATAGAACCGTATCTCTTGCCCGCACACGCCACACATTGCAACTAAACAGCGGAGATGGGTGCGTGTGGTGCTGGGTTCCAGTGTGCATGTGGAGCAACTGACGGTTTTGATATTTCACAGTTAGCGATCATCTGGCCATTTCGGAAACCCGGATTTAAAGGTGCTCAAAATTCAAACTAGTCTTAAGAATAAGACTGCTGTTCAAAAAATTGACTGTGGTGCACGGAATTGGCTGTTCAGTTAGAAAGCCCACTTTTGAACAGGCGATTCTGGCATCTGCGGGTTCTTTCAGGCGCCAATGGTCGCGTGTGCTGTACATCGCCCGCTGTGGTCCTGACTGCACTCCGGAAACATTGTTCCACACACCACACAAAAATGTGAGAGGGAAAGTGTAGGGCCGTTGCGTAGTGCGCAGCACTCGCCGGCCCGAAACTTTCCCTCACCCCTATGCCCCTCCACCCACAGTGTGGCTTCACATATGAAGGTCAGGATAAAATGGTAGCATGGTCATTGGCACACCGGCAAGTGCCTTCGTCTACCCACTTCATCAGATCTTGGAAACAAATCACCCTATGCCATGCATGTTTGTGGAACAGTCGCCAGAGGGTGGGGTGCCACCACTTCCTTGGATAAGACTTGGCCCCCATCCCCCACATGACTGAGCGGAGGTTGGTGACGAAATCTGCTGTGTTTAGCGCATACCACATACACTTCAGCAACATGGAAGGAAAATGGGACTTCCAGACTTGCTTGCCATGGGGGCTCGCCTTATCAACCCAGGAGCCCCACTCAACATCACTCGGGGGATCATTCAGTGACAGGGTTCAGGCCTTCCGCAGTAGTTGGACTCAGGTTCCATCTTGTTTCGAAACCTTGCCTTCCCCCCATGCAACGAATGCACCGTGTGGCTCCCACTTTTAGTCTAATACCGTACATCACCCTGAGGAGGGCACTCAGCGCCTGCTTGACCTGTGGCAGGCTCTGTGCTGGGACATTGCACAGCAACAGGTAGATGTTGTCTCGAAAGCGTGAGATCAAACACAGTGGTGCATCAACAGGTTGCACTGTGGGTACTTGCTCATTACTCAGTGTCTCCCCTAGGAGGGCAGCAACAGGTGAGAAATCGGAGTGGAATTCACGCACCCTGTCTTTTTGCTTGCGCGGGCAGTTTTTCAGTAGGACACCCAGTCTACCAATGGGCAAACCGTCCAGTGGTAGAGCAGACGAGGGACAGGGTGAGGTCTGGTAGCTGAATGCAGCCGAATAGCTTCTCCATTGGTATGTACCACCCTTGAAATCCTCCCTCAATAAGGACATCATGGGTGACCTCAGGCACATTTGTGGAGTGTTGAATGTCTGTCTCACTTATCATACCCTGGTCGTCTGGACTCATAGAAAAATCTGAACGGTCGGCCAAGTGCAGGGTGGTCGGTAGTGCAAAATGGTCTCTGCAGTGTAAAGCGAAAGCTTGCTTTGTCTTGACTCTACAGTCCCGACGCATCGCTGTCACTTCACGCCAGATACACCACAACTCAGTGAGCTGCGCACTCAGGAAACCCCCAATGGGGATGCCTGTGGTGCCCTGCAACATGATCAAGGGCCCGATGATGAAAAAGCAATTGTCGAAGAGTTCAATTTCGACATATTCCTTTGTCTACCATCTGTACGTTTCTGGCCGGAGGCACGCTTTTGTGGCCCACGGTGTTGCACGTAAGGTTTTGAAAACGCGTAGAGCGCGCACAATGCGTACAACACGTACAGACCAAGTAACACGCACAGAAGACGTAGCACGCCGAACACGTGCCTCCAGAGGCACGTGCAGAATTGAAATAACGGAACGCGCAGAACGCGCAGAACGCGCAGCACGTCGCTTTGCACACGGGCGCACATCGAGGAGGGGCCGCGTCCTCACAGTTGGGTATCCAGCCTACGCGGTTGTCCCCCAGGGTTCGCACTGGTCCCATGGGTAGGGATAGCAGAGGCTCCGCCTCCATGATCGTCTCGCTCAAGCCCCCCATTCCACCACACTACTCCTCATCCTCCCTGTCCTCCTCATCCTCCTCATCCTCCTCATCCTCCTCATCCTCCTCATCCTCCTCGTCCTCCTCGTCCTCCTCATCCTCCTCGTCCTCCTCATCCTCCTTGTCCTCCTCATGGTCCTCCTCCCACGCCTCCTCGTCCTCCTCGTCTACCTCCATGTCCCGTGCGCCTTGCACACCTCCATAGCCATGTCCCGGTGCAAAGCACAACACGTGGAACGCCTTTCCACAACCGGTACATTCATAACCGGTTCTTCCCCGCTTGCAAAAGTGGCACACACGCCGCCGTTGTGTCGCCACCAGCACGTGTACCTCTTGTCGGAGGGGGTGGGCAAAGTACCGCCGCCGCAACACTTGCCATTGCCACTCCCACATACTAGTGGTCTCCTTGCAAAGTCCCAATTGCCGGCAAGTTGCGAACGCATTCCCAACCGCGTACCGGAGCACGAACGCACGCACTGCGTGGGCCCATGTCATCTGGCAGCCAACTTGCCTCATCTGCGTGGCCATCTGGTTCACACCATCGACACCGCGCGACAGTGTGCGGTGCGCCGCCACCACGAGGTGCACTTCGCGCCCGCTTCGCCGGTAAGGTGGTCCCCTTCGGGCAAACCACACATTTGTCAACATCGGCACAACGCGGGGGGGTTTGTGCCGGACCTTCGGATTCTTGTACACGCGCAAACTGTACTTGAAATTCGCAAAAGTGCACACCGCCGTCTGCCCCTCCTGCACCTGCTCCCCGGCCCATGTCACGCCGTACGTGGACCTCTTCGTCATCATGAGGAATGCCCGATTGTTGGCCGCGAATTCCTTTGCGAGGCCGTGGGACCCGAAAATGGAGTGGGCACATAGCACCGTCCCCTCAGGCGGCAATGATGCCGACAACTTCGTGATGTTTTTGGCATCAAAGTTTCCCGCCGCAGTGCCGTAGCGGCGTAGCCTGCCCCGTACACCGGTGTACAAATACATGTCCACCACGTACCCCCATGTTGCGTCCGCCAGGCAATACAGCTTTATCCCGGTTGGGTGCGGTTTCCGGGCAATGAACATTTTCAAGGGGCCCGCTAGCATCCCCTTGTGGGGCACCACGGACTCATCGCCGCAGGCCCCACCCCCCATGCACCACGCTCCCACCCATTGGCCATTGCAGTCTTCCAGTAGCGAGACCACATCGGTACGTAGCAACCGTTGCAGCAAGTAATATTG
The DNA here is from genome assembly GCA_964036045.1 of Eutreptiella sp. 'Long Island Sound 2002'. NCBI lineage: Eukaryota > Euglenozoa > Euglenophyceae > Eutreptiales > Eutreptiaceae > Eutreptiella > Eutreptiella sp. 'Long Island Sound 2002'. The sequence continues at coordinate 97,891,830 of OZ038383.1, forward strand.
GCGACGCGTCAGCATGTTTGCCATATAGGGATTGTATAATAGGCCCTTGCGGTCCCAATCCCCGTCCACCTGCATTGGTCGCACCATCCCCAATAGAATTAGAAATGCATTGTACCTAGGTACTAGAAGTAGCAGGTCTGGCCTTCCGTGGTCCCGTAGGGCTTGGCATTGTAGATTCTCTATGGGGGCCATGATATGGTCCCACACCTCGTCCTCAGTATAGCCGATGAGCGAGGATTCCCCGGGCCGGATACCGCACTGGATATCGGCCGCACAGTCCTCCCGTGGGAGCCTATGGTCGTACAGCGGTGGTTGAAATTTTGGTGGCATCACAAACAAAGATTGTTGAGAAATGAGACTCTGTAGAACACACAACACACCAGTGGCAGTTCCAGAGGCAACAGCAAAGGCAGCATAAGCGGAACGTGCACAACGCGCAGCACACGCAGAACGCGTAACACGACCTCCAGAGGCAGACACAGAAGCAGACACGTAGAGCGCGTAGTACACGAAACACGCGCAGGACAGGGGCTGCGGGGACATGGGCAAAGGGCCATGGGGATGGGGCAATGGGGGCGGCGGCACGAACAATTCAATTGTGGCTTTCTTGAAACAGTGTGCGTGCACCCTACATGGTCCACGCAAAGCAGCGGCCGCAGCCGCCACCATTCATCCGAACGTCAAAAAAGCATTCACAACGCAATAAATACCGGCGTCGGTGCCCCAATGGAAGCGCCGCCTACCGATGCCACCACTGTGGGTTTGGCTGTGAGTGTGCTTGCTGGGCCAACGGCAATCGCCTTGAAAAGAAGAGGGGTTGTGAGGTTTGTCTGCCGCGGACCTCATCGGGGTCGGGCCACTCATCCCCATCCGAAAACTGTGTGTTTGAAAATATGCTGCCTGGGCTGCTCCAACTTTGGTCGGACCGATTTACTAAATCTGCACTATCTCGTCCTTCTCCACCTCCTCTCCCGCCGCTGCGGCTTCCTCCGGGGGCTCCTCTCCCATCTCCGCATCGCTCTTCGCCGCCCCAGCGCTCTCTTCCTCGGCTGCCTCCGACTCCTGCGGTGGACCCGCTGGCGCGGTTGACTCCTCCTCCGGCTCCGTTTTGATTGGCTGCTGCAGAACACGAAAAACGCGTGACACATGCAACCCACCTCCAGAGGCAAGCCGAGAGGCAGCAAAACGAACACGTGTGGAACGCGCAGAACGCGGAGAACACGGGACCCGCATCCAGAGGCACACGCGGAGGCTACGCGCAAATCCCCTGGAACGCATAGTACTAATGTGCAACGAGCACCTGTGCACCTTCCGTGTGCGGGGGTCCCAACTCCGGCCCCATCTCCGGCCTGCCTTGCTGCTCCCCGGACGGTGGCGGTGGTGGTGGCGGAGGTTGCCGCGGCAGTGGCGGTGGTGGGAGTAGTGGCGCTAGTGGGACCCCGGCGGTGGCAGTGGCTGCAGCATTGCTTGCGGTGGAGGATACGTGGGTGGCGGCAGTCACTCGCGGGGCTGGTACCTGTACGGGTCGGACCCATACGGGAGGCTCCCGGAGCTCGAAGGCATTTCCGGATCCGTGTTTATCGGCTAGTACTCGTACCGCGGCTCATACTCGTATCGCGGCTCATACGGATACCCATGCTGCTGCGGATACCCATGCTCCTCCCAGCTTGTCTGCAGAACATGTAGAGCGCGCAAAACAGGTAAAACATGGGAAGGGAAATCCAGAGGCAGTCACAGAATCGAACGTGCAGACCGCGTAGAACGCATAGGACGCGCAAAGCAGACAGGAGGCAACTCCAGAGGCAAGTGACAAGACCCGTGCCACGACGCCCAGCACAGGAATGCACACCCGTTGCCTCTTTGCATCCTTTGTTCTCACAAGTGTCCATGCCCCTGTGTCGGGTAGGGCGACACCTCTGTCCTCCGTTAGGGTGTAGGCCATGAGGCCAGCCATGCGGAACGTGCGCGACAGTTTTTCCTGTACAGACCACACAAAGCGCGTGAACACCGGAAGGCACCCCCAGAGGCAACGAAGAGGCGCAACGTCGGGAACACGTAGCACGCGCAGAACGCCGAAAACGCGCTACACGCTGGACCAGAGGCGTTAGAGAGGGAACACGCAACACATGCAGTACACCTGCAAAGCGTCAGTGGGCATGTCGCCAATGTCCTCCGCACCAAACGCACTCAGCTGGTTCATGCTGCGCCGTGGTCGGTATCCTGACGACAGGGGCTCCCCCTTCAATTTCGCCAACGGCAAGCCTGCAGCTGCGGGGTCACCAAAGTCCGTAGGCCAGTCCGGGGCTCCGACACAGTTCGTGCACACCGACACCCCCTTGATCAAACCGATTGCGACTTGGCGAGGTGAGCTGCTGCAGTATCGCTCCTCAAACAGTTCTGTGGCAGCGGCTGTGCTTTTTGCATTCTTCGTGCCACATCGAAGGACCATCTGCACACTGCACGCCCGCACGTCTGTCACCAGAAGCAGCACCAGGCCCAATTCGCGGCGCGCTTGTGTTTCCTCGGCCAAACACACTTTGTGGTGTTGGCATACCCGTCCGAGTGACACTTCGTACTCCAACTCCAGGGTGCGCTGCATGGCCTGCACACCGTTGTCGTAGGCGGCCCCGACTTGGTACTTCTCCCCTCGGGTTGCACCTGTGGGCATCGTCCTGTGCGGTTCGCCTTCCACTGCGTAACGCACATGCTTGGGCTTCTCCTCCACTTTCTGCTTGCCCTTCTTCTTCTTGGGTAGACTCTTCATCTTTTCCTTCTTCTTCTTGGACAGCTCCTCCGGCTCTGGCTTTGCCTCTGGCTTCGCCTTGACAGGGGTCCCCTTTGGTTGTGCTTGTGCGGCCATGCGGGCAACCTCCAGGTGGGTGCTGCGGGGGGCGCATTGGGCGAGGGAGGGCTCGTCCTCGTCCTTCACACTGGCAGCATCACTGCTCTCCTCCTCCTCGTCATCCTCCTCCTCTGCCTCCTCTGTCTCCTCTTCCGACTCCTCTTCCGACTCCTGCTCATCCGAACTCTCCGTGGTTCCCTCATCTTGGATCCACGTCCGCCCGGTCGCGCGGAATCTGTAGAACATGCAGAACATGCAAGACACATGGAGGCAACCCCAGAGGCAACTGCAGAGGAAGCGCGCAGAGCACCTAGAACACGCAAAACGCATAGCACACAATGAGAGGCAGCTCCAGAGGCAACGAAAAAGGGAACGGATAAAATGGGCAGAACGCACAGAACACCTTTTTGTATTGCAAGAAGCCATCCCTCTTGTTGCGGACGTCTTGCACCACGTGTGCCGCATGTGGCTTGCCCTTCGGGGCCTTCACCTGTAATAAAAGGGTGCAAGAGGCGGTAGGGGACAACGGGCAGCGCAAAATAGTGCTCACATGAACCGCAAACCCGTGAACGTGGTACACCTGATACGTTGTGAGGTTCGCCAACCGAAATTCTTTGTCCTGCTTGTCCTTGGCCCCTTTCTTCTTCCGATTGACCCATCCGGCATGCCACCCCGCTGCGACACAAGGAGGTTAGGAGGACAGCGGTGCAAGGCGAGAAGCGAGACAAAAACCGAGACACACACACATACTCGTGGCTTGTTTAATTTGAAAGACAACGAAGGCGTCGTGCTTCAGTTTCTCCGGATGCTTCCACTCTCCCAGCTTCCCACCCTTCGGCAACCATTGAGAATGTGTGGCGGGGTACAGGGGTGCAGGCATGGCTCCTGCACCATAAAAGCAGAGCGGCCTATGAATGTTGAGGCAAAAAAATGCCGCAGAGCACGTAGCACGCGTAGAACGGCTCCGGAGGCAACGTCAGAAGCGAAAAATGACAACACACAAAACACCCAACACACGTGGGCAATGTAGCACCAAGGCAAAGGCATAGGCAGAAGGCAATTGTCGTTCGAACACGCACGTTTGAGTTCCATTGGGAACCAGTGCAGGTGTGTGGCACAGTACACGGGTGCAAGCATGGCAAAAAAAAAATCGGGTGTGGTATGATAGGTGTGAAGCAATTAGCCCCTGCAGAACACGTAGAACGCGTAGGAAGACTTTCAGAGGCAGACTCAGAGGCACCGGACCGAAACACGCAGGACGCGCAACACACGCAGCACGCTTAGCACCAAGACAGAGGCAGAGGCAGGAGGCAATTTTGCTTCTCTCCTCAAAAATGGTTGAATTGAGCAAAACGGACAGTTCCATTGCGTCGGGCACCCTCGAAAACCCCCCGGAAGCACAAAACAATGATAAAAGCAAAAACCCGAGAAAATTTCATGCTATGCGTTCTACGCGTGGTAGCCAAAGCAATATGTTTTCACCTGCCGTCCCGTGATCACTACGAAGTGGTCGCTGGATGTTGTGCCTACCCTGTCTAGCTCATTGAGTCCTCCCTTGGCAAGGAAGAAAAACAACTCAGCTTTTCCCTTTCCCAACAGGTCCATCACCCACGTAAGGCTTTGCAGCATCTCGTCTTTTGGCACTTCCCAATACATATTCCTTTGTCTACAGAAGCGCCATTTTTGGGCCTCCGCTCCCGCCTCCGCTCCGTATGTTATCCCCGTAAGCTAGGAGAACGTGCAGAACGACAATAACACTCCATAACACTCCCGAACGCGGATAACACTGTCCTACCAATCTCGTAGCAGCTATAACTTGGTCCCTGACACCCAACATATTCTGAAACCCAAAAGAAAATACCCGCCCTGCAACTTCCAGCACAACAAGTTGTAGCGCCCGTCCCACTAGACGTCCCCAACCTCGAAAGGGGTGTCTCAGAAAAGAGATCACATCGCGCCATTTAAGCACGGGAGTCTCGGGGTGACATTCCTGGGACTTCCATTTCAGCATATTAAAAAAGGATGGTGGGGCCACGTCCCACGAAGGGGGCGTGGCACCATGGTCAGCCGTCTTAGACAGGACCTCCCCCAGCCACTGCAAAAAGCTTATCTCACTCCGCAGGAAGGCTCGGCCCATACACGCTTCTAGCGCATGTGAAACCACACCTCGGTTCCTGGCTTTGTCTACAATATGAAACAGCGCCACGGCTTTCGCCATAGCCGGCGAAGCGGCCCAGCCCCCTACTAGGAATCTTTCACCTAGTAGGCTGTCGCGCAGGATGCGTGCTTTGTGCAGCGTAGAACACACTCCCCATAGCCGAGTCAGCTTCTTATCAAACTGGCCAGTTGCTGAATGGTGAATGGACTCCTGCTGAGTGTTACACTGACCAAGGACTCCTACCTTACGGCGTTGGCGGCAGGACATAATACCCCAGTTGTAACCAGACCCACAGTTAGAGTATGGGAGGGCCATACGACGCAGAAGGCAATATAGGGCATGGAACTGTGACCAAAATGTCAGGTACCATCGTGGGGGCTTCTTCTCAGTGGCGGCAACCTTCAATTGTGTCATGGAGTGCCGGCTCCTGCGATTTTTCCGCAACATGAGGCAGAATTGCAAAAGCTTTTGCAGAGTCCCACCACGTAATGCATTTCGCAACAGCCCTTTGGCTGTAGTAGCAAAAGCACCAGTAACTGCAGCATGTACACCATTGACAGTAATAGCAGAAGACATTATTGCTGAGACAAGAAAACTGTTATGTAGGAGTGTAAGGTGTAATACTCATGAACAATGACAATTGCAAGCTAGCCGAAATTTCAGCCAGGTGTGTTCGAAGGGGAAACAATTGCTTAAATGTTCAAAAATAGGAAAAGCTGGCCGAAATTTCGGCTAGACCAACCAAAAACCGGAATATAAGTGCTTGAATAGTGAACAGACCAAAAAGCGGGCCGAAATTTCGGCCAGCCCGAAGAAAAATGAAAATAACTATGCCTATTCACTAGAAAACCAAAAAGCTGGCCGAAATTTCGGCCATAAGGGTCAAAAGCTGCATATACACATAGTTGTTTGCAATGTTACCCAAAAGCTAGCCTCATTTTCTGCCAGCTTCAGAAAAACGTCAAATACGAAACACTAGAAGAAGTGGATACACAAGGCTAACACATCAACACGTATTTCAATGGGTGTCACACAGCTCTGCCAACAACTTTGGTCACATATGTCAAATAGCATGCTCAAAGTAGAAATGTAGAATATTGTCACATCGCGCGTATACGGGGTCCTAGAGGGTGGGCAACTTGTGACGCCTAAGAGCTAAGGGTGGAGGTGGACGCGCTGCGGGGGATGAGGGATCACCTCCAGCGGCACTTGGGGGTGGCTGAGGCGCACGTGCACAGCCTCACCTCTGATCCACCCTCAGTGCCACCTACACCGCCCAGCAGGGGCGGGGTCCACCAGCGGTGCAGAGTGGTCCACCAGCGGGTGGCGGCAGGAGTGGTTGTCAATGACTAGTGGATTTGCTCAAGGGCTTGCCTAAGTGCCTTTTCTGTGGGGAGGAGCAGCCATCCACCTTTACCCTTGGCTTGGCCGCCTCCACCCCGGCCTTCTGCCTCCCCTCCTGGGCCTCCTTGAGGTCCCCCCTCACCGCCTCCAGCTCCTCCCCCCTCTTGTGGGCCATTTCGAGGGCACGGTCCAAGGCAGGCTGAGTGCTGCCCTGGACCTTCTTTGCCCCCGACAAGGGCGACCTCTGCTCGGCCGCCCTCCCCTTGGCCAATGCGGCCTCTACCCCCGTGACGGCCGCTTGCTCCACCAAAGTCTCTGGCAAGCGTCCGTCACGTGGCTGGCCAGGGTGGCGGCCAAGGCCCCCACATCAAGGGCCTCGGGGGGGGGCGCCACCTTGGCCACCTTCGATGGCTTCGGGGAGGGGGTGGGGGCTTTACCCTTGGTGGTGGGGGGGGACCCTCCTCCGACTCCACCACCACTACCTCATGCCCCCGCTTTGTGGGCCTCGGGGAGGCAGAGTGGCAACAGGAGACACACACTCCAAAGAAGAAACCCAAAACTGCCCCTGCCCCCTCACCTAGTGGCAAGCAGTGCGCTCAAGCCACCCCAGCTTCCTCCTCAGGCACTGTGGCGCCTACTGGCAGAGGTATGAATGCTTTTGTGAATCATTTTTCACAATCCCAGGGTGGAAACACACAGTCACAGAACTCTGCCACTGCCAAGCCTGGTGCTGCAGCCACTGCCAAGCCTCCTGCTAACACGGGTGCTAAGAAGCCCCGTGCATCTGGTCTGCGCAAGCGTTAATGCCAGTCCTAATGCTTATATTGCCCGTCAATATGAAGTCTGGCCGAAATTTCGGCCAGCATGCAGTTCTCAGCCTCTTCAGCCTCTTATTGTTGTGTTTCCCCATAGGCACTGCAAAAGTTTGTTTTGATTCATCAGGTGGCAAGTATTTGCTTGTAATTGAGTATTTTATGTTGCACACCCTCTTCAAATGTCACTGCTCCTGTGTTCCTTGCTCATGTCTAGTGTCTTAGGTACCCATTTTAGTGATCATATTCCGAGTTTCGATGGACCTGGCCGAATTTTCGGCCAGCTTAGGCCTGTCTGCCAAATAGGACCATGTGTTAGGACATTTTTCGAAGAGCTGGCCGAAATTTCGGCCAAGTTGGTTGAAATAGGAAATACAAGTACATGCTTTGGGGATAGTTTTCTGTGTGCTTCGATCAAAGGTACGTTTGGGGTTCCCTTATCTGTGGTGTATAGGCGGGTTCTGTGATCACTCTGGAAAAAAGGGGAGAGAAGAAATAGGCAGCCCCCCCCCCTCCCGCACTGGAATGCAATGGTCTAGATGTAAAACAACACTATATGTTGGTGATTGATTATCTTTATTTTGAAAATCTGTGTGTTTCCAGAAATGCAAATAATGGCATATATTTGAAATACACACCTTGTTTTTGCATGTTGCCACCCAGGGGGTATGGATACCCAAAAAATAACACCCCTTTTCACATACTTTTACCCTCACTACAACATGGACTTCCGTGGGCCACAGCGCCGGGTGGGGGGTGGGCAACTTGTGACGCCTAAGTAGCTGGGCCGCCTCCAGCCCGGCCTTCTGCCTGCCCTCCTGGGCCTCCTTGAGGTCCCCCCTCACCGCCTCCAGCTCCTCCCCCCTCTTGTTGGCCATTTCGAGGGCACGGTCCAAGGCACGTTGAGTGCTGCCCTGGACCATCTCTGCCCTCGACAAGGGCGACCTCTGCTCATCCGCCCTCCCCTTGGCCAATGCGGCCTCCACCCCCGTGACGGCCGCTTGCTCCACCAAAGTCTCTGGCAAGCGTCCGTCACGTGGCTGGCCAGGGTGGCGGCCAAGGCCCCCACATCAAGGGCCTCGGGGGGGGGGGCACCTTGGCCACCTTCGATGGCTTGGGGGAGGGGGTGGGGGCTTTACCCTTGGTGGTGGGGGGGGCCCCTCCTCCGACTCCACCACCACTACCTCATGCCCCCGCTTTGTGGGCCTTCTCCCCTTGGGCGCATACGACCGGGCCCACAAAGCAGTTGCATCACGCACAGTTTGAGGGGGGTCATACCCACCCACCTGGTGGATGCCCCCCCCCCCCCGTGCAGCTTTTGCCACACGTCCCGCCCAGTGTACTCCCCCGATGCTTCATCAACGAAGCAGAGCCTCAGCAAAAAACAGTTTTTGCGTTGGGGGGGGGGGGTTACTCATCCCAGACAAACACAAAAAAGCCGCAACCGTTTCCCCCTCAGCCACAGTCGGCCATTTGGCCCTTCCCCCCCCAAACCCAAACACAGGAGGGGAGGGTGAGGTTGGTCTTCCTCTCCACCCCCCCCCCTCCTTTTCCGTGATGGTGACCTACCGGTACCATCCGCCCCCCCCCTGCCCCAAGGCCTCGTCGGCCGGCTCCCCCCAAAGCCACGCTGCCCCCTCCGGCAGCCTATTGATCTCCTCCCCCTCCAACTCCGCACGGGGTGCCACCGGCTTGGCGGCCTGTGCTCCTGCTGCTTCGGCTGCTGCTGCTGCGGTTGCCTTGGCCGCCTCCTTGACGAACACACGCGGAAGCTGCAAGATTGTGGCCTAGGAAGAAAGAAAAACAACCACGCAAAAACTCCCGCGATAACTTGCGCGATAACCTACTTAGAGCGCGATCACCCCCAAGATAACCCCGGCAAAGACACCCGTGATAACTAGTTTTTAGAACGCGATAACCTAGCGCGATAACTAGTTAGAGCACCCCGTTGGAGCGCGATAACTGCCGCGATAACTAGTTAGAGCAGACGTTAGAGCGGACGTTAGGGCAGGGTGTAGTGCGCACTTTTCACACGTGGTGACATGGGCACATGCCTTTGCCCGCCTCTTTGCCGTCTCCAGCACACGATCTGCCACCCTTTTGAGGACTGGCATGGGATGCAGCGTTCTAGGGCGTGGTGCGGAACCCCTAGTTAGAACGCAATTTCTGGAACACCCACCTACCCGCCCGCACCACGCCCTAGAACGCTGCATCCCACAGATCATGGAGCTTGTGGGGGTTGTGCTTGTGGTGGTTGGCAGCCCCATAGTTGCCATACAATGTGCGGCGGGTCCCAAAATCTTGGGGCCCGCTGACAATGGGGGGGTTCTCATTGAAAACGGGTGCCTTCTCTGAGATCTGAGAGAGGCACCCTATCCAAATTATCCAAAAGACTTTGTAGCTGCACATCACTCAAAAAATCGTGCTCGAGGAGGTGGTTGACCACCAGCCTTCCCCCCACAGTGAGCACAAGGTCATTGGGGTCCCTTTTAAAGGCCCCCAAGGGCTCGGCGGCAACCACCTCCTGCGCCTCCCCAATAAGGGGGGGTGTTGCCCCAAATGGAAAAAGAATCACCGCCTGCCCCGAAAGAATGTTGGGAGTGGTGACCCCATACCACTCACGCTCCCACTCCCTTATGGGGCAAAGGGAGTGCATGGGGAGCTTGTGTTCGGGGTCGTCAGTGCAGACCCACCGGGTGTTGTGGGTGAGGGGTTGCGGGAACCAACCATCCGACTTCCCCTTCCCCTTACCCGGTCGGATCCTTACCTTCTGAACACTAATCATGAGCTCAGCTAGGGGGTTGTGGGGCTTCTCCTTCCCCCTCCCAGCCCCCACCTCCCCCACCTCCTCCACTTCCTCCTCCTCTTCCGCCGCTTCCTCCTGACCCACATAAAGGGTCGTCTTCGTCCCCGCACCCTTCTCCGCATGGGTGGTGATGGACTCCAACACCGCGTCCACATCCTCCGGATGCAGCTGGATCAAGAATCCAGCAACCCCTGGATTTACCTCTAGCAACTCGAAGATGTAGTTGCTGAGAACCAGCTTGGTGCGAGCACCATCAAAAGCTCCTTCGGGTCCGTCGCCTTGGCGGTCCTGGGGGGTTTACGATGGGTGACGCAAACGTGAGGCGCCCCGTGGCGACTCGCTTTGAACATGGTGTGGACTTTGGACTCCTTGTCCATATTGCCCCCTTCATGGCCGACAAGAGAGCGTGGGCAGCAGCAAGGGCCATTACAAAGAATATGAAAGCTTTGAGAGCTAAAGCGAAAAGGGGAAACATAAAATGAAGCACGATAACCTACGCGATAACTCGCGCGATAACTAGTTATCGCGCGATAACCCCCGCGATAACCCCCGCGATAACTAGGTTATCGCGCGATAACCCACGCGATAACTAGTGCTCTAACCCCGTTCTAACCCCGTTCTAACTAGTTAGAGCAGACAAAGTTTAAATCGCAAAAACTGCAAAACGGGCAATATGGAGCAAACGAAACATGCAAGGCACATTGTTGCATCATAGTGCACCCATGTAACATGTGAAATTCCGGGTTCCAACCATATTAACAACACCCAAAATTGGGGGGGTTCCACACCAATCCCTAGAACGCTGCATCCCAGCTTTTGAGGACCGGCCGATCGTGGAGCTTGTTGGGGTTGTGCTTGTGGTGGTTGCGGCCCGCATAGTTGCCGTAGACTGTGCAGCGGGTCCCTGAATCTTGGGGCCTGCCCACAATGGGGGGGTTCTCATTGAAAATGGCTGCCTTCTCTGAGAGAGGCGCCCTCTCAACATCATCCAAAAGCCTCTCGAGCTGCACATCACTCAAAAAATCGTGCTCCAGCAAGTGGTTCACCACCAACCTGTCCCCGACAGTGACCACAAGATCATTTGGATCCCTATTAAAGGCCCCCATGGGCTCTGCTACAACCACTTCCTCAGCCTCCCCAATAAGGGGGGTTGATGCCCAAAAGGAAAAGGGAATCACCCCGTGCCCCGAAATAATGTTGGGAGCGGTGACCCCATACCACTCACGCTCCCAATCCCTTGTGGGGCAAAGGGAGTGCATGGTTGGAGCTTGGTTTCGGGGTCCTCAGTGCATTAACAGACCTGGCGGGTGTTGTGGGTGAGGGGTTGGGGGAACCAACCATCCGACTTCCACTGTCGCTTACCAGGTCGGATCCTTACCTTCTGGACACTAATCATGAGGGGGTGGTGGGGCTTGTCCTTCCCCCTCCCACCCCCCACTTCCTCCATCTCCTCCACTTCCTCCTCCACATCCTCCTCTTCCTCTTGACCCACATAGAGGGTCGTCTTCGTCCCCGCACCCTTCTCGGCATGGGCGGTGACGGACTCCACCACCGCCTCCACATCCTCCGAATGAAGCAGGATCATGAGATCAAGAATGGGAAAGTGGCCAACCAGGCCTTCCCCAACAATTGTGACTATGCCTTTGGCAATGTATGTTGCATTCTAGTTCACTTTGCACTGTTTCGTATGCAATTTTCATTTCAGCCTAAAAAAGCTAGCGGTTGCAGGTTGCTTTCAAGCGGTGTCACGAGGCGGTTGCACACTCGAAGCGGTTGCATTCCGGCGTTGTCATCTAGTGGTTGCACATTTCCCATATTTCCCTTTTTGTTTAATAGATTATCAACGTTTGGGGTTTTTAAAAGAAGGAGCGGCCAAAGGTCAAGGTCAAGTCGAAGGCTAAGCTAGTCACATGCCGCCGCTGCCCAGGCCCAGGCCCAAACCGATCGGCGTCCGGGTGGGTCCGGCGTCCGGGGGGGATTCGGCGTCCGGGGGGCTGAGGGTGCGAGGGATGGGAAAATAGCCCGCGGGGAAGTGCTCGGAGCCGACGTTGGCGATGTGGGCGTCGAGCACCGCCTGCACCTCGGGGGCCGCGGGGGCAGACGTGGGGTCAGGGACGACTGTCACCTTCTTCCCCTTGCCCTTCTTGGGTTGGTTTGCAGGCATAATAAAGTGATGAGATGCCTAGAAGGCAAAGGGAATGCATGAAGGGTGTAAATGGAACACGGGGTGCAAACGAACAGGAAGAATGGGGCAGTTGGCGCGCGCCAAAACCGGACTTGGCGCGCGCCAACTCAAGAGTTGGCGCGCCAAATTGGCACGCCAACTCCTGAGTTGGCGCGCCAACTTTGCAGTTGGCGCGCGCCAAGTGCCAATTTGGCGCGCCAACTTTGACTTGGCTTCCAAAAAGTTGGCTTCGACCCACAAAACCCACATATTGCAAGATATCAACAAAGCAACGCAACCATAAGCTGTAAAATATAGATAGTTCCTCACATTTCATGCACAAGGCGTAGCAACAACACAGTGCACAAGTACAAGCAAGTTGAATGCTCTCAACATGGAGTTGACCAGGAGTTGGCGAATGTACAGTATCTGGGGTTGGCTTCGTAGTTACATTGGTACAGGCAGTCCCAGATCGTCATCGTCGGCGGACATGGGGCGGAGGAGAAGAAAGCTAACAGTGCAAAAGGGGGACAACAAGAGTGTGCAACCCTCATGCGCAACCGCCACAGGCCGGGTTTGCAACTTGCACGAACCGGAAATGATGACATGCAACCGCTTTATGACACCGGTGTTTTTAGTCTGCAACCTGCAAATTTTGGTCTCTGGGGGTCCCCATGGGTTGCAAGGGGGCGGAAAACACCTTTGACAGGGGGTTGCAAAAATCAAAAAGTGGTTTTTTGATGGAATTAGACAAAACGGACCTTTCCACGAGGTGGTTGAGGTCCAAAAACCTTGTAACTACGAAGCCAAGAGACATTCGCCAACTTGCTTCGGAATGCAGCCGAATCATGGCGGGTGTCTATTATGTTGTTACACTGGCTACCTAGAGATTTTTCCCTCCTTTTTGGTGTAAATGGAAACTTTTTACCCTGAAAAACCCCAGGTTTCATGCCCCTCTCGTGCTGAAAACACTCCTACACGGTAGAAAAGTCCCAAAGTTGGCTTCCCGGGCCTTGGCTCGCACAAATTCACAAGTTGGCGCGGCAAGTCGCAAGTTGGCGCGCGCCAACTCCGGAGTTGGCGCGCCAAGTCCGGACTTGGCGCGCGCCAACTGTCAAGTTGGTGCGCGCGGAGTCCGGACTTGGCGCGCGCCAAGTGTCCCCCCACCGATCCAACCATCGACTTGCACACTATTGTTGTCACTGGAAATTCCGTCCCTCACCTTCCCTTGCACACTTGGCACGAAGAAAGCATTGTTCCATCTTTTTTTGTGGAATGTGCAAAAGAATGTGTAAAACAATTTGAAAGAGATGTGCTTCCCGATGATGAAAGTAGTATACATTGTGGAGCCGTAGCTCAAAATTGCCTTGCTGGGGGCCATGGAGGCATAGCAATCATATATAGAGGTCAGATGCCTTGCTGTGGTCCCAGGGTCATCTGGCGGGTGGGTTGCCGGGAGAATGCCGGGCGGCACTGAATGGATCATTAGGTTAAGACCCCTGTTCGGCCTGGACGAAGACCCCCTTATTCTCTATGTACCCCCTTGGCTTCGTCCACGACGACTCCCAAACAGAAAAATTTTTATTATACAACCCCCAGTCCAGATTATCTGAGCGGATCACTTCCCCCCACCCCTTCCGCGTGCGATCCCCCTTTGCCCCCCTTCACCCGCACTCTGCCCCCCCCGCAGTCTGGACACCCGGCCGCCTTTACTTCCCTCGAAAGCTGCGCTTGGAAATTTCACATTTCAGGGCTTTGTGGCGCCCCTCTCCTTTGAAGGCGGCAAAAATGCCAATGTGCCCCCACCTGCGGGCCAATCCCAACAGGTGGTAAATCCACAGATGAGCCCACAGGGTGACGTTCATTTCACAGGCCTTATGGGCCTCCCCCATTTTTTTCAATTCTGTTCGCAGAATTTTCATGTCGGGCAACTGCAATGGTCCCGATTTCCAGACGACATCGCTTGTTGCCAACAGGGATTTTCCCCATTGCCGGAAGGCGTCCGTCCAGGACACCTGGACCCCACCCATGTCAACGACATGCTGCAGGAGACCCTCCCCCTCCCGATGGTCACACATGGTGTCCCATCCCTCACTCTTTACCCACTCTGCAGATGCCGTCTGCTCGATTTTCAGGGGCACCTTCATATCCTTCCTCTCGTTGAAGCCAGTTCGGACCCCCGTGGCCATCTTGGGGTCACTTGGGGTGTGTATCTATGTGCCGGCAAGCCGGCATTGGCTGATATCATACTCTCCCATCCACCTGACCTAACCCGATGTGATAGTGTGATAGGTTTGGCCATTCCGGCTATGAGCGGCCATATTCAGTACCGAGGCGCCGCCAGGTGAGATGTATATATCAGAATATCAGGAATCAACAGGGTTTTTTTTATCATAATGTTTCCGTAATTTTTCCGCCTTCCGTTCTGATGGTCAATGTATCGGCGACTGTCAGTTGGCTCGCGATTTCGCGGTAACCGATTGGTTAACTGTTATTTCCAGATATTTTGGCGGAAACCCCGATGAAGGGTCAGATTTCATCAGTAAAGGGTTCGTTTCTTCCGCAATTTTCTAAACATGCACTCAGAAATTTTAATCTGAATTTCCTCGCGATGTCGAAATCGGATTTTCGACTTCGACATCGCCGCACTTGATTTGGTCTTCTTCGAGTGGTCATACTCCTTTCCCTATGCCCAAATCAGGTTTCCCTTATACTTGCCACCCATTTGACTTGGAGATATAAGGGAAACAAAAGTGAATCGTGGGACAACTTTGAAGGGCCATATCTACGCGCGAGTGTGAGGAAAGAGAATAAGGAAGGTTGCGTTGCAAGCACCTTAGTCTCAACTTATTTTTAGTAGGGTCCAACACCTTAAGTCGTCACACACACTCGTTGTATCATAGGATCATGGTCAACATGGTAGAAACTTGTTTATAACTTGTTGACCATGTATCCGGACCTGATATTATGACTTTCGAGTGTAGCGCATGAGTCTTGCGGTTGCATAGCATCTTTCCTTAGGTTCCCACGTCCATTTAACTCAAAGTTATGACCATGGAGGGGCATGGCATACCATGGTGGGAGCCAATTTTAAGGGCTATGTGTGATATTGGTAGTATATGTCTTGATATGCTCACGCCCATGTTATATATCTTCGTGTGGCTGAAGAGATGGAGAGCCACACGTGACAAGGCCTTGCCCATGTCCCAATTGTGGAATCCAAAGCGCTAGACTAAGTCTACCGCGTATGTATTGCTCATGGTATGTTTGGCAAAGAGATCCATGAGTGCACTCCCATTTTCATGGGGCATGTAGATATGGGTGGCGAAGGTATCTATCTGCATGCGCCCGATTGGGGATCCAAGTGGGGGAATTGTTCGCAAATGGTTCCAATCATTTGTATATTGAACCATGCGCGGATATCATGGGTGAGCATAGAGATATACTATCATGACAACTTTGTATTTGGACATATTTTCATGTTTTTGACCTCAATTTTTGCTCATTTTTGCGTTTTGTGTACTTACCTGGTCGGCAAACAGCAAGAAGCCTATGGAGAGTTGAACCATGGTATGTTGTTCATATGTTGGCATATGCTTTAGAGTTGAACACCACCATATGCCGGATCGCGTACTCCATTTGGCTTGGCGCACGAAGGATTGCAAGAATTGGTCTCAAGATCATGGGCTGACTTGGGCAGTGCGTGGCGCCCATATCCGAAGGGGTTTCGAGGGTAAAGTGGGGATCTACATGGGCATTGGCCTTTGGTCTCTATCCTCCATGAATACTAGACTTCGATTCCATGCATGCTTTGAGCCTTCGGATAAGTGGTAACTTCAATTTTGAGCATATATTTGATATATGGCCAATATGGTGTGAATTGGCAGTTTTTGGCATGTTATGAGTTCAAACTCATGGGGCATATCTCCAAGCCCATTCGACTCCAAGTCCAACCAAGTATATGTCAGGGTAGGGCATGGTCCTGAGTGCCACTCTAAGCCATGACACGCCACCTCCCCTATTGGGCTAGGATTTAGAGGCTTGGGAGGAGTGTACGTCGCGATACATCTAATGGAATATTATAATGTTAAATCCGGTCCATTATAATGTTCCGGTAGACGTAACACTTGTTCCAGAAGACGTAAGTCAAATTTTGTACGTCTACCGGAATGTTATATGGGCCATTAGACGTAAGAACCAATCTTATCTATTCCGCAAGACGTATGCATGTATGGAAAACCAATTTCTATATTTTTCAAAAAAAATACTAATTTCTGAACTTTTCAACAACATCAATGCTGTCAAAAGCAAATGGGCCTACAATAAAAAAAGTTGCAAAAGTGCAGCAATTCAGTCCATGTCCATTTCAAGTGGCTTAATACTAACAACTTAACTATGACAAAATATCAATAAATGAGAAGGACAAAACAATTTAGCTTCACTAAGGAGTTAGCAATTGGATGTTAATGTCAACCCTGGACAAAGCGGGCATAATGAAGGTCCATTAGGGGAAGCCAAAACACATCGTTTGTAGCTAAGAAGTACCATGATGACATTTGGAAGTAGGCATTCACCATTCATGCACAGGTATCAACAAGTAGAACATGCTAAGTCCTGCCTTTAGGAGCAAGAACTACGCGCGGGGTATCAAATTCAAAGATTTTTTCAAACAGTCTCGTTCCGACGCTTTCCGGAATTTTGAGGGCATGGGGGCAGTTGAAAAGGGGGTTTGAGGTGTTGGCACTGGGTGAAATATGTTTTGAGGGCATGGGGGCAGTTGAAAAGGGGGTTTGAGGTGTTGGCACTGGGTGAAATGTGTTTTGAGGGCATGGGGGCAGTTGCAAAGGGGGTTTGAGGTGTTGGCACTGGGTGAAATGTGTTTTGAGGGCATGGGGGCAGTTGCAAAGGGGGTTTGAGGTGTTGGCACTGGGTGAAATATGTTTTGAGGGCATGGGGGCAGTTGAAAAGGGGGTTTGAGGTGTTGGCAGTGGGTGAAATGTGTTTTGAGGGCATGGGGGCAGTTGAAAAGGGGGCTTGAGGTGTTGGCACTGGGTGAAATGTGTTTTGAGGGCATGGGGGCAGTTGCAAAGGGGGTTTCACGTGTTGGCACTGGGTGAAATGTGTTTTACGGGCATGGGGGCAGTTGAAAAGGGGGCTTGAGGTGTTGGCACCGGGTGAAATGTGTTTTGAGGGCATGGGGGCAGTTGCAAAGGGGGTTTGAGATGTTGGCACTGGGTGAAATGTGTTTTGAGGGCATTGGGGCGGTTGAAAAGGGGGTTTGAGGTGTTGGCACTGGGTGAAATGTGTTTTGAGAGCATGGGGGCAGTTGCAAAGGGGGTTTCAGGTGTTGGCGCTGGGTGAAATGTGTTTTGAGGGCATGGGGGCAGTTGCAAAGGGGGTTTCAGGTGTTGGCGCTGGGTGAAATGTGTTTTGAGGGCATGGGGGCAGTTGCAAAGGGGGTTTCAGGTGTTGGCACTGGGTGAAATGTGTTTTGAGGGCATGGGGGCAGTTGCAAAGGGGGTTTGAGGTGTTGGCACTGGGTGAAATATGTTTTGAGGGCATGGGGGCAGTTGAAAAGGGGGTTTGAGGTGTTGGCAGTGGGTGAAATGTGTTTTGAGGGCATGGGGGCAGTTGAAAAGGGGGCTTGAGGTGTTGGCACTGGGTGTAATGTGTTTTGAGCGCATGGGGGCAGGTGAAAAGGGGGTTTCAGGTGTTGGCACTGGGTGAAATGTGTTTTGAGGGCATGGGGGCAGTTACAAAGGGGGTTTCAGGTGTTGGCACTGGGTGAAGTGTGGTTTGAGGGCATGGGGGCAGTTGAAAAGGGGGTTTGAGATGTTGGCACTGGGTGAAATAGGTTTTGAGGGCATGGGGGCAGTTGCAAAGGGGGTTTCAGGTGTTGGCACTGGGTGAAATGTGTTTTGAGGGCATGGGGGCAGTTGAAAAGGGGGTTTGAGGTGTTGGCACTGGGTGAAATGTGTGTTGAGAGCATGGGGGCAGTTGAAAAGGGGGTTTGAGGTGTTGGCACTGGGTGAAATGTGTTTTGAGGGCATGGGGGCAGTTGCAAAGGGGGTTTCAGGTGTTGGCGCTGGGTGAAATGTGTTTTGCCGGCATGGGGGCAGATGAAAAGGGGGTTTGAGGTGTTGGCACTCGGTGAAATGTGTTTTGAGGGCATGGGGGCAGTTGAAAAGGGGGTTTGAGGTGTTGGCACTGGGTGAAATGTGTTTTGAGGGCATGGGGGCAGTTGAAAAGGGGGTTTGAGGTGTTGGCACTGGGTGAAATGTGTTTTGAGGGCATGGGGGCAGTTGCAAAGGGGGTTTCAGGTGTTGGCGCTGGCTGAAATGTGTTTTGCCGGCATGGGGGCAGATGAAAAGGGGGTTTGAGGTGTTGGCACTGGGTGAAATGTGTTTTCGGGAAATGGGGGCAGTTGAAAAGGGGGTTTGAGATGTTGGCACTGGGTGAAATGTGTTTTGAGGGCATGGGGGCAGGTGAAAAGGGGGTTTGAGGTGTTGGCACTGGGTGAAATATGTTTTCAGGGCATGGGGGCAGGTGAAAAGGGGGTTTGAGGTGTTGGCACTGGGTGAAATTTGTTTTGAGGGCATGGGGGCAGTTGCAAAGGGGGTTTCAGGTGTTGGCACTGGGTGAAATGTGTTTTCCGGGCATGGAGGCAGTTGAAAAGGGGGTTTGAGGTGTTGGCACTGGGTGAAATATGTTTTGAGGGCATGGGGGCAGTTGAAAAGGGGGTTTGAGGTGTTGTCACTAGGTGAAATGTGTTTTGAGGGCATGGGGGCAGTTACAAAGGGGTTTGAGGTGTTGGCACTGGGTGAAGTGTGGTTTGAGGGCATGGGGGCAGTTGAAAAGGGGGTTTGAGATGTTGGCACTGGGTGAAATAGGTTTTGAGGGCATGGGGTCAGTTGCAAAGGGGGTTTCAGGTGTTGGCACTGGGTGAAATGTGTTTTGAGGGCATGGGGGCAGTTGAAAAGGGGGTTTGAGGTGTTGGCACTGGGTGAAATGAGTGTTGAGAGCATGGGGGCAGTTGAAAAGGGGGTTTGAGGATTTGGCACTGGGTGAAATGTGTTTTGAGGGCATGGGGGCAGTTGCAAAGGGGGTTTCAGGTGTTGGCGCTGGGTGAAATGTGTTTTGCCGGCATGGGGGCAGATGAAAAGGGGGTTTGAGGTGTTGGCACTGGGTGAAATGTGTTTTGAGGGCATGGGGGCAGTTGAAAAGGGGGTTTGAGGTGTTGGCACTGGGTGAAATGTGTTTTGAGGGCATGGGGGCAGTTGAAAAGGGGGTTTGAGGTGTTGGCACTGGGTGAAATGTGTTTTGAGGGCATGGGGGCAGTTGCAAAGGGGGTTTCAGGTGTTGGCGCTGGGTGAAATGTGTTTTGCCGGCATGGGGGCAGATGAAAAGGGGGTTTGAGGTGTTGGCACTGGGTGAAATGTGTTTTCGGGGCATGGGGGCAGTTGAAAAGGGGGTTTGAGGTGTTGGCACCGGGTGAAATATGTTTTCAGGGCATGGGGGCAGGTGAAAAGGGGGTTTGAGGTGTTGGCACTGGGTGAAATTTGTTTTGAGGGCATGGGGGCAGTTGCAAAGGGGCTTGAGGTGTTGGCACTGGGTGAAGTGTGGTTTGAGGGCATGGGGGCATTTGAAAAGGGGGTTTGAGATGTTGGCACTGGGTGAAATATGTTTTGAGGGCATGGGGTCAGTTGAAAAGGGGGTTTCAGGTGTTGGCACTGGGTGAAATGTGTTTTGAGGGCATGGGGGCAGTTGCAAAGGGGGTTTCAGGTGTTGGCGCTGGGTGAAATGTGTTTTGCCGGCATGGGGGCAGATGAAAAGGGGGTTTGAGGTGTTGGCACTGGGTGAAATGTGTTTTGAGGGCATGGGGGCAGTTGCAAAGGGGCTTGAGGTGTTGGCACTGGGTGAAGTGTGGTTTGAGGGCATGGGGGCAGTTGAAAAGGGGGTTTGAGATGTTGGCACTGGGTGAAATAGGTTTTGTGGGCATGGGGTCAGTTGCAAAGGGGGTTTCAGGTGTTGGCACTGGGTGAAATGTGTTTTGAGGGCATGGGGGCAGTTGAAAAGGGGGTTTGAGGTGTTGGCACTGGGTGAAATGAGTGTTGAGAGCATGGGGGCAGTTGAAAAGGGGGTTTGAGGATTTGGCACTGGGTGAAATGTGTTTTGAGGGCATGGGGGCAGTTGCAAAGGGGGTTTCAGGTGTTGGCGCTGGGTGAAATGTGTTTTGCCGGCATGGGGGCAGATGAAAAGGGGGTTTGAGGTGTTGGCACTGGGTGAAATGTGTTTTGAGGGCATGGGGGCAGTTGAAAAGGGGGTTTGAGGTGTTGGCACTGGGTGAAATGTGTTTTGAGGGCATGGGGGCAGTTGAAAAGGGGGTTTGAGGTGTTGGCACTGGGTGAAATGTGTTTTGAGGGCATGGGGGCAGTTGCAAAGGGGGTTTCAGGTGTTGGCGCTGGGTGAAATGTGTTTTGCCGGCATGGGGGCAGATGAAAAGGGGGTTTGAGGTGTTGGCACTGGGTGAAATGTGTTTTCGGGGCATGGGGGCAGTTGAAAAGGGGGTTTGAGGTGTTGGCACCGGGTGAAATATGTTTTCAGGGCATGGGGGCAGGTGAAAAGGGGGTTTGAGGTGTTGGCACTGGGTGAAATTTGTTTTGAGGGCATGGGGGCAGTTGCAAAGGGGCTTGAGGTGTTGGCACTGGGTGAAGTGTGGTTTGAGGGCATGGGGGCATTTGAAAAGGGGGTTTGAGATGTTGGCACTGGGTGAAATATGTTTTGAGGGCATGGGGTCAGTTGAAAAGGGGGTTTCAGGTGTTGGCACTGGGTGAAATGTGTTTTGAGGGCATGGGGGCAGTTGAAAAGGGGGTTTGAGGTGTTGGCACTGGGTGAAATGTGTGTTGAGAGCATGGGGGCAGTTGAAAAGGGGGTTTGAGGTGTTGGCACTGGGTGAAATGTGTTTTGAGGGCATGGGGGCAGTTGAAAAGGGGGTTTGAGGTGTTGGCACTGGGTGAAATGTGTTTTGAGGGCATGGGGGCAGGTGAAAAGGGGGTTTCAGGTGTTGTCGCCGGGTGAAATGTGTTTTGAGGGCATGGGGGCAGTTGTAAAGGGGGTTTGAGGTGTTGGCACTGGGTGAAATGTGTTTTGCGGGCATGGGGGCAGTTGCAAAGGGGGTTTCACGTGTTGGCACTGCGTGAAATGTGTTTTCACGGCATCGGGGCAGGTGAAAAGGGGGTTTGAGGTGTTGGCAGTGGGTGAAATGTGTTTTTCGGGGCATGGGGGCAGTTGAAAAGGGGGTTTGAGGTGATGGCACTGGGTGAAATGTGTTTTGAGGGCATGGGGGCAGTTGCAAAGGGCATTTCACGTGTTGGTGCTGGGTGAAATGTGTTTTGCCGGCATGGGGGCAGATGAAAAGGGGGTTTGAGGTGTTGGCACTGGGTGAAATGTGTTTTCGGGGCATGGGGGCAGGTGAAAAGGGGGTTTGAGGTGTTGGCACTGGGTGAAATGTGTTTTGAGGGCATGGGGGCAGTTGAAAAGGGGGTTTGAGGTGTTGGCACTGGGTGAAATGTGTTTTGAGGGCATGGGGGCAGTTGCAAAGGGGGTTTCACGTGTTGGCACTGGGTGAAATGTGTTTTGAGGGCATGGGGGCAGTTGAAAAGGGGGTTCGAGGTGTTGGCACTGGGTGTAATGTGTTTTGAGCGCATGGGGGCAGGTGAAAAGGGGGTTTTAGGTGTTGGCGCCGGGTGAAATGTGTTTTGAGGGCATGGGGGCAGTTGAAAAGGGGGTTTGAGGTGTTGGCACTGGGTGAAATGTGTTTTTGGGGCATGGGGGCAGTTGAAAAGGGGGTTTCACGTGTTGGCACTGGGTGAAATGTGTTTTGAGGGCATGGGGGCAGTTGCAAAGGGGGTTTCACGTGTTGGCACTGGGTGAAATGTGTTTTTAGGGCATGGGGGCAGGTGAAAAGGGGGTTTGAGGTGTTGGCACTGGGTGAAATGTGTTTTGAGGGCATGGGGGCAGGTGAAAAGGGGGTTTCACGTGTTGGCACTGGGTGAAATGTGTTTTGAGGGCATGGGGGCAGTTGAAAAGGGGGTTTGAGGTGTTGGCACTGGGTGTAATGTGTTTTGAGCGCATGGGGGCAGGTGAAAAGGGGGTTTCAGGTGTTGGCGCCGGGTGAAATGTGTTTTGAGGGCATGGGGGCAGTTGAAAAGGGGGTTTGAGGTGTTGGCACTGGGTGAAATGTGTTTTCAGGGCATGGGGGCAGTTGAAAAGGGGGTTTCACGTGTTGGCACTGGGTGAAATGTGTTTTGAGGGCATGGGGGCAGTTGCAAAGGGGGTTTCACGTGTTGGCACTGGGTGAAATGTGTTTTCAGGGCATGGGGGCAGGTGAAAAGGGGGTTTGAGGTGTTGGCACTGGGTGAAATGTGTTTTGAGGGCATGGGGGCAGTTGCAAAGGGGGTTTCACGTGTTGGTGCTGGGTGAAATGTGTTTTGCCGGCATGGGGGCAGTTGAAAAGGGGGTTTGAGGTGTTGGCACTGGGTGAAATGTGTTTTCGGGGCATGGGGGCAGGTGAAAAGGGGGTTTCAGGTGTTGGCACTGGGTGAAATGTGTTTTGAGGGCATGGGGGCAGTTGCAAAGGGGGTTTGAGGTGTTGGCCCTGGGTGAAATGTATTTTCAGGGCATGGGGGCAGTTGAAAAGGGGCTTCAGGTGTTGGCACTGGGTGAAGTGTGTTTTGAGGGCATGGGGTCAGTTGCAAAGGGGGTTTGAGGTGTTGGCACTGGGTGAAATATGTTTTGAGGGCATGGGGGCAGTTGAAAAGGGGGTTTGAGGTGTTGGCACTGGGTGAAATGTGTTTTGAGGGCAGGGGGGCAGTTGCAAAGGGGGTTTGAGGTGTTGTTATGGCTTCGAACAGCAGCAGCGCAACAGCGCAGCGCAACAGCGCAACAGCGCGCAAATCGCAAGTCGCAGTCGCAATCGCGCTGACAGTCTGTGAATAATAAAGAAGCATCGAATGCCAACTGTGAATGAGCGCTGTAAGATACTTCGATCTTTGAACAGGGTTTATGTCTTCGAGATTGTGTTCTTATTGGTGCCCCGTCTAAAGATCCTGCGAGGTTTGTCGATTGGGATTTTGGATTTCGGATTTTGAGAAACAAAGAGGCACAGGAGTGCAGTCGAGTTCCCAAGAAACAAACCACAACAAGTGGTAGCCAGTTAGGTGGCGGGGAGGATCAATCTTCGAGATCAATCTTCGACGCCGCAACGCCGTCAACTTGATTTGGACTTCGATCTACAATGGTGCGGCCCTTCGACGACGCAGCTATGCTGCATTTCATCAGAGACAGTTTGTTTCGAAGTGATTCACGCTTGCATCACGAATTTTCGACCTCGTTAGAGAAGTTCATCGCAGAGCGCATCGCTAGTCCAGAAAGCGAGTGGTTTCCATGTCTCTCTCGTGATCTTCACAGCTGTTCGCAGAAGCTTGCGGATACTCAAGCCAAAGTTATCGAATTGGAACAACGCGTCGATGTATTGCAGGCAACAGCAGCAAGTGCTACAGCAGCAACTGAACAACGCGTCGATGCATTGCAAGCGACAGCAGCAAGTGCTACAGCAGCAACTGGCCAGCGCATCGATACCTTGCAGTCCTCGACGGAAAATGCAACTCAAGCTGCTGCAAATAAGCTTCGACGCGTAGAACTTGAATTGTCGCGATGTTACGCTCTTCTTAACAAATTTGTACGAATTTCGAGTCCACCACCTCCGAACAACATCCAGTTTCCGCAACCACAACAACAACAGTTTCCGCAACCACCGTCTTCTTCGAATTCGAACCAACCTCACCCTCCACAACAACCACTCCCACAGCGGCCTACCTTCGAACCACTACCCCAGTTCGTAGTTCAACGTGCTCCTTCACAGAAGATTTTGGGACGCCGCGTCGAGCGCCTGAACAAACTGGTCAAGAGGTTCACGGGTAAACCTGGATGTGGAGAATTTCGAACATGGAAAGAAGATCTATTACGAGCCTTCACTTTGTCGGACATCACCTCACCCGTCGATCAGGCAGCAACGATGTCATTCCTCCTCGATGGTGATGCCGCTGAGTACTATCATAGCCTGACGAAAGTTGTACAGGACGACTGGTTCGAGCTCATGTGTGTGTTAGGCCAGCGTTTCGACTGCATATCCCACCCTAGTGACCCCTTTTGCACACCATGGTGCCATGTCCTATGTTCAACCGGTGTTCAACTGACTTCACCTGGGCCCTTGAACCACCCCTGAACAGCGGTTGAACACCCCCACCGCGCGTAGTGCAATTTTACCAAAAATTAAACTTTTGACGTATCACCATGCCATTCCAAACCATCCATGACGATGTACCATGCTTTTAACAACATACTAATGCCCAATGCACTATTCCATGCCATACCCCTCACATTGCCACTCCCTTTCTAACATGTCCAAGAGTAGCGTCAACGCCGCCTTGGTGTTCAACCATGCGGTTGAACACCCCACTTGACACATTCCCCTAAGCTTTGACCTTCATTGTGGTCCTTTGGCTTCCATTCTATCGTGGATGGTGTTCAGAGGTTTTTGCAGTGTGCACCTGCCTTATCCAAATCAATTATAACCACAAAACCATGGATTTTCTGCTACTTTCATATTGCCGCCCATACGCGTTCGGCCATGTTCAACTGCGTGTTCAACCGCGCGGTTGAACACGGTTGAACACGGTTGAACACGGTTGAACACACACTGGAGCGCGTTAGGAGAAATGCCGCACGTAATCGCAATCACACAACAATGGCACCAACAATTCACGTCAAATTGGATGAACAATCCCAGTGCCTGTCACCATGGGAACCCCAGGTCCAGGAGTTCAGTGCGCATCGGAGCGGGAAGGCGGTGCCACGCGATAGATGTATACGCCACGGTGGCATACCTTTCACCCTCCCATCGCTCCGGCCCATGCGTACGCCACGCATTGAAAATCACCCCCTTTCGTGCATCCACAACAACCCCTTGCACAATTTGACGCCCACATTGCATCCATGCTTGACGCTGCGCCCCCCCCTCCCCCCCACCACCCATCCACGCCGTAGTAAAGAAACCACCACCACGGAAATCACCCACCGCCACCACCCCACTCAACGCGGAGTCATCCCTTGGATGTTTGTGTACATCCATGGGTGCACATCCGTTGCCCCACACGATGGAAATTGCGGTGTAACTGAGGGACGGTAAACAAACCGTGAGGAAATTATCTACAAGGCGCACAACATGTGCATCATCATGTGTCCTCTTAGACATGCCCACGTGTGTAAACGTCGGAAACTTCCTTGTTGCTCCCCATAGGATCCGGCGGTACTCTCCTCCATGTTTCTTCTTGTGGAGCCATCCCTTCAAGCCTTGTAAGGCTTCATGGACCTTGTCGGCTAGTCACTTTGAGTCCACGGCCCATAGCGCTTGCGTCTCCGGTCCGACCTCCTCCTTCCCATCATCGGCACACTCCTTCTCCCTTGTGCTCGCCATTGCCCTTTCGCTCCCACCTTCGTGCATGCCGTCTTGAGGTCCACCTTCCTCCTTTGCATCATCTCCAACATGAGGTCGTTCATTCTCCTTGGCATCGTGCTCCACCTTGGGGTTGTTGAGGGCATCGGACATGCCCTCCTTGTTGGCATCGTCCACGGACGTGCCCTCCTTGTTCGAATCCTCCACGGACATGCCCTCCTTGTTGGAATCGTCCACGTCGGTTGAAGTGCTCTCCTTCATGGGATCCTCGGAGTCCTCCTTGGTGCCATTGTCCGACGCATTGGTGGTACTTCCCGCGATTGCTTCCGTGCTTGCGATTGCTTCCGTGCTTGCCCCATCTTGACCTCCATCGTTTGTATCTCCGCTCTCGGTTGCCGCGTCTTGGCCTCCATGTTTTGCATCTCCGCTCTCGGTTTCCTTGTCGTGGCCTCCATGTCTTGCATCTCCGCTCTCGGTTTCCTTGGTCGCTTTCTCCATGTTCTCCTCCCACTTCGCCAACATGGCCTTTGCCTCATCCTCGCTCGTGAACGCTGTGTGGCGGAGGCGCACAATGACTGGCCACGTGACGTTGGCCTCACTCTGCTCTCCGGGCCATTGGGGGGGGAGTTTCACCATCTCCTCCCCCTTCCGTGGCTTGGGGTCGTCCTTCGTTGGCTTTGCCACGGCGCCCACTGCGATGCGGTGGCGCTTGTCTGGACCCTCGGTCAGCACCCACCGTACTGCGGATCTCGCTGACAACCCGAACTTCTCACGTGCCTCTTGGCGCTTCTCGTCGAGGCGGCGTTTTTCCTCCAATCGTTGCACTTTCACCATCTCCTATGCAAAAGCGTTGCAGAGAGTTCAACCGCGTTCAACCGCGTTCAACCGTGTTCAACCGACAGGTTGAAGTGTTCAACCGTGTTCAACCGTGTTTCACGACGTACCGCCACACACTATAGCACCGGCATGCTTCGACGTTGTGAAGGCGCATTGCAACCAAATGTAGAGGCATATGCATACGCAGGAACATGGGGACATCACCTCTTCCGCTGGTGCGCTTGCTTGCACCGTGGTACTTGTGCTTGCACTTGTCTCCATTGCGCCACTTGCCTCCATCGCGCCACTTGCCTCTCTCGCGGCACTTGCCACCGTCGCGCCACTTGCCTCCATCGCGCTACTTGCCTTCGTCGCGCCACTTGCCTTCGCTGTGCCACTTGCCTCCGTCACGTTCGGTGTTGACCGTTGTCCTTCCTTTGCTCCCACATTTGCGTTGTTGGCGTCTTTGGGCCGCAGAGATGCCTTCTCCTTCTTGTCCTTGTCCTTTTTGTCCTTCTTTGGTTTTGCTTCGATCTTCTTCTTCTTGTTTGCCTTGGGAGCCTCCTTTTTCTTGGGAGGTGTCCACCCCTCATCATTGTCCGACAATTGGCTTGCACTTGACCCTTTTGAGTCGGACGACGAGTCCGCTGACGTTGCCACCCGTTGCCGCTTTTTGGAATGCACTCCCCGCCCGTCCTTCTTCTTCTTCTTGTCGTTTTTGTCTTGCACCCTTTGTTTGAGCGCAGTTTGCGCTTGGAGGAGCAAAACCTTTGGGCTTGCACTTCCTCCCTTTGCTTGTGGAATTGCCTTTGGTGGAGGCTTCAAGAGTCCACGAATGGGGACGTGGACTTTTGGCTCTTCTCGGAAGGGTGATGTTGACCTCTCTGCCCCGTCGACCACGGGATTTTCACTCTCCACGTCTCCATGATCCGGCGCAAACCATGCATTAGAATTCTCCCACCACGTGCCATCGTCGGTGTTCATGTCATCCCTCAATTCCTCCTTCACGCCAAACATTGGTTGGGGGAATTGCTTCGCCTTGCCCGACTGACTCCGATGCTTTGGGGTGGACTCCATGGGTGTGCCAATCGCATGTGTGTCAATCGCATGTGGGGACCCGCCATGTGCAAGCTCTTGGAGTGCGCGATGGAGTCCTCGGGTCCATTTCTTCACGAGGGCGTCGCGATCGGAAACCCGTGCACCTGACCCATGCCACCATTCATCGATGGGTAATGGCGGCCATGCTCCATGGAGCATGACCGCCGGTCCGCGTTTGTCAATGACGAACATGTGGGGTGGGACGTCTTGGGCCGACAACTAAGAGAGATGAGCGGTTGAATGGGGTTGAGGTGCGAAACCGACCGGTTGAACACCGGTTGAACACATGTGGCCACCACCTCATATGCACGGCACCCTCAGCGCACTAACACAGGGTATTCAATTATTGAACCATGTATGCATCCCAGACATGCAGGTCTCAATGTCCTAGCCACCAATTGCCCAAAACATCCACTCCGAACGTGTCACACACGGACTGTATCCATACTCTCTCCGTTCGCTTTGCTTCAACTGCCCGGTTGAACACGGTTGAACACCGGTTGAACACTTGTTGCACACACCTGCTCCACGCCTCGCATCATTGACGAAGTGCTTGTGGCCGCATTGGGTAGTGTGGTTGGTGGTGCAACCGCTGCAGGTGCCTCCTCCATGCTGGACTTCTTGCTGCGCCCGCCACTTGATATGGTTCCCCCGACCTCGACCATGGATGGCGGTGACGCGTTGTAGTTGGTGGCGTCGGAGGCGTCATACCAATTGTGCGGCACGGACTCCACGTTTTTAAAAAAGAATTGCGGCCCATGGCCCTTGCCATGGCCACCACTTCGGCCAGCACACCCAGGGCCGGTCCATTGGGGTGCCACTGCAGTCCCCAGCCCGTAGGATTCCCATACCCTAAAGAGGGCATGGAGGGCGGTTTTTCATCCACACCCCGACACTCCTCCGGTACATGAACCGGGGTGTGATGTCCCGGAGCCATCTCCATTGAGGGGAGTCATCCGCCAACGATGATGAGTCGTGGCACACCCCAAATTGGGTCAACTCCTCCTTCGCTGGGAACAAAGCATCCAACGCTGGGACCACTGGTGGCAAAGGCAAGGATGCTCCTCCTGTTGTACCCCCGCCTATCGGCCCCGTTGATCCCGTAGGCCCACTTTGGGTCGGCGCAATTACATTTGGGTGTGGCAATTGCGGCGCGGCCAATTGCGGTGGTCCCAATTGCGGCACTTGGGCACCTTGTGGTGCTTGCGGTCCTTGTACCCCTTGTGCGGCTTGTAAGAACTGCATGAGTGCGAGCCCAATCGCTTGTTGCGCCGACGCTTGTTGTCCTTCCATGACGCCCCCCGAAAAACAAAGAAAAATAGACACTCGCGCGGTTGAACATGCTTGCACACCTCAACCGGCCGGTTGAACAACTTGAAGTGCCGCTGAACACGGTTGCACACGGAACACGGAGCATAAAGTATGAAGCACCAACGACAAACCACATAGCCCACACCTACAGTTTGATCATTCTCCACCCGCACTCGTACGTTCCCACCGTGGTAGCTCTTTTGCCAGAAAGATCCTTTCGTGCGCTTGTTTTAGCATGCGCTTATCACGAGCTACACGCCCACCGGGGCCACCGCCACGCCCACTTGAGCATAAGAAGTGGTCTTTTAATATATAGTTTAGTGATTCTACTATATCCCCACTAAACATTCCCGCCCCCCATGGGTAAATATTTTTCAGAACCTCCGTAGCCTCTGTTCTAAGCCACAAAAGGTAAGGTGACCGCTTATGCGGACAAATTGATTTCTGAAATCGACGTGCCACACGTTTACACTTTGAAAGGGCCGCGGCCTCGTAGCGCCATGATTGCATGGCCGTCAAAAGGTTTGCCATATCTTGTACAACAGATATATACTTTGGAGGCAACTTCATGGTCTTACCTATTATTGTCCAGTTAGCGAGGAGACGCCATGTCTCCTCACCGTCCGGGCTTGCCTTACCTTTGAGACTAATATTAGTCTTAGATTCATTCAACACGGTTTGCACGCGTGCACGGACAAGAGGCGGCAAACGTTTGCAAAACGCGCGAATGAAGTGTGTAAGGTAGTCGCCAAGTCGGATCACCAAGTGCAAAATGCACATCACAATGAACCGTGTGCGGTCATCCACGCGGAGCATTGGTTTTGAAGTGCACCCTTTGGCCGTAGTGCAATCCAAACCTTTATCGTACAAAGCGCGGAATTTTCCATCAAGGTGCGCTGTGCGCCGCACCTTAGTGTTCATCCATCGTTCACGCCTACTACGCCATGTGGAAAAAGAGTAGATGCTTCCAATGGCATAGTAAGGCGACAATCCTAAAAGTAGACGCAACCATGGAGAGTCTCCACCCAACATGATTGGTGGACGATAATAAACATTATTCATTTGGATGTATCCACTATCAATGATAGTTTGGATGTGTTGCAACGTGGCACAAAATAAGACACGCATTGCTTCGTCGTCATGTTCAGATGTCAATGCGACATCCAATGTCCAATTATATTGAAGAGTGCGGGCCTTTTCCATGTGATTGGCAAAGCCAATCGCAATTTGCACCCATGGGCGTGAGCCACATGGGAACCCGTCGCCTCTAATTATGATGACGAATAATTGCTCGCCATCGATCATTGGAAAGTCCATGGACTCCATGAGCTCCTTTTGTCTTGCGACATAATTAAAGAAATCCAGTAAGTCCCATCGTACACCACCTTTGCCATTGTGAATAGTGGTTTCCAATTTTTGCGCCTTACCCAATCGTTGCCATTCACGGTGCATACGCTTGAAAGATGGAAATGGGTGCACCCAATGAACATCCAACTTTTCTTGGGCAGCTTTTGTTCGCCGGTTGGCCCAAGATATTAGATTCTTGTACCTAAATTTGAGGCATGTTAATTCGAACAAAGTGACGCGCACAACGTGAACGTTGGTGCACAACGTGAGCGTTGGTTGAAATCGTTCAACTTGTTCAACCGGGCAGTTGAACATGACTTTAACAAATGTTCAATTTGTTGTTTTCATGCAAAAACACTTGATGGTAGCATGTAAATGGGGCCACAATTGCATGTGGAAGAAGACATATACGTGATAGTTCGATGAAACCTAGGTAGGCACTCTATGTGGCACAAACATGAGTCGCATTTGTTTCATATGTGTTCAACCGCACACTTGAACGCATCTCGCATACGGTTGAACACTCCTTGCATACATGCAACGCACCATGGTATGCATGTAGGACATGTAGAGCACCTATTTTTCGGCATTTCCAAGTCAAGGATCAACCGGACGGCATCCTTGGGTGTAAACACCCTTTCCATGACCTTCCGGTCATTGCGTCGACTACGCCGCCCACTACCCATTTGTAAGTGCGGCTAGCCCCATCTGCTCAGATTTTCAGACATTCTGCCCAGATTGGCTACATTTTGGTCATTTTCTTTGCTTCGGCGGAATTGCCGCCTCGCAGCTCAGTCACAGGATATTTCCTATATATTTCTGATATGCCGGATTTGATTCCGCGGTCCATTTCCCGTAAATCCGCCGCATTCCGCTATTTTAGCTGGAATCGCCATTTGCCGCTGACGCGCGCTCGCGGGCCAGATCGGCCAGACAATTTTACATAAATGGATTATTTAAATTCATTCGGACAGTTTTGGACACTCAGATGTATTTAGAATAATTCCCCTCAATTTTCTTCATAGACTGGGATTTTCTGCCGGACCACAATCAGCATGGACCTTGCTTCTGTTGTCGCTGCTCTCGCCTCCGTTGGTGTCCGAGTGTCCGGTTCTACACCCAATAACAACATCCAGGGAGACTCCTCGCGTGCCTGCCCCACTGGTCTTGCCGGCCCCGAGCCCTCCGGCACCCACAACGACCCAGGGCAGCACTTTCATGGTAGCAGAGGCTACCTGAATGTTGTTCCTTTGGTGTCCCAACCACAGCTAGCCCCTCAGTATGTCCCCGTAGACTCCGCCACCTCCGGAGACGTAACGATTACGCTGCCGTGGTGCTGTGCGAACGAGGCCTTGAGAGGAATGCCTTGCGCAAGCCCAAATTGCCCAAGAAGGACACAAATCAGCAGCTGTGGAGGCCCAGATTACAATCAAGATCCCAGTCGAAATTGGCCATCAAGCAGCTGGAATCTCCCAGCCTACGCTAATGGCAACGCTCCGGTGGAGCTTACGGACCTGGCAGGTACTAATTCTCCGTACCAATGTTCACATTTTGTGACCATCGATGCCGACATTGACGACATTGAGATGGGTGGTCCAGGTGAGGTACCTACCTATAATCGACCAGCCTCATGGGCACAATGGGACAACCATTTGTCTTCGGAAGTGGCCCGTAACCTTGAGGCGCTTGAGGCCCTGTGTCTATTAGCCACGTCTAAGCTGATAGGACAAGAAAGAATCGCCTCTGATTTTTTATTTGAATATTTTTTCCTCCTTCAAGAAGAAATTAATACCAGGATGTGGTGGTGTTCTCAAGAAGATGAATCTTTTGCCATTTTCTTGCAGATCTGGGAGGCAAGCCCCTTCCCGAAGGAGAAGACCAAGGCACCGGTTGCCGGGCCCTCCGCCCCTCATCCCTCTATTTCCATCCGCGACGATCTAGCCGCCGCGGTTGAGGAAGGAATTTTAGAGGCAGCTAGGCAGGCAAGCCTGGAAATTAGGACTGAAGGAGCTCCCCAAGTGGACTCCTGGCTGCGAACCACTGAGATTAGCGGTCCGACAGCCTGCTCAGGTCCTTCAGGACACGGTATGTACTGTCCTGCCGACTGCTCTTGCAGATTACAGCGAGATACTGAGCTCCAATTGCTCAAAGATCAAATGCAACTCATCATTCAGACGCTGGGAATTAAAGATCTTTTCAAGACCCACATGAGGTCTGAGGGCGCATCATCGGTGGAACAAACAACAGAACCGTCGGAGGAGGCGACAGAAATTTTTTCGATTGCTCCTTCGGTGGACTCTAAGACCACCGACGCAAGGATCAGCAGGACTAAGCTAAAGGAAAGGGTTACAATCTCTCGATCTCAGAGTAGATCGGTGAAGGCTAGGAATGAGGTTCAGAATGCCAAAAGAACTGCCTCCCGTACTACCCTTCCTGCTGTTGATTCCAATGCAATTGCCCAGATGTTGCTCGCCCAGACCCTCGCCGGAGCTGGTGTGGCTAATGATGCCGCCAAGGTGTCTGCCATTACGGCCGGTGTTGGGCTGGATTCACTCCTAAATCCTACTTCATTGCGACTTCGTCAGGTTGCCAAGCAACCGAAGTATAATGGGAACCCCAGACGTTGGCCTCAGTTCCAACGGGAATTTAAACTGTGGGTTAAGACTCAAAAACTCCAGGATGATCAGTTCCTGATGGCCCTTCTGGACTGCCTTGAGGGAGCGCCGGCCAACACTTGGCTCAGGACCTGGAGTGATCGTGAAGATTCAAGTTCCCCCCTTACCTTTGATGAGGTGTGGGAACAGTTGGAGGTACGTGGATCCCGGCTGCCTGAGGACCATTACCACCAGATGTTGAAGAATTTTCCTTCATTCTCTCGATTAATCTTGCACGAAGTGCAGGACAAGAGACAGCGCTTCTGGAATCTCGTAGAAGAATCTGAACATTCAGGCGAAAAATTTTCTAGTGCCGAGCTGAAAAATCTGATTTTTGACAAGATCCCCTCTGAAACCGCCGCCACCCTTCGGAATAAACAATCCGAAGAAAAGGTCAAGACCTGGTGGGCGGAGATCGATGGCTTTGACGCCTCGGCCAACCGGTTTACCGTCAGGGAGGCACTTCAAAAGTGCTCCCCCACGTCGTTTACCAAGGTGAAATTCACTGAAAACACGTGGAAAATCAAGTTCAATGAACACGAGGATCGAGACTTGTTTGTCCAAGTCCTCAATAGGGGAGTAAGTTTCCATGGCAATCGTCTGAAGGCCAGGAACTGGGTGTTTTCGTTTACTCCGCAGGAACTGTGGGAAGAGGTTGAGAGGCTCGCTGACGCCGCCAATCAGAATTTCCATGAGGGTCTTGGGGGAAACAGGAATACCCATCAAAACACCCAAAATGGGGCCCAAGAGGGCAACAAAAAGGTGAATGACACCCGGAATGTTCAGGATCATTGTAGCATCTGTCTTCTTCTAGGTTCTACGAACCGAGCTAAGACGCATTCCACTGCTAATCACCGATGGTCTGCTTACGATCACAAGGTGATTGGTGAAAATGTCAGTAATTCGCAGAATTCAGACAGGAATGACAGACAGGTGCATGGTGCCAAGGGGGGAAAGGGTAATTCGACTCCCTCCGGTGGGAACAAAAATACCGGAGGCCCTGGCGGGTTCCAAGGCAAAGGGAACCGGACTCCATCCGGCTCCGGTGGGCAGCCAAACGGCCAGACAAGTCCCAATGTCAACGCCGGAGGCGGAAATCGAAATCCAGGCCAAACCCCTCAATCCGGTACAAACAAAGGAAATGCTCCAGGATCACAGGGTAAAGGTAAGGGAAATCCTTCGGGAACCCCCTTCTCTGGTAAGGGCAGAGGGCGTGGCGACGGTGGTGGCCCATCATCCGGCGGCCGTGGCCGTGGACGAGGAAAGGGCAACCATCGTGTGGATCAGGTCTCAGGTGCAGACCAGGTGTCTGATGCGGATCGAGATTATGTCGAAAATGCCCTGAATCCAGCGGATGATCCGTTCCAAGAGGAGTGGATTGACGAAACAGGCTGTGTTCACAATGTTAACGCAGTCGCTGGAGGTCAGAACGCCTAGGGGAGCCACGAAAATCGCCCCTCCCCAGGCGATTTCAGGCATGATCCCCAAATTCCTGATCGACCATTACTTGATGTAGGGTCGCTTGTCTCCTCTCCCCTGGATCCGGCAGCGGATCCTTCTGTTGTAGTGGACGAGGTTGGTGTACAGTCCAAGCACAGGGCTCGTCAGTTTGTCACAAAGCTGTGGGTCTCTGATTGCAAGGGAAATTTCCACCTCACCACTTGTCTGTGTGATAATGGATCAGAGGTAAATCTCCAATCCAATTCCTTCTTACCCGACGACTGCGTGTTTGAATCGCCTCATCCTGTTACCCTCGAGGGAGTTTCTGGACATTCTCTCGCAGGTGGGCAACGCGGTTGTTATATATCCACCCATTTGGTCGCTCAAGACCTTTGGGAAGAGCAAAATGTGGAAGAAGTTGTCCTTAAGGATGACTACTTCTACCGTGCTGACATAAAGTATGACCTTTATTTGGGGCATCCTTGGCTTCGCAAGAACAGGGTAGCGCCCGTAGGTCATCGTCGTTGTTTTTTGCTGGAGTCAGGTCCCTTGGAGCGTCCTGAATTTCGTTTTTTGCACGCAGGGTTTAAAAGTGCAGAAGAATTTTTGAAGCAAAAGGTGACACCAAAATTTGGTGAAGATGTCACCATTGCTGAGGTGAATGGGAGTGCCGATTACTCCCAAGAGTTAGAATGTCTTCGTAGGGACTCCCAGCCACGACGCCCTTCGCGCTGGCACTCTTCATCCTACAGAGTTGTCGACAAATGGCGCGATGCAATTTGTGAATACTTTCATGAACATCATTCATTTTGGCCCCAGTATGATGCCTTTGCTAACCGTATGAACAAGCGCTTTGACAAGCACTTCAGCGACGCTTGGACCCATAAATGGGACAAGAAGTTGTGGATTAATCCTCCGTTTCACTTAATCCAGCAGGTCATCCATAAAATCAAGCAAGATAAAGCCCAGGCAATTTTAGTTGTGCCCTTGTGGGACGACAAGCCTTGGTTTCAGGAATTACAAGACATTTGTGTAGATTACATCGAACTTCCCAGGAAGATTAAGCTGTATGCCAGGGACGACACAGGTCCCCTGCCACAGCGTTCCTGGAGTTCGCTTGCATTCCTGGTGGATGGAAAGCTTTCTGACTCTAATTCTGCTGATTCTAGTACAGATTCTTGTGTTGGGTCTGAATCTGAGGTTGAGCGTGGTACTGATGATGAATCTATTTTTTCTGATTTTTGTTCGTCAGATACCCAAGGTGATTCAACGTCCAATGGATCCGCCTCGGCTCCCTCTTCCCCAATACAGTCGACATCGAAAGGAATCTTCAGTGCACGGGCGAGGAAAAATCTCCAATCGCGCCGCAAATTCAGAGTTTTTTATGAAAAACCCCCTGTGGAAGCTTTCATGGATCCTTTCGAGGAGCTGGATCGCGAAGAAAATCTCTGGGATTTCGACACAAGACCCACCTATCTTCAAGAGGCAGTTGATACGGACCTGTTTAGGGACATCCGTAAGAAGATTCTTCCTGCCAAAGCCGAAGAAGTCGCCAAAGTTTTTTCGACAGTAATTCCTGGCGATCAGGTGGACACTGAATTGTGTTCCAAGTCAAGAGAAAAGATTTTTGAGGAACGGAAGGACACAACCCTTTCAGGGAAGTTGATCAAAGACCCCCCTGTCCGTGGACAGTTCGGTGAAGCCTTCATCGAGCTTCGTGAGGGGTACAAGGCAAAAAAACAGCGCCCTTATGAAAATCATGGACACAAACATGAGATTCTCAGAAAAATCATCGAGAGAAATCTCAGGGAATTTGGTTGGCTTGAGGGTTGTATGACCAGCGAATGGTGTTGTTCACCCTTCACAGTCCCGAAGCCACCGCCTGCAGACCAAAACACCATTGATGGTTGGCGAATGGTGGTTGATTTTCGCAATCTCAACGCCGAAACAAAGGCGGATTCACACCCCCTGCCCCTCATTGAGGAGGAAATCGCCAAGAGGGCAAGAGGTCGTTTGTTCTCTGTGCTGGATCTCCGTCACGGCTTTCACCAAATGCCGTTGAGGAAGGACAGCAGACCTCTTACCTGTATGTGCACGCCATGTGGCCCAGTCCAATGGACCGTCATGCCCATGGGGTTGAAGAACGCCCCCTCATTTTTTCAAAGAATGATGGAGGATGTGCTGTTCACAACCCATCCTGAGCTTCGTGCCTTCGTGAGTGTGTACATAGATGACATAATCATCGCGACGGAGGGGGAGGGACTGACCGAAGCCGAGCTGGTGGCCCTACATGAGAAGCAGCTGAACCAAGTTTTGGACATTCTTGACGCCAATCAGCTGATTTGTGGGCCAAAGAAGGGAAAATTGTTTTTAAAATCAGTCGAATTTTGTGGTTCTCTCCTAGAGAATGGCACTCGACGACCCAGTCCAGGGAAGCTCGTCGCTATTCAGAAGTGGAAGCGCCCTGAGACGATCACGGAGTTGAGAGGATTCCTGGGTTGTTGCAATTTCTACCACACTTTTGTGCCGAATTATGCCAAATTTGCTGCCCCCCTCACTGAATTATTGAAGGTAGGGAGAGATGCAGGCAAGGCAGGTTCAAAGGTTCGTGTTAAGTGGACTGACGAGTGCGAGGAGGCCTTCCATCACTTGAAGGCAGCCCTCTGCGAAGTCGCCACGTTGCATGTGCCCCAATTTGACCGACCCTTCTACATTAGAACCGACGCATCTAGGTACGCGATCGGAGCTGTCCTTGAACAGGTTGATGAAGCCACCGGCGATCATTACCCTCTTGCATTTTGGTCACGGAAGCTAGCCCCACGCCAAATGCAATGGTCGCCGCGTGAGCAAGAGACTTACGCCATCATCTGTGCTTTAAAAAAGTACCAATCGTGGGTTGGCACCAATCGAGTCGAGGTCCTGACGGATCATCGATCTCTGGAGTATTGGGCCACCGAACACATTGATACTGTCGCGAGCCCAGCTGGTCGACGGGCCAGATGGCACGAATTTCTCTCTCTGTTTGACCTCCATGTGTCGTATTTGCCTGGAAAACATAACACGGTAGCGGATGCTCTGAGCCGATGGGCTTACCCCGCCTCAGAGGGGCTGCAAAGTACCAACATCCATGGTACGGAGCAGGACCGCCATGTAATCATCGAATGGGATCAGGAAGAAAAGAAACTCATTCGACGTGCATGCATGCAGTGCGCTGTTAAACAGCACGCATTGCCGTGTCACGATATCACGGCCATCACAGATCCGGCGCATGCTCACGAGATCTGCACCAAAACACTGAAAGTCGTGGAAAAAGTCACCGATCCCTCCTCAGGGAGTGTGAAACGGTTTGACTACACCCGACGAGTAAGTCGATTTCGGTTGATCGAGGGCATTAAGCGTCGAGATCCGGCCAAAACACCACCCCTGCCTAAGGATTCCCTGATCATCCGTGACTGGACGTCCGATTACCTGCAGGATCCCATGTTTAAAGAGGTCTTTGGAAATCTCAAATCCAAAGATGCTCACAGGGATGGGATTTTTGCAGAGTACTCGTTGGATGGGGGAAAGCTGTGGATGGAGGGTAAATTGTGTGTGCCAGACGCCCTAGCCCCCCGAGTGTTAAACTGGTGGCACAAATGGGAGTCCCCCCACGCACATGGCCGTCGACTGTGGTCGATGATTAAGCATAGGTTGTTTGGATCGAGGCTCTACACTCATTGCATGAAAGTAGCTGCCGGATGTGCCCAATGTGCTGTCTCGACGCCTCCCAGCGCGAAGAAGCATGGCCATCTGAGGCCTCATCCTATTCCGGAGCGTCTCTTCAACAGAGTCACGAGTGATTTTTTCTATCTCGGTGAGCTCGATGACGAAGAGTGCCATTGGACTAACAGAAAAGTCAATGGTGTGCTCCTTATTCAGTGCCGTCATTCCGGCTACATTCAAGTGTTGCCTTGCAACATTGAGTCGATGACTGGCAAGGCTGCCGCCAAGTGGTGCGCGCAGACCTGGATGGGAGGCTGGGACGTCCCATCCGAGGTGGTCACGGATTCAGGCAAAGAGTACACCTCCGAATGGTGGAGAGAATTGTGTGCTCGCCTTGGAATCCACCACCTCCGATGTGAAATCCACTCGCATCGAGCGCTGCCTGGCGAAAGAGCCGGCCGCTCAATAATCAATATGCTTCGTAAGGAGCTCGCGAGTGAAAAGGATTTCCATTGGATGGAAGTTCTCTTCGCATTGCTTCGCCGTTACCACAACACGCCTTTGTATCATGGCCTTTCTCCAAATGAAATTGTCTTTGGACGAAAGAAGTGTTGGTGGAACATGCCGTTGAATAATCCTCGCCCCTGTAAGGATGCTTCGCTGTTTTTGGACGAAGTCCAACGAGCAGATAAATCTGTGTCGAAATTAATCGAGAAGCATCAAGCTGACTGGCTTTGGGTTCAAAATCAAGGTCGAAAAAACCCCCACAATTTTGAAGTCGATGATCGAGTTTGGCTTCGAAAATCCGAAACCACCCTGGACGGAGATGACAAGCTTCTTCCCTTGTGGGAGGGGCCATTTGCTGTTACAGCGCGTCTTGGTGAGAACAGGTGGAGGATTCGTGTGGATGTCAGCAGGGAAATTGACGTTTCGGGCGATCGCCTCAAGAGAGAGATCCCCTCCCCCAAGGATCGAGTTAAACCCCTTTTTTGGACTGCAAAACACTTGTCCGATCGGGTCATCGAAGGGGGGAAGTACGAACTCAAGAGGATTGTCGAAGCAAGACGTGACGCCAAGGGCGAATGGGAATTTCTGTGTGAGTGGAGGGGCTTTGATTCCAGTCACAACAACTGGGAACCAGCCCAATCTTTTGTCCATGGATACACCAAGGGGTTCATTGACTTCCTGAAGAAGCACCCCGAAATTGGCGTACTCCTGACAGATTGTTTGTCGAAACCAGACAGACAAGTGGAGAGCGACGGAAAACGACCTGTGGTGAATCGAGATCCAGCCTTTTACGGCCCTCAGCAGCCACATTCCAGGGCTGATCCGTCGATCCCCCCTCCTGCGGTCAGGCCAGCCCAGGAGCCAAATGAGGACCAAGCTTCAAGTTCGGTCGCTGATCTGCAGCGCCCAAGCCGTACGAGGGCCAGGCCAGACAGGTTGGTGGTCACATGCATTCGTGCTTGGCCGAATTGAGGAAGCCATCCTACCACATTCTGCTTAATCCACTGTTTATTCTTTCTGTTTATGTCATGATGTGGAGAACTGCGAATGTTTGATAATTTGACGTCAATCAACTTTTCTTTGGTCTCCGTTCGGCAGACAAGGCGTAGATACGCTGACGGAGTGTGCTGCCGTGTTCAGAAAAAACCAAACTCAGGCTTAATTCAGGCAGATTCGGGGTAATCTTGTCTCTGTTGGTCTGTGCATCTTTGGAATTTGGCTACTCGTGCAGATGGAAGCAAATGTACATAATCAAAACGCTGGCCAGCGACATTCACCCCTACAGGCAACCCCTGTAGTACTGGCTGCCCTAGAGGCGACGCCAGGAACTCAGATCTCACCTTCATTTGCTGTGATGCTGACGCCATAGTCCAGATTCAGATCCAGGATCCTCAAATTTACCTTGAATTTCTCAGGTTTGTCCATCATTCTGTCACTGTTGTACGACACCCAGACGTCAATTGTTCAGACAATCTTCATCTAGGAGCTCTAGGGACTTCTAACAGCAACCTCTGAAGTCCGTAAGCTTCGTTGTATTTTTGGCACACGCCAATGTGAGCTCAATTCGACCAGAAACTGTCGAGAATGGTGAATCCAAGTGTCTTGTGGGACTCCATCGTAAGATTGGCCTTGTCCAAGTCGATTGACACCACCGCCACTGTAAATTCGGTGTCTCTCAGTTATATACTGTCAGTAAAGCGCCTTCAGTGAACCTTCGGCGCGTTATATGCCAAGGATCCAGGGCCAGCATGTCCCATCATGATGCATCATCACATGATCCACATTTTGATAGAATCTGTTAGATGCTCGCGGACCAACGTGCCGGAAAGCACAATTGAGCTGAATAAACGACAATATATATTAACTTTAGTCTAAACGAAGGTGTTGGTAGTTTCAGTTGTACACATTCCGCTTCATTTCACCTTCATCTCAGGGAATTTACTCATGTTAGGACAATTTAGATTGATTTCCTTGTCATCTCCCATCATTCCTCGAAGATCTGTTTAGATCTAAGTAAACAGAAGAACATCTCTACCTTCGGTGGTTCACTTAGGGTCTGTAGACTACATGTGTATTTGTTTAACCTCACTGTGATTGTTTAATCCCCTCAATCTCTGCTCAAATTCATTCTCATTTTTGCTGAGTCTTGTGATCATCCACCAGATGCGCCAAGTCTGAGCCACATGCTGTACTTTTCAGAACGAGAAAAGCGGGATAACACGATGTAGAGTTCGGCGAGGACACCGTAGCGTGCCCGCGACAGCGAAACTGTGGCAGAGCGCTGAGATGTCACTCCAATTCTTGATCCCCCCACTCAATCCATCAATAATCTACCTCATTCTCAACCAATGCATGGTTTGGTATCGATTCTCGATACGTTTACATGCTTTTTAGCCCGTGACCTAATGTTTTATTGCACGGAGGACTGTTCGTCACTTCTCATTCTGTCTCATTTCAGGTTCATCCAGCCTGATTCAGTGCCAATTCAGCCCAAATCAGGTCAGATCAAGCAGATTTCGCCCCATCGAGGCTACATTTCTATGTTTTTCTGGGACTTACCCGCACTACGTTCTTCGTTGACGTAGCGACACACCCCAGTGTGTTTTTGGAGGGGGAGTGTAAGTGCGGCTAGCCCCATCTGCTCAGATTTTCAGACATTCTGCCCAGATTGGCTACATTTTGGTCATTTTCTTTGCTTCGGCGGAATTGCCGCCTCGCAGCTCAGTCACAGGATATTTCCTATATATTTCTGATATGCCGGATTTGATTCCGCGGTCCATTTCCCGTAAATCTGCCGCATTCCGCTATTTTAGCTCGAATCGCCATTTGCCGCTGACGCGCGCTCGCGGGCCAGATCGGCCAGACAATTTTACATAAATGGATTATTTAAATTCATTCGGACAGTTTTGGACACTCAGATGTATTTAGAATAATTCCCCTCAATTTTCTTCATAGACTGGGATTTTCTGCCGGACCACAATCAGCATGGACCTTGCTTCTGTTGTCGCTGCTCTCGCCTCCGTTGGTGTCCGAGTGTCCGGTTCTACACCCAATAACAACATCCAGGGAGACTCCTCGCGTGCCTGCCCCACTGGTCTTGCCGGCCCCGAGCCCTCCGGCACCCACAACGACCCAGGGCAGCACTTTCACCATTCTAGTCTTGAGGCGTTCCCATAGTGTACGACCACCCTTGGATGCGGTGAACAAGTTGACCAAATCACTCATCAATTCATCCGATTGTAATCCAGTGTAGTGATCTGCAATACATTGCTTCAAGTTTGACGTTGGCATTTTTGATTGTAAAATGAGAGGGATCCTTGCATACAAGTAAGAAACCACAATGGGGAATCTCTTGGTGCTCTAATTTGTTCTTATTGTTACGATATTTTTGGTGACACTACCATATTGCACAAAGGTGAAATTAAATATTCTTCAATTCAATGCGTCATGTATATAGTAAAAAGCGAGCAGGTGGCAACTACTACACACCATGTGCATTCCCTTTACCGCCACGTGTTGGCCACCACGTGCCGGCTCCAGTTTTCATGTATGTGGTCACCACACCGCCACCTGCCCA
Source organism: Eutreptiella sp. 'Long Island Sound 2002' (assembly GCA_964036045.1). NCBI lineage: Eukaryota > Euglenozoa > Euglenophyceae > Eutreptiales > Eutreptiaceae > Eutreptiella > Eutreptiella sp. 'Long Island Sound 2002'. Next base: position 97,933,924 of record OZ038383.1, read on the forward strand.
TTGGTAGTAGGTTTCAGGTTTTAACTGGGTTTTAGGGAACAGCTCAAAACCAAAATTGTGGGACAGGCTACAGTTACCAATTAACCACTGTTGAACGCGTGATCGCGCGAGCACGCGCCACCGATTGGCGCGATAGGCCAGTTGAACTGTTCAACCGCGTTCAACCGAGTTCAACTGGGGGGTTGAACAGCAACATGCTGTTCAACTGGGTTCAACCGCTGTTCAACCGCTACGCTCAAAGGTGTGCAAAAGGGGTCACTAGGGCATGAGCCAGTGTATTTGTCGAGAATGTTGAGCTTGAAAGAGAGCGAGTTTCCCCGACATGCAGATTACGTTCGAGAATTTCGTACATGCGTTATCAAGTCGAAGGTCAACACGAATGAACTCCAGATGGGTTACCTCGTCAACTCTCGATTTGTTGAAGGGTTGTCGAATGACGCTGTGCGTCGGCAATACATCCTTGAGGTCCGTTCGAGATGGCGTTCTAATAATCCATTTGGATTCGATACCTTGGTAGAGACCATCGCGGAAGCCTACATTGCGGCTGGGTATCAACTGGAAGAAGTACAGAACGCATCGAGAACGACATCAGATCACACCCTGGGTCCTGCAGTGTCGAGACCCCTGCCTATTGACGCGTTCCCGTGGGGGGCCGGCCACGGGACGCTGCGGGACACGCGCAAGTGAGCAGGCAGGCAAAGCACTACGCTCACAGGGGCATCAATGCGCTCATGTCATGTGACAAAGCGTTTCAGAATCCTTGCCACTCTGAGATGAGGGAACGAAAGTATGTACAGCAACACATCAGGATATGTACACATGGGGTTAAGACTGGACTGGGGTAAGGGCATCACAGGACAATAGACACTCCATCCTAACTTGTATCCCAATCCCAGGTCCGACCCTCTCAGTGGCTGGTGGGGGCGGGGGCTCAAACACAACCCATGCCCTGCTCAGTCCGGACCCTGAAACCCTGCCAATACGGGAGGTGTCCCGTCCAGCCACAGGCGAGTTCCTGGAAGCCAAGGAGCTCCAAGGCCAACCAACAGTGGCTCCCTATGCTCCCTTAACGGCAGGTTCCAACTCCTCTCTGAGCCAGAGAGATGGCCCCGCCATTATCACCCAGGAGTTGGTAGCTGAAAATGGGCTGTTTCAGCCCAAACTGAAATTAACTCAAAAATCTCCAAAATTGACCCCTCGTCTGGACCCGCCAGAGGTAGGGACGAGGCAACTGACCCTATGCCCTTCGAGTACGAACTTTCTGGAGTCCTCCCCCAACCTGGTTCCCTCTGAGGTCCCGGCATCAGGGCAACACGGATGAGTCAAGTGGGGTCATGATGCCAAAATCATCAAAATTGGCGTCATTCCCACGCGTGGCTCGCCCGGCCAAGGTAAGGGTAGGAGGCAGGACCTAGGACTTATATCTGAGTGTACAACTTGAATTTAGGTCCCGGCTCCCTATGGGCTTAGAGAAATGGGGTCATTTTGGCTGCTTGAAATGAGCCAAAATTCGGTGTGCTCCCAATAGTATATCTCCACGCCGGCTTGGAGATCGGATCCGCCATTCCATACGCGATCCGTCAGGAGTCCAACAAAGACTCCCATGCCCTTGGCTCTCAAAGATCTCCATGCCACTTGGCGTGGTAAAGATCCCAATTGGGTCCACAAATGCAAAAATTGCAAAATTGCCCACACCCACTTTGGGCTAGCGCCTTAACGAAGGTTGCTCCGCTTCGCCCACGTGGTGTGTGAACCATGGGGACCAATGTCCATATCACCCATGTCATATATGGTCCATTGGTCCAAGCGTCCGGCGTGCACGAAGGTTAGAACATGGTGCACGGCGGGCAGCAAAAGTGGAAAATTGCACAAAATGGCCAAAAATGCGCACACTCATGGTTAAGGCAAATGAGGCACATGCCCGACTCGGACCGGCGTGTGCCATAGAATTGGTATCAAGTCATGTTGGTCCAACATATCTTTTGGGCGTCGCCCAACTCCTCCGATATTGGGAATGGCAGGGTCGCCAAGTGAGCCCATGATTTGGGATAGTCCCAAATCGCCAATATGGCGGCCACGGTATGCCAAGCCTAAGAGGAGTTATTCGCGGGGTCCAAGATATGTTGGGCACCGAAGTATGTACCCTCATATCATACTTGGGTCATGATGTCAATTGAGCGCAACGTTGAGATACACGGTCGCCACTTGACATCATGACGGGCCAAAAATGGCAAAATTGGCACAAGCACACACAAAAGTGCCTTGAAAGGTGCATAATTATATTATAATATCTTCGGCTTGGATCGTGCAATCACTTAATCCTTCTACACACAATGACTTGACACCAATGACCTTCGATCCCACATATGTGCTCCACTTGGGGCGCCTTGAAAGGTTACGAGCGCTACTTCCCAAGTGGGCACATGAAAATATGGAAAATTGCAAAACACACACCTTGCTCCCAACGCATCGCTTCGGGATCACCCCATAAGCTTCCCTTCACGAAGGTTAGGCTTGCAATTGATCGTGGGGAGTATGGAGAAGGGGCTTGCACAATATGAGGTCCATTGGCGGGTTTGTCTTGGAGCGATGGACCCGCCAAATGGGCACGCAACACAACACAAGGCACATACTCCATATTGCCCAAAAAGGTAGCTCCCACCACGATATGTCATGCCCCTCCAAGGGCATAATTTTGTGTCAATCGCTCATAGGAACTCAAAGAGAGTTCCTATGCAACACCAACACTTGCGCGCTACACTCGAAAGTTATCTTAACGCACGCAATGTCATGGCCAAAGAGTTATAACGCAAACTCTACCCTCTTGACCATGATCCATTACACTAGCGCGCACGTGTGGAAACGCAAGGCATATAATGCTGCCTAAAATACGTCGGGAGTATTGTGAATACATCCCACGTTTCCTTATCGTCAATACTCGCAAGCGGCACGAGATATGACCCTCACAAGTGGCCTCACGAATCAACTTTGTTTTGCCCATATCTCTGAGTCAAATGGAGGGCAAGATAAAAGGAAAGTTGATTCGTGCATAGGGAAGCACGTAGGTCCACTCGAAAGAGGTCAAATCAAGTGCGGGGATGTCGAAGTCGAAAATTCGATTTCGACATCCTGAAAAATTCGGATTAAGGTTGCGAGTGTAAGATGTGAAAATTGCGGAAGCGTCCATGCAGTTCCTGAAGGCTTTGGAGCCTTCGTGACGGATTGCGTTAAAATTTCCATTATAAACAGTTAAACTGGCGGTTACGGTAAAGTCGCGATCCAACCGCCAGCAGTCAAAACAGTGAGTATCAGAACGGAAGCGTAAAAGTTGACGGAAACAATATGAAAAAAAAAACCCTGTTGATTCCTGATGTTCTGATATACAAATCTCCGCTGGCGGTGCATCGGTTGCCGATGCGGGGCTTTACGGCACGGAACGGAGCGTCAACGGGCGTCTTCCCTTCCGTACATGGGGTTAGTGGACCGGAGACCGGTTATATGCCGTAACCTAACTCTGGGTACCGCTTCACCCCCCTCCTTAGAGCAAACCCTGGGGGGGGCTCGATAACACCCAAGCATGGCAGCGGGTACCCAGGACCATCTCCTGGAGGGGGGGTGTCACATCTCACTTCAGGCTGATTCTGGGTTAGGCTGCCCATTCCAACGCATAGTAAAACAGGTATAATGCTGTAGATGTTAGTAATAATAGGTACAGTATCAAGTATCAAGTCCCGGGTCCTGGCGGCGATTGTTCGGCATCCAAAGGACCCGTTAACCCATACCAGGCGCACCGGGTGCCGGCTGCTACGGTCACCACCACAGTGGCAGTGGCATACACGGCCAACATAGGCGACACACGACGACCGAGGTGGTCCCACAAGTCGAGAGCGACCACAAAGATCCATCAGGCTACCCCAAGCTTCCCAAGGCCCGCCGACTGGGGAGAGTCCCCACGGGTCCTTCCTCGGGCGCACCATGTCAATATCCATACGACGCGAGTCCAGAGTGCCATAGTCGAACTCCTTAAGAACCCCAGATCTTAAGGGAGCTCCTCCTTAAGGGATCGGGCATCAAGGCCGTCTTTTCCCTCGCCCTACTGCCACGAGGGCCATACATGAGGGAGTCCTCATGCAGTGTGGGCGGAGGCGTCGACTCCTCAAACCACCAGTTTCCCAGGCAGACTGACCGAGGTCAGGAGCACCGGAGGCCGCCATCCGAATGCAAGTGCGTTTGCGAATCGGTAGGCTCACACTGGGACTGACAGTGGCGGACCGCTGGGAGTGTAGTCAGGCAACTGGGCTTCCCGCCTGGCGCCATCAGGATCTCCACATCACAGCGAATAGGGCAACACGGTATCACGGGCACTCAAACAGTAGAATATGTTCTGCGGTACTGGTCCGGGCTGGACCATATGTAAAAACATGTAAACGGCAACTCAGGGCGCCTCTGTATCCCGATTCGTGGTGAATAACAGTCCATCCCTCAGCGATGGGCTGATGACACTTAACATACAGATGCACATATCCTGGAGGGCAGAAAAACAAGCAATAATCTGGGTAAAGAGGCGTGTAAACACGCTCTGGACAGAGCGCCAAACCACGCCACGGTCAGGATAAGGCAATGCAGGAGGGTGGACAGGAAAACGCCTGAGTCCAGGCCATATATAGTCTGCAGACACACGTCGACTGGTCTGGATCCCGCAAATGCCATGGGACCAGACCACACACCAAAAATCGCAATGCCGATGACAGCGGCATCCGTTGCGCAACGTCGTATGGGCTTCAAGGCCCCAAGAGCTCAGAAAAATGAAGGTCAGTCGCCCTACCTGGTTTCCCAAGGATTCAGCAGGAGGGGAGTGACGAATAGAATTGAAGAGAGGGGCCATCCTCCTCTGGATTCAGCAGGGGGGGTATATGGCCACTCTGTCACCAAAAGATGGAAGAGAGCAAGCAAGTAAGGGACGATTCGTCGGCCTCACAAGCGCTCATAACACATCAGGGGAGAGCTCAGGGCGCTGATCAGGCACCCCTGGCTGCAATCGCCCGGGTGAGTGCTGCCAAGTCCGAAACATGGATCTTGGTGTTGTGCTTGCGGATGTACTCCATGAAGAGAGTATTGACCCGCGGCACGAACGAGGAGACGGGTTCCCAGGTGTCGTGGGACGGCCCATAGCCTCGCCAACGAACCTTGAACTCCAGACCTCCGGGTGCCGAGGCTTTCGGACGCTGAGCCAGGATCTTCTCGACTGTATAGTCGTCCTGCTCCGCATAATCGTCGTCCGAGTCAGCCTCATGCGCGGCGTAGCTCAGGGACACATGTTGGCCACGGAGGTCGGGTTCCCGCACACGGAGTTGACTCTCGTGGCGCTCCCGGAACTGTCCGTGACCTACCTTGATGCGGTAGGTGTCCTCACCAATCCTGCGGACCACCTCGCCGGGTGTGAACCAGGTCTTGGTGCGGTGGGTGCCCATAGGGCGGCGTCTGATTACCCACACCGGGTCTCCCACCCTGAACTTCTGCGCTGTCGAGCTCGGGGCGGACTTCTGACGCTCAGCATGCTCCTTCTCCAGCTGCTGGCGGATGTCCCGCGCCGTTTGCTCTTGCCGCGCGAAGAATTCCTTGGCATCCATAGCCATGCCATCACCAGACAAGGGAAGTCCCCTACCCAGGGGGTCCCTGCCGAACAGAATCTGGTGAGGGGACAAACCGCCCGGAGTGGGGGTGTCATGATGGGCCTTCAGAGCAGGCCACATCTCCTCAAACCAGTTCCGACGTGGATTGGTGATGTGGATCTTGCGCAGCTTCTCGAACAGCTGCCGTCCAGCCACTTCAGCACGGCCGTTAGACCGGCTGAGATAGGCGACGCTCTTGGCATGACGTATTCCCATGAGGGAACACATAGCCTTGAACCAGCCACCAGTAAACTGGGGACCTCGGTCACTGCAAATGGTGCGGGGGATGTCAAAGACGGTTAGCCCGTGACGAATCATCATGGCTGCCACTTCCCTGGCAAGCAACCCCTTTTTGCGTGCCGGAACGGCTACAACGTAGCCGCTGTGGCGGTCCACACAGAGAACCACACAGTCAAAGGTCTCCTTGCCAATGTGCACTTCGGGCATGGACAAGACGTCCATGGCCACGCTCTCCATGGGCTGGTCAGGAACCGGGGTCCATTGGGGTTCCCCCTTGACGTTCCGGTTGTCGGGATTGCAGGCCTGGCAGACCGAACAACCCTTCCTGACCTTCTTGATGGCGGTGTAGAGAACGATATGGTCGATCTCGAACCGGCGCTGCTTGTCAAGGGCTTGCTTCTTGACCCCTGGGTGCAGCATGTGGTGGTGCCAGGCTTCGCAAAGCTCGAGCACCCGGGACTCCGGTACTAGCAGCTTACCATTCCGGTAGAGCTTGCCATCTTCCTCGGTCAGCCCCTTTGGCCACTTCTGCCCGTCGTCAGGGTCGGTCACAGCCCTATACTCGGCCGCAAAGGCCTCAGACTTGGCGTAATCGTCGGTCCAGTCGTCCTGGAGGCAAGACTCTGGGAAGAGGTGCTTGTCGGACTCAGCTCCCTCAGGGGCAAGTACTCTGACCGCTCTGCTCACCCTCGTTGCGAGGGGGGCATCCGCGGCCATGACGACGAAGCATTTTGCACCCTCCTCCTCCATCAGGCGCTCCATCTCGATGATCCTCTTGGCTTCAGCGGTCTCAGCCTCATCGCCATGGGCAGAGATATCCTGCATGCCCTTGCTGGCGGGATAGGCCCACCTACTGAGACAGTCCGCCACGGTGTTATCCTTTCCAGGAATGTAAACAACCGTAAGGTCGAACTTGGCCAAGGTCTCATGCCATCTGGCCCGTCGGGAGGCGGGACCTGAGGGGGTGTCCACGTGCTCCTTGTGCCACGACTGCAGACTCTGATGGTCGGTGCAGACGGTGACGGGATGGAGGGCTATGTACCCAGCCCATTTCCTGAGAGCCATGACGATGGCATACGCCTCCTTTTCACGGGGCGTCCACGTCCGTCTCTGGCCTTCCGCCAGGACTCGGCTCCAGAAGGCCACGGGCACGTGCCTCCCGTCGTCAAGCACTTGCTCCAACACAGCGCCAATGGCGTAGTCGGAAGCGTCGGTGCGCAGGACGAACCCTCGGTCGGGATCCACGAGATGCAGACCCACTGCGGATAGCAGCGCCTGCTTCATCCCCTCAAAGGCACGGTCGGACTCAGCTGTCAAGACCAGAGCCTTCTTGGACCCCTTCTTGGTCTCCTCTCGGTTGCCCTTGAGCATGGTCGTCATGGGGGCTGCATACTCGGCATACATTTTGATATACCCCGAGTAGTAGTTGCAGAACCCCAGATACGCCCGTAGCTCAGAGACCGTCTTAGGCTTTTCCCAGTGCTCAATCGCAGCCACCTTGCCAGGTATGGGCTTACGCTGCCCGTTCCCGACCACGTGGCCAGCGAAGACCACCTCGCTTACCGCAATGGTGGCCTTGTCACTGCTGCCCGTGAGTTTGTGCCGAACCAGGAGGTCCAGCACTCGAGTGACGTCCCTCTCGTGTGCCTCCAGGAGCTCCTCGTAGCTCATACTGGGGTCCCCGGACGCGATGATCACGTCGTCCACGAAGGGGTCCGCACAGTCGCGCACCGGCTCAAGCAGGTTCTCCAGCATCCGCTGAAAACCCGCATTGCCGTTGGTAACGCCCATGGGCATCACCTTCCACTGGAGAGGTCCAAGTGGGGTGCTCATGGCTGTGCAGGCACGGGACTCCTCGGCGAGAGGCATCTGATGATAACCATGTTTCAGGTCAATCACCGTGAAGATCCTCCGCCGGTGTTGTTTTTGCAGCATGTCCTCAATGAGGGGCAGCGTATAGCTGTCCTGCTGCGTTTGGGCGTTCAGGCCGCGGTAGTCGACCACGAGCCGCCACTCACCGGCAACCTTCTTGGGGACGACGAAGCACGGAGAGGCCCATTCGGAGTGGCACGGCTCGAGCCAGCCTCTCTGGATGAAGTCACGGAGGATCTTCTCCATGGCCTCTTTCCTCTCGCCCCTCAGGGCAAACTCCCGGTGCCGATACACACGGGGGTCCTGCTTCAGTCGTATCTTGACCTCGCCATACGGTCCACGCACCGGTGGGGGAAACACAGGCTTACCGCTGAAGAAGGTATCACCATACTTCTGCTTCAGCCTGGCCCTCAATGCCTGGATCTTGGGGCAGTCATCGGACTCCGCCTTGGCGTTTCCGGGCACTTGAACCACGGAGCTTACTTGAGGGGTAGCTACTCCGCTCGCTTTCGGCTCAGGTGGTCTTCCCAGGTGGCCCAAAGGGCCATCTCTGGTCTTGCCTCGGAATAGATCGCCGTAGGTGGGTGGGTTACCCCCGATTGGCTCGTCCTGGCTGGATAGGTGGTCCAGCACCCTCTGAACGAAGGTGTTCCCGTCATAGGAACCAGAGACGATCGAGTCCACTTCCCACCAGGCTCTGTCCTGGCCTTTGCCCTCGCGCTGGTTTCCCCAGTCGTGAAAGGGCTGATCCATATACCCCTGAACCAGATCCCACTCCTCTTCAGTGAGGGGCTCTTCCGATTCCGATTCCTCGATGTCAACAGGGGGAACCGCAAAGCATTGCCTCCAAGGCTCCGCTATGATGCGGTTGACACACACGAAGTCCGTGGTGTCGGCCTGATCAAGGCCCCCATCCACATAGTGGAATTCCGTTGGCCATCTCTGGGGTGGCATGGGCTGTCCCTTAGCGTCCTGATAGACACTCTCTCCAGCCGGTAGGACGACCTTGTTTAAGGTCATGTTGGTCAATGAGGCTACCCAATGTCGGGTACTTTCCTCCTCGGTGCATCCCATAGGAACAACCAGCACTGCCTTGGAGCGGTCCTTGCGAATCTTCGCTATCGCTCTTGGAATGTCCCAACGGGGGCAATGGATCCACATCAATCCCTGATGCGGACCCCAGTGCTTCTTCCACGCGGAGTCCTGTGCGCTCCAGTACTTCTCACACACCCGCAGATGGGCGGAGGTTCCTGAAGAGAACGCATCCAGGGCCAGATCCGAAGCTCCCAAGTCCGCGACAACTCGGCTCGCCACTTCCGGCCTTACGCCGTACTCCTGGTTTGCGGAACCAGTTGGCTCAGTGTCCAGCGCGGCCACTTCGAGCTGATTGCGTTCGGGGTGGATCCATTGGCATTCCACATGGTGCTCATGTGACGAAAGCCACAAGAGTTGGTCGTCCTGGTACAGGGTCATGGAGGCCTGGGCCGGGAGGACGCCGGAGTCCGTCTCCATCATGAAGTCGTACCCAACGATCATGTCCCAGTCCATCTCGGCCTCGTAGAAGCGACCGTGCAGGAGGATTTCCTTGCCGAGGTCTGGGCGGCTCAGCTCACGATGGTTCACGAACTGCAGCCCAATGGCCGCTTCCTTCGTGCCTCCCACCATGTACTGGCCGTTCGCCACCTTCAGCCTGACAGGTTTCCGACTGTCGGTCAGACACTCTGGTGGAAGTAGGCCAGCCTTGACCAAGCTGACTTGAGCTCCCGTGTCGACCAACACGTCGAAAACCTTTTCCACTTCCCCGCATAGGGCACGGACCTTAAGATGCAACTGCCGCTCGCGACCGACATGGCGCACGGCGTGCAAACTCAGGATCTCTGGCCGTTCCAGAAGCTCCACAAGCGACTGGTGCAGGTCGTGGACAATGGGCTCAGGCCGCCCATCTGCAGCATCCAGCTGCGGTCCGGGTGATCCTCCGATACTCTCGGATAGATCCTGTAGTACATCAAACACATTCTTGGTCGCGAAAGACGGACGGGTGCAAGGGTTCGTGCCTTCACTTGGCCTCAAGCCGCCTCCGCGACTGGGCGCCGGACCGGGCCTTCCGCCCGCGGCAGTCCCCTTGTGCTTTTCGACTCCCGACTGGGATGGTTCGGCGCTTCCCACGTCACCGTCCTGCGACCGCCCTAGCTGGGGCCCTTGGCTGCAGGGGCTCCGCTAGGGGGCGTCGGTTGTGGAGGAAGGGGTGTTCTCCTCCGCATCAACCTCGTTGATGCCCTTCTTCCTTCCCCCTTTCTTACCCTTGTTCTTGTCCTTGTCCTTGTTCTGGTCATTCTGGTTGTTCTCCTTGTTCTTGTTGTCCGATCTGGGGACCCAGTTCCGCTTGATCTCCTGGATCTCCTTGGCCAATTCGGTCCCCACCGACGACATCAGCTTGGCCAGCTCGTCCTTGTCCACCTCCATCTTGGCTTCCCGGATACCCGCGGGCGCACGCTTTCTCGACCCGTGCGCCTTCTTGTAAGCCTCCGTGTCGGCCTTGTGGACGGGGCATGTTCGGTGGTCATGGTTGAAGCCTCGCTTCCTCCCATAACACACGAAACAGCCCTGAGGGTGAGCTCGTATGAACTCCCCAAAGGACAGCGGAGGGTCGCCAATGCGGCGAGGGTCCCTCTTCTCCTGCTTCCTCCAACCTTGCTGCAGGGGCTTCCAGTTTCCCGGCTTGCTCCCCGCGCTCAGGTTCTTGGCCACGAAGGCACACACGGCCACTTCGGCGGGCTCATCGTCGTCGTCATCGTCGACGAGAGTCTCATCGCCGCCGGCTCCCGCTGGGTCCATGGCAGCTTCCCCGCCAGGTCCCTCGCCAACATAGTTGACGTCGCGGTCACCGGGCCTCAACCCGCGGGTGTGGTGGAGGTTTCGGTACTCCTTGAGTACTTCCTCGCCAACCCACTCCAGGATCTCGTCGCAGCTCATCCGCGCCGGGATGGTCTGCAGACGGATGGTCTGGCAGCTCAACTCACAATCGTCAAGGCGCCACATCGCGGTCTTCTCGCGATCGCCCGAGACGGTGATGAGAAGAGCGTTCCGCAGGGAGTGCCGTTTGACATCCCGGGCCACGTTCTTCTTCGCCCAAGCCACCACGTTCGTATGATACTCCTTGGGGAGCATCATCTTGACCGTGTGGTTGGAATTGGCCCTCTTGGATTCCTCCTTGGTGACCCTCTTGATCCATGCTTCCGGCAGCATGGAGAGCAGGCGAGCCTGCTCGTCACCCTCGTTCCAATCCTCCACGTTGCGGCGGAAGAGGGTGTATTTCCCTCGGAAGTCTCGCCAATCTCGTAGGCGGATCTCCCGTCCATCATGCTCAAGCTTGATAGACTTCCAGCGCCTGGCAGCCACCTGCGGAGCGTCCACCCGCTCCTGCTCGTTGAGCCACTTCTTGGCTTCCTTGAGGGTCTTGATTCTCCCCTCCTTGGTCGCCACGAAGTATAGCTCGCCGAGCACTTCCGGCAGGCGGTACCTAAACCGTTTGAAGACATATCTCTCCGCATCCGCGGGAGGCAGGTCTTCAGTGACGGTCAGCCCCCAATCGTCCAGCTTCTCCAAGAAGCGGTCGAGGTTGAGGGGGTTGCCGTCGTACATGGGGGGCTTGATGTCCTTCAAGTCTTCCCACACGGCGGCGTCCGCGGCCTTAGAGACCATGAACGCCGGCCGCGAGGTCGACCGAGGTTCCCATCGGCCTCGCCCACGGACTCCCACGGCCGCCACGTCCATCTCCTCCATGGAATCCCTGTGGCTACGCCGCGGTTCCTCCACGTACGCTGAACCAAAATGTTCACGCCGTACTCTTTCCATGTACGCATCTTCATCACGGCGCCGGCGGCTGAGTTCAGCGGCCTCCCGTCGTACACCACGCGGCGGGCTGATGTCGAACTCCTCCAGGTCCAGATCCAGGTCCTCACCTTCACCAACATCCCATTCCACGTCTCCTCTGGGGACCTCATCCCTGAGTCCACCATAACGTCCACCAGCGATGGGGATAGGCTCCGGGGCTGGTGCGGGGCGTCGGGGGCGTACCGGTGCCCGCGGTGGAGCACGGCGGTTGCGGTACTCCGCGCTGAGCCACTCATCACGCCAATCCTCACTGCCACTGCCGGGCGGCACGCGCTCGTTGCGGCAGGCCGGCGCTGTGGTGAGAGGGGGCGCTGAGAGAGGGGGCACCGGCGCTGGGGCGACTCCTGGGGGCTCCGCTGGGGGCGTGGGGTCTGCCTGGACCTGGTCCGGGTCCCCAGCCGTCGTCCGACGAGCCAGACTCCAGGGGTGGGTGGTCGCTGCCGACGCTCCCACGGGCTTCCAGCGCGTCCAGCCTCTCCTGCAGGCCGCTGACGACGTTGGTCAGCGACTTGGTCTCGGCCCTGGCGATGTCCAGCTCCTTCTGCGCGCGCGCGGCAACCCTGGAGATGCGAGCCATCTCGCCCTTGCCCGTGTCTACCTCCAGCTCGAGCAACTGGACTCTCCTGCGGAGGTAGACGATCCACCGCCAGGTGGTATCCGGGTCGCCGTTCCCTGTTGGGTCGTCGGGGTCCCCAGGGGGTCCTCCAGGAGGGCCTCCGCCGGGTCCGCCCGGTCCAGGGGGTCCTCCCCCGCCCGGTGGTCCGCCTCCAGGGGGTCCACTCGGTGGGCGTCCTCCAGGGGGTCCTGATGGTCCTCCGCCAGGGGGTCCCGGTGGGTCTCCGCCGGGTCGCCTCGGTGGGTCCGAGGATGGGCGCCTCCTGGTGATGCCGAAGTCCATGTCGTCATCCTCGTCCATGTCGCCCCACCTGGGCGTCTCGGTCACGGAGGACTCCGAGCTCCGGTAGGGAGGAGGGAGATCATCATCCTCACCTTCCGGTTCCATGGGGACGTCTCCGCCGCCTCCGCCCGTCCAAGCCACCACTTGGCGATGTCGGCGGCCTCGTTCATCCCCGTCACTGGCGGTGAAGAAGGGGTCACTGTCGTGGGGGTGTCCACCCGCTGGCCTCCGCGGCCTCTCGGGGGTCTTCCCCTTGCCCTTCCTCCGTCGACGGGCGGTGGTGCCACTGCTCCATCTGCTGCCCGTGTCCGCCTCATCCAGCGTCATCCTGGAGGAGGCGTCCCCTTCGAAAAGCTTTCGAAGGGTCTCCACTCGTGATCCTCCCGGGGGAGTCTCGCGGCGGAGTTTGGCCTCTGCCTCCTCCATTGCGGCGGCGGTGGTTGCGGCAGCTCGCGCTTCGGCTTCTTCCCGAGCACGAGCCGCCTCGGCTTCCCGGGCCTGCTGCAGCCGCGCCTTCTGCGCTTCCAACGCTGCCAGCTCCGCCTCCGTCTTGGCCTTCTCCTCAGCGACCTTCCGTCGCGCGGCCTCGATGGCTTCCTTCTTGGCGGCGTCCTCCTGGGCCTTAGCCGTCGCTTCGGCATGGGCCCTTTCCTCCGCCTCCTTCTTTGCCCTCTCTTGGGCAAGCGCCTCTTCCAGCGCCTTCACCTCGGCCTCCTTGCAGGCAATGGCCTCCTGCGTCCGGCGGGCTTCCTCGTCGGTTGCCCTGATCCGGGCAGCCACTGCCTCATGGGCGGCCGCAGCCGTGAGACCGGCCGCGATGGCTGCCACTTTCGAGGCGTGGTAGTCCATGCCTCTGCCCCACTCGGTGGCCTCCTCATGGGCGATGCCGACGGCGCCCTCCACGGCAGCGTCCTGCTGCGTGGCCCGTTGCCGGGCAACCCGAAGGTTGCAGGGCACCCTGCAGACGCGCTCACAGGCGCGCGCCACGTCCCGTTGGGCGGGAGCGGCGCTGCTGCTGGAGCTGGCCTGGTCGGCGGGCATCCTCCCGCGGTGGGCCGACTCCACGTCGCTGCTGGGGCCTGCTGGGGCCTGCTGGGGCCTCAGGAGCAGCCGACGGGGCTTGGCCTGGGTCTGCTTGGCGACTTCCATGAAGTCACCAAGGGTGGCGTGGCCGGGGTGATGACCACCATTGGCCCGTTGGGGACTGGGGGCTGGGGTTCCGCCCTTGGCGCCTTGGGCGGCTTCGGCGGCCAGGGACTCCTGGTACTCCCGCCACTTCCGCTCCCGCTTCCTGTCCCCGGCGGACCGCCTCTCCTTCCCCGGAGACGCGCTGCTGCTGCCCTGCAGCCTGCGCTCGCTCCCCGGCTCCGGGAAGTTCTTCTCGATCACGTCCCACAGGGAGACGTTGATGGAGGCGCCTGACGGGTACACGTTGGGCTCCTCGTCCTCCTCAATCCCGTCGGGGCGCAGGCCTTCGCCAGGCCTGTCCGGCCGGGTCCACGTCCTCCAGCGCCTCTGCTGGTGGCGGTACTCGTACCCTTCCGCCCGCAGCCAGTCCTCCACGGCCTGCAGGCGGTCGGGGGCGATGTCCGTGCGGAGCTCGAAGCTCCTGGGCATGCCGCCTTCGCACTGGGGGTGGCTGTGGCGGTAGTGCTGGTCCCAAACCAACCCACGCAGCAGGCGTGCTGCATGGGGGTGGGGCCGCGGCCACGTCCTGCCCGCTTCCTGCCAATTCACCATGGCAGCGGGGGCGTAGTTGGTCTTGAGGTCCTTGATGTGCACTTGTTCAACTCAACGAACTGGTTGTGGTTGTTGAGGCGGGTGCTGCAGCACTGGATTGGAAGTGCGGCTGGTGCTGGTCAGCCGGTGGTTATGGAGGTGGTTGACGCGGCCTTGCTGGTTGGCCGATGGGACTCCGGGTCGGCCGATGGGGCTGATGCAGGAGTTCTGGTCTGTGCACCTCTTTCACGGTTGCTGCGCGTTCAGGGCGATGCTCTGGACGGCGCTGCGGGCTCCGTGACGAACTCGGTGCTGTCGCTGAGTCGCGCTGCGAGCTGCTGCGCTGCGCTGCGAGACGCTGCGCTGCGCTGCGAGCTGCGAGCTGCGCCGCGCTGCTCGGGGTTGGTGGCCCCGAGTAGCACGCGAGGGTTGGGTAACCCCGCGGCGGTGAAACGCTTTTGACGCGTTCCCGTGGGGGGCCGGCCACGGGACGCTGCGGGACACGCGCAAGTGAGCAGGCAGGCAAAGCACTACGCTCACAGGGGCATCAATGCGCTCATGTCATGTGACAAAGCGTTTCAGAATCCTTGCCACTCTGAGATGAGGGAACGAAAGTATGTACAGCAACACATCAGGATATGTACACATGGGGTTAAGACTGGACTGGGGTAAGTGCATCACAGGACAATAGACACTCTATCCTAACTTGTATCCCAATCCTAGGTCCGACCCTCTCAGTGGCTGGTGGGGGCGGGGGCTCAAACACAACCCATGCCCTGCTCAGTCCGGACCCTGAAACCCTGCCAAAAGGGGAGGTGTCCCGCCCAACCACAGGCGAGTTCCTGGAAGCCAAGGCGCTCCAAGGCCAACCGACAGTGGCTCCCTATGCTCCCTTAACGGCAGGTTCCAACTCCCCTCTGAGCCAGAGATATGGCCCCGCCATTATCACCCAGGAGTTGGTAGCTGAAAATGGGCTGTTTCAGCCCAAACTGAAATTAACTCAAAAATCTCCAAAATTGACCCCTCGTTTGGACCCGCCAGAGGTAGGGACGAGGCAACTGACCCTATGCCCTTCGAGTACGAACTCCCTGGAGCCCTCACCCAACCTGGTTCCCTCTGACGTCCCGGCATCAGGGCAACACGGATGAGTCAAGTGGGGTCATGATGCCAAAATCATCAAAATTGGCGTCATTCCCACGCGTGGCCCGCCCGGCCAAGGTAAGGCCAATGACTCACAGGGTAGGAGGCAGGACCTAGGACTCATATCTGAGTGTACAACTTAAATTTAGGTCCGGGCTCCCTATGGGCTTAGAGAAATGGGGTCATTTTGGCTGCTTGAAATGAGCCAAAATTCGGTGTGCTCCCAATAGTATATCTCCACGCCGGCTTGGAGATCGGATCCGCCATTCCATACGCGATCCATCAGGAGTCCAACAGAGACTCCCATGCCCTTGGCTCTCATAGATCTCCATGCCACTTGGCGTGGTAAAGATCCCAATTGGGTCCACAAATGCCAAAATTGCAAAATTGCGCACACTCACTTTGGGCTAGCGCCTTAACGAAGGTTGCTCCGCTTCGCCCACGTGGTGTGTGAACCATGGGGACCAATGTCCATATCACCCATGTCATATATGGTCCATTGGTCCAAGCGTCCGGCGTGCACGAAGGTTAGAACATGGTGCACGGCGGGCAGCAAAAGTGGAAAATTGCACAAAATGGCCAAAAATGCGCACACTCATGGTTAAGGCAAATGAGGCACATGCCCGACTCGGACCGGCGTGTGCCATAGGATTGGTATCAAGTCATGTTGGTCAAACATATCTTTTGGGCGTCGCCCAACTCCTCCGATATTGGGAATGGCAGGGTCGCCAAGTGAGCCCATGATTTGGGATAGTCCCAAATCGCCAACATGGCGGCCACGGTATGCCAAGCCTAAGAGGAGTTATTCGTGGGGTCCAAGATATGTTGGGCACCGAAGTATGTACCCCCATATCATACTTGGGTCATGATGTCAATTGAGCGCAACGTTGAGATACACGGTCGCCACTTGACATCATGACGGGCCAAAAATGGCAAAATTGGCACAAGCACACACAAAAGTGCCTTGAAAGGTGCATAATTATATTATAATATCTTCAGCTTGGATCGTGCAATCACTTAATCCTTCTACACACAATGACTTGACACCAATGACCTTCGATCCCACATATGTGCTCCACTTGAGGCGCCTTGAAAGGTTACGAGCGCTACTTCCCAAGTGGGCACATGAAAATATGGAAAATTGCAAAACACACACCTTGCTCCCAACGCATCGCTTCGGGATCACCCCAAAAAATTCCCTTCACGAAGGTTAGGCTTGCAATTGATCGTGGGGAGTATGGAAGAGGGGCTTGCACAATATGAGGTCCATTGGCGGGTTTGTCTTGGAGCGATGGACCCGCCAAATGGGCACGCAACACAACACAAGGCACATACTCCATATTGCCCAAAAAGGTAGCTCCCACCACGATATGTCATGCCCCTCCAAGGGCATAAATTTGTGTCAATCGCTCATAGGAACTCAAGGAGAGTTCCTATGCAACACCAACACTTGCGCGCTACACTCGAAAGTTATCTTAACGCACGCAATGTCATGGCCAAAGAGTTATAACGCAAACTCTACCCTCTTGACCATGATCCATTACACTAGCGCGCACGTGTGGAAACGCAAGGCATATAATGCTTCCTAAAATACGTCGGGAGTATCGTGAATACATCCCACGTTTCCTTATCGTCAATACTCGCAAGCGGCACGAGATATGACCCTCACAAGTGGCCTCACGAATCAACTTTGTTTTGCCCATATCTCTGAGTCAAATGGAGGGCAAGATAAAAGGAAAGTTGATTCGTGCATAGGGAAGCACGTAGGTCCACTCGAAAGAGGTCAAATCAAGTGCGGGGATGTCAAAGTCGAAAATCCGATTTCGACATCCTGAAAAATTCGGATTAAGGTTGCGAGTGTAAGATGTGAAAATTGCGGAAGCGTCCATGCAGTTCCTGAAGGCTTTGGAGCCTTCGTGACGGATTGCGTTAAAATTTCCATTGTAAACAGTTAAACTGGCGGTTACGGTAAAGTCGCGATCCAACCGCCAGCAGTCAAAACAGTGAGTATCAGAACGGAAGCATAAAAGTTGACGGAAACAATATGAAAATAAAACCCTGTTGATTCCTGATGTTCTGATATACAAATCTCCGCTGGCGGTGCATCGGTTGCCGATGCGGGGCTTTACGGCACGAAACGGAGCGTCAACGGGCGTCTTCCATTTCGTACATGGGGTTAGTGGACCGGAGACCGGTTATATGCCGTAACCTAGCCATGGGGTTCTGGGTACCGCTTCACTATGATGGTCCCACCTACTTCAACTTCCACATTTCCATCGAACCCTATGCCAACGCCACACGTCACACCGATGCCGACCCCAGCTGCGGCGTTCACGGCTTCGACCGTGGCAGAAGCGATGAATCTCGATGCAATTGCCAAGCTTCGAGAAGAGTTACATGCCTACATTGGTGAACGGTTCGGACGTCAACATGGCGGACGCCAAGATGGTCGAGAAAGCAGACGTTGCTACAACTGTCGCGAACAAGGACACTTGGCACGCGACTGTCCAAAAGGTCGACCGCCATCCCGAGGACGAGAACGCCGGGAATCACGGTCGAACACGCCGAAACGAGATCAAAGTCGAGACAGCAAGGGACGGTTTCGATCCCGCTCCAAGAGCAGAGAAAGGCCTACAACGGCTTAGAAAACAATTCCGAAGACCTGGTGGCGGACGTCCTCGAGAAGAGCTGAACACCACCACCAGCACCAAAAAACCCAAAAAGAATTCGACGCTTGGAGGTGTCACTGTCGAAGGAACTGAACCTGAGCACGCGTCTCTGTTCACGGTTCGAGGGCGCATTTGCGCATGTCGTGAAGACTCCTTCGACTCCAGCGTGGAACTGTTGGTCGACTGTGGAGCGACTAGTGACTTTATGTCGATGCAAACGGCAAAGAGGGCGCGACTTCCCCTCTATAAACTGAGAAACCCTGGACATGTCTTGACAGCAGGAGGTGTCCAAGTCGAAGTACGGTACTACACACGAGCTTATGTTCGAGTTGGAGAGCTTGTATTTCGTCATCACTTCAAGGTCTTCGAGATTTTGCCGGATGTAGTGCTTGGACTACCATGGCTTCGAAGCTACAATCCAACTGTCAACTGGAAGGAGCGATACGCCGACATCCAACATGGTTCGATTTCGTACCGGTTGTCTTTTGGCGAATCACGACATTCCACCCAGCTACAGTTTCAAGCAGCTTCAAAGCTGGACCTTCTTTCGATACTTTCATCCAGTTCCTCGAAAGCGAGTCCGGTTGGGAATCCTACCCCACATGCCAACGAACACCCTGACCTACACTCGTCGACACACGTTCAGCGCAGTACTGACACGTACGATGAGTCCGAAACGGAAGATGGTATCACCGATGAGGAGTGCAGCGATATGGAGATTGAGTACATTTCGTTGCCAAAACTCAAAAGAGAGATCCGTCGATCTGATCTCACGGGAGATCAAGTATTTCTGTGTTGCATGCCTCGACCAGCAGTGCCGGTCGATGAAATGTATAAGATGCAAGCCAGCGATGGCAATGATGACGGGCTTGACCCTGTTCGACGCAAACTACCGAGTCGATTACACAAGTGGGCGGACCTCTACGACCGGGAGAAGGCGGAATATGGAGACCTACCTCTGCATCCACCTGGAAGAGACCATCGAATACGCCTCGATTCGGAAGAAAATCCACCGTGGGTACACCCTTACAAAATGGATCCGAGCCAACTAGATGAACTTCGACGACAATTGGACAAGTTGCATCGATCTGGTCGCATCAGACCTTCCTCGAGTCCATACGGAGCGGGTTGCCTACTGGTGAAGAAAGCGAATGGTAAATGGCGTATGTGCGTCGACTACCGAGCGTTGAATACACGAACTGTACGAGATCGATATCCTTTGCCATCAATCCAATCCATCTTGAGTACACTGGGGGGTTCCACCGTATTCTCAAAGATTGACCTTGTTAGTGGGTTCCACCAGATCCGAATTCAAGACGAAGATATCGAGAAAACCGCCTTCAACACACAATTTGGCGCCTTCGAGTGGGTTGTTATGCCCTTTGGCCTCTGCAATGCACCGTCGACGTTCCAACGCGCCGTGAATGATGTCCTGCGAGACCACTTGGGGATCTTTGTATGGGTGTACATTGACGACATCCTCGTCTTCTCGAAGGATGCGGACGAACACCAACGACACCTCGACCTGGTACATGACCTACTCCGTGAGCACCAGCTCTTCCCCTGCATCGATAAATCCACATTCTTTCAGAGTCGAGTGCCCTTCTGCGGATACATCATCGACCAAGATGGAGTACACATGGACCCCAAAAAGATCAAGGTCATTCGAGGTTTGCCTCCACCAACTACGGTTCATGAAGTTCGACAGTTCATTGGATTGTGTGGATTTTACCAGCAGTTTGTCGAAGGGTTCCAAGCTGTCGCAGCCCCTCTGACTGCAATGTTTAAGGCAGATTTCGAGTGGGAATGGACGGCCGTCCACCAAGCTTCCTTCGACAAGCTGAAGCAGGCGATGATCAGCGCGACACATCTCAGTGCTATCGACCCCCGACAGCCGTATCACCTGTACACAGACGCTTCGAAAGACTGCGTGGGTGCTACGCTGGCGCAACGATGTGCGCATGGGAAGTACAAGGGACATCTTCGACCTATTGCCTTCATGTCGCGGAAAATGCAGCCTGCCGAAACTCGATACCCGATTCGAGAACAGGAGTTGTTGGCCATCGTATTAGCCTTGAAACAATGGTTTCACCTACTTCGAGGACCGCAGCAGGTGCACGTGCACACTGACCACGAAAGTCTTCGATATCTCAAGACCTGTCCTCGACCGCTGACACCACGGCAAGCACGATGGTCCCAATTCCTCGAGGAATACAACCTGACGTTGTGGTACGTGCCGGGCCTCGAGAACCCTGCGGCAGATGCCTGCTCTCGTTTAACTCCGCGGCAGTTGATGGAGATCGAAAATGCTACACGTACACGGGCTTTCGCAATTCCCCTGGTCGAAGACTGGGCTTCACTGGAAGGAGAACCTGTCGATGAGTTCCTACATGTACTTGAAGACACATTCTCTCATGACGAGGTGTGGCCCCAGCCGTACGACCACCTGTACGTTTTACTACGAAGCGGACGCTCCGTGGGGAAGGAACTTGACGCAGATGAGCTTGCGGAACCAGCCCTCCAATTCGACACCGAACCCGCCGTCGAGCCGGAGGACCTGGAGCCGCGACCGTCGAGCGCGACAACTGCGGAGCCGGAGGACCTGAGACTGGATCCAGCACCATCGGACGAGATCATGGCTGAGATACCACACCAACCAAACATGCATCTCGATGAGCCTGGCAATGAGCCAGACACGTCTATTGACACCGACGACCTCCCCGATGTAAGCATGGATCGCCCCCTTCGAGTCACCTTTGGCAATGAACTTCGATACGCACCGACCATGGCGGAACTGATTCGCTGTCGACGTCACCGTGACGGCACGTTGCAATCGGTTCCCTTGCCGAAAGTTGGGCCGAACACGCCGTACCCTTCGAGTCTTAAGGGTACACACCGCCGAGTACATCGACATTATCAGTGCAAGGACTTGACTTCGACAGCTGTGTGGGCGACAGCCTATCGGGAGGACCCCGGACGAAACACATCTACGAAGTCGCAATTCGAAGCCCTGCGGCACGACACCAGCTTCGAGATGCCAAGTTATCCTTCGATGATGGCAAATTCTTCCATTTGTCGATGATGGGCAAACGTGTGCTTGTCCCCCGAACGCTGGTTACGTCGATTGTGGCTATGTATCACGAGTCGGAGTTCTATGGCCACTCAGGAGTCCTTCGAACCATGGCCCTGATTAAGCGCGACTATGTGTCTTCACACCTACGACACTATGTCGAGCGATACATACTAAGTTGCGATGTCTGTCAAGCGGCGAAATCAAGACGAGTCGACACCGCCAGAGTCCCAAGACCCTTGCCGGTGCCCGACACCAAATGGCACAGTGTGTCCGTCGATTGGGTTTCCGGATTGCCGCCGACCACAAGGGGCCATGATGCCATCATCACTGTAGTCGACCGATTCTCCAAGCGTGGAATGTTCATCCCTTGTTGCAAGGATATGACAGCCGACGACCTCATCTATGTGTTCCTACGTGAGGTTATTCGATTGAAAGGATGCCCTCGACAAATTGTTTCTGACCGAGACAAGCTGTTCGAGTCTCAGGCGTGGAAGGAGTTGGCCCAGCGCTTCAAGATTGAGATGCATCAAACAGTGGCCAACCGCCCTCGAGGCAATGGCCTGGCGGAGCGCAGTAATCAGTCCATCCTTCAGCGCCTGCGTACACACGGCATCTTCGGCAACAACGAGTGGGATGTCGACCTCCTGTTCGCCGAAATCCAGTTCAACAACCTGACATCCAATAGTCTTCGACTATCCCCGTTCGAGATAGATGAAGGACGAACACCCCTTTTTCCATTGGATTTTCCCCGAATGACTTCTCATGCACATGAACCATCGACCGTGAATGATTACATGCAACGAGCGGAACGTACCTCCGATTCTGTGCGTGCAATGCTTGCCGAGGAACGTCGACGCCAGATGCATGTGGTCCTGCAAATGGACCGACACGTTCGAGTGCCTGAAGTCGGTGAACGATGGTGGGTGTTGGTGCCTGAATATCGACATAAAGGGAAACTCAATGTTGTCTGGTGCGGCCCTTACAAAATACTCGAGGTACTGAACAAGGGCGAGAATGTCCAACTGGACATCCCTGCCCCCTTCGATGGGTTGCGAGTTTTCAATCGAGACAGCATAAAACCCTACGTCCATCGAGAGGGACAGCCGGTGTGGGAGTTTCCGATGCCCCCTGTCAAAACTGGAGAATCTCCTCGACTTGTCAAAATTGTGGCTAGACGTCGAGTGGGATCTAAAAAGCGCCGCACATTCCTGTACCGTTGTGAATGGGATGACGACACATGGTCTTGGGAGTCGAGCAAGGCTCTAGAAGAGGATCCTGTGTACCTTGAGTTCCTTCGACTCCACCCTGAGTAACTGAGTAAAACCCTTACTCTTCTCTGCAGCGTGGTTTTTCGAAAAACTCATGCGAGGTTCCGGGTCGAGCACCGGAGCCTCCGCCTATGGTACTACATCCCGAACGCCCCGAGCTTCCTCTCGACCTCCGCCTTCTCGAGCGACATCGTCGAACGTCATCGATGTTGACGCGATTGAACCCCCAGCGAGGACGACTTCAACTGGCCGCTGCTTGTCGGTAGCATCAGCGCCAACTCGTCCGAATCGACCTCTCGATCCATTCGAACCGCCGCACTACAGCCAGTCGGCATATGCTGGGAGCTCGAAAGGAAAAGGAGGCCCGTCGAAAGGAGGCAAGGGAGGTGTGTTCCCTCGCGGGAAATTTGCGGGAATAGCGCCGAGTGGACGACCCATCATAACAGGAGGCGCCGAAGGCTTGGAATGGCTCGAGATAGCCCTGGCCAGCTTGCCTGTTCTGGAACCGACGAAGGGAGGGACTCCACCCGACATGCCGCCGGAACTCTGTAAGCTGTACGGGCCCCCTCCCCCGGTCGATGCAGAATACTTTCGAGAGCAGTGCTCAAGCCCTGACTGGTTCGATTCTGATGATGAAGATCTTGCTTGCTACACGGGGTACGACGACTGATCTTCCTTCTTCTGTTCAGCGCCCGGATGGGTCGACAGTTCTTGGACATCGAGGCCGAACACCTGGACATCGAGGTCATCCAGAGAGGATCCGAGTACCGGAGAGCCGAAAGTCGAAGACGACTGGGTCGACCAATCCTGGCATTCGAATGCCCCGAAAACACAAGCTTCTACTCGAACGAACCAATCCGACTCCTACTACCACGACGCCGACTCCTATTACCACGACGATAACTACAACTACGACGCTGAATCCTGGCCACTCGAGTCCGACGACGAAGCAGAATATCCTTACGAACCCGCGCGGTCGACAGCAACACCCAGCTACGATTCTGTGCCGGTGCCGGAGTCGAAATGGCAGCCCTACAACATGCCGCAGTACAATCATGAAATCGAGACCATCGACGAACTTCGACACTTGGGAACGTTCGGATTGAAGCCACCCTATCGATTTGGGACACATGAAGATGATCCGATGAAGACGGAGTACACTAAGCTCGAACCATCGGTGCTCACTATTGCGTCGAGTACCATGGCTGGTCTTCGAAAGCCGCACACGTTCCTGAGCGAGAAACACTATGAAGTCGTGTCGAACGCAAATGCCGCCATTGTCGAGTTGGGCAAGACCATCTGCATCGACAGTTGGGGTCGAACCGCACCATTCCTGTACGAAATGGCTCGAAGTGCCCCTGACACGTCTTTCGATGAACATGGAAACCTTGGTGGTAAGCCAGGATACCAATGGTATACGAAAATCAAATTGGCTTGTCAAAACTTTCGAACAGCCCTCATGAAATGGCGACATTATGATGAAGAGCTCGATTATGGATTCTGACAAGACCTCACCGAACATACCCTGCCGAGTCAAATTGCTCGACTCAACCGCATGCATCGAGAGATCTCGGGTATCGACGACCTGATAAACGTTGCGGATGGGATCGACCTGATCTTCAAGTATCGACGCTTCTGGACCCACGAAAAGATGAGACGAGAAGCCCCCGTTGCAGTTTCGATTATGGGAGTTATCCGTGATCTTCAAAAGGTTTGCCAATCGAACGACTGGCTCTTCGAAGATCGAGCCCCCTTCCTTGCGTACAAAGTCGATTTGCTTCTTCGCCGACACCAACTGCGTGGCCTTCGAGGCACCTCTCGACTTGGGCATAAAAGATATGGATGCGCTCCTCATCGAACACAGGACCTTGCGGTCCAGCTCCACGAATACTTTCGAATCGGAGAACAGGTCGAACCTTACGTGTACAACGCAGTCGCACCAGGCGCCCCCATCGACCTTGTCCAGTTGGCGACGATCTACCAGACTGGACCCGGACGACTCGGGTACCACGACTTCGATAGGGCAATCCGACGAGTTGCTGCCCTTCACTCATCGAATGAAGAGTATGTCAATATTTTCCCTTTCGTGGATGCCCCCGATTTGGTTCGACGCCTGGGTACCTCGACGTACCTCATGTCCCCCTACGAGGCCGGATACCAAGATGGACAACGTTGCCGTCGGACGGTCAAGTTTCGAAGGGACGTCTATGCTGACGAACGGGAGGAGATCGAGAAGACCGACTCGCCTGCGAGCGACCCGTTCCACCCGGACCCCCTCGATCTCCGGTTCTTGTCGATGGAGTCGAATGCCTATCAGCACCACTTCGACATTCCGTTCTTCAAGTACCTCACGCCGATCCAGGAAGACTTTAAGGCTGCACATCGACGCAAGGTCAGCTGCTGAGACCAAGTCCTCGAAGCGGTCATTGTCGACACGGCTTCGAGCCTTGTGACTGCAGAAGCGGTTCGATTCGCTCTACAGAGTTCCCTCGCTGACGGCCACTATGTCCATCAACACCTCGGTCGACTCCAAGAAGAAGGTTCTCGAACCGACACGCTTGAGATCGTCGACCGATATGCCCTCGGCCCTGAAAAGGACGACATCAGCGCCGTCATTGTCGTACGACGACTTTCGATTGCCGACACGCCGTGGTGGCGGGTCGATACGCGAACTGGTCAGTTCTACCACAGCATGGCCGCTGGTACTGGTTCGAAGGAAACCTATCGGTGGTCTACTGGTCGACATGACGGATACTCCTTCGAGGTCACCAATCGGGCCGATCTGTGGAGTGAGGACGCTTGAAAACCGTCGAGCCTCTGGGATTTCTATTCGACCAGGGCACAAACACTGGGACCTGGACAATTTCGAGCGCTTGCCCGTGAACATGTCTTCGTATTCCAGTACAAGTGTCCCGTCGATGACCGACCTGGTGATCCCAACCTTCGATTGCTGAACCATCGATCTTGTATCCTGATTCAGAAGCGTGCCCTCGACAGGGATATCCGTCGACACTATACGGGTCATGACACCTTCAAGTTCATGGCTGGCGTCGAGACACTGAAGGAAGTGCATGAACTATGTCGGCTTCCCGTGGATCGTTCGTACACGTACACGTGGGGCAGGGACTGCTGATTCGACATGTCTGGATGCCAAGTAATGGCTGATTCGACATGTCTGGATGCCAAGTAATGGCTTATTCGACAGTCTGGATGCCATTAATGGTATCGAATGCCTCCATATGCCTGTCGAGCTGACAGATGTACAGGCCTGTTGGTTTGCTGAGCATCCAGCTTCGATGCTATGGTATGTTATGGTTTGACGTGCCCACAGCCTTGCTGCGGGTACAGGGCCCGTGCAGTGTGCCTGGCGAGGTTGTCTTCTGCAGCTTACGCCGAAGGCCGCAGCCGTGGCAAAGTCGAACACGGCGTGTGAATGAGGCGCTGACGACGGGTGTCACATGACTGCACCTCGGTGTGTGATCTCGACCAGAATTGGTCCACTGTTTCGACCAGAATTGGTCCACTGTTTCGACCAGGATTGGTCCACTGTTATGCTTCTGTAGCCAGCACATGTCGAGGCCCAAAAATTTTTTTTTCTGTCTGGGCCTGCTCTCATTCGACATTGTGACGCCCGCCCAGGTGGGTGAGACCTCTTCGAGGTCTCAACGGGGGGGTAGTGTTATGGCTTCGAACAGCAGCAGCGCAACAGCGCAGCGCAACAGCGCAACAGCGCGCAAATCGCAAGTCGCAGTCGCAATCGCGCTGACAGTCTGTGAATAATAAAGACGCATCGAATGCCAACTGTGAATGAGCGCTGTAAGATACTTCGATCTTTGAACAGGGTTTATGTCTTCGAGATTGTGTTATTATTGGTGCCCCGTCTAAAGATCCTGCGAGGTTTGTCGATTGGGATTTTGGATTTCGGAGTTTGAGAAACAAAGAGGCACAGGAGTGCAGTCGAGTTCCCAAGAAACAAACCACAACAGTGTTGGCACTGGTTGAAATGTGTTTTGAGGGCATGGGGGCAGTTGCAAAGGGGGTTTGAGGTGTTGGCACTGGGTGAAATGTTCTTTGAGGGCGTGGGAGCAGTTGCAAAGGGGGTTTCACGTGTTGGCACTGGGTGAAATGTGTTTTACGGGCATGGGGGCAGTTGAAAAGGGGGCTTGAGGTGTTGGCACCGGGTGAAATGTGTTTTGAGGGCATGGGGGCAGTTGCAAAGGGGGTTTGAGATGTTGGCACTGGGTGAAATGTGTTTTGAGGGCATGGGGGCAGTTGAAAAGGGGGTTTGAGGTGTTGGCACTGGGTGAAATGTGTTTTGAGGGCATGGGGGCAGTTGCAAAGGGGGTTTCAGGTGTTGGCGCGGGGTGAAATGTGTTTTGCCGGCATGGGGGCAGATGAAAAGGGGGTTTCACGTGTTGGCACTGGGTGAAATGTGTTTTGAGGGCATGGGGGCAGATGAAAAGGGGGTTTCAGGTGTTGGCACTGGGTGAAATGTGTTTTCAGGGCATGGGGGCAGTTGAAAAGGGGCTTCAGGTGTTGGCACTGGGTGAAGTGTGTTTTGAGGGCATGGGGTCAGTTGCAAAGGGGGTTTGAGGTGTTGGCACTTGGTGAAATATGTTTTGAGGGCATGGGGGCAGTTGAAAAGGGGTTTGAGGTGTTGGCACTGGGTGAAATGTGTTTTGAGGGCATGGGGGCAGTTGCAAAGGGGGTTTGAGGTGTTGGCACTGGGTGAAATGTGTTTTGAGGGCATGGGGGCAGTTGCAAAGGGGGTTTGAGGTGTTGGCGCTGGGTGAAAAGTGTTTTGAGGGCATGGGGGCAGTTGCAAAGGGGGTTTCACGTGTTGGCACTGGGTGAAATGTGTTTTACGGGCATGGGTGCAGTTGAAAAGGGGGCTTGAGGTGTTGGCACGGGGTGAAATGTGTTTTGAGGGCATGGGGGCAGTTGCAAAGGGGGTTTGAGATGTTGGCACTGGGTGAAATGTGTTTTGAGGGCATGGGGGCAGTTGAAAAGGGGGTTTGAGGTGTTGGCACTGGGTGAAGTGTGGTTTGAGGGCATGGGGGCAGTTGAAAAGGGGGTTGGAGATGTTGGCACTGGGTGAAATAGGTTTTGAGGGCATGGGGTCAGTTGCAAAGGGGGTTTCAGGTGTTGGCACTGGGTGAAATGTGTTTTGAGGGCATGGGGGCAGTTGAAAAGGGGGTTTGAGGTGTTGGCACTGGGTGAAATGTGTGTTGAGAGCATGGGGGCAGTTGAAAAGGGGCTTGAGGTGTTGGCACTGGGTGAAGTGTGTTTGGAGGGCATGAGGGCAGTTGCAAAGGGGGTTTCACGTGTTTGCGCCGGGTGAAATGTGTTTTGAGGGAAAGGGAGCAGTTCAAAAGGGGGTTTGAGGTGTTGTCACTAGGTGAAATGTGTTTTGACCATGGGGTCAGTTGCGAAGGGGGTTTCAGGTGTTCGCACTGGGTGAAATGTGGTTTGAGGGCATGGGGGCAGTTGAAAAGGGGGTTTGAGATATTGGCACTGGGTGAAATATGTTTTGAGGGCATGGGGGCAGTTGAAAAGGGGGTTTGAGGTGTTGGCACTGGGTGAAATGTGTTTTGAGGGCATGGGGGCAGTTGAAAAGGGGGTTTTAGATGTTGGCACTGGGTGTAATATGTTTTGAGGGCATGGGGGCAGTTGAAAAGGGGGTTTGATGTGTTGGCAGTGGGTGAAATGTGTTTTCAGGGCATGGGGGCAGGTGAAAAGGGGGTTTGAGGTGTTGGCACTGGGTGAAATGTGTTTTGAGGGCATGGGGGCAGTTGAAAAGGGGGTTTGAGGTGTTGGCACTGGGTGAAATCTGTTTGGAGGGCATGGGGGCAGTTGAAAAGGGGGTTTGAGGTGTTGACACTGGGTGAAAAGTGTTTTCAGGGCATGAAGGCAGTTGAAAGAGGGGTTTGAGGTGTTGGTGGCTGGACGCAAGTCGCCGACTGATGATTGTATCGGAGGCAAAGGAGACAGTTGTTGTAGGGTTTGACCGACCAAATTTGGAGGGTCTGTTTGCACTGCACCGTTCTGGTTGCCACCATGATTTCTTTGTTACTGCCTCTCAGGTATGTGCACCTGTACCTGAGATCTGCTCAATTTTCGGGAAGACGTGCAGCCTGAGTTCTGCATCATCGATGACGAGTTCGAGTTTGTCGGCGTCACCTGAGAATCTGCCCAGAACTACACACAATTCATAAAGCCGGCGGACGGAGCCAACACCCACAAGGTGCGCAGTCTGCAAACAGGATCAGCTGATCAGACGACACGCTGTGGTTTGAGTGTCCAGACTTGCCCAGAGAGGCAGTAACCTCTCTTTTCGTGCAGGTGGTGCGGGCAACTGCAATGAATCCCGAGAGTCGCCGAGGACACAGTGCTATGGTGATTGACATCAAGAAAAGTGCCAACAAGGGTGGTGTTGCCAGTATCTAGGAGGGAAAGCTGTCTTTGGTGGATTTGGAAGGTTAAGAGCAGGTTGCCTTGATTGGCAGTGACGGAATGTTGCAGCAGGAGACATGGCCAGGGCTGGCAAAAGAGTCAGTTGGCAGGGAAGACACCGGCAAAGAACCGAAGAAGGAACGTGACGTGCGAGCTGAAGATGGAGACAACACACCATGGGGGTCTGTACTGAACCCTAGTAAAACAAAATTATTTTATTACGTAACAATTTCTTAGGTTCACTAGTTTCACCTAGGTATTGGGAACCAAATAAAAAAAAGGTTTTTTTTTACTCGGTTTCACCTGTGCACCGAACATAGCCCCTCATGGCCCTGAGCCAGAACTGAGAAAGCAGTGTTCCCAGTCCCATAGTCAACAGTGACCAACTAGGGCTGAAAGTTGTCTCCCTATCCCTGTCTGATGCAACCAGCTGGTTCTTCTCAGCCTTCAGCTTTTTATGTGCTTCAGTAGCACCTTTGGATGCCTGCAGGTGTGGCAGTTCCTGCTGCATCTTCTGGTTTCAGATTTGGCTCATCGTACCTACTCTTGTGTCTGCTACCACATACTGAGCTGTGGACTGCTCTGATTCCTGATTCCGAGAATTCTCTTGAGTCCTGTCTGGCGTGAGGGTTTTGCCAGCTTACCAAGGTGTCCTCCCCCCCCCAACAAAAATCAGGGAGCTATGGTGGTTAGAAGATATCTGGGCCCCCTCCGCAGCTTGAGGCTGACCCACCCTGGTGGTGTCTGTAGCTATGGTGGCAGCCAAGCCTGCGGCAGGTGGGCCCATGTCTGTGGAGAGAGGTTTTCTCCACGCTCCAGCTTCATGCCCCGAGCATGACGTCAAGAGACGCTCTCACCAAGCCTTGTGACTCCCAGACCCTTGCATCAAAATAACACTGTGCACCGAACATAGCCCCTCATTGCCCTGAGCCAGAACTGAGACAGCAGTGTTCCCAGTCCCATAGTCAACAGTGACCAACTAGGGCTGAAAGTTGTCTCCCTATCCCTGTCTGATGCTTTTATTGTATGCAATGCAACCAGCTGGTTCTTCTCAGCCTTCAGTTTTTTATGTGCTTCAGTAGCGCCTTGGGATGCCTACAGGTGTGGCAGTTCCTGCTGCATCTTCTGGTTTCAGATTTGGCTCATCCTACCTACTCTTGTGTCTGCTACCACATACTGAGCTGTGGACTGCTCTGATTCCTGATTCCGAGAATTCTCTTGAGTCCTGTCTGGCGTGAGGGTTTTGCCAGCTTACCAAGGGGTGACCCCCCCCCCCAAATAAAAATCAGGGAGCTATGGTGGTTGGAAGATATCTGGGCCCCCTCCGCAGCTTGAGGCTGACCCACGCTGGTGGTGTCTGTAGCTATGGTGGCAGCCAAGCCTGCGGCAGGTGGGCCCATGTCTGTGGAGAGAGGTCTTCTCCAGCACCATGCACCGAGCATGGCCTCAAGAGATGCTCTCACCAAGCCTTGTGACTCCCAGACCTCTTCATCAAAATAACACTGTGCACCGAACATAGCCCCTCATTGCCCTGAGCCAGAACTGAGACAGCAGTGTTCCCAGTCCCATAGTCCACAGTGACCAACTAGGGCTGAAAGTTGTCTCCCTATCCGTCTCTGGGGGCGCACCATGCGTTGTGCGCGCGCTATGCCTGGGCTGTGCGCGTGCTGTGCGAAAAGTTGGCTATTTTTCACCACCTGTAGCCACGGGTCCCAGCGTCCTGAATTCTGCACCCTACAGCCCCTGAATTCTGCACCCTACAGCCCCTGCTGGTACACCAGGGATTTTTTGTTCTATTCTGATGCTTGCCACGGGTCCCAGGGTCCTGAATTCTGCACGCCCCATGCTGTTTTGAATGGATCATGCACGCTTATGTAGGTTGGTGGTTTTCAGTGGTTTTTTCAAGATAAACAACATGATAACTGGCGCTGTGCGCGCGCTGTGCCTGCACTGTGTGTGCCCTGTGCTAGAACGCCCCCTCTGATGCTTTTATTGTATGCAATGCAACCAGCTGGTTTCTCTCAGCCTTCAGCTTTTCATGTGCTTCAGTAGCACCTTGGGATGCCTGCAGGCGTGGCAGTTCCTGCTGCATCTTCTGGTTTCAGATTTGGCTCATCCTACCTACTCTCGTGTTTGCTACCACACCACCACATACTGAGCTGTGGACTGCTCTGATTCCTGATTCCGAGAATTCTCTTGAGTCCTGTCTGGTGTGAGGGTTTTGTCAGCTTACCAAGGGGTGACCCTCCTCTGCCCCCCTCCCCCCTCAAAAAAAAATCAGGGAGCTCTGTTGGTTGCAGGCTATCTGGACCCCCAATGGTTGAGGTGGCAAAATCGAAATGAAAATGAGCGCCCATTGTCAGGGGCGTATGCGATTTTCAGGCGGTTTGGTAGTTTGGCAACATGCTAGATGGTTCAATGCACAACAACAGTGTATGAATAAAACAATGATGTAGAAGCGAATAGAAGGATGGGTTATGGGCAGGTGCCCCAGGAAGACATCGCAAAAGGTGAATGGCTCATTGTTCGCCTTTGACTTGTGCAAGGTGGATGGGTGCATTGGGCGATGGATTATTTGCAATGACGCAAAAGGTGAATGGCTCACTGTTCGCCTTTGACGTGTGCAAGGTGGATGGGTGCATTGGGCGATGGATAATTTGCAATGAAAATATTGGGGGAATTTTGAAATGCTTTTTTGAGAGGACGAGCCACATTTTTGTAAAGAGAGAACGGATTTTCTGGGCTAATGCATGAATGGACATCAAAGAGGAAATAGTACAAGGATTTCTACATTGTTACATACATGTAGTCACAAATTTCCATGCCTCACATGTTTAACCAAATTCTCTGCCGCCACAAATGATAACTTTTTGTGTTTTGTTGGCCACTGTTTTCTCATTTTGGGGTGCACCACTAGAATGGTTTGTATGGGTGCTGTGTTGTCGCTGCGTTCAGATTCAAATCATTTGTTTTCAGTTTTTTCTACCCCAATATGTTTCATTTTCGTTTGGGGATCTCGTGTCCCATAGGCATTGTTTTCCCACTTTGTGCTTCAGGTGTGTGACATACACCTATTTCAATGTTTCATGCATTTTGAAACAAGTTTTCCATTTCGTCAACTATTCCTAATTCACCATTTTTGAAAGTGAAAGTCAAAGGAATCGGTTGCAATGAATTGGCGGAAGGTTTTGTGACAATTGTGATTCCGATAATCGAATTAGAAAAACCTTTTTTTCCGACATCGTTTCAAATTGTGTCCTATTTGCTTAAAATGCAATACAAGGTTTTTGATAAAGTAGTGTGTTCCTGTTTCATAATTCTTTTGTTCATTTGTTTTGAAAATGAGGGGTTTTGAATGGAGAATGTAGCTTTGCTAAATCCATGCTTTCTTTCTTTTTCCATGAATGGTCACTTACCGGTTGGTAGCCATCAAAACACTTGTTGACCAAACATCGAAGCAGTGTAATATTTTTTTCCCTTTTGTTGCATTCACCTTCCATCAGCAAATACGCCATAAAAATATAGCACTAAATGTGCACATCAATGCATTAGGGCAAATAACACAAACATCCTAATAATTCGTTGGCGAAAAGTGGCACATTTTCTCCCTAAATGGGATTATCCTGTTGTTGTGGTCCACGGTTTCTTGGATTTGTGAGTGTTCCGAAGAAGCATTGGGGTAAAGACAACTTTAAGATCATCATTTGAGAAGAGGTGTCTTCCCAATCCAAGATGAAAAATATTGATAAGGTGGCTCGCATATGCGCATTGTTTGTCGAAGAGTGTTAACGACATTCAAACTTCACTGTTGCATGTGTGCCGTGATGGCAAAGATCAAGGTAGATTTTGTGGTTTTTTCACAAGGCAGCTAAAAGAAGCATAGGATGATTGGAATGCCAAATTTGGATTTATTGGGTAATTTAGGGGATGTGCTATCATTTGGCCCAACGACATGAAAAAAGGTTTGATTTTGAGGTTTCTATGCAATAAATAGGATGGTGTGGATACTTACGTCTACTGGAACATCCAGCACTGTTACTTACGTCTAATGGCACCCTATAATGTTCCGGTAGACGTACAAAATTCTGCTTACGTCTAGCGGAATAGGTGTTACGTCTAGCGGAATATTATAACCGTACCAGATGTAACATTATAATGTTCCGCTAGACGTATCGCGACGTACATCCGTGCAGCGGGTACCAGAATCTTGGGGCCTGCCGACAATGGGGGGGTTCTCATTGAAAATGCATGCCTTCTCTGACAGAGTCACCCTATCCAAATCATCCAAAAGAATTTGCAGCTGAATGTCAATCAAGAAATTGTGTTCCAGGAGGTGGTTGACAACCAGCTTCCCCCCCACCGTGAGCACAAGGTCATTGGGGTCCCTATTAAAGGCCCCCAAAGGGCTTGGCGGTAACCACCTCCTCCGCCTCCCCAATAAGGGGGGCTGTTGCCCCAAATGGAAAGAGAATCACCCCCTGCCCCGAAATAATGTTGGGATTGGTGACCCCATACCACTCACGCTCCCACTCCCTTGTGGGGCAATGGGAGTGCATGGGGAGCTTGTTTTTGGGGTCATCAAACCAGACCCGGCGGGTGTTGTGGGTGAGGGGTTGGGGGAACCAACCATCCGACTTCCCCTTCACCTTACCAGGTCGGATCCTTACCTTCTGGACACTAATCATAAGGGGGTTGTGGGGCTTCTCCTTCCTCCCCCGAGCCCTCCACCCCCCTGCATCCTCCTCCTCCTCCTCCACTTCCTCCTCCTCCTCCTCCTGACCCACATAGAGGGTCGTCTTCGTCCCCGCACCCTTCTCGGCATGAGCGGTGACGGACTCCACCACCGCGTCCTCATCCTCGGTATGAAGCTGGATCAAAAATCCAGAAACCCCTGGATTTACCTCTAGCAACTCGAAGATGTAGTTGCTGACAACCAGGGGGTCTCGCTTGTCCGCCATGAAGGGGGACTTATGGACAAGGAGTCCAAAGTCCACACCATGCTCAAAGCGGGTCGCCACAGGGCGCCTCACATTGGCATCACCCATCGTAAACCCCTCAGGACCGCCAAGGCGACGGACCCCAAGGAGCTTTTGATGGTGCTCGCACCAAGCGTCGGCAGCAGCAAGGGCCATTACGAAGAATATGAAAGCTTTGAGAGCTAAAGGGAAAAGGGGAAACATAAAATGAAGCGCGATAACCTACGCGATAAGTCGCGCGATAACTAGTTATCGCGCGATAACCCCGTGATAACCCCCGCGATAACTAGGTTATCGCGCGATAACCCACGCGATAACTAGTGTTCTAACCCCGTTCTAACCCCGTTCTAACTAGTTAGAGCACACAAAGATCAAATCGCAAAAAGTGCAAAACGGGCAATATCGAGCAAACGAAACATGGAAGGCACATTGTTGCATCATAGTGCACCCATGTAACATGTGAAATTCCGGGTTCCAACCATATTAACAACACGCAAAATGGGGGGTGTTCTGCACCACGCCCTAGAACGCTGCATCCCATCGGCCTCCCACTCCTTCTCCCATTCGGGTCTGTCGTCTTCTGCCCCAGTGGCAGCTGGGGCTGCATCCCCTTCTTCTTGTGGGCTTGGGTCGCCTTCTGGGGTTGCTCCTTCTGGTGCCTCTTCTTCTTTTGGGGCTGCTCTTTCTCCTTCATGTG
This sequence comes from Eutreptiella sp. 'Long Island Sound 2002', assembly GCA_964036045.1. Classification (NCBI taxonomy): domain Eukaryota; phylum Euglenozoa; class Euglenophyceae; order Eutreptiales; family Eutreptiaceae; genus Eutreptiella; species Eutreptiella sp. 'Long Island Sound 2002'. The sequence continues at coordinate 97,968,495 of OZ038383.1, forward strand.
GCGCTGCCGCTGGTGCCTCTTCTTCTTGTGGTGGGGCTGGTGCGTCGTCTTCTTGTGCTGCTGCTGCTGCTGGGGCTGGTGCGTCTTCTTCTTGTGCAGCTGCTGCTGGTGCTTCTGCTGGTGCTGCAGCTTTGGCAGGTCCCTTTTCTTCTCCTGGGGGGGCTGGTGGCTGGGCTGGTGGGTCTCCTTGGGGCTTCTTCTTCTTTGGGGTTGGTGGCTTCGACGGGGACATCCTCATGGTCTTTGGGTCGGGGCAGAGGTCCACAGTTTCATCAGCCTCATACGTCTCCCAGCACGACTGCCACTTGTCCAACTCCTCATACGCTTTGCTTTTGGCGGAGAACACCTGGCAGCTGGGCATGAACTCCGACCAGTCGTCCTCTTCCTCCTCCTCCTCTCCTTGTTCGCTCGGGCTCCACTGATCGTTTGGGATGATGACGGCCACGTGGTCCTGAGGGGACCTGGCGCCTGCTGGCTTGACTTCGGCTCCCTCAACAATCATCGACGCGATCGCAGTGGTGCAGTAGATGATCCACCGAGGCTTGTAGCCTTTTTGGTAGGACCAATCTTGGCGCTGCATGAGCTCATCTCTTGCCTCTTTGTCCGCGTCGGCTCTGCTCTGCTGCTTGGCCTTGGGAGCCGTACTGGGTGGGGTGGAACCGCACGGACCTCCTTGTTCTTGTGGCTGGTCTGGGACTGGGACAGGCTGCTTCGGTGCTGGCTTTGATGCGAGCTGCGGCTGGGGTGCCTGCTGCGGTGCCGTCTTGCTTGCCTTGAAACAGTAGCGGAGAGGCATAGCACAGGCATGGCACCCGCAATACGGAGCAGAGCACGCGCAACGAAATGCATAGCACGTGCAATGACGACGATAGCACGCGCTGCATTACCTCTTCTGCTTTCTCCTCCTCTGCTTTCTTCCGTCTGTTCTCCTCCTCTTCCTTCTCCTTCTTCTTCCTCCTCTCTTCCTCTTCCTTCTCCTTCTTCTTCCTCTTTTCCTCCTCTTCCTTCTCCTTCTTCTTCCTCTTTTCCTCATCTTCCTTCTTCTTCTTCTTTGCTTCGTCCTCTTTCTTCTTGGCCTGTTCCGCCTGACGTTGGACTCTCTGTGCCGCCTGTGCAAGCAGCTGCTGGTCGGCAGTCTTCTGGGCAAGGACCTTTCCAGGCGGTTGGGGGGGCTTAGCGGTGTGGGAGGCGGAGATGGCTCGTGGTAGGTGGCTGGTGGCTGCTGGCTCCTCGGTACGCTTCTTCTTGGGCCTTGGGACTGTCACGGATTCCGTCTCCGGCACGGCAAAGGCGTCGGCCCAGTCCACCTCCAGTTCCTCCAGCTGCCGCTTAGCCCGGGCCAGCACCGGGGAGGGGCCTTGCTCCTTCCGTCCGTCAAGCCAGTCGGCCGAATGCTTGGCCCGCCCAGCAATGTCTGCGGGCACGCTGATCATCAACGGCCCTCTGCGGGATCCCAGGCACAGGAACTGCTCGAAGCTGCCCGCCTACGTGACAATGGGACCGAAGGTAGGGCCGTAGCGCGCGCAAACAATCAAATCGCGCGTGCTACATCTAATCAAGCGCGCGCAACAATGTCGAAAGCGCGCGCAATGGCAAACATAGCGCGTACCTGTGCCTGTGCCAGTTGTTGTTGTTGTTGCTGCTGTTGCTGGGCCATCTGCACCTGCTGCTGCTGCTGGGGCAGCTGCAGTGTTGCCTGCTGCACGGCTGCCTGCTGTTGGAGCTGCTGCTGCTGCACTTGCTGCTGCTGCGGCTGCTCCTCGTCCTTGACCGCCGTGGTTTTGACTTTGGCGCCGGTTGCAAGTGCCCTATGCGGCACTGGCTCCTTTCTTGGCTGACCCCCGCAGCAAACAGGCACCCGCACTTCTCACTGAGGCGCACTCCTTCTTGAAGGCCATTGCCCCCGCATCGGTCGCGTTGATGAAGCTCGGTGGGTCCTTGTTGAAGTAGAAGTGGTGGACGGTCTTTGCGGTGGCACCCGGAGGCGTGTGTGTCCGAACATGACCCCACCCATAACTTGCCCAGCACGAGAACAGCAGCTCGTACTCCTCCACCTTGCAGTTTTCAAAGGCAGCTTGTCCTTCTTGGGTTGGCACGGAGGGGTTCAACAGGTTCGCCAGACTGCACCAGTGGCCAGTAATGCTCTCGTCATGCCAGCAGGGTTTCACGGCTCCGTCTGGAATCTTGGCAATGACCGTGGCCCTTTGGCGCCAGAACTTGTAGAAGGCCACCTCGAAGAGGTAGGCCGGTCTCACGTCCTTCAGCCATGCCCAGTCGGGCCCTTGGGCGCAGATGGTGCTGTTTTGGTTGGGCCAGATTCGGTTCTTGAAGTCGCTGCTGAAGGCGAAGCCCTTACGTGGCCCGGTTGGGGGAGACTGAAACTGTGCTTGCACTTGGGGTTGTGCTGTCTTGGTTGGACCTGCTTCTGCTGCTGCTGCTGCTGCTGTTCTGGGCTGCTGACTTGCTGGGCCGCAGCCTACACTTGCTGCTGCTGCATTTGCTGCTGCTGCTGCACTGGCAGTGGGCAGAAGAGCACTTGCTGCACTTGGCCCACTGGAACACTGCCGCGCACTGGGGAGCCCAAGGTGGGTGACCCACCGGGGAACAGCATGGGAGACAGCTGCTGTGAGGCAGCTCGTAACAGGGACTGCGGCGCGGGCCACAGAGGCTGAGTTGGGAAGAACTGGATCAGCTGCTGGGACAGCGTCTGCGGAAAACAGGACAAAGCACCCGCAACGAGGACGTGCGTACTGCGCACAACGAGACAGCTAGCACGCACAACAACAGCGTAACACGCCCAACGGAAGCAGTAGTGCGCACGGCAAGTACCTGTGGCTGCATGCTCCACGGCGTCGTGGACGGCTGCTGCAGTCCCGGTTGTACAGCTGCATGTGGCGGTGGTTGCGGTGTCGCACCTGCTCCTGTGGCCCCTGCAGCAGTTGTTGGCGGTGCTGCAGGAGGCGGATACCCCCAGCCCATGGGCTGCATGGGCAAGAGGGTTACATTAAAGTACCCCTGTTCCAGCAGTAATACAAAAAGACAAATGCAGTAACAAGAAAATCAAAATGGCAAGGATTTGCTCATCTGTCCATCCGTGTCCTTTGAGAACCATGTGGAGGAGCAATTGGGTGTTATCCTTTGCGTCCTTGATTTGTCCAATGTCATGTCTGAAGACACGTACGTCTTGTTCAAGTCCAGACACCCGTTTGTTGATATCGGACGGGTCAAACTCCGTAACTTTGGTTGTGCCACCAACCCTCCACCTTTTCTTCTTAGTCACTGGGGATTAACTTTCAGCGGTCGAAGACGAACCAGTCGGCGGTTTCTTTACTGGTTTAGGAGGTGACCCATGGGCAGGAACCTTTCCATTGTTCGTCCTGTCAGTGAACTGGAAACCTGGGCATTTGTCCTGAGAATTCACGTTGCCTGTCGGTGCATCCTCTTCCATTGGAGAACCATTGGTAGGTAAACCTGTGGGTGCAGGTAGCGCCAGGGGGGATATTCTTTGGCTTTCTTTTTGTGCGTGCCTTTCTGTTGCGGTTCTCGTGGATCGAGGCTGGGATTGGCGCTGATCATCAAACTTCGTGTCTGAAATTCTCCGTCCATCATAGCGTCGTCCCATTCCGGTAGCCCCGATGATTCAGCCAAGACTCGGATTAAAAAGTCGTCCTTATCCAGCGCCGGCCACGAGGAGATGGCAACGTCCATTGCCTTGGCAATTGCCGGGACCGGCTTGCCGGATTGCGCTAGTCCTCTGATAGCCGTCCAAAGCGACTGATGGGTCGCATACCTCGTGCTTAAATTTTCGGGCCATGGGCCTTTGAACCCGTGGTCGCGAACCATGCAGTTGGCTTGCCGACACCAGTAGCACGGATTGTGAGCACGCCAACGTTGAAGGGAACCATTCTCATTGTTATGGGCTTGAGTAGTCACGGCGAGCGTGTTGCGGTCGCTAGGCACAACAAGCTGTTGGTTTTTTTTCCCATGGTTTTACTTGGTTTCCTTCGGTGTAGTATTGGTTGACTCGGCCCACTTCGTCAAAAGTTGTTGCATCTGCAACAAAAGTTCGGACTCAGGACTCTTCGGCATGTCAGCGATGACAATATGAGATAATGTGAACAAATTCAATAAGCCTTGTCGTAAGGGACGTCGTATTTGAGAGAGCTTGAAGTCCTGGTTGTTTTTCGTTCACAACCAGTTTGTCCAAATGGCAAGCACGGCGAGAATTGGTGCAGAAGAACAGCTGCTCACAAATGCATTATAGGCTGAAACCAGCGTGAAAGACACATTGGGATAGTCGGTCACAAATCTTCAAAACGAATCATTGTTTACCATAGCCCCCTGCATAACTCATGCAAATTCAAACCTCACACCTTTCGCTGTTCCAAAGACTCGCTCAACATAGCACATGTCCACGTTAGTAGACAAACATTCAATCACACAGATAACCATTGACCACCAATGCTGGCATGCACCTACAGTACGCATGGTAGGCCAGTCAGAATGCACCTCTGCAGAACTCGATCCCGAAGGTTCCACAAATTCAGTACTTCATTAAAACTGCTAATCATGTTCAAAAAATATTGAAATACCTGCAGAAACAAGAGTTCACTTCACGATCCCACTTTGGAACAGGCGATTCTGGGAGCGGTGGTTTTTGACTAGCGCCACGGTCGCATGTGCCCTTCAGCACCAGTGACAGTTGCTGCGGCGCTACCACAATTTAGGTGACGGCTCGCGGTGGCGAAAAGCCAAGCATAATTTATCCAACCTTTCGTCAAGGCTACAATCTCAGCAAAACAAAACACACTGTGTATTTACCAAACCATAAGAGAGAAAAAGTCCCACACCCTCCCACTCCAGCTCCTTGTCTCCAGGGGATATCTTGGGGCCACTCAGGATCTCGGGGGCAATGCGGGTAGGACCGAGTCCCCGTTGTCTAGCGACGACAAGTCACCGTCCGTTCGAAGGGACCGTGCTTGTTTCTGCCACTCATAGATCATATGCAGGGGGAAAAAATGCTGCATCTCCCAGAAATCATATAATCGCCTGAGGCGTGTCTTCCACCACAACTCTGGGACACGTCGGTGGACCAACCCCCACACCATTCACCGGCAGTTCAGGAGGAAGTCAGCAGAGTTCCAGCCGTACCATACGCATTTTAGGAAGATCACAGGGAGCAGTGATTGCCAAACTAACCGCGCTTTAGGGGACAGGGGATCAACCCACTTGCTCCATTCGAGGTCGCTCGTGTCGTCAGACCCGTCAAGGTCGGACAGCGACAAGCATACCCCCTTCCGTAACATCGAAATACGCTGTGGGAGGACACGGAGCAGGCATTCCCCCCAATTCACGCTACCCTGTGGGTGCGGTTCCCACTTAAGCGGGATGCCGTAGGTGGATCGGAGAAGACAAGCCACCCCAAATTCTGCCCAAGGGCGAATGTGAGGGGGTATTCGGGACATCAGCAGATAAATGTTATCCCTGTACCTACCCATTAGCACAAACGGTAGAGAGGGGCCATCCATAGGAGAGTCAGAGGTGCACCAGGGTGGGGGGTTTCGTAATTCTCCAACAATGCCTTTGAGAACCTCGAAGCCTCTCAGGTGCTCTCCGACCTTGTGTTTATCCCTTTGCGGGGTGTACTGCAGGACTGTACTCAGTCGTCCTGCCGGCGCACCGTCCCATGGCGTGGACTTAACCAGAAAGATAGGGACTTCGTCCACCTGTAGTACGGCCACCAGAGATTCTACTGGGGCCCACCACCCGCGGAAGCCATTAGAATGTAGCTGCTCCCAAGACACAAGGTGGGAAAGTCTCGCTCGCATTATACCTTCACGAACCGTCATCTCTGGGCCATTCACCGGGGAAGCAGAAAAATCTGTAGGCCCGGTCACAAAGCCCTGCACTGACGGAGCCGGCAGAAGCTGTGAGGGGCCTTGGGTATGCGGGGGCAGAAACTGGCGCCCAGGAGGAGAGTTGGTGGCTATGCACTGATTCCAGGCACTTTCAAAACGGGTCCGCGCGTTCTGCTCACCCATCAGTTGGGTGTGTTCCTTCCACAGAGCCCAGAGCTCAGCGAGCTGGGCTGAAAGAAAACCCCCAAAAGGGACCCCCTTCCCCCCCTGGCGGAGTATTAGACTACCCAAGACAAACAATACATTCTGCTGCAAATGGAATTTCACAAACCTGGTGAGGTGGTCGTCATTTACCACTGTGAACTGGCGGTCAGCCGACTTTCCGAGGCGGTCCAGGCACTTAGCCTCTTTCGATAGCGAAAGCCACAGAGTTTTCCCGCGAAGTTTTCTCTTGCACTCACCCACCGCCCAGGAGACTGCCTGCAGCGCTTCTTCCCCTGGAATCTCCCAAAACATGTCAGACATGTCTTGTTCCAACAGGGAGAGGGATTCCATGGACGCTTGCATTCTGTGGACTGACCACACCAGGTGTCTGACTCCTACTAGTTTCGCAAATCCTTGACCTCCTGGAAGCATGGTGCAATGGCAGACCAAGAGTTGCAGACATCGTCCCATCAGTTTGCTCCATGCCCTCAAGGGGTGGGCTGCAAATGAGACGACGTCTCTCCAGCGAATGACAGGTGGCACCGCCGTTTTCTCACTTTTCCATTTGAGCAACCCCAAAATGGATGGCGGTCCGAACCGTTGTTTTTTTGCTTTCGCTGGGTTAGACACATCACCGATCCGTACGGATACCCCATCAATAGTAACGCAAAACCCATGGGGTTCGGGTACTGGGGGTTCAGGCATCCCGGAATCATTGTCGCACCCGGGTGGAAGCAGGTCCATAACCCATGGTGTGACATTGTTGGGTGTGAGGTTGGGTGGCAATCTGCGGAAGGCATCTGCGTCGCCCAGGACCCCGCACTCTTTGGCTGAGTCGAGCAACTGTATGAGTGTTGTGGCCTGGGCATCACGTGGTGTAGGGCCCCATCCCGCAAGTGTGAACCGTTTGCCGAACAGAATTCCATCACAGATGCGAATGTCATCCAGCACCCTACACACCGCATAATTGCGGTGGGCTTTTTTGTTCCTAATTCCCCCACAAAACCTGTGCCACCACAGCCAATCTCTTGCCTCTGGTCCTAGGCTCTCATCAAGCCGCTGACATTTGGACACAGACTGAGAGATATCGTCCCAGGTCACTGAAGCAATGTCATTGAGCAAGACCTGAACCCTGCCGTCAGGCAACAATCGTTCTGACTTGGAGAAAGAACCTTCACCAGGTTGAAAAGACGGGCATTTGATATTCTGTAGGCTTTCAACAAATGACTCAAAGGAGTTGGTGAGGGAAGCAGGGGAGCGGAAAACACGATTTCGTGCGTTGCACGCCAGCGTGGAACCCAGACTGTCGCCAAGTAGCGACGTCCACTGCTTGGTGGATCGCAGGATGATGTGTCCTGTCGAGTTTCTCAGAACCGGGAAGGAGTCAAAGAGTTGCGGGCAATCACAGTGTTGCCCCGTGACGTCGATTCGAACCTGTTGCTCGATGAAACTCCATAGAGCGGGGAACGGGGACTTCGGACTGTCAGGTAATCGTAAAAGCCATGCACCTGTATGGTCGTCAACTGGCTTCCATGTGGCAAAAGGCACTTCATTCTGTGCTGCCTGCAAATAGTCAGCGACTCTATGCTGTGCCGTCCCTCGGGAAACCTTGGCTAGGGACGCTACTGAGGGGGACGGGGATGCAATTGAGTTCACGATTTTCTTAAGCCAGCTCTGAAAACCACTGAGGATCAGGACGTCAGAGATTGCCTTCCGGACCACCCGAGTGACAGTGTCAAGAACCTCTTGGTGGTAGAAAGGCACCCTCGCTACTATCCTCCTCGGCAGATCTACCACCCAAAATTGGTGCACTTCTCGCTTAATCTTTTGGAATAGGCGTTCGAAGACTGCTGTGTGCGAATGACCGTGCACCTGTGTCATGAATTCCAGAGCCGTGGAAAGTTCACCGGCCGTAAATGTTTTGCTGATAAGGAACTCGGCTTTACTCTGCAGGTTCCTGTGCTGTTCATCAGTGATTTTTATGTGAAAATGAATTCCCACGTAAGTCTATTTCAACCGCCAAGAGGGACCCTTTGGTTAAGGGTAGGGGCAAGCACACGGTCCCAATACCGTTCGGGCTCACACGCTCTGCTGGCATCGACCATCTCAATTGGGAAAATTGTGACATGGTTGCAACCATGTCTGGCCAACACTCTCTGTAAGGAAGGCAGTTTTCCTTGTTTGACCGCATTTGCTTTTCTCTTGCACTTTTGCCCTACATAATGGTTGCACAACGTGCGCGCCTTCTGGCAATGTTCCCGGAAGCCGTCAATCAGCGGCCGCATACCTTCAATGGCACCACACTGTCCCACATATGTGGGGAATGGGCCACATACGGCGTGAATTACACAGCCTGGCGCAGTCAAACTGTAGTCTGGGTCAACAGAAGATAGGCGCACAATGCGTGCTAACTTACTGTCCGGCGACCGAACCAGCAATTTGTTTGTTTGCCGCAGATTGGCTGCACTCTGGTGCCACTTGTTGCACTGCGTGGCAAAGAGGCGTTCTCTTTCACGTGCTAGTTTGTCCCACTCATTCCAGAAAGCAGAGACTGTCATGGGGGGGTGTAAGGATGGGCTCTCATATCTTTTGCTATCGTTGAGGTTGGTAAACACCTTTGGAGAGGAAAGGTTACATACTGGGGGTGTGGACCTCACACACGAGTGTGCAAAAGGCAATGGTGGGGGACGGAGAACAAAGGGTGCGCCACCATCGTTGGCATCTGCACGTACCAATGGCGACTCATGCAACAACACTGTACCCTTCGGTCTCTTACACATTCGTGTCAAAATCTCACGTAAATCCTGAAAAGGTAAGTCATCACCCACGGGACTGGTTCCACTGTCAATTATCAGGAGTTCCCATGGTCTGTGGTCGCAGTGCCACCCTTCCGATATCCCGTCATAAAACCGGACCTTGATTATCGGAAGGGAGCATAAGACCTTTGACCTCCCAGCGAGCACCCAGCTCTCAACCCATTTACTCCACTCGGGAGAGGGAGATCTATCTAGCAGGATGACAAATCAACACCGGCTGTCAGAATTTACCCATTGGTCGAGACAATTGAACACTTCTGTGTCGGGTTCACAATATAAATCAGAGCTGATGAAAAACTGTGTCCACTGCTCCCCTTTTCCTACTGCACGTAGGATCTGTTGATCGAGGGGTCCGGACAGAGACCCCATACCATCACGGAGCAAGGGGGACATAGAGAACTCCACAGTGGGTGTGGCGAGGGGTGACGACCAAAGTGAGACCGAGATCTGTAGCGATTTCTGTAAAAACTGTTCCCAGCCACCACTTAGTCTAAGGCACACCCTGTCGTAGCTTTCACATTTTGTCAAGTTTTTGGCAAACAGCCTTGCAATTACGGGAAAATTGGCCCTTTGAACAGGGGAGGCGTCGCCCCACCGCGTGTTTTTCGAGGATTTGAGATCGCATTCCCATAATCTTTTGAAACCTCGGTGATGCAACAGTACCCAGTTGTCAACGGAGGCTTCCTTGTCCGTGAGCCACAATCTAGCAAGCCGTCGGGGAGAGATATCAGGTCCATCTTGCGGTGAAGAATTTCCACAGTGCATAATCGGTATGTGAGTATGCAAACCAGCCCTATACTCAGCCGGTTGTTCTGAAGGTGCAACCTGGGGGTGTATGTGCTCGTCCGAGATTTTCTCCCAGGAGTCGTGCACCACCTCTATCAGACGTGGTTCAGGCGGGGGTGGGGACAGATGCGTGTCTATTGTAGCAGAATCTAAGTCATCATTGCCGGAGTCTGGGCCGTCAAATAATTGTGGCATTTCATCTGGTGCGTCAGAGATGTCAACAGGCTCTAGTCGGGGCGACGAGTCGTTTGCCTTGATTTCGTTTCTGGTAATGCAGTGCAAAGCCGAGCATTCCTCTTCAACCCGATTCAGTAGTTGAGTGAGTCCTTGCAGGGATCTGTCTTGAGCTTGGATAGAGGACACCAGATGTTCAACCAGGCGGCGGACGTCGTCGGGTAAAGTATCCATAGACGGCAAAAAAGCGCAGGAGCTGTGGTCCTGGTTGTAGGACTAGAATTGGTAGCTAGCGGCTGGGCGCTAGGTACCAAAGCGAGCTTACTACTTCACTCACAAGATGTCGTCATCCGACGAATGGGCGTCAGCAAAAGCATCAGTGAGAACATCGGCATCGTTCTTGCTCGCGGGCACCGGCACGTGGGTTGTGGCATTGCTGCTTTCCCCTATAGCCGTATGCGTAGGCAACTGGGGGTCAGGTGGAGTCTTTGCATCAGCAGTTGCCCCATCTTCCATTTCCTGGCCGGCTAACACGTCCGGGGTCATAGGCGAGGCTTCTCTCCCCACGGCATTCCCCTTGTGTCCCAGCTGGTTGTTCACCGCGAGGTTGAAGGGGGGTTCCAATGAAATGGGTCCACTGGATCCTCGGTTGCCTGTGATGGTCTTAGCTCCCGCTCCCACAGCCTCCATCAGGTTCCCACGCTTAGCAGGTGGGTTTAGTTCGGAGGCTTTCTGTTCGGCCGCTTGTTGGGAGCAAAAACACAGGGACAGTGGTACATCAAAGCGATCGCCGCCACATGATTCAGCTGGGATAGATTCGCCTCTCCGTAAAGTCTTGCCAGTCCATCGCGGCATGCCGACCGACCAAATCAGGACTATGCTTGGTCCCGACGTACTGGAAGAAGGAATGCCGCAGACGCGTGCTATGACCGCTGAAAATTGACACGAATTCTCAGGGAAATGGGTCGTTCTGACCACAATATAGCATCCGTGGACATTGCCTTTAGCATGAGAAATAGCCGCGATAAGGAAAGAACGTTGCATGTCGTCCGAGACGGCCCCTTGTTCGCATAGCTGGTGGGCGACAGACATGAGCACTTTCTTGCTGCAATTGCCCAGTGGGGAGAGCTCGTCGTACTCGGTATCATCTCCAGTAGTCTGCCCGTCCGAAGCATCACTGCAGCGTTTCCTCGAAGAAGCTTTTGCACTGTGGCTGCGGGAATCCGGCGAAATCGTGGGGCCTACCTTAGTAGTTCTCAGAGGCTCATCACTATGTAGCTTCGGTGTCATATTCAGTGACGGGGGGAGCTCTGGCTTTTCCTTCGGGGCTGGCACGATCTTCTGGATTTGTTCATTCGTCCATCCGTGTCCTTTGAGAACCATGTGGAGGAGCAATTGGATGTTATCCTTTGCGTCGTTGATTTCACCAATGTCATGTCTGATGACACGTACATCTTGTTCAAGTCCAGACACCCGTTTGTTGATATGGGACGGGTCAAACTCCGTAACTTTGATTGTGCCACCAACCCTCCACTTTTTCTTCTTAGTCACTGGGGATGAACTTTCAGCGGTCGAAGACGAACTAGTCGGCGGTTTCTTTACTGGTTTAGGAGGTGACCCATGGGCAGGAACCTTTCCATTGTTCGTCCTGTCAGTGAACTGGAAACCTGGGCATCTGTCCCGAGAATTCACGTTGCCTGTCGGTGCATCCCCTTCCATTCGAGAACCATTGGTACGTAAACCTGTGAGTGCAGGTAGCGCCAGGGGTGATTTTTTGGCTTTCTTTTTGTGCTTGCCTTTCTTTTGCGGTTCTCGTGGATCGAGGCTGGGATTGGCGGTGATCATCAAACTTCGTGTCTGAAATTCCCCGTCCATCATAGCGTCGTCCGATTCCGGTAGCCCCGAGGATTCAGCCAAGACTCGGATTAAAAAGTCGTCCTTATCCAGCGCCGGCCAGGAAGAGATGTCAACGTCCATTGCCTTGGCAATTGCCGGAAGCGGCTTGCCGGATTGCGCTAGTCGTCTGATAGCCGTCCAAAGCGACTGATGGGTCGCATACCTCGTGCTTAAAAGTTCGGGCCATGCACCTTTGAACCCGTGGTCGCGAACCATGCAGTTGGCTTGCCGACACCAGTAGCACGGATTGTGAGCACGCCAACGTTGAAGGGAATCATTCTCATTGTTATGGGCTTGAGTAGTCACGGCGAGCGTGTTGCGGTCGCTAGGCACAACAAGCTGTCCCTTCTCTTTCCCATGGTTTGACTTGGTTTCCTTTGGGGTAGTATTGGTTGACTCGGCCCACTTCGTCAAAGGTTGTTGCATCTGCACCAAAAGTTCGGACTCAGGACTCTTCGGCATGTCAGCGATGACAATATGAGATAATGTAAACAAATTCGATAAGCCTTGTCGTAAGGGACGTCGTATTTGAGAGAGCTTGAAGTCCTGGTTGTTTTTCGTTCACAACCAGTTTGTCCGAATGCCAAGCACGGCGAGAAACGGTGCACAAGAACAGCTGCTCACAAATGCATTATAGGCTGAAACCAGCGTGAAAGACACATTGGGATAGTCGGTCACAAATCTTCAAAACGAATCATTGTTTATCATAGCCCCCTGCATAACTCATGCCAATTCAAACCTCACACCTTTCGCTGTTCCAAAGACTCGCTCAACATAGCACATGTCCACGTCAGTAGACAAACATTCAATCACACAGATAACCATTGACCACCAATGCTGGCATGCACCTACAGTTCCTATGGTAGGCCAGTCAGAATGCACCTCTGCAGAACTCGATCCCGAAGGTTCCAAAAATTCAGTACTGCATTAAAACTGCTAATCATGTTCAAAAAATATTGAAATACCTGCAGAAACAAGAGTTCACTTCACGATCCCACTTTGGAACAGGCGATTCTGGGAGCGGTGGTTTTTGACTAGCGCCACGGGTCGCATGTGCCCTTCAGCACCAGTGACAGGTGCTGCGGCGCTACCACAATTTAGGTGACAACTCGCGGTGCTGAAAAGCCAAGCATACTTTATCCAACCTTCCGTCAAGGCTACAACCTCAGCAAAACAAAACACACTGTGTATTTACCAAACCATAAGAGAGAAAATAACTGCAGTTGTCCCAGCGGAAGACTGCTGCGCACTGGGGAGCCCAAGGTGGGCGACCCACCGGGGAACAGCATGGGAGACAGCTGCTGTGAGGCAGCTCGTAACGAGGACTGCGGCGCGGGCCACAGAGGCTGAGTTGGGGAGAACTGGGTCAGCTGCTGGGACAGAGTCTGCGGAAAACAGGACAAAGCACGCGCAACGAGGACGTGCGTAGTGCGCACAACGAGACAGCTAGCACGCACAACAAGAGCGTAGCACGCACAACGGAAACAGTAGTGCGCACGGCAAGTACCTGTGGCTGCATGCTCCACGGCGTTGTGGACGGCTGCTGCAGTCCTGGCTGTACAGCTGCATGTGGCGGTGGTTGCGGAGTCGCACCTGCTCCTGTGGCCCCTGCAGCAGTTGTTGGCGGTGCTGCAGGAGGCAGATACCCCCAGCCCATGGGCTGCATGGGCAAGAGGGTTACATTGAAGTACCCCTGTTCCAGCAGTAATACAAAAAGGAAAATGCAGTAACAAAAAAATCGAAATCACCAAATAAAACGGACGAAAAGGAACCAATCAATGCAATCCAGATTCGAGGCATATTTGAAGTGCGTAGTCATAGCACCCTACTTCCAATTATATGTGGCGATTTTAAGGGTTCTGGCGCTTAAAAACAGCATAGCGCGCGCGATAGTGGTCATTGCGCGCACTATAGATAGCATGTAGCGCGCGCTAAAAAACAAATAGCGCGTGCTACCACGGTTCCTCATCTGCAGAAAATGCCCGTACCTCGTCAGCCAATTTTTGTGCATTGCACAGGTTGCTTCTGGAGGTCCCATTCCATCCTGGTACTTCAAAGTACAGGAACAGACGCTCATTAACCTGCCTGAGCATCTTAATGCGTTGCGACACCAGGGTTCCTGCCCCCCCACCTCTATCACAAAAGGAGGACCAAATGTTTTTCAGCACCCTGTTGATCCCTTCCAAAAGATCCCCTGAACACATTTCTAGGCCATAGGGCCTTATGGCCTGAATAGTGACTGTAGCATCAAGCAGCATCCAGTTAATATAAGGTGATCTTATTGCTGGACAACCCCACCTCTGCGAAGCCTGGGCAACCTCTGGAGCTTGCAATGCACCCTCTTCAAACATTGTGCCATATATGTCCCCCAGTAGTATGTACATGGCAGCCACGGCTGTATGCATCCTCATGTCACCCCCAAGGAGGGGGGCCAGGTCCTCCCAAACCTTTAGAAGGCACCAAGTCTCTTCCCCATCTGGCTCTGCCGTCCCCTCTAGTGCTATGTGACAACCAGACCTGTGAAGAATAGCCTGAACAGAGACCACAAAGGGCGACGTTAACAGTCCAGTGGTAGGACAACGTCCTTGCCAAGTGACCATGGTTGGCAAAGGAAATGGACATCTGGCACCACGATTCCCCCCCACAAGGCAACCCATCCCCCCTCACAATGATACACAGCTCTCCTCGGCACCCCCTCGGGGTATTGGAGGTTAGAAACAATGGAATCAAAGGAAAATATATAGTCAAAAAAGTGCTGCAGGGGCCACGGCGAAAGAACTGTGACCCCATCTGTGTACACGGCAACCTGTAAATGCTGCCTACTTGCAAGCTGCTTCCATTCTGTGGCGAAACTAGCATAGGAGGGGAGAGAAAAAAGGTGTGTGGGGACCTTACTTCTCGTCCAAGTAATCAAATCTTTGTACCTGAGTAAAATAGCGCGCGCACCATGAGGACGTAGCGCGCGCAGAAGTCAACGAAGTGCGTGCTATGAGCGGAAGTGCGCGCAATGTCACATGCAAAGCCCGCGCAATAATACCTTCTTCTTGGAATCTTCAGGAGCAGGACCAAGTCCACCACCGACAGGGGTGTGACGGCGTTGGCAGCCTCGGTCCTGCGACGCTTCTTCTCGGCTTCAGACACGGGGACCCTTTTTTCCAACCTGGCCCACAAAGACCGTTGGACGGCAGACCCTTGAGCAAAAAAACTCAACTAGGTCTGCCAAAAGGTCCTCGTTCTTCCACAGGGACAACCCATAGTGGGGGCCCAAAATGTTGGCAATCTTCCCTGACATTGACAGCGTCACATGCGGTGCCGGAAGCATCTGAAACGTTAGAAAAATAGGCGTTTTTGCCCTGCTTATTAGGACATGGGGTTACAAACCCAAGACCCCGAGCCATAGCGCGCGCTATGCTGCGCGCTATAGTTTTGTAGTGCGCACTGAGCCATCGCGCGGCAATACCCTGTAGCACGCACGCAGGGACGGCTCTAAGGTACGGGCGAAGGGCACGAAGTGGTGCATACATGTGGTGGAAGGGGCTAACCTCGGTCCAAACGGGCTCCAAATGGGCTCAAAACACTTGTTTGAGCATCCCAAATGGTCCGGGATCACTTTTGGAAAAACGCGTCTTTTTTGACCTATTTTTGACCCATGTTTGGTCCCAAAATGGCCCATTTTCAAGGAATCCTGGGATTCTCCATGACCTGAAACCTGTCGCAACGGGCACAAAATGGGCTAAAACCACTTGTTTGAGCATCATAAATTGTGCAGGATCACTTTTGGAAAAACGCGTTTTTGACCCATTTTTGACGCACTGTTGGTCCCAAAACGGCCCATTTTCAAGGCGTTTTGGGATTTTCCATGGCCCAAAACGCGCCACCACGGGCTCAAAACGGCGTCAAAACACTTGTTTGAGCATCCCAAGTGGTCTAGGAACAACTTTGGAAAAAATCCTTTTTTTCGCCCCGGGGACCCTGGTGGACCCACCGTTGGCCCCCACTGTGCGTGGGCTGGCCGGCCCTCCGGCTGCACCAAGTGACCTCTGAGACGGGAATCTACGTGTCTCGTTGGGCAATTCTGAGGCTTGGGAACCATAAAACGTGGGGGGTTGCGGGTGGACTAGGTGCCCTCGGGATTCGGTTTGGAGCCACGTAGTCCAAGATACGGCCCGTTCTTGGTTTCGGGGTGCTGGTGCACATTGCGCAGTTTTTGGGGCTTCTTCGCGCCCTTCAGGGCCGTTTCTCGGACATATCGTGGAGTTAGAGGGCACCAAAGAACCCTTGGTCACGAGAAGGTCAAGCCGAACGTGAATGGAGCAGCTGTTTGCCTTCATTTGGCTGTTTTCAACCCTCATCAGGACTGTTTTTGGCGAAAAATGGCTGTTTTTGGCCGAAAACTGCGCATTTTTGGGAGGGCATCTCCCGACTTGGCGCCACCGCCGCGGGCTGCCACCGGTGTGCTTTTCGCTCAAAACTTGGATTTTGCAAGGCCACTACCTAGACTCTAGGATGGCTAAGGTGGTGACAAGCCCGAGGCGTTGAAAAGGTGCAGTGGTCAAAACAGAATGGTGACGTGTTGTTGTTGTTGTTGCTTGTTGCTTGTTAGCTAAATTTAAGGGGAGAGGGGTGTAGTAATAGTAATATATATATATATATATATATATATATCCTCCGATCTACACCCCTCTCCCAACTCTAGGTGGCTCCACCACACGGCTCTAAGGTACGTGCGAAGGGCACAAAGTGGTCCATACAAGTGGTGGAAGGGGCTAAACTCGTTCAAAAACAGGCTCAAAATGGGCTAAAAACACTTCTTTGAGCATCCCAAATGGTCCGGGATCACTTTTGGAAAAACGCGTTTTTGACCTATTTTTGACCCATTTTTGGTCCCAAAATGGCCCATTTTCAAGGCATTTTGGGATTTTCCATGAGCCAAAACCCGTCACCATGCGCTCAAAATGGGCTAAAACCACTTGTTTGAGCATACCGAATGGTCCAACATCATTTTTGGAAAAACGCGTTTTTGACCCATTTTTGACCCATTGTTGGTCCCGAAACGGCCCATTTTCAAGGCATTTTGGGATTTTCCATGGCCCAAAACGCGCCATCACCGGCTTGAAACGGCCTGAAAACACTTGTTTGAGAATCCCAAGTGGTCTAGGAAGAACTTTGGAAAAAATGATTTTTTTCGCCCCGGGGGCCCCGGTGGACCCACCGTTGGCCCCCGCCGTGAGCAGGCCGGGCTGCCCTTCGGCTGCACCAAGTGACCACTAGTACGGGGGTCTACGCGTCTCGTTGGGCCATCCCGAGGGGTGGAAACTACAAAAAGTGGGGGGTTGCGGGTGGACTAGGTGCCCTCGGAATCCGATTTTGAGCCACGTAGCCCAAGATACGGTCCGTTCTTGGTTTCGGGGTGCTGGTGCACATTGCGAAGATTTTGGGGCTTTTTGGCGCTATTTTGGGCCATTCCTCGGAAATATCGTGGAGTTAGAGGGCACCAAAGGTCCCTTGGTCACGAGAAAGGCAAGCGGCACGTGCAGTGTAGCAGCCGTTTGCCTTCGTTTGGCTGTTTTGAGCCCTTACTAGGCCCGTTTTGGGCGAAAAATCGCTGTTTTTGGCCCAAAACTGCGCAGATTTGGGAGGGCACCTACCGACTTGGCGCCCCTCCCCTGGGCCGCCACCGGTGAGTTTTTGGCTCAAAACTTGGATTTGGCAAGGCCATCACCTAGGCTCCAGGCTGGACAAGGTGGAGTCAAGCACAAGGGGATGCGAAGGTGCAGTGGCCAAAACGCAACGGTGACGTGTTGTTGTTGTTGTTGCTTGTTGCTTGTTAGCTAAATTTAAGGGGAGAGGGGTGTAGTAATATATATATATATATATATATATATATATATATATATATATATGTATATATATATATATATATATATATATATATATATATCCTCCAATCTACACCCCTCTCCCAACTCTAGGTGGCTCCACCACACGGCTCTAAGGTACGTGCGAAGGGCACAAAGTGGTGCATACATCTGGTGGAAGGGGCCAAACTCGGTCAAAATGGGGTCAAAATAGGCTACAAACACTTGTCTGAGCATCGCAAATGGTCCGGGATCACTTTTGGAAAAACGCCTTTTTGATCCATTTTTGACCCATTTTTGGTCCCAAAAACAGCCCATTTTCAAGGCATTTTGGGATTCTCCATGGGCCAAAACACGTCACCACAGGCTCAAAATGGGCTAAAACCTCTTGTTTGAGCATCCCAAATGGTCCAGGATCACTTTTGGAAAAGTGCGTTTTTGACCCATTTTTGACCCGTTTTTGGTCCCAAAACGGCCCATTTTCAAGGCATTTTGGGATTTTACATGGCCCGAAACGCGCCACCACGGGATCGAAATGGCCCAAAAACACTGATTGGAGCATCCCAAGCCGTCTAGGAACACGTTTCGAAAAAATCTTTTTTTCGCCCCGGGACCCTGGTGGACCCACCGTTGGCCGCCGCCGTGAGTGGGCTGGCCGGCCCTCCGGCTGCACCAAGTGACCACTGGTACGGGGGTCTACGTGTCTGGTTGCACGATTCTGAGGCTTGGAAACCATAAAAAGTGGGGGGTTGCGGGTGGACTAGGTGCCATCGGAATTCGCTTTTGAGCCAACTAGCCCAAGATACGGCCCGTTCTTGGTTTCGGGGTGCTGGTGCACATTGCGCAGTTTCTAGGACTTTTTGGCGCCTTTTTGAGCCGTTTCTCGGACATATCGTGGAGTTAGAGGGCACCAAAGGTCCCTTGGTCACAGGAAAGGCGTGCAGCACGTGGATTATAGCAGTCGTTTGCCTTCGTTTGGCTGTTTTGAGCCCTTACTAGGCCCGTTTTGCGCGAAAAATGGCTGTTTTTGGCCCAAAACTGCGCAGATTTGGGAGGGCACCCACCAACTTGGCGCCCCCGCTCCGGGCTGCCAGCGGTGAGTTTTCGGCTCAGAACTTGGATTTGGCTAGGCCATCACCTAGGCTCGAGGATGGCTAAGATGGCGTCAAGCCTGAGGCGATGGGAAGGTGCAGTGGCCAAAACAGAATCGTGACGTGTTGTTGTTGCTTGTTAGCTAAATTTAAGAGGAGAGGGGTGTAGTAATATATATATATATATATATATATATATATATATATATATATATATATATATATATATATATATATATATATATATATATATATATATATATATATATATATATATATATATATATATATATATATATATATATATATATATATATATATATATATATATATATGCACATACGGGCTATTGCGTGCTGGCAGAGGGATACGTGGAGTCAGGGGTGGTGGGCAGTTTCGAGGACGCGGACGGCAATGGATTACGTGGGGTCATGGGTGTTGGGTGTCTCCACAGTGACGGGGGTACGTGAACGATGGAGGGTCAGCTCTTGCTTCGCCGCATGCGTGCTGCTTTGTTCCTTGGTTGCTGCTTTGCGACGGACAGAGAAGCCCTTGCTTTCTGCTTGTTGCGATGCTGCTGCGCTGCTTTGCCTTGCCCCCTTACCCCCGGCGAACAAACGGACCAGCGTCCGTCGCCGTTGCTAATGCTAACGCTTTGCAGTTGCCACTGCCCCCAAAGCCTGGTTGCCCGGTATCCCCGGTCCTCTGGGTCCTCCGTCATGCTGTGGGCCACCTCAGGCAGCCCTGGGACCCACGGGATCGAGCGAGGCAGGAACCACCTGTCGGCGCGAGATGCCCGGTAACTCCAGTAGACGGCATGATAAGTGGTTATGACTATGACTATGACTATATATATATATATATATATATATATATATATATATATATAGATATAGATATATATATATATATATATTACTACACCCCTCTCCCCTTAAATTTAGCTAACAACAAGCAACAACAAGCAACAACAAGCAACAACACGTCTCCTTGCGTTTTGGCCATTGCTCTGTCCAAACGCTTTGGATCATTTGCCCATGTAGCCATCTTGGAGCCTCGGCGGTGGCCTTGGAAATCCAAGGTTTGAGCTGAAGACTCACTGGTGGCGGCCCGGGGCGGTGGCGCCAAGTTGGGAGGTGCCCTCCCAAATTTGCGCAGTTTTGGGCCAAAAACAGCCATTTTCGCCCAGAATAACCCCCAAACCCGGGCGAAACGCCAAAATGAAGCGGACGCAACGCCCCACTTTCTGTGGTTTCCACCCCTCAGAATGGCCCATCGAGACGCGTAGACCCCCGTACCAGTGGTAACTTGGTGCAGTCGGAGGGCCGGCCAGCCCGCGCACAGCGGGGGCCAACGGTGGGTCCACCAGGGTCCCCGGGGCGGAAAAAATCATTTTTTCCAAAGTTGTTCCTAGACCACTTGGGATGCTCAAACAAGGTCGTTTTGAGCCCGTGGTGGCGCGTTTTGGGCCATGGAAAATTCCAAAATCCCTTGGAAACGAGCCGTTTTGGGACCAAAAATGGGTCAAAAATGGGTCAAAAACGTGTTTTTCCAAAAGTGATCCTAGACCATTTGGGAGGCTCAAACAAGTGGTTTTCGTCCATTTTGAGCCCGTGGCAATTGAGTATGGCTCATGGAAAATCCCACAATGCCTTGAAAATGGGCCATTTTGGGACCAAAAATGGGTCAAAAATGGGTCAAAAACGCGTTTGTCCAAAAGTGATCCTAGACCATTTGGGATGCTCAAACAAGTGTTTTTAGCACATTTTGAGCCCGCCCTAACCGAGTTTAGCCCCTTCCACCACACGTATGCACCACTTTGTGCCCTTCGCACGTACGTTGGAGCCGAGTGGTGGAGCCACCTAGAGTTGGGAGAGGCGTGTAGATTAGAGGATATCTATATATACATACATGTAGATATATATATTACTACACCCCTCTCCCCTTAAATTTAGCTAACAAGCAAAAAGCACGTCACCGTTCTGTTTTGGCCATTGCCCCTTCCCATCGCCTCTGGCTTGACCCTAATTTCGCCATCTGGGAGCCTAGGTGATAATTTTGCCAAATTCAACTTTTGAGCCAAAAACTCACCAGTGGCGACCCAGGGCGGTGGCGCCACGTCGGTAGGTGCCCTCCCAAATCTGCGCAGTTTTGGGCCAGAAACATCCATTTTTCGCCCAAAACAGCCCTAGTAAGGGTTCAAAACAGCCAAACGAAGGCAAACAGCTGCTACAGTACACGTGCCGATTGACTTTCTGGCGATCAAGGGACCTTTGGTGCCCTCTAACTCCACGATATGTCCGAGCAACGGCCCAAAAAGGCGCCAAAAAGCCCTAGAAACTGTGCAATGTGCACCAGCATCCCGAAACCAAGAACGGGCCGTATCTTGGGCTACGTGGCTCAAAAACGAATTCCGAGGGCACCTAGTCCAACCGCAAGCCCCCACTTTTTGTGGTTTCCAAGCCTCAGAATGGTGCATCGAGACACGTAGACCCCCGTACCAGTGGTCACTTGGTGCAGCCGGAGGGCCGGCCAGCCAACGCACAGTGGGCGTCAACGGTGGGTCCACCAGGGTCCCCAGGGCGAAAAAAAAGATTTTTTCGAACGTTGTTCCTAGACCACTTGGGATGGGCCATCTTGAGCCCGTGGTGGCGCGTTTTGGGCCATGCAAAATCCCAAAATGCCTTGAAAACGGGCCATTTTGGGACCAACAATGGATCAAAAATGGGTGAAAGACGCGTTTTTCCTAAAATGATCCTGGACCATTTATGATGCTCAAACAAGTGGTTTGGGCCCCTTTTGAGCCCGTTTTGACCGAGTTTAGCCCCTTCCACCACATGTATGCACCACTTTGTGCCCTTTGCACGTACCTTAGAGCCATGTGGTGGAGCCACCTTGAGTTGGGAGAGGGGTGTAGATTGGAGGTATATATATATATATATATATATTACTACACCCCTCTCCCCTTAAAGTTAGCTAACAAGCAACAAGCAACAACAACAACAACAACAACAACAAGCACGTCACCATTTTTGTTTTGGCCATTGCACCTTCCCAACGCCTCGGGCTTGACCCTACCTTAGCGATCCTCCGAGCCTCGGTGATGGTATTGACAAATCCGAGTTTTGAGCCAGAAACTAACCGGTGGCGGCCCCAGGCGGGTGCGCCAAGTCGGGAGGTGCCGTCCCAGATCTGTGCAACTTTGGGCCAAAAACAGCCATTTTTCGCCCAAAACAGCCCTACTAAGGGTTAAAAACAGCCAAACGAAGGCAAACGGCCGCTACACCGCAAGTGCAGCTTGCCTTTCCCGTGACCAAGGGATCTTCGGCGCCCTCTAACTCCACGATATGTCCGACAAATGGCCCAAAAAGGCGCCGAAAAGCCCCAAAAACTGCGCAATGTGCACCAGCACCCCGAAACCAAGAAGGGGCCGTATCTTGGGCTACGTGGCTGAAAAACAAATTCCGAGGGCACCTAGTCCACCCGCAGCCCCCAACTTTTTATGGTTTCCAAGCCTCAGAATCGCCCAACGAGACACGTACACCCCCGTACCAGCGGTCACTTGGTGCAGCCGGAGGGCCGGCCAGCCCACGCACAGTGGGGGCCAACGGTGGGTCCACCAGGGTCCCCGGGGCGAAAAAAATGATTTTTTCGAAATGTGTTCTTAGACGGCTTGGGATGCTCAAACAATTGTTTTGAGGCCGTTTTGAGCCCGTGGTGGCGCGTTTTGGGCCATGGAAAATCCCAAAATTCCTTGAAAATGGGCCGTTTGGGGACCAACAATGGGTCACAAATGGGTCCAAAAATGATCCTGGACCATTTATGATGCTCAGACAATGGTTTTAGCCCATTTAGAGCATGTGGTGACGTGTTCTGGCTCATGGAAAATCCCAAGATGCCTTGAAATTGGGCCATTTTGGGACCGAAAAGGGGTCAAAAATGGGTCAAAACCGCTTTTTTCCAAAAGTGATCCCGGACCATTTGAGATGCTCAAACAAGTGTTTTTAGCCCGTTTTGAGCCCGTTTTGACGCAGCTTAGCCCCTTCCACCACATGTATGCACCACTTTGTGCCCTTCGCACGTACCTTAGAGCCGTGTGGTGGAGCCACCTAGAGTTGGATTAGGGGTGTAGATTGGAGGATATAGATATATATATGTATATATACACATACATACACACATATCCACACACATACATACATACATACATATATATATATATATATATATTCCTTTGGCTACAATACGTACATTATCTACGCATCCACCCCTAAATACCTGTTGGCAACGTACATTGCCAACGCATGGAACGCACTGTTGGGAACGTGTGCTTTTCTCAGGGGGAACAGGGGTGGATGCATATTGGCGTGTGGATGCAAAACCCGGATGCACGTATTCTACGTTTTCTACATTCCGGACATTTTATACGTTTTCCTGTGCTTTCCACGTTAATTACATTTTCTAGGGGGGGGATGCAAAAAGGCGGGTGGATGCAAATCCCGGATGCACATTTTCTACACGTTTTCCACGTATCGTACGTTTTCTACACATCGAACTCTGTTTTCTAACCCACGAGCAACGTTGCACTGCACTTCAGTTGTTACTGTGAAGGTCTACACTCCATGGTAATGTGCAAAACATCAGGTGTGTAGTGGCACACGGCAAGCTGCACAGACCCAGGCAACACGCCCCGTTTTACAATATGCACACACGCCCCGCTTCACGGTCGCCCTGATGCAATGCACCTCCTTTTTGGCAAACCGTTCCTCTGGAAGAAATTCATCGAGCAACAAGCGTTGGCAATCCCAAAGGGAAGTCTCTTCTGGCGCCATGCACAGATCCTTGCACGTGCTAATAGTGTTCACTACTCCGTACCGGAGCACAAAAGCACGCAATGCTCGAGACCACGTTTGAAACCTTTGGATCTCCCAAAAATGCAAAGCTAGGGCATTGGCTTGGTCTACGCCGGCCGCTAGAGAACGGTAGGACCCCACCAACAGAGGTAGCCAATGGCCTCTGGGATACTGCCAGAGCGCTGAATCTACAATACAATTTGTATAGATGGGCACCACGTGCGCAGCCTCACCACCTGCTTTCGGGTTCTTGAAACAATGCAAGGCAAACGGGAGGTCAGTGTAAGTGCGGCTACCCTCCATCCGCGCAGATCTGAGGTCAATTCAGGCCAATGCACCCCCATTCAGGCAGATTCAGCTCATTTCTGTAAATTTACATATTGGGGGGCTCCCAAAATTTTACCCGAACAGTTCCTGTATATTATGGACACGCCAGATTCAATTCTGGTGTCCGTTGCGGCTGAGATGGTCGCGTTCCAATGATTTGGTGGAATCGCCGGCACGCGTGCGCAGATCAAATCAGCCAAATATTTTTTCACAATCGGATTTTTTAAAAATTATACAGGAAGAATATTCCGGAATTATATGTAATCTTATTATCCGCCTACATTTTCTTGTAGACTGGGATTTTTTCGAAGCTTGTATCTTCATCTTCATTTTCTTCACTGTCGTTCTTGTACCTCATGGACCCCAAGGGCAAGGCCTCAGCACCGACCCCTCCATACCGCCGGGACGCACAGAAGGGATACCTGCCCTCTGTTTCCTTTCCCCATGCCGGCCCTGAGCCCTCCGGCCAGGCTCTGCGGAGCTTTCTCAAAGGGAATAGCTTAGATGGTAGCAGAGGATCCTTCAGCCTCGAGGCTATAGGTATGGAGTACGAGTCCCACCAACTGGACAGTGATGACGAGAGCATCTGCGATCTAGATTATCCAGATGGCCCAGAGGACGGCGTAGAATGTTGAATAGTTGCGACATTCTCCGAAGAGTTAGGGATTCCTTGCCTAAATCCTGACTGCCCCAGGTACATACCCATTCCTCACCCAAGCTCACTCCCCGATCCCAGTCGAGAACCCGGGCCCCCAAGCGGCCCTTCACCGGGCGCTGGTCCCAGCGGAGTGTACGGCTCCTTGGTTGGAAACTCATCGAGTCAGGAGGACGACATTCGTCTCCCATCCAAGGAAAGCATGCATCTGCATCGAGGTCCGCCGATCGCAAGTGGTCCAGGAGAGATGTCCGCCAGAATGACACCTACGCCTGCGGAAATCGACCTGCTGCTCCAGAACGTCATTGAGCAGGCAGTCTCCGCCAAGTTGGACACCCAAATCTAGGAGTCCCAGGAACGCTGGAGGATCAAATTCCAGAGGATCGAAAGCCTACAGCGACTTGATTTGCATGATCAATGGTGCCTGCAAATTCACCATTGCTACTTCAGGTTTCACCGAGAACATCCGCCGTGGCCAGTCAAGTCCACCGCCAAGACGATGGAAGTCGATGTGGCGTCGCTGGAGTCGGCGTTGGAGCAAGCCTTTCTCAAGGTTGCGCAGGAGGAATCTCAAGAACTGCCTGCCGCGAACACCATCGAGAGTTGGCTCAATGAGCAGGAAGACGTGGTAAGGAAGCCAGAATCAATTGCATCGCGGTCTGGACCGCCTCTCATGTGTCCTGTGCCCACCACTGCCCGCGTTGGAAAGAAATCGCCACGCTCGCTGCTGAGAATCAGGCGATTAAATTTAATCAGGAAAAACTCTTCCACTTTTTTTTGATGGGAAGATCTTCCGCTCACCCCTCCTCTCATTTGCCAGATCCGCCAGTCGGATCTACCTGTTCTGTAGCCGATGAAGCGATTGAAGTTTTTTCACTCGCGCCGACCACAGATTCCAGAGCGGAACAACAAAAGAAAAAACGTGAAAAATTAAAAGAAAGAGTTTTTGAGAGTAGAAATCCTCAGCGTGTTTCAGAAGCGAGGACCAAAAAGAAAACAGAAGTTTTGGCCGAGAAAAGATCCACTGATCCCATGATTGCGGCTCAGGTCTTGCTCGCCCAGAGTCTTCTGGGCGCCGCCGGCGTCTCAGGTGCTGCCCAGGTCAATCCCATTCTGGCCGGTGGTGGCGGCATTGAGGACATTATTAACCCTGTGAGGGCTAAGCTGAGAGCCATTGCAAAACAACCAAAATACAATGGCAATCCTCGCCTGTGGGCTGTTTTTAAAGTAGAATTTTCTCTGTGGGTTGGCAAGAACAAGCTTCGCGACGAGGAGAAGCTTGATGCTCTTCTTGAGTGTTTAGAGGGTCCCATTCGTGACACGTGGATTAAATCCTACACTGATAGGGCTGATTCCTCTAACCCACTCACCTACAGTGAATTGTTTGCTCTGCTTGAGGGACAAGGAAGTAGGTTGCCTGAAGACCATTACCGAACCCTCCTCACCTCTTTCCCGAACATTCCCAACCTCATTCTGCGAGAGATTCAGAACAAGCGACTCCGCTTCAAAAATCTGCTGAATGAGGCTGAGAGTGCTGGGGAACATCTGTCAGATGGCGAATTGAAGGCCATCATCTTCGCAAAAATGCCTGCCGACACGGCTGCATCGCTGAGGCAGGAGCAGTCCAACGAGAAGGTGAAATCCGGGTGGACTGAAGTCACGGGATTCCCTAAGGGCTCAGGTCGTTTTCGGGTCAGAGATGCCCTCAAAAAGTTCTCGCCCACTAATTTATCCAAGTGTAAGGAAAAGGACGGTGCTTGGAGATTGAAATTCGCGGAGAAGGAGGACAGAGATATTTTCAATGAACTGGTGAACCGAGGCGTCTCCTTTGGAGGAACTCGGCTTGTGGCAAAGCCGTGGGTTTTCAGCTTCACGCCCACTGAATTGTGGGAGGAGTTGCAAAAATTGGCGGATGCCAATCATCAACAATTTCATGAAGGATTGAGCCGAGATCCCCCCTCTAAAGGTGGGAATCAGAAGAATGTAAGTCGAGAGACTATGCCATTTGTTTGTCCTTCGGTCACACCAACCGTGCCAAGTCGCATTCCACTGAGAATCACTGCTGGAATAAGACCGATGCGGAAAGAGTGGCACAAGAAGCAAGCCAGGATCCGCCCAAAGCCCCTGTCAAGAAGGTGGATGAAAATCGCCAATCGACGCCCAGCAGAAGAGGTAAATGCAGTAAAGGCCCGCAGACTTCTGGAGGCAAGGGACACCAGGGCTAATCCAGCCAAGGACGCTCTCCAGAAAATTTTAGAAATGGAAATGGTAAGTCCAATTCTGCCGAGGGTAATGGTGGAAAAGGCAATTTTTCCAAGGGAAAAGGCCAATCCAGTGGCCAGTTCTCGGGACATTCCAAGGGAATGAGCGCTGGTAAGGGCAAGGGGACCTCCCAGGGCACGAAAGGTGGACGAGGGAAAGGATCATCTGGTCAGCAGAACTCTAATTCAGGTCGTGGTGCATCAGTGCACCAAGTTGCTGGTTCCGACGAGGATTATTATAATAATGTGACGACGGAGGACCTGGATGCCCCCGATGAAGAAGGGAATCTTGGCGAAGAAGGTCTGGGAGACCAGTGGGAGAACGAGGACGGTTCCTGGGAAACGGTGCAGCAGGAATATGAGGGAGATTATCAGGAATAAAGGCGCCAAGATTATGTGGCCACCCCACACACAATCAGGCGTTTTCCTGACTGTCCGATCGTGGACATTGGAGCGTTGTCTGTAGGACCACCGCCAGTTGAGGCAGATGGAGATAGGAATGTTGTGGAGATCGGTGTTCCCAACAAATACCGAGCTCTCCAATTCATTTGTCGTCTGTGCGTTACTGACAAGAAGGGGAAAAAGCACCTTGCTACCCGTCTTTGTGACAATGGTATCTGCAGTCAGAAAGATTTTTACCAGACGAATGTGTGGACACTTCGCTGCACCCCGTTAACCTGGAAGGTGTTTCAGGCCATGCTCTTCCAGGAGGGAGTACAGGTTCGTTTCTGAAGGCGCACATGGTCGCCCAGGATTTATGGGAGGAAGGTAAGGTAGAGGATGTTGTTCTAGAGGATTATTTTTATAGAGCGGCCATCAAATACGACCTTTATTTAGGTCATCCATTTTAACGAAGAAGAAAGTGGCCCCTGTAGGACACAGACGTTGTTTTTTTTTGGAATCGGGAGAGCAGGAAGCTCCCAGCTTTCGGTGCTTGCATTCTGGGTACCGAAATGTAAAAGAATTTTTGAGTCGAAGGGTGAACACAGTTTTTGGTTAGGATGAAGGGATTAGTGAGATAAACGCCACTACAGCTTACAGCATCTTGCTACAGGAGCGACGAAAGGACACTCAGCGTCCCAAACTGCGCAATTGGAAGTCTTCCAACTACCGCGTTGTAGATAAGTGGCGTGATTATATATGTTCCTATTTATTGGAGAACCAAGATTTTGTGCCCGCCAAGGATGCCTTTTGCATCGAGTTAAACAAGCGTTTCCAGCGCTTAGATGACGATGCATGTGCAGTAAAGTGGGACAAAAGGCTGTGGATAAACCCCCCTTTTCATTTGTTGGGAGAGGTTGTTCAAAAAATATAGGAGGATCGCACACAGGCCATCCTTGTCGTACCACTATCGGATTGGAAACCATGGTGGGAGGAGGTTTTGGCCATGACAGTCGACTCCATCCGCCTCCCCCACGACGTCAAGCTGTACGCCAGGGACCACACCGGTCCCCTGCGACAGCGGCTGTGGCCTCCCGTCGCTTTTCTGGTCGATGGAGGTCTCATCTCTGACGGATCTTGCACATCAGACAATGGGTCAGAGTCAGGTCTTGACCATGGTACGGATTCAGATTCGAATTTTTCCGACTTTTTGGAAGGAGATGATACTGTGCCGAACCTGGAATCTGGAACGTCCGATTGTAGTCAGACCCCAATACGATCACATCCATCGAGCATCTCCCACCTGGTCAGGGGAAAAAAATTCCGAAAGAAGGTCAAATTCAGTCAATTTTACAAAAAACCCAAGTTTGAGGCCTTTTTGGACCCCTTTGTCTGTGAGGATGTGGAAGATGCGCAGCAGGTTCAGGCATCCACGACATACCCGCAAGAGGGAGTCGATCCCTCTCTGTTTCAGTCGTTGAAACAAGGTCTGTTGCCTGCTGGATCGCGAGATCTGGCAAAAATTTGCTCTACTGTGGTGACTGGTGAACAGGTTGAAATTCAACTTTGCAATGAGCGAATGGGAATATTTTTTAACCGAACGAAAGGACACCACCCTCTCTCGTAAGCTCGTCAAGAACCCTCCAGTGCGTGGCCAGCACGAAGAGGCGTTCATCGAGCTGAAGGAGGGAGCAAAACCCAAAAAGCAGCGACCTGACGAAAATCATGGCAAGAAGCATGAAATTTCTCGTGACATCATTCACAGAAATCTGCAAGAATTCGGCTCGTTGGAGGCGTGCATGACCTCTGAGTGGTGTTGTGCGCCCTTCACAGTGCCTAAGCCGCCCCCAGCACACCAGAATTCCATTCATGGTTGGCGCATGGTGGTTGATTTTCGTAATTTAAATGCGGAAACTAAGGCTGATTCGCACCCTTTACCCCTCATTGAGGAGGAAATCGTGAAAAAAGCCAAGGGGAAACTATTCTCGGTTCTGGATCTAAGGCATGGCTTCCACCAGATGCCTCTGGCAAAGTCATCCAGACCCCTGACGTGCATGTGCAGTCCAGTGGGTCCTGTTC
Source organism: Eutreptiella sp. 'Long Island Sound 2002' (assembly GCA_964036045.1). NCBI lineage: Eukaryota > Euglenozoa > Euglenophyceae > Eutreptiales > Eutreptiaceae > Eutreptiella > Eutreptiella sp. 'Long Island Sound 2002'. Next base: position 97,997,734 of record OZ038383.1, read on the forward strand.
AGTGGACCGTCATGCCTATGGGTTTGAAGAATGCTCCGAGCTTCTTCCAACGGATGATGGAAGAAGTCTTGTTTTCAGAGCACACTGAGCTTCGCGAATTCGTTTCCGTATATACTGACGACACAATCATCGCCAGTGTGGGCGATAGTTTAACCGAACAGGAGGTTGTGGACCTGCATGAGAAATAGCTGAACATGGTCCTCGACATTCTGGACAAAAATCAGCTCTTCTGCGGTCCCAAGAAGGGTAAATTATTCCTGGAAAGTGTCGAATTCTGTGGCAGTTTGCTACGAAATGGGACTCGCCAGCCGAGTTCAGGGAAGCTCCTTGCAATTCAGAACTGGAAGCGCCCTGAGACCATTTCGGCCCTTCGTTGATTCCTTGGCTGTTGCAATTTTTACCATACTTTTGTCAAGGATTATGCCAGGTACGCCGCCCCCCTTACTGAATTACTCGAGGTTGGTAGGGAGGCTGGTCATGCGGGCTCGAAGGTGCGAGTGCAGTGGACCGACGAGTGCGATGAGGCGTTTGTGCAATTAAAAGCCGCCCTTTGTGAAGTCGCCACTTTGCACGTTCCCAAATTCGATCGCCCTTTTGACCTTAGGACTGATGCTAGTACGTATGCGGTCTGGGCAGTGTTAGAACAGCAAGATTTAGAAACTGGGGTTCATTATCCGCTTGCATTCTGGTCGAGGAAGCTTTCTCCCAGACAAATGCAGTGGTCCCCCCGTGAGCAGGAGACCTACGCCATCATCTGTGCCTTAAAAAAATATCAATTGTGGATAGGCACAAACAGAGTTGAAGTTCTGACGGATCATCGCTCTCTTGAGTATTGGTTGAGAGAACATGTCAACACGGTGTCAGGTCCTGCTGGACGGCGTACTAGATGGCACGAGTTTTTGAGTCTTTTCGATCTTCATGTGGCTTACTTTCCAGGCAAGTACAACACTGTCGCTGACGCTTTAAACAGATGGGCATATCCTGCTTCTGAAGCGTGCCTGTCGACGAACATTAATGGGACTGGACAAGACCGTGGGTTACTAATTGAGTGGGATGCTGAGGAAAGGCAGTTGATTAAGAGCCACTGTCTACAGTGTTCAGTCCGGCAGGGTCGATTGCCCTGCCACGATATCTCAATGGAGGATCATCCCCCACATTCCCATGTCCAATGCTCTGCAGTGCGTGTTGACACCCTCAGAGCAGTTAAACCTGGAGAATCCACCCCCCAGTTTGTTAAACGACGAAATCCTGTGGTGCGGTTCAGATGTGTCCATCCATTGGGTCGAAAACCTGTGGCAACTCGCCAAGCCATCCCCAAGGACTCCCTGCTCACCAAGGATTGGTCCAAAGAATATAAATCCGATAATATGTTTCAAGAAATCTACGAACATTTGACTTCAAAGTCTGCATTTCGGGACCGAATTTGTTTGCAATATTTTTTGGACAACGGAAAACTGTGGATGAATGGGAAACGTTGCGTGCCTGACATATTGGCGTCCAGAGCTGTCAACTGGTGGCACAAATGGGAGACTCCTCACTCCCATGGCGCCAAACTCTGGAAATTCATTAAACATCGTCTCTTTGGAGCTCGATTGCACACCCACTGCATGAAAGTGGCCTCATCATGTGCCCAATTTGCAGTGGCGGTGCCTGCTACGGCCAAGCCGAAGGGCTATCTGAGGCCGCATCCTGTACCCGAGCGACTCTTTGACCGAGTCACCTCTGATTTCTTGTACCTCGGTGACCTGGAGGGAGAGGAATGCCATTGGACCAACAAAAAAAAACAATGGTGTGTTATTTATTCAATGTGGACACTCAGGGTACATTCATGTCTTGCCTTGCAACGTGAACGCCATGACTGGCAAGGCTGCCGCCAAATGGTGTGCGCAGACATGGATGGGGTGCTGGGATGTTCCCTCGGAGATTTTAACTGATTCAGGCAGTGCATATATTTCTGAGTGGTGGAAAACCCTTTGTGCTTGGTGGGGAATCCATCATCTTCGATGTGAGGTTCACCAGCACAGGGCATTGCCTGCTGAACGAGCAGGAAAAACCATAATTAATATGTTGCGAAAGGAACTCGCGAGTGACAAGGATGTCGATTGGCTTGAGATTCGTTTCGCCCTGCTCCGCCGGTACCACAACACAGAGTTGTATCACAGGTACTCACCCAATCAGCTTGTTTTCGGTCGAAACAAGTGCTGGTGGAACCTCCCGTACGGTCATCCACGTGCATGTAAGGATGCATCAGCATTTTTCGACGAGATTCAGGCTGGGGAAAAGGAAGCCAAGCGACTTGTTGAGAAATTTCAGGCAGATTGGTTGAGCATTGCCAACCAGGGCAGAAAGGAACCACAAGATCTCGAAGAAGGAGACCGTCTTTGGCTCCGCAAGAGCGAAACTACCCAGGAGGGAGACTCCAAACTTCTCCCCCTGTGGGAAGGTCCATTTGAAATTGTTTCTCGAGTCAGGGAGAACAGTTTTAAGGTGCGTGTGGATGTGAATCGGGAGTCTGAGGTGAGCGGGGACAGGCTTAAGCCTGAAATTCCGAGTCCAAAGGGCAGGGTCAAACCCCTTTTCTGAACCTCCAAATGGCTTTTCGAACGCAGGTTTGAAGGTGGTAATTACGAGGTAGAACGCCTTGTCGACCATTATAAGGATGATGAGGGTAACTGGAGGTCTCTTGTCAAGTAAAAGGGTTTCCCTGAGTCTGAGAACACTTGGGGACCTCCCTCTTTCTTTGTACATGGTTATACCACAGGTTCGAGAAATTACCTGCGAGCTCATCCTGAGATTCCAGTCCTATTTACTGACTGTCTGAGCAAGCCAGACCGTGTAGTTGAAAAGGACGGAGCAAGGGCCGCCGTGGTGGACGGAGATCCAGCTCCTCCGCCACAGACTCCAGCACATTCTGCGCGAAATCCGGCGCCTCAAGGTGCCGTGCGAACGGAAGCACCAGGCCTTCCTCCAGCACATGCACAGGACAGCAAACAGAGGCAAGTGGAGACAGGACGGAGGTGGTGGCAGCGGAAGCTGAGGTGCAGGGGGAGGAGCAGGGGCAGCAAGCAGTAGTGAGGCAGCGGGTGGACCCGTCCAACCTGGCAGAGTTGATGGCTGGCGGAGATGTCGGGCAGGGCGGGTTGGTAGTCGACGACATCCTCGTGGTGTCAGAGGATGATGGGGAGCAGGCCAGGAGGATGGCAGTGGAGGGGGGCCCAGGGCAGCTGACGGCGCCCAATGTGGCGGCGGCCGCCAAGAAGTCCATCCTCCCGGAGGTGCGGAGGAGGGAGGAGGACAAGGGTAGGCGAGGACAATCGGCGGCGGGAGCAGCAGGGAGCGGGGACAGCAGTGTACACTCCGGACGGCGGAGACAGACAGGCAAGGGAGGGAAAGGGCAGGCGGGGACGTCGGGGGCTAGGCATGCGACGGAACACCAGGAAGGGAAGGGGGGAAAAGAGGGCGGACAGGGGCGACAGTGGCCGCAGCCCCAACGCTCGTTCAAGCAGCAGCCGTCGGGGTCGCTCCCACAGGTCGGTGCGGCGTTGCGGGCGGAGGAGGAGAGGGAGGCGCGCCGCCAGCAGGCAGCGCGGTACGATGCGCTGGCGCACATGGAGCGCCAGCGCCGTCGCCACCAGCCCCCAGAGCCGGGACCCGACACCATCGACCGGCTGGAGATGAGGTCAGGAAAGGCAGGGTCAGGGCACCAGGGAGGACAGAAGGGGTTGGGAGGGGAGCACAGCGGACAACCCAGTGGTGGGCTGGGAAGAGAGGAAGGGCAGGCAGGACAGAGCAGCGCAGCGGCCGCGGGGCACCGCGGCCAGCGGGAGGGAGGGCAAGAGAGTGGGAGCGAGCGATGTGGACAGACAGGCAGCGCGGTGCAGGGCAGGGCTGCGGGACTGGAAGAAGGCGGTAAGGGCAGGCATGGTGGGCACGGTGCGCAAGGGAAAGGAGAGGGACAAGAAGGGCTCCAGGGAAAGGGACACAGGAAAGCAGGGCTCCCCGGAGTAGGCAGCAAGGGGCACGGGGCAGCGGGGGGAAAGGGCAAAGGGCAGGGGAAGGAGGGTGGCCATGGGTACATGGGCTCACCGGTGTTCCAAGGGAAGCGATTCGGATGGTGGGTCGGTGTTGTCCCGCCAGCCATCCCGCCAGTCATCCCGCCATTTCCACCACCCCCTTACCCTGCGATGCAGATGATGTACCCACCACCAACGGCGTACCCGGGCGTGCCGTCGCAGGCTAACGTACAGCAGCGCCCGCAGACCGGTGGGACGACGTGGGGGGCGCAGGGAGGGAAGGGGGAAGAGCACAGGAGGGCATGTGAGAGGATAGGGGAAGAGGAGAAGAGGCTGCGGGAGAGAGAGGTAAGGGTCATGGGAGGGGCGGACAGGGTGGCGGCGAGGAGGACGGAGGGGCCAGGCAGGCCGCAACGAGGGGGGGCGCAGGCAGTGAAGGAGCTGCAGCGAGCGTGGGCGGACCTTCGGAGAAGGCAGGAGAGGGTGGAGAGGGCGGAACAGGAAGGTGGAAGGCACGGGGAGGGAGGGGGGCCGGAGGGTCGCCCCCCACTGATGCCATTCAGGCAACCGGCTATCCCGCCGGAGCAGTAGAGTGAGATGCAGGAGAGGGCATTGAGGCGGATAAGGGGTGAGGCAGCGAGGCTGGCGGAGAAGGACAGGGAGGTGGCGGCGCGGGAGCGCAGGGTGCGGGAGCAGGAGGAGGCGGTGGCCCGGGGGGCACACCGGGTCCTCCCAGACCCGGAAGGGGACGCCCCCTCCACGGATTCGGAGGGGCGGTCGCCGTCCAGGAAAAGGGCCAGAAAGGAGGGAGGGGAGGCTGGGCAGGAGAGGGGGAAGCAGCGCCGGGTGGGGGAGCGGGGAGCAGGGGGAGTAGAGGGGGCGCCGCGGCCTGCCAGCCCCAGCCTGGAGCCGACGCCGACAGACTGGGGCTTAGAGTTGCCACTGCCGCGGCGGTATGCGCCGCCGCCGGTACGGAGGGGGCCCGGAACGGTCGCGGGATGGAGGGCGGGGGACGTGGCGGAGCTGTTCCGCTACGTGAAGTGGACAGGGAGGACGAGGGGGGGAAGGGAGAGGCAGGGGACCCACCCCTTCAGCGACCTGGTCGGCAGGGCGGGGAGCCCCAGTGAAAGGGGGCCTAGGATGGAGGAGGGCCGATGGAGGAGGATGCTGGGAGAGGCGATCCCGGGGCTGAGCTTGGACTGCCCCCAGGAGTGGGGAGAGAAGCCCAGGGTTCGGATGCTGCAGGAGGGGTGGTACGGGGGCGAGGCATAGGGCGGGGCAGGAGCCGGACCGCGGTGCTCATCGTCATCGACACGGGGGCGCCAGGCGCCCGGGTAGTGCAGGAGGGACGGGCAGATGAGAGGCAAGGAGGGCTGCAGGAGGGGAGGACTCGGGGAGTCGGCAAAGGTAGGAGATGGTAAAGGAGTGGAGGACACAAGGAGTGGAGGAAAGGCGCGGATGGGCGCGGGTGAGCAGGAAAGGGCAGGAACACGGCCGGCGGTAGTGGGTGACCGGCATGGCAGCGGGGGATGTGGTGATGGCGGACACGGACGAGAACCCCCAGCGGAGGGAACTGGGTCCGCGGCGGCAGCGGATGGAGCGGCGGAGTAGGGGAGCGCCGACGGGTGCGGACGGCGCCGCCAGGCAGCGGGACGCGGGAAGTGTTGTGGCTACCGCATACAGCGCGGCCTAAAGAGAGAAGCCTGACATGATGCCAAAGTACAGGTGGAATGGGGTACTGTACTGGTGTGCTGGTGAAGTACGGCGAGCGGTGGTGAGGAACCGGGCTGCAATGCCAGAAGCGCTGGCGGGGATCCTCAGCCTGGGGTTGTGACGGGCGTGAGAGGCCAGAGGTGACATGGAGCACCAACGTTGCCCGCTCGAAGTGCCGAGCCTACGAGGATCGCATTGGCTACTGTGGACCCCATGGGCGGTTCACTTGTGCATGCGGCGTGAGGGAAATCACGGTTGTTGGATCCCAACAATCCATCGTCTACCCCGTCCACGAGCAGGGCCACAATCCAGTCCGCAAGTACCCCCCCCCCCCTCACCATGGACCCATGGCGTCCCGGTAGAGGAGACAGTCGGGGAACGAAGGCAAAGCACAAGGAGAGGGGACAGCAGCACAACAGAGAGGGCAGGGTGAGGGTGCGACACGACACCAGCGACAAGGGTAGGGACAACAGGGAGGGGCATGGGTAGAACACACGGCCGGCACACACGTGTGATTGCACGGCAAAGGCAGTGAGGGCGGACAGAAATGTACAGACAGGACCCTCAGAGTGATAGCGGATAGGGGGTTAGGAGGAGAGAAATGGCGTGCCAGGGGGTGAGGGTATGGGGAGGTGAGGCAGGGGTAGTGACGCGTTCCCGTGGGGGGCCTGGTCACGGGACGCTGCGGCGGACACGCACCAGCAAGCAGGCAGGCAAAACACTGCGCTCACAAGGGCATCCTCACGGTCGTGTCATGTGACAAAGCGTTCCAGGATCCTTGCTACTCTGGAACAAGGGAACAAAAGTATGTACAGCAACACATCTGGATATGTACACATGGGGTTAAGACTGGACTTGGGTAAGGGCATCACAGAACAAGGGACACTCAATCCCAACTCATATCCCAATCCCAGGTCTGTCCCTCTCAGTGGCTGGCAAGGGCGGGGGCTCGAACACAACCCATGCCCTACTCAGTCCGGACTGCGAAACCCTGCCAATAGGGGAGGGTGTTTTGCCCAGCCACAGGCGAGTTCCTGGGAACCAAGTAGCTCCAAGGCTGACCGACAGTAGCTCCTCATGCTTCCTGATGGACATGTCTCAAATCTGCTCTGAGCCAGAGATAAGGCCCCGCCATTATCCCCTAGGAGTTGGTAGCCGAAAACGGGCTGTTTCAGCCCAAACTGATATTAGCTCCCAAAACTCCAAAATTGACCCCTGATCCGGACCCACCAGAGGTAGGGACGAGGCAACTGACCCTATGCCCTTCCCGTATGAGCTCTTTGGACCCCTCACCCAACCTGGTTCCCTCTGAAGTCCCGGCATCAGGGCACCACGGGTTCATCAAGTGGGGTCATGATGCCAAAATCACGAATATTGGCGTCATTCCCACGGGTGATCCGCCCGGCGAGGGGAAAGCCAATAGCTCACAGGATAAGAGGCAGAACCTGAGACCTATGTCTGAGTGCAGGACTCAAAATTGGGTCGAGACTGCTCATGGACATAGAGATATGGGGCCGCCAATTGACCACACGGGGGGCTGAAATGGGGGTCTCAAAAGGGGGTCATTTTGGCTGCTCAAAAGGAGCCAAAATCGGGGGTGCCCTCAATAGTATATCTCCACGCTGGCTTGGAGATCCGATCCGCCATTTCATACGCGATCCACCAGGAGTCCAACGAAGACTCCCATGTTTTTGGCGCTCAAAGATCTCCATGCCACTCGTCGTGGTGACAATCCAAATTCGGTCCACAATTGCCAAAATAGCCAAATCGGTCGTGTCGGTCAACCGTCTGGGGTAGGAAACCTTGGCGATATTGACGCGCCAAGCCTTGATTCACAATCCTTGATATCCCCACTGGTCCCATGCCTGGGTTATGGCTTGCTGTCACACTGGCTGCTTGCTGTTCATTGAGGGGATGAACACGCGGATGGGGCAGAAAGCAGCATGCGGTGCAAAGGGGGAGATCATGGATCGCACCAAAAGTTGAATAACTCCCGATGAGCCAGAGGAGCAAATACGAAACTCAATGGCAATCAACCCTTGGTCATATGCTACCATATTCGCACTTGTCTCATGGCTAGATCTCGTGCCCCACGGAGATATGGTAGTTCCAATATGGCATACAATGGCAAAAACAGCGAAATTTGGCCAAAATGGTCCGCACTCATGATTCCATATCTCCATGGCCACGGTGAGGATTCTTTCAACCAAAGATGCTATAGACATATTGGACTTACGTCCCAATATATGCTGCTTGCCAACCCTCATGGTCGCCTCTAGCTATTTTCCCCATTGGAGGGAAAAAGACACACAAATGGGGCAGAATGGCAACATACCCCAAATTGGGTGACTCACAAATCTCCCTTCGAGAAGAGAGGCCACATGGGGAAACACCCCATTCGATGCAAGTTTTTGTGCCCTCTCCGAATTGCCCTTACCCTTGGTCAAGTGGCGCACGCAACCTCGGGGGCGAAATCAGGGGGAGAAGGGGTTTGTGGCCATTCTGGGCAAAACAGCCAAAATTCACCCAAATGTGGTCCCTCGAAAAGTCGTATCTCCGTATCACAAGAGAAAGGAGCCTCAGGCTTTTGCATGGATGCAGACCGAAGCTTTGCTTCTCTTTTGCAACAAGGGTCGAGGTTCAAAGCATAATCGAAACATTTTCGACACTCCAACCCTTGAAGCACACGATTTATGGGAAAAAGTGCATATATCGGCGATATTGGCATGAACATATCTTTGGGACCTTGAGGAGCAAAAATATGAGTAAGCATTTGTGGAGTAGGCCCATAGTGTGTGCACTCCAATATGCCCACTATGGTTAGATTGTCTCCGCCCACTCGTGTCATTAGTGCTTGCATAAGAGCGCGTGTGCAAAGAGGCAGTATGGTACGCGTGCTCACAAGGCAAAATTATCTAAAATGGAAGACATGGTTGTAAAAATCAACCAAGCCATCCAAGATGTCCTTCGTGGTCTCTACTTTACATATTGTCTTGGTTCGAGGCTCAACTCATCAGAGGCTTCGAGTACGAGCCTCGGAGGTTTGGCCATTTTGGCCTAACTTTCGACCAAAACTTGCCCTCTTTCGAAAATGGAGTTTTGGTACGCATTGAATTGCGTGGAGCCATCGTTGAGTGGGCTCGAAAGGCTGAAATGGCTTAGGGCTTTTGGTCTTGTGAGCATTGTGTTCGGTTATTAACGTTCATGCTCACAACGCCACAAAGTTAGCGTTTGCGCACGCACACGACTTGGGTTTGCGAAACCCATGGGCCGCCTGAAACATCCCTATTGCCCGCTTCCCTATACAAAGTAATAGGCCCACGTGAAAGGGGCATGGATGAAATGTAGGGTTCCGTCCGAACTCATGGTACTTGAGAACCATGAGTTCGAGCGATTGACGGAAAACCTTGCGCGCTGATTTTCTCTGAGACGCAACGGCGAAAAAGTCTGGTGAACAGACCAGATGAAAGTACAAGGGAAATCCTCTAGATCCAGCCCTCAAGTTCTCTTAGACCCTCAAAGGTACTCGAGAAAAATCCCTCACAAAACTCGCCACAGAGAAGCAACGAAAGCGCGCGAACAGGCGACAACAGGCGGCAACTTCACGACAATTGGAAATCGCGGTAGAAATCGGGTATTTCACCGATTTCCGACCGAAAATCGACCAAGACAATAAAATTATGGTAATTCCACATCGATTTATTGGTTAGAAATCGGATTCCAGATTTCGCGGATTAGAGAACAGGGATATCCCGCTGACAGCCGGTGTCAACGGCTTCCGCACAAGTGTGACGGCTCACAGGCCTCCGGGCCATGGGCCATAGGTTCTGGGTACCGCTTCACCCCCCTCCTTAGAGGAAAGCCCTGGGGGGGGGGCTCGATAACACCAAAGCATGGCAGCGGGTACCCAGGACCATCCCCTGAATGGGGGGGGGGGTGTCACATCCTCACTTCAGGCCGATTCCCGGGTTAGGTTACCCATTACAATCCCACAGTAAGACAGGTACGGTGCTGTAGTTGCTTGTAAATGAAAGTATAGTATCAAGTATCAAGTCTCGGGTCCTGGCGGCGATTGTTCCGCATCCAAAGGACCCATTAACCCATACCAGGCGCACCGGGTGCCAGCTGCGACGGTCACGACCACAGTGGCAGTGGCATACACGGCCAACATAGGCGCCACACGACGACCGAGGTGGTCCCACAGGTCGAAAGCGACCACAAAGATCCATCAGGCTACCCCAGGCTTCCCAAGGCCACAGTCCGGGGGAGAGTCCCCACGGGTCCTTCCTTGGGCGCACCTTGTCCATATTCACGACGCCAGTCCAGAGTGGTAAAGCCGAACGAGCTCCTCCATAAGGGATCGGGCATCAAGGCCGTCTTTTCCCTCGCCCAATTACCACGAGGCCATGAATGGGGGAGTCCCCATGCAGTCTGGGCGGAGGCGTCGACTCCTCAAACCACCAGTTTCCCAGGCAGACTGACCAAGGTCAGGACACCGGAGGTCGCCACGACTGCAAGTGCGTCTGCGAGTCGGTAGGCTCACACTGGGACTGACAGTGGCGGACCGCTAGGAGTGTAGTCAGGCAACTGGGCTTCCCGCCTGGCGCCATCAGGATCTCAGCACATCACAGCCACTAGGGCACACGGTATCACGGGCACTGAAACAAAAGAATCTGTACTTAGGTACTGGTCCAGGCTGGACCTTATGTAAGAGCATGTACACGGCGACTCAGGGCGCCTTCGTATTCGTGTTCGTTCTGGCAAAAAACGGTCCATACTTCAGTGATGGGCCATTAACACTCAACATACAGATGCACATATCCTGGAGAACAAAAAAGTAAGCAATAAGCTGGGTAATAGGCGTGTAAACACACTCAGGATACAGCGCCAAACCACACACCGGTTAAGAGAAGGCATATGCAGGAGGGTGGACAGGAAAACGCCTGAGTTCAGGCCATATATATAGTCTGCAGACACACGTAGACGGGGCTGGATCCCGCAAGTGCCATGGGACCAGACCACACACCCTAAAATCGCAATGCCGATGACAGAGGCATCCGTTGCGCAACGTTGTATGGGCTTCAAGGCCCCAAGAGCTCAGGAAACGTCAAGGTCAGTCGCCCTGCCTGGTTTCCCAAGGTCTCAGCAGGCGGGGAGTGATGAATAGGAGTGGAAGAGAGGGGCCATCCTCCCCTTGATTCAGCAGGGGGGGGTATATGGCCACTCTGATGGCAGGTCACCGGAAGATGGAAGAGAGCAAACAACTGGGGGACGATCCGTCGACCAAACAAGTGCTCAAACTGCATCAGGGGAGAGATCAGGGCGGTGATCAGGCGCCCCTGGCTGCAATCGCCCGGGTGAGTGCTGCCAAGTCCGAGACATCGATCTTGGTCTTGTGCTTGCGGATGTAGTCCATGGAGGGGGTGTTAATCCGCGGCACGAACGAGAAGACGGGTTCCCAGGTGTCGTGGGACGGGCCGAAGCCTCGCCAACGAACCTTGAACTCCAGGCCTCCGGGTGCCGAGGCGTTCGGACGCTGGGCCAGGATCTTCTCGACGGTATAGTCATCCTGCTCAGCATAGTTGTCGTCCGAATCAGCCTCATGTGCGGCATAGTCCAGGGACACATGTTTGCCACGGAGGTCGGGTTCCCGCACAGGGAGTTGACTCTCCTGGCGCTCCTGGAACTGTCCGAGACCCACCTTGATGCGGTAGGTGTCCTCACCAATCCTGCGGACCACCTCTCCGGGTGTGAACCAGGTTTCGGTGCGGTGGGTGCCCATAGGGCGGGGTCTGATGTCCCACACCGGGTCTCCCACCCTGAACGTTTGCGCTGTCGAGCTCGGGGCGGACTTCTGACGCTCAGCATGCTCCTTTTCGAGCTGCTGGCGGATGTCCCGCGCCGTTGCCTCTTGCCGCGCGAAGAATTCCTTGGCTTCCATGGCCATACCATCACGAGAGAAGGGAAGTCCCCGACCCAGGGGGTCCCTGCCGAACAAAATCTGGTGAGGGGACAATCCACCCGGAGTGGGGGTGTCATGATGGGCCTTCAGAGCGGGCCACATCTCCTCAAACCAGTTCCGACGTGGATTGGTGATGTGAATCCTGCGCAGCATCCCGAACAGCTGCCTTCCAGCCACCTCAGCCCGGCCGTCGGACCAGCTGAGATAGGGGACGCTCTTGGCATGACGTGTTCCCATGAGGGAACACATGGCCTTGAACCAGCCACCAGTAAACTGGGGCCCTCGGTCACTGCAAATGGTGCGGGGGATGTCAGAGACGGTCAGCAAATGACGAATCATCATGACTGCCAGTTCCTTGGCAAGCAACCCCCTTTTGCGTGCCGGAACGGCTACTACGTAGCCGCTGTGGCGATCCACACAAAGGACCACACAGTCAAAGGTCTCTTTGCCTATGTTCACTTCGGGCATGGAGAAGACGTCCATGGCCACGCTCTCCGTGGGCTGGTCAGGCAGCGGAGTCCATTGGGCTTCACCCTTGACGTTCCGGTTGTCGGTATTGCAGGCCTGACAGACCGGGCAACCTTTTCTGACCTTCTTGATAGCGCTGTAGAGACTGATCTGGTCGATTTTGAACTGGCGCTGCATATCCAGGGCTTGCTTCTTGACCCATGGGTGCATCATGTGGTGGTGCCAACCCTCACATAGCTCGGGACTCTGGGACCAGCAGCTTACCATTCCGGTAGAGGTTGCCTTCCTCCTCAGTCAGCCCCTTTGGCCACTTCTGCCCGTCATAAGGGTCGGTCACAGCCCTCTACTCGGCCTCAAAGGCCTCAGACTTAGCGTAGTCGTGGGTCCAGTCGTCCTGGAGGCAAGATTCACGGAAGAGGTGCTTGTCAGACTCAGCTTTCTCAGGGGCGAGTACTCTGACGGCTTTGCCAATCCTCGTTCCGAGGGGGGCATCCGCAGCCATGACGACGAAGCATTTAACACCCACCTCCTCCATCAGGCGCTCCTTTTCTATGAACCTCTCCGCCTCAGCGGTCTCAGCCTCATCGCCATGGGCGGAGACATCCGTCATGCCCTTGCTGGCGGGATAGGCCCACCTACTGCGACAGTCCGCCACAGTGTTGTCCTTGCTAGGAACATACACAACCGTGAGGTCGAACTTGGCCAAGGTCTCATGCCATCTTGCCCGTCGGGAGGCGGGACCTGAGGGGGTGTCCACGTGCTCTTTGTGCCACGACTGCAGACTCTGATGGTCGGTGTAGACGGTGACAGGATGGAGGGCTATGTACCCAGCCCATTTCCTGAGAGCCATGACGATGGCATACGCCTCCTTTTCTCGGGGCGTCCACGTCCGTCTCTGGCCTTCCGCCAGGACTCGGCTCCAGAAGGCCACTGGCAAGTGCCTCCCATCGTCAAGCACTTGTTGCAACACAGCGCCAACAGCGTACTTGGAAGCGTCGGTGCGCAAGACGAACCCTCGGTCAGGATCAACGAGGTGCAGACCCACTGCGGATAGCGGCGCCTGCTTCATCCCCTCAAAGGCACGGTCGGATTCATCATTCCAGACCAGAGCCTTCTTGGACCCCTTCTTGGTCTCCTCTCGGTTGCCCTTGAGCATGGTCGTCATGGGGGCTGCATACTCGGCATACATCTTGATATACCCCGAGTAGTAGTTGCAGAACCCCAAGTACGCCCGTAGCCCAGAGACCGTTTTGGGCTTTTCCCAGTGCTCAATCGCAGCCACCTTGCCAGGTATGGGCTTCCGCTGCCCGTTCCTGACTGGACGACGTGATCATCGCGTCCGGGGACCCCAGTATGAGCTATGAGGAGCTCCTGGAGGCACATGAGAGGGACGTCACCCGAGTGCTGGACCTTCTGGTTCGGAACAAACTCCCGGGCAGCAGTGACAAGGCCACCATTGCGGTAAGCAAGGTGGTCTTCGCTGGCCACGTAGGCTCAAGCAGGTCCTCCAGCATCCGCTGAAAAGCCGCATTGCCGTTGGCAACGCCCATGGGCATCACCTTCCACTGGAGAGGTCCAAGTGGGGTGCTCATGGCTGTGCAGGCACGGGACTCCTCGGCGAGAGGCATCTGATGATAACCATGTTTCAGGTCAATCACGGTGAAGATCCTCTGCCGGTGTTGTTTTTGCAGCATGTCCTCCATGATGGGGAGGGTATAGCTGTCATGCTGCGTTTGGGTGTTTAGGCCGCGGTAGTCGACCACGAGCCGCCACTCATCGGCCACCTTCTTGGGGACGACGAAGCACGGGGAGGCCCACTCGGAGTGGCACGGCTCAAGCCAGCCTCTCTCAATGAAATCACGGAGGATCTTCTCCATGGCCTCCTTCCTCTCGCCTCTCAGGGCGAACTCCCGATGTCGATACACACGGGGGTCCGGCTTCAGTCGTATCTTGGCCTCGCCATACGGTCCACTCACCGGTCGGGGAAACACAGGTTTTCCGCTGAAGAAGGTATCACCATACTTCTGCTTCAGCCTGGCCCTCAATGCCTGGATCTTGGGGCACTCACTCGACTCCGCCGTGGCCTTTCTGGGCACCTGAACCACTGAGCTTACTCGCAGGGTACCTCCACAAGATCGCTCAGGTGGTCTTCCCAGGTGGCCCAAAGGGCCATCTCTGGTCTTGCCTCGGAACAGGTCGCCGTAGGTGGGTGGGTTGCCGCCGATTGGCTCGTCCTGGCTGGACATGTGGTCCAGCACCCTTCTTACGAAGGTATTCCCATCATAGGAAACGGAGACGATGGAATCCACTTCCCACCAGGCTTTGTCCTGGCCCTTGCCCTCACGCTGGTTTCCCCAGTCTTGAAAGGGCTGATCAATATACCCCTGAACCAGATCCCACTCCTCTTCAGTGAGGAGGTCCTCCGATTCTCCGATGTCAACATGGGAAATCGCAAAGCATTGCCGCCATGGCTCCGCTATGATGCGGTTGACACACACGAAGTCCGTGGTGTCGGCCTGTTCAAGGCCCCCATCCACATAGTGGAATTCCGTTGGCCATCTCTGGGGTGGCATGGGCTTTCCCTTAGCGTCCTGATAGACACTCTCTCCAGCCGGTAGGACGACCTTGTTTAAGGTCATGTTGGTCAATGAGACCACCCAATCTCGGATGCTTTCCTCCTCGGTGCATCCCATAGGAACAACCAGCACTGCCTTGGAGCGGTCCTTGCAAATCTTCGCTACCGCCCTTGGAATGTCCCATCGGGGACAATGGATCCACATCAAATCCTGATGCGGACCCGAGTGCTTCTTCCACGCGGAGTCCTGGGCGCTCCAGTACTTCTCACAAACCCGAAGAGAACGCATCCAGGGCCAGATCCGAAGCTCCCAGGTCCGCAACCACTCGGCTCGCCACTTCCGGCATTACGCCGTACTCCTGGTTTGCTGGCCCAGTTGGCTCAGTGCCCAGCGCGGCTACTTCGAGCTGATTGCAGTCTGGGTGGTTCCATATGCACTCCACATGGTGCTCAGGTGACGAAAGCCACGAGAGCTGGTCATCCTGGTACAGGGTCATGGAGGCCTGGGCCGGGAGAACGCCGGAGTCTGTCTCCATCATGAAGTCGTACCCAACGATCATGTCCCAGTCCATCTCGGCCTCGTAGAAGCGACCTTGCAGGAGGATTTCCTTGCCGAGGTCCGGGCGGCTCAGCTCATGGTGGTTCACGAACTGCCGCCCAATGGCCGCTTCCTTCATGCCTCCCGCCATGTGCTGGCCGTTCGCCACCTTCAGCCTGACAGGCTTCCGACTGTCGGTCAAGCACTCTGGCGCAAGTAAGCCAGCCTTGACCAACCTGACCTGAGCTCCCGTGTCGACCAAAACGTCAAAGACCTTCTCCACCTCCCCGCATAAGGCAGGGACCTTAAGGTGCAACTGCCGCTCACGCCCAACACAGCGCACGGCGTGTAAGTTCAGGAATCTCCGGCCGTTCCAGAAGCTCAATAAGCGACTGGTGCAGGTCGTGGACAATAGGCTCAGGCTGCCCATCTGCAGCATCCAGCTGCGGTCCACGTGATCCTCCGATACTCTCGGATAGATCTTGAAGCACATCAAATACATTGTTGGTCGCGAAGGATGGACGGGTGCAAGGGTTCGTGCCTTCACTTGCCCTCACCCTGGCATCGCGACTGTCTTTCGTTTTGGGTGCCGGACCGGGCCTTCCGCCCGCGGCAATCCCTTTGTGCTCACTGTCTCCAGACTGGGATGGTGTGGCGCTTCCCACAACACCATCCTGCGACCGCCCTAGCTGGGGCCCTTGGCTGCAGGGGCTCCGCTAAGGGGCATCGGTTGTGGTAGCAGGGGTTCTCTCCTCCGCATCAACCTCGTTGACACCCTTCTTCTTTCCCCCTTTCTTACCCTTCTTGTCCTTGTCCTTGTTCTCTTTGTTCTCTTTGTTCTCCTTGTTCTTGTCGTCTGACTTGGGGACCCAGGACCTCTTGATCTCCTGGATCTCCTTGGCCAACTCGGTCCCCACCGACATCAGCTTGGAGAGCTCGTCCTTGTCGACCTCCACCTTGGTCTCCCGGATACCTGCGGGTGCACGCTTCTTCGACCCGTGCACCTTCTTGTAGGCCTCCGTGTCGGCCTTGTGGATGGGGCATGTCCGTTGGTCTTGGTTGAACCCTTTGTTCCTCCCATAACACACGAAACAGCCCTGAGGGTGAGCTCGTATGAACTCCGCAAAGGACAGCGGAGGGCCGCCAATGCGGCGGGGATCCTTCTTCTCCTTCTTCTTCCAACCCTTCTGCAGGGGCTTCCAGCTTCCCCTGTTGCTCCCCGTGTTCAGGTTGTTGGCCACGAAGGCACAAACGGCCAACTGGGCGGGCTCATCGTCGTCGTCATCCTCGTCGAGAGCCTCATCACCATTGGCTCCCGCTGGGTCCATGGCAGCTTCCCCGCCAGACCCCTCGTCAACGTAGTTGACGTCACGGTCGCCGGACCCCAACCCGCGGGTGTGGTGGAGGTTCCGGTACTCCTTGAGTACCTCTTCTCCAAGCCACTCCAGGATGTCGTCGCACCTCATCCGCGCCGGGATGGCCTGCAGACAGATTGTCTGGCCGCCCACGTCCCACTCATCAAGGCGCCACATCGCGGTCTTCTCGCGATCGCCCGTGACGGTGATGAGGAGGGCGTTCCGCAGGAAGTGCCGTTTGACATCCCGGGTCACGTTCTTCCTTGTCCAAGCCACCACGTTCGTATGATACTCCTTGGGGAGCATCATCTTGACCGTGTGGTTGGACTTGGCCCTCTTGGCTTCCTCCTTGGTGACTCTCTTGATCCATGCTTCCGGCAGCATGGAGAGCAGGCGGGCCTGCTCGTCACCGTCATTCCAGTCCTCCGCGTTTGGGCGGAAGAGGGTGTATTGCCCCCGGAAGTCCCGCCAATCTCGTAGGCGGATCTCCCGACCATCATGCTGAAGCTTGATGGCCTTCCACCGCTTGGCAGCCACCTGCAGAGCGTCCACCCGCTCCTGCTCGTTGAGCCACTTCTTAGCTTCCTTGAGGGTCTTGATTTTCCTCTCCTTGGTCGCCACGAAGTATAGCTCTTGGAGCATCTCCGGCAGGCGGTACCTGAACCGTTTGAAGACATATTTCTCCACATCTGCGGGATCCATGTCTTCAGTGACGGTCATCCCCCAATCGTCCAGCTTCTCCAAGAAGCGGTTGAGGTTGAGGGGGTTGCCATCGTACGTGGGGGGCTTGATGTCCTTCAGGTCTCCCCACACGGCGGCATCCGCGGCCTTAGAGACCATGAACGCCGGCCTCGAGGTCGACCGAGGTTCCCATCGGCGTCCCCCACGGACTCCCACGGATGCCACTTCAATCTCCTCTAGGGTATCCGTGTGGCTAGGCCGTGGTTCTTCCATGTACGCTGAACCTAGATGTTCACGCCGTACTCCTTCCATGTATGCCTCCTCATCACGGCGCCGGCGGCTGCGTTCAGCGGCCTCCCGTCGTACACAACGCGGAGGGGTAATGCCGACCTCCTCCAGGTCTTCCTCACCTCTGCCGACATCCCACTCCACGTCCTCTCCGGGGACCTCATCCCTGAGTCCACCATTACGTCCACCAGCGATGGGGATAGGCTCCGGGGCTGGTGCGGGGCGTCGGGGGCGTACCGGTGTCCGCGGTGGAGCACGGCGGTTGTGGTACTCCGCACTGAGCCACTCATCACGCCACTTCTCACTGCCACTGCCGGGCGGCACGCGCTCGTTACGGCGGCCCGCGCTGTGGTGAGAGGGGGCGCTGAGGGAGGGGGCACTGGCGCTGGGGCGACTCCTGGGGGCTCCGCCGGGGGCGTGGGCTCTGCTTGGACCTGGTCCAGGTCCCCAGCCGTCGTCCGACGAGCCAGACTCCAGGGGTGGGTGGTCGCTGCCGACGCTCCCACGGCCTTCCAGCTTGTCCAACCTCTGCTGCAGGCCGTTGGTGACCTTGTTCAGCAGCCTGGTCTCGCCCCTGGCACTGTTCAGCTCCCTCTGGGCGGCGGTGGCGACCTTGGCGATCTTGACCATCTCCGTCTCGGCGATGTCCAGCTCCTTCTGTGCGCCCGCAGCGACCCTGGCGATGCGGATCATCTCGCCCTTGCCCGTGTCTACCTCGCGCTCGAGGGACTGGACCCTCCTGCGGAGGTGGAGAGTCCACCGCCAGGTGGCATGCGGGTCACCGTTCCCTGGTGGGTCGTCAGGGTCCCCAGGGGGTCCTCCAGGAGGGCCTCCGCTGGGTCCGCCCGGTCGTGGGGGTCCTCCCCCTCCCGGAGGTGCGCCTCCGGGGGTTCCACTTTGTGGGCGTCCTCCAGGGGGTCCTGATGGGCCTCTGTCAGGGGGTCCCGGTGGGTCTCAGCTGGGTCGCCTTGGTGGGTCCGAGGATGGGGGCTTCTCCGTGTAGCCGAAGTCCATGTCTTCATCCTCGTCCATGTCGCCCCACCTGGTCGTCTCGGTCTCGCACGCGGAAGACTCTGAGCTCTGGTAGGGAGGAGGGAGATCCTCACCCTCACCCTCCGGCTCCATGGGGACGTCTCTGCCTCCTCCGCCAGCCACTCCTCGGCGATGTCGGCGGCCTCGTCCATCCCCGTCGCTGGCGGTGAAGCAGGGGTCGGAGTTGTGGGGGTGTCCGCCTGCTGGCCTCCGTGACTTCTCGTGGGTCTTCCCCTTACCCCTCCTTCTTCGGTAGGCGGTGGGGCCACTGTCCCCACTGCTGCCCGTGTCGACCTCCTCCAGATCTAGCGTCATCTTGGAGGAGGCGTCCCCTTTGAAGAGCTTTCGAAGGGTCTCCACTCGGGATTCTCCCGGGGGAGTCTCGCGCTGGAGCTTGGCTTCCGCCTCCTCCATTGCGGCGGCCGTGGCTGCGGCAGCTCGCCTTTCGGCCTCCTCCCGGGCACGGACAGCCTCGGCCTCCCGAGCCCGCTGCACCCGGGCCTTCTCAGCTTCAAACGCCGCCAGCTCCGCCTTCGTCTTGGCCCTCTCGTCAGCGACCTTCCGTCGCGCGGCCTTGATGGCGTCCTTCCTGGCGGCGTCCGCTTGGGCCTTGGCCGTGGCTTTGACGTGGGCCCTTTCCTCCGCCTCCTTCCCTGCCCACTCTTGGGCAAGCGCCTCTTCCAACGCTTTCAACTCGGCCTCCTTGCGAGCAATGGCCTCCTGGGCCAGGCGGGCTTCCTCGGCGGCCGCCGCTACTCACTCCTGACGCGGGCAGTTGCTGCCTCCTGGGCGGCTGCAGCCGTGAGCCCGGCCGCAATGGCCGCCATGGTCGAGGCGTGGAGGGCCATGCCTCTGCCCCAATCTGCAGCCTCCTCCCCGGCGATGCCGACGGCGCCCCCCACGGCAGCGTTCTGCTGTGTCGCCCGTTGCCGGGCAACCGGACGGTTGCAGGGCACCCCACAGGCGCGCTCGCAGGCGCGGGCCACTTCCCTTTGGTCGGGGGCGACGCTGCAGCTGGAGCTGGCCTGGTCAGCCGGCATCCTCCCACGGTGGGCCGACTCCAAGTCGCTGCTGGGGCCTGACTTCCTCAGGTGCAGCGGACGGGGCTTGGCCTTGGCCTTCTTGGCGACTTCGAGGAAGTCGCCAAGGGTGGTATGGCCGGGGTAGTGGCCGCCACTGGCCCGTTGGGGGCTGGGGGCTCGGGTTCCGCCCTTGGCGGCTTGGGCGGCTTCGGCGGCCAGGGATTTCTGGTACTCCCGCCATTTCCTGTCCCGCTTCTTGTCCCCGGCGGATCGCTTCTCCTTCCCAGGAGATGCGCTGCTGCTGCTGCCCGGTAGCGTGCGATCGTTCCCTGGCTCCGGGAACTTCTTTTTGATCATGTCCCACATTGAGACGTTGATCGTGGTGCCCGACGGGTGCTCGTTTGGGTTCTTGTCCTCCTCAATCCTGTGTAGCCGCAGCCCTTCGCCGGGCCTTGTCTGGGCAGGTACAGACCCTCCAGCGCTTGTGCCGGAAGCGATAGGCGTATCCTTCCACCCGCAGCCAGTCTTCCACTGCCTGCAGGCGGTCGGCGCCCATATCCTCGCGGAGCTCGAAGCTCCCGGGCATGCCGCCTTCGCACTGGGGATTGCTGTGGCGGTAGTGCTGCCCCCACACCAACCCACGCAGTAGGCGCATCGCATGGGGGTGGGGCAGCGGCCAGGTCTTGCCCGCCTCCTGCCAGTTCACCATCGGCGCTCGTTCCCCTCGATGGACCAGTCCTGGAGGTGGTTGTTGAAGTGGTTGCTGTGGTCCACTCTATCTACAGGGCTGGGACCAGGACGCCCGATGGTGGTTGTGGAGGTGGATGATGTAGCTGGGAGTGCGGCCGGTACTGGTCGGCCGAAGGAACTTGCTGATGTCGGAGTTCCGGTCGCTACACCTCCTTCACGGACTAGGCGCTGTAGCTGACGCTCGAGGCAATGCTCCGGGCGGCACTGCGAAGCCTATGGTGCTCAGGGTTCAGGTGGCCCCGAATGGCACGCGAGGGATGGGTAATACCGCGGCGGTGAAACGCTTTTGACGCGTTCCCGTGGGGGGCCTGGTCACGGGACGCTGCGGCGGACACGCACCAGCAAGCAGGCAGGCAAAGCACTGCGCTCACAAGGGCATCCTCATGCTCGTGTCATGTGACAAAGCGTTTCAGTATCCTTGCCACTCTGAAACAAGGGAACAAAAGTATGTACAGCAACACATCAGGATATGTACACATGGGGTTAAGACTGGACTGGTGTAAGGGCATCACAGGACAATGGACACTCAATCCCAACTCATATCCCAATCCCAGGTCCGTCCCTCTCAGTGGCTGGCAAGGGCGGGGGCTCAAAAACAACCCATGACCTACTCAGTCCGGACGCTGAAATCCTGCCAATAGAGGAGGGTGTCCCGCCCAGCCCATGCTCCCTTAACAGCAAGTCCCAACTGCGCCCTGTGCCAGAGATAAGGCCCCGCCATTATCCCCTAGCAGTTGGTAGCTGAAAACGGGCTGTTTCAGCCCAAACTGATATTAGCCCCGAAAACTCGAGAAATTGACCCCTCGTCCAGACCCGCCAGAGGTGGGCACAAGGCAACTGACCCCATGTCCTTTGCGTCCGAACTCTCTGGAGCCCTCACCCAACCTGGTTCCCTCTGAGGTCTCGGCATCAGGGCACCACGGGTTCATCAAGTGGGGTCATGATGCGAAAATCACCAATATTGGCGTCATTCCCACGAGTGATTCGCCCGACCAGGGCAAGGCCAATGGCTCACAGGATAGGCAGCAGGACCTGAGACCTATATCTGAGTGCACAATGTGATAATGGGTTCGGACTGTCCACGGGCAAAGAGATATGGGGCCGCCAATTGACCACACGGGGGGCTGAAATTGGGGTCCTAAAAGGGGGTCATTTTGGCTGCTGAAAATGAGCCAAAATGGGGGGTGCCCTCAAAAGTATATCTCCACGCCGGCTTGGAGATCAGATCCGCCATTCCATACCCCATAAGACGAGAGTCCAACGGAGACTCCCATGCCCTTGGCTCCCGAAGATCTCCATGCCACTCGGCGTGGTGACAATCCAAATTGGGTCCACAATTGCCAAAATGGCAAAATCGGTCGTCTCGGTCGACCGTCCAGGGTAGATAACCTTGGCGATATTGACGCGCCAAGCCTGGATTCACAACCCTTGACATCCCCTCTGGTCCAATGCCCTGGGTCATGGCTTGCCGTCACACTGGCTGCTTGCAGTTCATCGAGGGGATGAACACGCGCATCGGGCAGAAAGCAGCATGCGGTGCAAAGGGGGAGATCATGGATCGCACCAAAAGTTGAATAACTCCGGATGAGCCGGAGGAGCAAATACGAAACTCAATGGCGTTCAACCCTTGGTCATATGCTACCATATTTGCCCTTTTCTTTTCTGGCTAGATCCCGTGCCCCATGGAGAAATGGTAGTTCCAATATGGCATACAATGGCAAAAACAGCGAAATTTGGCCGAAATGAACCGCACTCATGATTCCATATCTCCATGGCCACGGCGAGGATCCTTTCAACCAAAGATGCTATAGACATATGGGACTGACGTCCCAATATATGCTGCTTGGCAACCCTCATGGTCGCCTCTAGCTATTTTCCCCATTGGGGGGAAAATGACACACAAATGGGGCAGAATGGCAACATACCCCAAATTGGGTGACTCACAACTCTCCCTTCGAGAGGAGAGGCCACATGGGGAAACACCCCACTCGATGCGAGTTTATGTGCCCTCTCCGAATTGCCCTTACCCTTGGTCAAGTGGCGCACGCAACCTCGGAGGCAAAATCAGGGGGAGAAGGGGTCTGTGGCCATTCCTGGCAAAACGGCCAAAATTCACCTAAAAGTGGTCCCTCGAAAAGTCGTATCTCCGTATCACAAGAGAATATAGCCTCGGGCTTTTGCATGGATGCAAACAGAAGCTTTGCTTCACTTTTGCAACAAGGGTTGAGGTTCAAAGCATAATGGAAACATTTTTAACACCTCAATCTTTGAAGCACAGTATTTATGGGAAAAAGTGCATATATCGGCGATATTGGCATGAACATATCTTTGGGACCTTGAGGAGCAAAAATATGAGTAAACATTCGTGGAGTAGGCCCATAGTGTGTGCACTCAAATATGCCCACTATGGTTAGATTGTCCCCGCCCACTTGTGTCATTAGTGCTTGCATATGAGCGCGTGTGCAAAGAGGCAGTATGGCACGCGCGCTCACAAGGCGAAATGATTGAAAAGAGAAGACAAGGTTGTAAAAATCAACCAAGCCATCCAGGATGTCCTTCGTGGTCTTTACTTCACATATTGCCTTGCTTCGAGGCTCAACTCCCCGTAGGCTTCCAGTACGAGCCTCGGGGGTTTGGCCATTTTGGCCTAATTTTCTACCAAAACTTGCCCTTTTTCGAAAATGGAGTTTTGGTACGCATTGAATTGCGTGGTGCCATCGTTGAGTTGGCTCGAGAGACGAAAATGCTCCAGGGCTCTTGGTCTTGTGAGCAGTGTGTACGGTTTCTGACGTTCATGCTCACAAGGCCACAAAGTGAGCGTTTGCGCACGCACAGGACTTGCGTTTGCGAAACCCATGGGCCGCCTAAAACATCCCTATTGCCCGCTTCCCTATACAAAGTAATATGCCCACGTGAAAGGGGCATTGATGAAAGGCATAGGGGGGGAATGTAGGGTTTCTGTCCGAACTCATGGTCCTTGAGAACCATGAGTTCGAGCAATTGACGGAAAAGCTTGCGCGGTGATTTTCTCTCAGACGCAACAGCGAAAAATTCTGGTGAACACACCAGATGAAAGTACAAGAAAAATCCTCTAGATCCAGCCCACAAGTTCCCTTAGAACCTCAAAGGTACTCGAGAAAAATCCCTCACAAAACTCGCCACAGAGAAGCGACAAAAGCGCGCAAACAGGCGACAAAATGTGGCAATTTCACGACAATTAGAAATCGCGGTAGAAATCGGGTATTTCACCGATTTCCGATCGAAAATCGACCAACACAATAAAATTTTGGTAATTCAACATCGATTTATTGGTTAGAAATCGGCTTCCAGATTTCGCGGATTAGAGAACAGGGATATCCCGCTGACAGCCGGTGTCAACGGCTTCCGCACGGGTTTGACGGCTCACAGGCCTCCGGTCCATGGGCCAGAGGTTCTGGGTACCGCTTCAGTAGCGCAAAGAGGAGCAGGGGGCACACGCAGGGCGCGCATGAGCAGTGATGAACGTGACAAGAGAGGCAACCAAAAAGAAAAGCAGCCGAGCCGGAGGGACAGGGCCGCGCAGGAAGAGGGGGAAGCAGGGGGCCAACAACGGCAGACACGTACACCACGTCTTGCGCAGAGAAACGCCATGCTGATGACCAGCATTGAGCCGTACCGGCCGCCCCGCCCCACCATCAGGAAACTGATGGAGGGGAGGCCGAGGGGGGGCGGACGACGGGCGAGTCCCCCCAAACGGGTACCTGGTGAGGCCACCCAAGTCCGCCTACAGGGCGGAGGACAGGGCGGACGCCGAGGGGCGCTAGAGAGCGCCCGAGATACAGCCCTGGCGCGGGGAAGACCAGCGGAGAGCACACGGAGCAGGAGAGCAACAGTAAGAGGGCGGGCGAGAGACAAATGAGGAGGGGGGGAGGGGAGGGGAGAGAAGAGAGGGAAGAGAGGAGAGTGACGCGAGGGAGGGGCGCCCACCTGGCAGGGCCGGGGACCGCCAAGGACCACGCCCCAGGAGGGCGATTGGACAGGAGACGAGCACCAAGGGGAGCCGTGACCCGATGACCAGTGCAGTGCTGACGTGCGTGCATGCGGGGAGGAGGCACAGCGAGAAAGGGGGGGGAGGAAACCAAAAAGAAAACAAAACCACGAAGCAACGCCGGAGGGCGTAAAGCACAGAGCGAGCAGGCAGCGGGGGAACGGGAAGGAGCAAACAGACACAGAAGAGGGGCCGCGGGTGGCGCGCGAAAACAAAAAAAAAACAGCAGGTGCCCAGGTGGGGAATAGGCACAGGTAGCGGGGGAAGCGGCGGCAGGACCAGGAGGAAGGGCCCCCAACAGGTCCAGAAAGAAGCACACCACCCAAACAGAAGGGGGCGGGAAGGGAGCGACCAGTGCTAGGCACACAAAACGGTCCCCGGATGGATGAGGATCCAGTGGGTCCGCGCCAAACTGTTGCTGGCTGTCTGGTGGGGTATAAACACGGGATGGTGGGAAAAGGGGACAGGGCAGGGAGGGGCGTGTGGCTAGGGCCGCACAACAGCCCCAGGAGAATGGGAAGGTGCGGGACGCGGGGAATAGGCCCAGATGGGTGACGGCACGTGGCACAGGGGAAGAGGACGGGGGCGGGAAGGGAGCGACCCATGCTCGGCGCACGAAACGGTCCCCGGATGGATGAGGATAGAGTGGGCCCGCGCCATAGGGTAGCTGGCGGCCCGGTGGCGTATAAACACGGGATGAAGGGAGAAGGGGACGTGACAGAGAAAGGGATGGGGCCAGGGCCGCACGACAGCCCCAGGAGAATGGGAAGGCGCGGGACGCGGGGAATAGGCCGAGATGGGTGACGGGATGTGGCACAAGGGAGAGGGACGTCCTGGGGTTGCGAACCAGGGGATGAGGGGAGGCGGAGAATACTGAGCAACAGCCCCCTGGGATTGAGAAACCAGTCGCCATGGAGTGGTGAACCATGGGCCAACCATGGGGAGCCTGACCACGTGAAGTTGGGAAAATGCCCTGAACTCCGGGACGGCCGTGAGGTGTCCGCAGGAGTGAGGGTTGACCCTGAGGTCCCCGGGTCAATGGCCTGAGTACGCGTGGGTTCACGCGTGAGCGGGACCTGGGGGAACGTGGAAAGGGTCGCCCCCTGGCCTCCAGCCGCTGATGGACGACACCCAAGTGCATCCGGGAGCCGAGTGAGTAATCCAACCCCTGATGGATGGGGAGTGGTGGAATGATGTTGAGAGAGAGAAATGCTGCGCTATCGGCGAGGCCTATCCACAGGAAACCCGCCTGCAGGCGCCTGAAAGGCTGTGCTAGCGGGGGAAGACCGGAGGATCCTTGGATGGGTGACCGGAAGGAGCTGAGACCGTGAGGGCAGCAACTGAAGGAAACCTACCGCTGGTCATGCCCCAAGGGAACCTGGTTGAAGTTCTCGGCCGTGAGGTGAGACAGGGTTCGCCAGGGGAACTGATGGTGGAGAGCCCCCCTTCCCGCCAGCGGCAGCCACCATGTAAAACAAACAAGGGGATGTCAGATGAGGCTGCGGACGCGGCCGCCCTTACTTACTTACTTACTTACTCTGTACAAACCAGAAAAGGCTTCGTCACATCAGTAATCTGCAACATAACAAAATTTCGCATCAGTTCCTTGATTCGTTCGAACGCCTGAATCATCTCATGAGTCCAACTAATTCGCCTGTGCTGAGACTGACGCTTACTCTGACTCCCATTACACTCTATGCCTGTCCAAGAGTCACTGAGAATTGCAGCCCAGTCAGCATAATTGCGCATATAAATAGAATACCACTGGCTAAGGCCCAAGAATGCTTTCATTTGGGTGGGGGTACGTATATGCTCAGTAGACCATCGGTCTATGGGCTCCGTCTTACTCGGCGCTGCGCGTCGGGTGCCGGCCTCTAAGATATGGCCACAAAACTTTACACGTGTCATGAACATGTGACACTTCTCACGCTTGATGGTGAGCCTTTAATCCTGCAGGCACGCGAAAACGTTTCGCAACTGCTGATAGTGAGCTTCAATAACAGACTCATCTATCTCCCCTGTTGCATTGCCTGGGGTTCCCTCCAGCATATCATCAATGTATTGTTTAACCTAGGTATCTGGATCTGGGGACAGGCACTATTGCACCATTTGCCGATACGCCGCTGGGGCTGTTTCCAGACCCATGGGGAGTACCTCCCACTCAAATACTCCCCAAGGAGTCATAAAAGCCGTCAGCTTCTTTGACTCCTCAGTGAGGGGCATTTGGTGAAAGCCATCCTCTAGGTCGAAAATAGTCCAGAGGACATTTTTCCCCTCATCCACCAAACGATCCTCAATGTTTGGCAAAGGAAATGGCAGATCCTTAATCTGGGAGTTCAGATGGCGGTAGTCAATCACCAGCTACCACGTACCCCCGGTTTTGGAACTACAAATGCCCTTGACACCCATTCAGGATTATCCTCCTGGGCAGCGCGTAGCATGCCCCTGTCCCTGTACTTTTCAATCAAGGCCTTGAAGACCGCTGCACGGATACCTACGCACTGGTAAGGCTTTAAAGCCAGAGGTTCAGGATTAGGCTTAAGCTCAATGTGGCAGACGCCATACGGTCCACGCAGATCCATATCTGCACGCCTTCACTGATTAATGGACTTAAAAGTGAAAACTGAAGAAACCTCCTCCTCCAGCAATGTTCTGTACTTGCTACATGCAGGATTGCAAGGTCTGACTCAATAACAGGGCGAATGGTGTGGTTCCTTATATTACAAGGTGTTTTGCCTGGAGTCGCCGTGTGAACACACGCCCATTTTGACTGAACCTCACCATTTGCATTCTTCTCCTCAGAGGAAGGAAATTCAGAATCACCTAATGCATAATAAGAAGCATAATGAGCATCAAAGAGGACTACACGATGTTTGTAGTTACCCTTCCGCTCAAATTTCCTGCCTGAGGCTTCCTGAAACAATCTGCAATCAGGAGGTAAATCCCACCGGTCCACTGCTGTCTGGCCCGTGACCCAAAACTAGGACTCTGATTTGGCCACTGGGACCACAATTAAACTGCTGTGCACTCACCTGCCCACTCGATAATAGAAGTGAAAATCTCGGGTGTCAGGGAATAGCAACCCCTGCGATGCTGCAAACCCAAAGCTCTCCTTCTGGCCCTGGAAGAGATAGAATCGCGCAAATCTTTGCGCATAGACCTGAAACTGCCTGCCAGACTGCCTGCATTGGATTCTGGTGTTTTCCCGGATGTCTGTATATGGTGTGGGGGTTCAGGGTTGGGGTGTGTGTGATTGCTCACGCCATCTGGGTGATCTCTGCAATAGCTCCATCCTCCTGCAAAGCAGTCTGGCACTGCCTGTACCTCAGGGCCCTCAGGCTCAACATCCGAAATACCCTGTGACTCAGTATCAGAATCATATGTGACCGGCTCAACAACGCAGGAGGGTACAGTAAACTCCATAGAGCCTTCATCAACAGATACCTCATTAGGGGGCCCAATAGGTCCGAGCTCGGAGGGCCGCACTGCCCGCAACTTGGTGCAGATGCAATCTTCTCCTTGTAAAGAGCGACATACATTATTGTGGGACATCTGGGGCAGGTCAGGTCTCACTCCGGAGCTGCCAAACCCCTGGGCGGCCCATACTGATGGTGGCAAGGAATATACTTCCACAACATTACAAATACTGCTGCGTTCAACAATAAGCTGGGCTATGCGATCTCGTTGTGATACCAAAAAGGGACTAGGGCCATTATTAACCAAAATAACGCCCAGATTTCCCCCTTTATCACGATCAGCAATCCCTGCTGCAACATGAATATCGTGCTTCACAGCCAAACCGGACCTAGAGGCAATTCTGGCATAGGTACCGGCTGTTGTCTGCACTGCCAAATCAGTCCGTACAAGGAGCTGACTCCGGGGCTCCACATTGGCTTCCTCCGCCAAAGACAAATCAAGCCCAGCGGCTTCTGGCAACTGTCTGGACGGCAAGACGTACTTTTCGCTTAACCTGTGTACCAAAGTCTCAGCATCCATGAATCTGGTCTGAGTGTTACCGACCTTATCCTCAACAGGACCCCCCTCCCCCTGGCTGAATTCATCCAACGACACTTGCAGGATCCATTCATGACAACCAGCCGTGGAGGCACGGGTGATAGGTTCCTTCGAGGCATAATTCTGGCAATTCGCTGCAAGTGCAGCATTCGAAGGGCAAGCCCTGTGGGAGCCACAACTACCCACAGTTGAAGACTTCTGCAGTGCAGAATTACAGCCCCCCACGGGGCTGACAAATGTCTTTGGGGACGTCCAAACTCTAAAGCAACTTCTCCACTGAGAACACGGGCAGCACTGCCCATCCGGAATCACTGGCATTGATGAATGTCCTTCCAGCAGTGGGGCATGCCGAACTGGCGCGATGCCCGAACCACTGCATTGCCGATGACACGCACATGCTTTATTACACACACACCCACACTGAAAACCTGTAGAGCATTCATCACCATTCTCCTCTGTCGCTGCTGCACTTTTCGGCGCCTGTAGCCGGGAACTGTTCAGGAGAAATAAGAAAAAAATCCGGAGAGAGCGTAACAGTGAAGCACAAACGTAATGCTGCGTGCGCCAAACAGGAGTTGTCGCTGGCTTATGTGGCCGTGCCTGGGCACCTGTATGTGTGGTTTTTTTGATGGCACCAACGTAAGGAATTTCCAGTCTGGATCGATCAGTAACGAGCTTATCTGGATGGACCGTCACACACTCACGTGGCATGAGACATCCTGCCACTGGGCAAACCATCAACCCAAATGCCTTCAGAGAAGGGTATCCAAATATCAGCTCAACAGATATTTCGGCACAGTAAATGAAAACTCGCGGGCACTATACCCACTCGCCACCTAATTCACTGCAAATTGGCACCAGTACATCTGACTATGTCCCACATTTGCCCACTTCCACTCTTCCTGAAGTAATTGTGGACAGGCACAGTGGCGTGCGCGCTGGTTCCAACACTCCTACAGGAAAAAACTTCCTTAGTGCAGCAGCAAAAATCGTCACCCCTGAATCAACCAGGGCAGCTGGGGTTACCACAACTCTGTCTGAAAAACTTACCTTGAGCTGCTGAATGAGTTCCACGTTCAGATCAGGCCTAGTGCTGCCTGTTGCTCGCAAACGAGTCCTCTCCAGGACTCGATGAACTTGCGCCGGCATGTGAGGGCCAGCCACGTCTGGTACCTGGGGATTTACGTACATGCCTGGGAGTGTCCAAATCTTTTACTTAATGGTACCCCGTCCTTTCGGTTCAGGTTTCAGTTCTGGATGAAGAGTCCAGCAGTTCTTCTCCGCGTGTCCTTGTTTACCACAGTGACTACATTTGTCATTGTGTGTCTGGTTCCCCTTTTCTGCCTGTTTGCCCTTTCGCCGTCCTCCATCCTTTTCTTTCTGGGACGGTCTCTCCTTACACCTCACTCCCTTCAGATGAGGCAGGCCTCCACACCACAAGCACTTACCTGCCTTCAGGCGTCCTTGCACCGTCTGCTCGGCGGACGTTTTTTTTTGACAACCTCAGCCAGCCACTTGGGCCAGTTTGAAGCGCTGTCAGCCCAACAGGATTCAAGCTTATGTTGTCCCTTGCACTTAGGACACACAATTGAGGACGGCGGGGCAGAACCAGACCTACGTTTACCATCATGCGGACCTCTGACCTGTCTATCCGCATAAGGTCCCCGTATGGCCTCCGCCCTGTGCTGAGTCAGCAATTTAGGCACGAGCCACTTCTTACACTCCTCGTAGGTGAATTTGCGCAGGGCTTCCACCTCAGAGTCCAGGAGTTCCTCAATTAAGTCATTGAAAAACCCACTCCTGGTTAATGCCCTCATGAAAATCCTCTTGGCATGGGCAGCAGTGACCTCCCCCACCCTCTGCAAAAGCACACGCCACTGCAAATACCATTTACGATATGACCTGTAATTTGCGGCAGGGGGGGTGTGGCCCTCCCACTCCTCTTCAACGACATTGTCATCAGCACATTCACTTGCCTCATCCAAGAATTCCTCATGCATGTCCTGATATGTCCATTTCAGTTCATACATGAGGTTCAGATACAATTCAGCATATTGATGGGGAAGAGAAGTCAGAACATTGAGAGCCTTGAGTTCGGGGGTCAATATCTTTCTCAGATAACCCAAATTCCCCTTGGCGAAAGTACCCACACAGCGTTTTCCAGCTGCCATCGCAGTGTGGGCGCTTAACAAAGCGCTTCAAGCCAGGTTTGGTGTCCTCGTCGAAGATCTTGAAATCAACGTCCTCCAACTTCCCGGAGAGCAAACCACGAATTCTACTCACCCTCCCACTCTAAGCCCCTTCACTGGGATTGGATCGTAACTCACCCTCTAGGGGTTTAAAAAACTCATGCAGTCTCACACCCGCACACGCAGAGCCCTCAGGTGTTGGGGTGCCGGTTCGTTCCGCTGGTGTGTCACTCATGCTGGTGCTTGCCATGCCCGACAATTTTTTTATAGGCGTTCCACCAACCAATGCACTCAGTGTACTATTTACCTCATGATCGTCATCTCGGGTCTTACCAGGCTTCCCGGGGGAGGAAGGGTTCTCCAATTTTATCCCTTCACTCACTGAATGCGAATACGGTGTATGCACACACAATGTCGTACCTCTTGTACTGGCCGTACCTGGCTTTGTCTCTTCTGTGGGATCATCGCCTGTGAGGATTTCAGCCGTCAGCTCGGCATTCGCAGGCTGTATGCCTGAAAGAGAGTCCTCAACGAATGACCGCCAAATGGCCATAGTAACGGGCGAAGCACAGACCGAAGACTCAGCAAAGTTCAACCCTTGAGACGTGTGTGTATTCCTCCCATATGTGCGCAATGCATTGATTTGTTCCCAAACCTCATGAGAGAAATTTTTGAATGAGCGTCCCAAGCGGAAAGTTTCAGACTTCAACGCTTGTAATGCCAAGTGTGGTAAAGAAACTAATTCTTGATTGGATTCCTCTCTCACATTCAAGTTCAACCAGCGTTGTACACTCTTGTTTTCCAATGATTGAACCCGCAAGCAAAGAGTCGCTAGCCTATCAACAAATGAGTCCACACCCGCCACCTTGGTTGCGAGTGTGTTTACCTGTTTTCGCAACGACTCAATTTGATCCTCATCCTGCACATCACGAGAGGGATTTGCAAATGATGTACCTCGGGCCAGGCATCACACCTCGCTCTTTGATCATCACTCGCTTGTTCTCCACCCCCGGCTCTGGAATTTTTCGTTGATTTAGCTTCGTACTCCTTGCTCTTCGATTCTACCAATTGAATTCGAAAAGTGGCGACATGAGCTTCCACAACGTTGAGAGTACAAGAATGAGCCATTACCTCATCCACATGTGACGAACAGTCACTAATTCGATTGAGTTGCGACGCAATCAAATTCGAATCATGACCCTGCTCCCAAGAAGTAGAAATAGGGGAGGACCGAAGTTTGGAAATGGAATCATGCATCTCCCGAACTTGCGTCTCCAATGCTCTTCTATGTTGCTATTCCTCACTGCATGAATAATTGATAAATTTTTGGATGTCATGAATACTCGAGTCCATACGCTCATCGGATGCACATACTTTCACCAATCCCTCAAGTTTGGATGCTCGTTCCATGACAGCATCCCATTTTTTTGATTCTTCTCGTTTGAATTCATCAATGCGCTTATCAACCTCTAAAGCAACAAGATGAGATAAAGTGGGCGTTGGTTGAGGACATTTAAACTCGTCCTGAATCCGCCCCATTTCAGTCGTGAAATGTCGATGATACTCCTCAAGAGTGGACTCAAATTGCTTGCGAACCGATTGCAAGGCGGTGTCTAGTTCATTAGAAAATTGAGAAATCCTACGTTCCATTACACTCAATCGGTCAGCAAGTTCATCATGCCTAGATCGCAAAGCATGAATGGAAGAACGAATTATATATGTATATATATATATTGATAATTCTCAATCTCAACATTCACCACCTTGTTCAATGATTCTCCAATGATCTCAACGTGGTGACTCAATGTCCCAAACTCACCTTGTAAGGCATTAAGGTGATCATGCAACCGAGAATATGAATCACTAAAATGGCGAAATTCTTGGTGCAAATCTTCCACTTCGGAACGCACCCTCAAGGAATGTTTGAAAGTGTTCTGAATGTGAGTACTCAATGGTATAGCAAATGCACCAAGACGATCACCCTCACGCACAACAACTTGCATTCGTCCCTCAATGTTGAGTAAATATTGATGCACGATCACATTGAAAGAAACAACATCAGACATGAGTTGTCCTAAGACATGAACACGTTCCTTAATTTCCTCAATGGGAGGGTCTTTTCCCTAATAGTTCTACTCGCACGAAGAATCTCCAATGCTGCCCCATCGGGTCGGACCACACGAATTCTCTCGACTCGCTCAGATCCAAATACAAAACCTTCATGTTGAAAGTTGGGCTGCCTGAACCTTGGTTCTCTACTTGGAGATTCCGACTTTACGAGCGCATTTGTGCCCACTAATTGTCCTTTGTGACGAGGATCATGACGTAGTTCGATGGAGTTCCTCTCCATTTGCAATGTTTTTTGCTCCGCGCATCCCCGTGTTACCCCTGGGGTGCTAAGGGGTCCATTTGCAATGTTGTACGTGGCGTAACGCACGATCACTAAATCGATGAGCTCAACGACGAATATCTACCAATGCGATAAAGACGTCCACAAATCAAAAAATGTTGTTCCCTATGTCGACTGACCCTGAATCTTGGAAATCCTGATTGGAACGGGAAATCAGTTCAGTCGCGCAGGATCGAAACCAGTAGTAAGAAAGAGTCACTGCCATGTCTTTCTTTGGGGACTTGATCCAGGCTGAGCCCCCCCTAAAAACCTTTTGTTGATGTTGAGACTAACTTGATCATTTTTGTCTTTCTTCTGAAGTTTAAAGTACACGTTCTCAAGGTAACTAGGGTTATAACCCTAGCCCCCCCATGAAGTTCACCCCTACCACTCAGCTGAGCGGAGGTATGTTCCTTCATGGAGGTTATACCGAAAGAAAGCTGGCACTTCATGCCTAGGGCCTTGTAGGTTAAGCCTAGTGGTCCCCCACCTCAAGACCCCTATACTCAATTGATTATACCACTTATTGTGGTTCCACCTTTTAACTGTTTCTGAATTCAGTTGCTTGGCCTCGCTGGCGAAGCAGTATCCTGTGTCTGGCCTAACTCCTATGCCCCAGATTCCTAACCAACTATTCATCGTGGCGGGTTCTCCGCCAATGTCTACTCGAAGAATTGATTTCGGAAAATGACGCGCTTAAACTCGAATTTTGCAGCACAAATCTTATCAGCAGGTTACGAACTAGATTACAGGTATACTGATGGCCGCCGCCCAGAAAAATCCCGCAGAATTCCACACAAGCCCATCCCAGGGTGAGGCAACCTCCTTCGCTGCTGCAGGTTCTTGCGGCAGCTTCTGCTAATATGAGACATTACTGGCTACTCACGTGCTTGAACAGTACATTGACTCCCAAGCCCAGCAGCTAAAAGTCGCCGTGTTACGACATGCAGAGCTACAGCAACTCCTTGCTTACATCGAGCACTTTCCGCGAAAGCCGAAAACACCTGACTTTCGGTGTTCCTCCTCTTGGGCAGTCTTCCATGAAAATGACGCTACGGAGCCTCCTGTCCTATGTCAACGGCTCGCCGACACTGCCCAGGCCCAGCGACATCAGACGTCTCCGGGACAGTACGTCCCTTCGAGCCGTACTGTAGAAGCACCTTCGTGTCCTACGTCCACCCGCACTGCCTCAACTGGCGACCTGTCCAAGGCAATTCCTCCGTCAGCCGCCACCCAGAAGAATGAAGCTAAGATCCCAATTCATACAAACTGTTCCTCCGCAACGGCTACGCTATTACTGCACAATGAGCAGCTGCCATCTAGCAACTTTCTCGCGTCGTGCATGACCAGCCTGGCCATCCTAGTTTGATTTTGCTGCCTATTACGAGGTCTCTATGGTCATTTCTGCTTGGATGGACCGCGCCGCCAACAAATCCCTTCGCAGAGCGCATCACAACGGCTTCGCAAACGGGTAAAGTTTGGCAAAAGACGACGGACAAAAGTGTACTCCCTGGCTAAATTCTTATCTCTCAAGTTACCTCCAACGACGCGTAGTACGACCCAGCAACAAGCGGCGACCGCGCGGCCACCGGTGTATTCCAAGTCCGCCTCCCTCCATGTTCTTCGAGAAGCCCATGCCCCGCTCACGTACGGCCTCAACCATGGAGTAGAAGAGATTGGTGCTGCCCCTGCAGACATGTCAACGTCCGACGCCGCGAAGAATGCCAACTCTGCTCTCTCTCGAAGATGCGACCTATTGCAGAGGCCTCCTCCTCGTGTGTACTGCGTTGACAGTGGCGAATGTTGTGACACCCAGTAACTAAAGGGATCTCATATTTGTTCTGTTATTTCCTCTGCCCTCATCGCGACCCCTGAAGTCCCATCTGATTCACAATCTAAGAATGTGAAGATTGAGTCACTCGCAGGGCTCCGTGCTGATCCAGAAGCTCCTATATACGAGCTCACCTCACCAACCTTTATAGCGCGCCTATTGCGCGCGCTCTACCGCGCTATATTGTCCCGTTTTTCGAATTTTTCAAAACCGGAAACTGTTTCAAAACCATGCTTTTCCAGTGTCCTGCGTTTCTCGAAAAACCCCTTGCTTTTCAAAAACATTCCCTGTTGCTCATCCAACCCAAGACACATGAGAATACACTGTGTGAAGAGTCTGAAAAGTTTGCAACAAGACAGGTCCTCATGGGCACAGACAGTGTAGCGCGCGCAAAATATTTACAGCGCGCGCTATGACCCTTACGGCGCGCGCTATACCAGATAGAGTGCGCGCTGTCATTCAGTGATCTGCTTAATGGTTTGGACCACCACTTCGGCCTCCCACCCCTTCTCCCATTGGGGTCTGTGGTCTTCTGCCCCAGTGGCAGCTGGGGCTGCATCCCCTTCTTCTTGTGGGCTTGGGTCGCCTTCTGGGGTTGCTCCTTCTGGTGCCTCTTCTTCTTTCGGGGCTGCTCCTTCTCCTTCTTGTGGCGCGGCCGCTGGTGCCTCTTCTTCTTGTGGTGGGGCTGGTGCGTCGTCTTCTTGTGCTGCTGCTGCTGCTGGGGCTGGTGCCTCTTCTTCTTGTGCAGCTGCTGCTGGTGCTTCTGCTGGTGCTGCAGCTTTGGCAGGTCCCTTGTCTTCTTGTGGGGGGGCTGGTGGCTGGGCTGGTGGGTCTCCTTGGGGCTTCTTCTTCTTTGGGGTTGCCGGCTAGGATGGGGACATCCTCATGGTCTTTGGGTCGGGGCAGAGGTCCACAATTTCATCGGCCTCGTACGTCTCCAACCAGGACTGCCACTTGTCCAACTCCTCATACGCTTTGCTTTTGGCGGAGAACACCTGGCAGCTGGGCATGAACTCCGACCAGTTGTCCTCTTCCTCCTCCTCCTCCCCTTGTTGGCTGGGGCTCCACTGATCGTTGGGGATGATGACGGCCACGTGGTCCTGAGGGGCCCTCCTGGCGCCTGCTGGCTTGACTTCGGCTCCCTCCACAATCATCGGCGCGATCGCAGTGGTGCAGTAGATGATCCACCGAGGCTTGTGGCCGTCTTTGTAGGACCAATCTCGGCGCTGCATGAGCTCATCTCTTGCCTCCTTGTCCGCGTTGGCTCTGCTCTGCTGCTTGGCCTTGGGAGCCGGACTGGGTGGGGTGGAACCGCACGGACCTCCTTGTTCTTGTTGCTGGTCTGGCACTGAAACAGGCTGCTTCGGTGCTGGCTTTGATGCGAGCTGCGGCTGAGGTGCCTGCTGCGGTGCCGTCTTGCTTGCCTGGAAAGAGTAGCGCAGAGGCATAGCACAGGCATAGCACGCGCAATACGGAGCATAGCACGCGCGACGAAATGCATAGCACCCGCAATGATAACGATAGCGCGCGCTGCATTACCTTTTCTGCTTTCTCCTCCTCTGCCTTCTTCCGTCTCTTCTCCTCCTCTTCCTTCTCCTTCTTCTTCCTCCTCTCTTCCTCTTCCTCCTCATTCTTCTTCCTCTTTTCCTCCTCTTCCTTCTCCTTCTTCTTCCTCTTTTCCTCCTCTTCGTTCTTCTTCTTCTTTGCTTCGTCCTCTTTCTTCTTGGCCTGTTCCGCCTGACGTTGGACTCTCTGTGCCGCCTGTGCCAGCAGCTGCTGGTCGGCAGTCTTCTGGGCAAGGACCTTTCCAGGCGGCCGGGGGGGCTTGGGGGTGTGGGAGGCGGAGATGGCTGGTGGTAGGTGGCTGGTGGCTGCTGGCTCCTCGGTACGCTTCTTCTTGGGCTTTGGGACTGTCACGAATTCCGTCTCCGGCATGGCAAAGGCGTCGGCCCAGTCCAACTCCAGCTCCTCCATCTGCCGCTTAGCCCGGCCAGCACCGGGGAGGGGCCTTGCTCCTTCCGTCCATCAAGCCAGTTGGCCGCATGCTTTGACTGCCCGGCAATGTCCGCGGGCACGCTGATCATCAACGGCCCTCTGCGGGATCCCAGGCACAGGAGCTGCCCGACGCTGCCCACCTACGTGAAGAAAGATGTCCTCCACTTATACCCTATAGATTTGATTGAAAATCCTGCAAGGCTTTCCTCGGAGAAAACCAGGTTCACAACACGTAGTAGAGCAAGAGAACAATAGGATCGTGTCAATGATTAGTTTGTGAAATCCAGAGTATCACAGAAGGGCTGCAGATAGACAAAGCAGGTATAAACACAAAGATTCAATCACAAATGGATAATACAAAAGATTTTATATGAAAACTGGAGTGACTCTAGCCTCCAAGATAGCATCAAGCACTTCATGTGCACTCTTTTGGGTGAAATGGTGCAGGTTAGGAATGTGGGGCATAGATGTCAGGCCAACACAGAAAATGACTTGGCCAAGCAACTGAATTCAGAAACAGTTAAAAGGTAGTACCACAATAAGTGGTAGAAACAATTGAGTATAGGGGTCTTAGGGTGGGAGACCACTAGGCTTAACAACCAAGGCCTAATGCATGAAATGCCTATTTTATTTCGGCATATCCTCCATAAAGGAAGATACCTCCGCTCAGTTGAGTGGTAGGGGTGAACTTCATGGGGGACTAGGGTTACAACCCTAGTTACTTTGAGTACTTTGTACTTTAGGCTTCAAAAAAGTGATAAAAATACTAAATTTAGTCTTAGCATCAACAAAAGGGTTTTAAGGGGGGCTTGGCCTGGATCAAGCCCTCCAAGAAGGACATGGCAGTGACTTTTTCTTACCCCCCCCTGGAGTACTAGTTAGCTAAGCTAGTAGGACCAAGGAAAAAGGCTCAAATATTCCGAAAATTAGCTCGGAAAATGCATTAAACTTACCAAAAACATCCTCGTCAGTTCGTATAAGCCTATCACACTGTAGGTACCCTCGAAAAACAGTGTAATGTACCGTGAATGATGTCCCTTCGATGGGGCATTCCTCAAAAGTCGCCAGCGTGCGACGAAAACGTTTGGTAAAAATTTGGGGGTAGTGGGGTTCGAACCCAGGACTTCCTTCCTAGAGCACATATGCTTGCCCACTATGGTACAGTCGAACGCTCTGATGCGGACGGCCATTGCTGCATAAACAGCGTTTTAGTAAACGTCCTGACCAAGGGCCAGGGCGGAGCAATACTCCCAATGGAGGACACAAGTCTCCAGGAGCTGGAAAAAAAAGAAAATGTCACCAACAGGGAGTGATTCCTGCGGTTTATCGAAAGGTGTAGCGATTTAACAAGTCAAATCGCTGAAAATTGACGAAATCACGCGAGAAATTGTCATTTTTACACCAAACTCAAAGTCGCAGACAAGCGCAACGGAAGCAGACTTCAAAAACAAGGTTGCGCAAGCGTAAACCGCTTTTGAAAAAGAAGGTATGAGCCGAAGTTTTTGAAGTTCTAAAGGAAATGTTTCGCACAGTTGCATCAACATTTTTATAAACTTAAGAGAAAGTATTCACACTCAATCCACACCACAGAGCAGGTGGAGTCCCAAATCTCAGATATGCCAGTGTCATCTCACACGCATGCATTGCGTTCGTGTTGGTTGCTCCGTTAAAACGTTAGGGTTGTCAACGCTGTGTTCGTTCGGGGTTCGGGTGCTCCTCTCTCTTGCTCTGCACAGGTCAAAACAGGAGTGAAAGGTATGCGATGCGAATGGAGCGCGCAGCGCACACGTAGGGTTAGAATATGCGCTGTGCTCGCGATGCATGTGCACAATTGAGGCATTCACACGCTGTGGCGCTTTCCCTGTACCCCAGTTCACCCTTGTTCTCTCTTCACAGGTAAGAAAAGAAAGTGCTTGCTCGTGTTTGTTTGCTCGTGTATAGCCGTAGCGCTAAAGTAGGGTTGCTTAAAACACTTAGGCTTGTTTTGGACTGTGCAGTGCGCCACATTCTCTCCTCTTTCTGCAGGAAACAAGAAGCGTGCATGACACACAGTGCATTAATCGCTTAGGGTGGTTTACAATTCGCCGTAGGTTTGTTTAAGCGCGTAGGGCTGTTTTGCGCTCGTGTTCCGCGGCATTCACATGATGCGTGGTGAGTAGGGTAGGTAAGCCCAGGAGGAGCTCACCTCCTGGTTGAGTCACGCTGAGATTGGTTTTGTTGGGTTGAAAGATCAGTGCATACTGGTGCATGCATATGACGCATTAAAGGGTAGGCCACGCGGAGTGCGCACGGTATAACACTTGTTTCGGTTACCCAGGGGCTCCACCCTACGTTCTTTAAGAGAACGGGTGGAGTTTTTTAAGCTTGCTTGCTTGTACTGAGGTTCAGGAACAGCGTATTATAGGGCAGCCTGAGAAGGGTATAACACGTGGAGGCTGTCTTGGTTCCTCAGTCCTGAACCTCAGCCATTGGCCTTTGCTTTACAGGTGGGAAGGTAAGGGTGAACTGGTGCAGTTCCTTGAGCCGTGCTAAAATATACGGCGCTGATCACACAAACAACAAGCTACGACTCAGCCAGGAGTGGCAAGCGTAGCCCGACATCTTCAACATTCACGCTGTGCACGCAACAAGAGCACCCCTTCCCTCCAAGCCCTAGCAGGGAAACGCGTTGTGGCGTCCCTGTTAGGCCACAGCCGCTTAGTAGCGCTGTGTTCTCTTGCTCTCTCACAGGAGGGTCAGTAGGACCCGAGACCTCATTGACAGCAACACCAAGTAGCGTGTGTAGGTGTTAGGGTCAGCAGGCCTGGCAGGAGTTGAGTGCAGGTGATGAGTGCTCACCCTGCCTTCGAAGGCCGGTGCTGGCGTTAGTGAGTGTAGTGTAGTGATGTCTCCTGTCCCGCGTGCTTTTCCTCGTGCGCAGGGGAGTGCGTTAGCTTTTGGCCTTTAGCAAAAATGGGCGTTTTGTATGCCCTTAGCACACTTGGCCACCCCTCCCCTCTAGTACGTGGGGCTTTTGCCGTCTTCCCCCAAGGATAGGCGCCAGCACAGAAATTGGCCGCCATAGGAGTGGTAATAGTACCTGATTAGGACCTTCGGTCCGACGTCAGCGATGCCTGGTCTCCGGGAGCCACGCTGGGGAGAGAAGTGAGACACACACAGACATACGTAGCACACATAGGGGTATGGTAAACCCTGTAAGGAAGGGTAGAAGACCCATGGGTCTGGACCAGTCAGGGGTCCTAACTGTGGGCTCGCTTGTCCCTAAGGAGGGAAAGCACACCTTGCCTCATAACACCTTGCTTGTCATTCCCCCCTGGTGTAGTAAGCCACCGTTCTTCGTTGGCTCCCCAAGGTCATTACATCAGGGCAGTCCCCATGCAACACATGGTCAACAAGGCATACACTCGGTGGGAGGCTGCAAACCTGATAAGCGGCCACTTGCTCCACGCTGGAAACCATAGGCATGGGTCTGCAGGGCACAGACAGGGTCAGTGCAGTGCTCAGTAAGCAGTAGTCTGTGAAAAACCAATGGCCTTCGGCCAGGGAGTGGTTGTCACGGGGGGCCAACGGTCCTGTCCTGCGATGCAATGCGGGGCAACTGTGACAACTGCTCTTACACCCATACACAGGCACGTCTGCACAAGAGTGCTCACTGCACCTGTGAGGTTAGAACACAGTCAGTAGACTAACACAGGGAAATTAGTTTCGCTTTTTGCGCTGGGACATAGTCTCAGCCCCGGTTAGTAGCTGCCCCTCGTTGTTCTCAACGAGGTAGGAGCGGAAGATGGGGTTGATACTCCCATCTGGTTGTATGAAGGCTGACATAGGTTCCCAGGTCGCCTCAGATAACCCATAGCCAACCCACAAGGTTAGGAATTTCCAGCCCTGTTCATACTCGTGGCGAGCAATACCTGCAACCACGTAGTAACCATCGACTGCCATCTCTTCGGCAGTCATCTCTTCGAGTTCGTCTGCCTCCTCTGGACTGGCAGCGTTCTCTAGGTCTATACGCTCGACCTCACTGTCGCTGAGGCGCCACTCATCCCAGGAAAAATCGTCAGGGGAGTGATAGTGCCTCAACTGTTTAGGTGCACACAGCAGTTCACGGGCTAGACGTGGACTGCACCTGACATGGATCCTGGATCCATCTATCCTGATGATACGATAGGGTCCAAAAAAAGGGTCCTGTAGGCAGTTACGTGGCCGGGAGGGTAGGCGTGAATGGTGAACTAAAACAAGGTCACCAACCTTGAAGCTGGCAGGTTGCCGCAGGCGGTTCTGTCGGCTCACTTCACGGTCACGAATGTGTCTCAGGTTAGTCCCAGCCTGGTTAGCCAGAGACTGCTTGTGTTCCAGCCAATCTCCCACAGGGCTCTTGAAGTCCTCAGGAAAGGGGGTTTTGAAGAACCATGCAGGTCGTCCTCCATGGAACAGTTCGTGGGGGGTGAAACCCGTAGAGGAGCTCCGCTGTGAGTTCATGGTCAGCACTGCCCAGGGCACTAGGCGTACCCAGTCCTTGGTACGCTCCTGTTTCATCAGGATTCTTAAGTTTTGCTCCACCACAGGGTTCTGTCTCTCACAGAGAGGGTTAGACGTGTGGGTATAGGGCACACCTCTAGTTACCTCCACGTTGAGGGCATTTAGCACTCGTTTGTACCACCCAGTGTCACTGCAGATGCGTACATCCTCATCAGAGTGCACCTGCTTAGGTGCTCCATAGGGTTCCAACCATTGTTCGACCAACATTTTCACAGTCTGCTCACCTGTGATTTCCTTATTGCAAGGGAACACACGGGTGAAGAGAGATAGGCCACAGGTGACCACCAGGCAACTATCAAAGCCGCCGAAGCGTGGTAGGCCATGGATGATATCCAGGTAGAGAAGAGAGTTAGCACAATAGGGTATGGGTAAGCTGGAGATCAGGCCCCTATCCCTACTGTCGCTCTGCTTGCTGGCATGACACCCACAAGCATCCACAATGGTCTGCATACGCGACCTCAGTTCAGTCAGGGTTAGACTACAGTAGAAACACTCACGGAAGAAGTCCAATGAGCGATTAGTGCCATTCTGACCGGAACTGAGATGGGAGCACTGTAGGCACCCATCCAGTCGTGCCTCAGGCACCGCAATTCGGTCCTCGTAGAGGAGGTACTGATTGTTTTTATACCACTGGTGCCCGTCAATGACACGGGGTTCGAGACCAGTGCTGAGGGCTTTGAGTATTTCTTCATACTCTGACTCATAATCGGTTAGACTCCAACCCTCCAGGATTCCAGCAGTGCGCATGGACAGGTCAAACTGGACATCCATACGCTGGAAAGCCTCTTTGGCGAGCGCCTGAGAGCTCTCACCAATAAGCGCATCGAAGTTGTTGCGCGATATATAGTCAGACAGTTCATTCTTTATTCCGGGGATATGATGAACTGTCAGCCTGAACTGGCTCAGGTAAGTCCACCACCGCTTTAGCTTTGCTTTCTCTGGTGGTGGGCCCTTCTGAAAAGACTTCACAGGTTCCTGGTCACACAGCCAGACAATAGGGTTAGATCCCAGGAGTCGGGATTGTGACGAAGGCACCAACATACTGGCCAGGAGTTCCTGGTCATAGGTGCTGTAATTGGAACGCGCTTGGTTCCATTTCCAATTCCAGTGTCCCAGTGGCACCAGCCGCCACTCACTGGTAGGATAGTCATGTTTCAACGAACCATCACGGTTCAGTCCACTAGTACGATAATGGCAGTGGGTTAGTTCAGCGGGGTTAAGCTCCTGCCATTGGTAGATCGTACCACCCCCCCCTACATCACTAGCATCAGTGATCAGGACTATCTCGCCCTTAGGGCGGGGTACTCC
The DNA here is from genome assembly GCA_964036045.1 of Eutreptiella sp. 'Long Island Sound 2002'. Lineage (NCBI taxonomy): Eukaryota > Euglenozoa > Euglenophyceae > Eutreptiales > Eutreptiaceae > Eutreptiella > Eutreptiella sp. 'Long Island Sound 2002'. Next base: position 98,040,423 of record OZ038383.1, read on the forward strand.
CAGGCAGTTGGAGGAGTCAATTTTCTTCTTCAACTCCTGGAAACACTCTTCCTCTCTGGCGGTCCACCTCCAGGGAGTATTTTTCTTGATTAGGTCAGTGAGGGGGGCAGCGGAGTAAGTAAAATTGTGGATGTGACGCCGATAGAAATTACAGGCGTCCAGAAAAATCCTCACGTCGTGTAGACCCTTCTTAGGGTCATCGCGAATCTGCATGTCCTCTAGGGGCTGCATCTTAGACGCGGCTGGTTTCCAGCAACCATACCCCACGTCGACTCCCAAATATTCCATCTCCTCTTTCATAAACTCACATTTTCCGAGTTTGATTCGAAGATGGTTTTCTTGACTAACAATGAAAAACTCACGGAGGAGAAGGACATGGTCCTCTTGGGTATTAGTACCCAAACTCACGTCGTCGATGTGGGCCTCCATTTCTGCACCCCGAGAAATCAACTCCTGTACTAGAGGCCTGCGCCTCAGTATGTACAAAATTTTGTTCATTAGCTCTTGGAAGAGCGCTGGGGCATTAGCCACCCCGAATGGCATAACCTTCCACTTGAACACACGGCCCTTAGGGGTTATAAAAGCCAGCAGCTCCAGTGGCGCCAGTAAGCATGTTCACAGGACCAGCCCCCGTCAGGGGTGCACATGACAACCCTTCCTCCCCCATAAGCGATTTTGGTTAGAACCTTCGCGGGCAGGGAGAAGGGAGGGTTAGCATACGCTAGGCCCATTGCTTTCCAGAAGAAACAGAAAGCATTGTTCAATTGTTTCGAGCAGTACAACTGCATGATGTGCTGTTGTTGGCTCGCAAACAATTCCACCTGGATCTCATCCAGGTTTACCTGAAGGGCCGCCAGTCCATTTTCAAGAACGTGACGGGCTAATTGGTAGTTTTCAGTACGATAGTTAGTCTTGCATGACTTTACCTCTTGCCGGCGTATCACCTTCTGGCCTAACTCCGGGGGGTGGGAAGACGGGCAGACCTATTGCCCAGGCGAACATCCAGCTGGAACTGCCGGAGTTCGACCCCAAAAAGAGTGGGAGCGGGAAACATGGGTAGCCCGGATGGCCTCCCTAAGCAACTTCCTGACCACGTCCCGGGGGACATCCCCACCCCCGACGAGCAGCAGCCAGCCCCCTCCACGTACATGACCCTCATGTACAATCTGCACTACACCCTCTCCACCACCACCTACGACGCACCCACAGACCACTGGGTGGTACACGGCACCGACTCCCTCCTCCCCGCCGACTACACCCCCCCCCTACACAACCCAGGCCCCGACACGTACGCCAGGGGGGACGACCCGGACGACCCCCACATCTGGGGCACGTGGGAACCCGCATCCCTGGACACGCTGCTCTCCATCCGCAGCGGCTGCCAGGGCCTTGGTAGGGCAATGTATTGCCTCGCCAAGTGGACCCAACGGACCTGGGGGATCCCCACGGACCGATGGGTGTGGGTGGTCACGCTGCGCCCCCAGCAGAGGGAAGCCCCCCGAAACCGCGAGGGACCCACCCCCCCACGCCCCACCACCCCACAACTATGCCCGTACATGGTGGCAGCCCGCCTCATGGCGCTGCTATGGCCGGGCCCCCACACCCCCACCCAAAACTACCCCCACCTCACAGAGGAGGACATGCCCGGCATCCAGCGATGCTTCTTCCGGACCCTCGACTACCTCCAGCAAACACACCCCCACGTCCTGGAGCAGAGATGGCCACCCCCCGGGTAACCCACGTGCCCGCGCGGCCGGGACAACGCCACCACGCCAGCACCAGCACGCACGGATCACCAGGGAAAACGCGCGCACACGCCCGATGCCCGAACCTGCACCCTCGTTCTCGCTACTTACAGGACCCAGCATCATACGCCCGCCCCCGAGGCCCGGGACCCTCCGCCGTCTCCCGCGGCCCTCTCCTCCGCCTCCGACTCCACAACCTCCACCACCACGACCACCTCATCCACCACCACCACCACGTCCTCGTCCAGCACTCCACCCCCCAGGGCCGCGGGGGACACCTCCCAAACGGGCCTCCAAACCCGCCCCCACCGCGAGCAGCCCCGCCGCCGCCACAGCCCACGCCCCGGCGAAGCCAACGCCCATGACCCAGCCGAAGCCCAAGACCGCCGCCAAAAGGCGACCCGCAGCCAAGCCCAAACCCAAGCCCAAACCCGGCGCCACGACGGCAACGCGAGCCCGGCCCCCCGAGGATGTCCTCTACGACATCCGGCCTCAGCCGTCCCAGGCCCGAAGGCAGCAGCGCCCAGCGCGGCGCCCCCCCACCGTCACCGACGCCACCGCCACAACCTTCATGGCGGAGCGCGCTGCGGCCGAGGCGCGACGCGCCTCGTCCCACCACCTCCCAAAGCCCGCACCCCAGGCCCACGGACCGCCCCTGACCAAGCCGGAACAACGCCAGGGTCCACCAGCAGCGCCCCTGCCCCCCTACCGGCCCCCGATGACAGCCCACATGCAACGCATGCCCCACTACCGCCGCCGCCGCGAATCCCCACCCAACCCCGAGGCGGAGACCGTACGCGCCCACCCGCGGGTCCACATCCGCGTACACCCCCACTCCCCAAGCACCCCCACGGAACAGGACTACGAGGAATCCCCCAGGCCCGCCGCCGCCGCCGGTTCCCACGACCCCGTCACACCCACCCACGCCCACTCCTCCGCCCACGACCGCAGGCCCACCCAGGAACAGTGGTGGCAGCGCTGGACCCACACGCAGCTCTGGGAGCTGCGGAAGTGGGCCCGGGGAGAGCCCTCCCTCGAGGGCCTGGTCCATCGGCCCCGCAAGGGGTCGGTGGAGAACGGCCGCCTCCGGCCGGCGGGGGGGTGGATGCCGCAGGCCGCATGGGAAGCCATGCTGGCCGATGCGCTCCACCCCCTGGGAGTCCACCCCCGCAACCTCCCCGCGCCCCAGGACCACCCGTACGTCCTCAGGCGCCTGCGGGAGACCCTCCAGGAAACGCGGCGAGACGGCGTCCGCCTGTGGGACATCACCCAAAGCCCAGCCCCGCACGCGCACACCCCCTCACCACCCCACAAGCGTCGGCGCACCGACACCGGCGACACCCCAAGCACCCCAGGAGCCCTGCGCGCCACACAACACGACGCGCCAGACCCCCCGGCCAGCGGCGCCGCCATCTCACCCCGTTACCCAGCACACCACCACCACGGGGCGCCACGCCAGGCCCCGCCTAGAAGTCGCCAAACGAACCGGACGCCGAAGGAAGCCAACGCACACGACAACGAGCACCACTACGCCCAAAGGCGCCGAACCCGGACCCGATACCGTGGGCTCCTCCCCACCCTCAGCACAACACACACGTCACTGACGTCACTCCTCCGCCGTGCCCCCTCCCACGCCACCGCCCCGCCCCCCCCCCTCCCGCCACACGTCCCCACGCCGCCCAGCACCCGGCCCCACACACTGCGCCACAGCATCGCCTCACAGTAGACCGCCGTCCTGTGGTCCCGCCCCCCCCAACACCGCTCCCGGGGTCGCACCCGGCACACGTCGTGTTCATCCCCACTTCGCGGGCCGCGGACATCCTCCCGCTCCTCGCCGCCACCCCTCCCGGGCATCGCATACTGCTTGCCGCCAACCCCTCGGTCCTCAGTGAGGTCCCCATCGAGCACGCCGACGCCCTGCACGTGCGCCCGCTGCTGCCCAACCCGCACGCTGCGTACGCCCCCGGCATGCACGTCGACCCCTCCGTGTGGGACTCCCAGTGAGGCCACCGGCCAACGGCCGGCCCGCACGCACCACCCCGCACTCGCCTCGGGCACACGACCCCGTGGACGCCGCTACCCACACGCCCGGCCCCGCGCAACCGCCTAACCGAGCCAGAACTCAAGCACAAATCAAACCCGAGCCACACCCCGAAACCGCTAACCCTTGACTCCTAACCAAACCCGCCGAGGGAACCACGTAACCACAGCCCACACCCACAGCCCACACAGCCCCCTAACCAGCCAGCACCAGAAGCAAAGAGACACCTCACCAAACCCACCCTGACCCAAGCCTAACCGAGCCGAAGCCCCAACACAAATCAAACCCGAGCCACATCCCGAAACCGTCAACCCTTGACCCTAAACCAGGCCCGCTGAGGGAAATACGTAGACACAGCCCACAGCCACAGCCCACACAGCCGCCTAACCAGCCAGCACCAGAAGCAAAGAGACACCTAACCAAACCCACCCTGACCCATACCCGTGTACATCAGGACACGCGAGCCGCACCCCTGGGGCGCGACCGCCGCCACAGCACCGACGACACACGCCAGAGGACACAACGCTATAGCACCGCCGCACCAGCTGCCCCTGCCTGTGCCTGCAGTGTACGCACGCCCCTGCTTTCCTCTTTTTTGTTTTTTTTTTTTTTTTTTTCAAAAAAAAAAAAAAACAGGAACAAAAAAACGAAAATTAGGGGGGGAAGAAGAGGGACACAACCACCCATGGCACACGCGCAACGCACACAGCACGAACACCGGTGAACAGGAGCCCAGTGGCCCAGGACACCGCACATGCAACACAACACACCGAGCGAGCACACCGGTGAACAGGAGCCAGCTGGCCCAGGACACCACAGACGCACCACAGCAAACCGCGCGGGCACACCGGTGAACAGGAGCCCAACGGCCCAGGACGCTGCACACACGTAGGGCGGCCGAGGGACAGGAAAGAACCAATACCCCATGGGTCGGACGCACTGGGGCGACCCAGCCGACCCACCGGGCCAGTGGCAGGAGCGGTACTCCAAGGCCACTGGTCCGAGCCCGGCCAGGCTGCATCGGGGACCATGGCAAACGTCACCCGGAGCCATGGAAACAACCGGTGACAGGCGAGCCGGTACACAGTCCAGGAGGGGGTCACCTGCCAAGCAGAGTGGCCCCGCAACTCAAGCCACAAGTGTGAGGCGGTCGTACCGTAGACAAGCGGGAGCAATACCCCTTGTGGTGAGAGATACTCCACACGGCTGGGCAGCCCCCCAGAGCTGCCGCCCAAAGGAGGGGGCATGTGGCCCTACCCATGGACACATGTGGGGACACCCTCCCACCTGGGACACATGGACCGGCTGGCCGCGACAATGCCTTCCCAAGCACATGCGGGAGCGGCTCAAGAGGCACCTGACATAGGGCAGTGGGAGGGACAGGACGTCCCCTTGGTAAGACCTTCTTCCTGCAATGTCAAAGGAGGCATCCCGAGCTCCCCAAGATACCTACCTACCTACCTACCTCGACCCCAAAAATCTGCCCGAATTGGCAGAAGAATTTGCTGAGTTTCTTTTGCTGACTGGCCAATCCCATGTGGATGTGGCCACCAAATGCTCACTGCTGAAACGCTCATGCAAAAAGAAATTTTTGCAAAAACAGGTGAAACAGATTGTAAAAACCTGTTCCACCTGGGCAGAGGTACTCCAGAGGTTGGAGAAAACGTTCCCAGTCTATGAGACCAACCTCAGTATGCGCACACAGATAGAGGAGCTACCTATGCTCCCTGAGTCTTCTTCCGCTGCGCGAATCTCTGAATACGTGTGCGACCTGGAGTATCTGTTTTCACGGATGAACGTGGGCTCCTACGGAGCCACTGTGCCCCACCTGTGGCTCATGAGTAAGATCCCCCAACGTACGTGGGATGATTGCCGCTCTACCTCTGAGAGGAAGAGTCGGACCCACTCGTACGATGAACTGGTGGACCTTCTGATTAAGCTAGCTCTTGAGAGGGAGAATGATTCCCACATGGAGGAATTCCTCAAGAAGCACTTGGGTCGAGGGGGTAACCCTACCCCCGAACGTGGCGAAGAGAAAGGGCCTAAAAATCCCACTAACGCCAACCAGGCAGGTGGTAAAGGAAGGGGTAAGCTATGTGCCATGAATGAGGTTGAACCTGATGCAGGTACACCCCGTTTGTTCTACTGCAAACCTGTCAATGACAAGGGGGGGCCTTGTCATGCCCCTGACTGCAATCAACGCAGTAGCTGTATGCTGCAGATAAAGCGACAGCAGCATACCAAGGACCGGAATCCTGTGACCAATAAGGATCATTTCAGGTGTACCATCACCTGTGGCTATTGTGGCAAACGTCGTCACTACGAAGACGAATGTCACATAAAGAAACGCGAGAGTGATAAACTCAAGCGGCAGGAGGCTGAACGCCAGAAGACCCAAACACCCACCAGAAATCCCCCGAATGGGGACAAAGGTGGTAAAGGAGGTGGCAAGGGTGGTGGCAAAGGTGGACCCCCTAGCCCCCAGAGGCGCTCATCAGCGCCCGTTGCTACACCCCCTCCTGCTGCTACACCCCCTCCTGCCGCAGGTGATCCCAAGAAGCGCCCCCAGGGGGATAACGCTACCCCTGAGGGGAATAACTCCAAGAAGAGGCGATTGGCCTTGATGGCCAGGTCCCTCATAGCTGCAGGGGTCGATGTCAACTCCCCTGATGAAGAGTAGGGGGGCGGCTCCGAAGGAGAGGACTGGGTTTTCTGGATCCTCGTGAAAATCAGGGATCAAGTTTTTCGAGCAGTGCTTGACACCGGTGCAACACTTTCCATAGCGGCCCGGCGCCTGCTAAAGACTTTCAAGAAAACTAAGACGGTGGCCATAAGAGTAGGGAATGGGCTTACCATCCATTCCTTGGGGGGGGTCGATGTGACTATATGCCTGGGCGACAAAACCGTGACCCAACACTGCAGAGTGCTGGACACCGACGCCTTTGACATCCTCATTGGTACAGACTTCCTGCGAGGAAACCCCCAGGTAAAAATGCTGTCTCTCCAGCGCCCCTATTCTTTGCACTGCGACTTTGGCAGTTGGCTGTTCTCCGTACCTTTGGAGCTGTCAGGACGGAAAGAGTCTGGACTGCGCTACGTGCCAGGGCTGACAGCCCTCTTTTCTCAGTTTCTGTGACTGGAACGTCGAGTAGTTCTGCCATGGGCACTGCCCTGGCACGGGGGTGAAAGGGGCTGGGGCAGGTGACCTTAGGCAACAGCCTTGAGACCCTTGATCTCTTAAGATCATCGGCCATGGTACTCAGTCCGGGGGAGGGGGAGGACAACTCTGGCTTGGGTAAGGGTTCTGCAATACCCAGTTTCGCCTTAACGGCCTCCGATAGGGCTGTCACATCTGGATCTTCTGATCCAGACAGAAGTTTGGCCAGCAGTTCGGCCGTATGATCCAGGGCACCGTAGGTTGGCCTTGGATGATGTTGTCCCTCAACTTGAGTCGGGCCTACTTCGGGAGCCCTTGGGGTTGGACAACATGTTCCTGGATACTCGGGTCTCGGTCGTCTTGGCAGGGATGCTGTCTCGGCTCTGTGGGACGACGGGCCAGAGTGCGTGTAGGATCCTAGGTCTGTACGTGGTCTGCATCCGTGTACTGCCAATGGCTCCTCCCCGTCTTCTCCACGAATGGATTTGTAGTACTCCTCATGGGGGATCCTCAGTTCCTCGTATTCCTCAGGGCCTCCAATTGCTGTTGAGGATGATGCCGGACAGGCGGATCGGGAGACTGAGGCTGCTACGCGCCTGCAGAGATGATGCAGGCTGTCTCCACCGTGGGCCGCTAAGGCCTCGGTGGTAAGGATTGTATTTTCTTCCGCCCTTCTGTGATCTGGATCTCCTTGAGACCCAGATGCGACACTGAGATGTGGAGCTCGGTAAGGTGGTTCACTCAAGGTTTGGGCCATGCTGCCCATTTGTACTTGGACAGTTCTTATGGGCCAGGTCCTGGCAGACAGTTGTACGCTTGGAGTGGACATGATGAACTTGTTGTTCAGCTTTGTGTGCACTTCTTCTCAGGATCGGTTCCAAAGGTCACAAGGGACTGTCTCTGCTACCAGAAAGATGTCCTCGAATTTTCCCCTATAGATTTGATTGAAAATCCTGCAAGGTTTTCCTCGGAGAAAAACACGTTCACAACACGTAGTAGAGCAAGAGAACAATAGGATTGTGTCAATGATTAGTTTGTGAAATCCAGAGTATTACAGAAGGGCTGCAGATAGACAAAGCAGGTATAAACACAAAGATTCAATCACAAATGGATAATACAAAACGTTTCATATGAAAACTGGACTCTAGCCTCCAAGATAGCATCAAGCACTTCATCAGCACTCGTTTGGGTGAAATGGTGCTGGTTAGGAATGTGGGGCATAGGTGTCAGGCCAACACAGAAAATGACTTGGCCAAGCAACTGAATTCAGAAACAGTTAAAATGTAGAACCACAATAAGTGGTAGAAACAATTGAGTATAGGGGTCTTAGGGTGGGAGACCACTAGGCTTAACCACCAAGGCCTAAAGCATGAAATGCCTATTTTTTTTCGGTATATCCTCCATGAAGGAAGATACCTCCTCTCAGTTGATTGGTAGGGGTGAGGTAGGTAGGTAGGTATCTTCGGGACCTCGGGATGCCTCCTTTGACATTGCAGGAAGAAGTTCTTACCAAGGGGACGTCCTGTCCCTCCCACTGCCCTATGTCAGGTGCCTCTTGAGCCGCTCCCGCATGTGCTTGGGAAGGCATTGTCGCGGCCACCCGGTCCATGTGTCCATGGGTAGGGCCACATGCCCCCTCCTTTGGGCGGCAGCTCTGGGGGGCTGCCCAGCCGTGTGGATTATCTCTCACCACAAGGGGTATTGCTCCCGCTAGTCTACAATACGACCGCCTCACTCTTGTGGCTTGAGTTGCGGGGCCACTCTGCTTGGCAGGTGACCCCCTCCTGGACTGTGTACCGGCTCGCCTGTCACCGGTTGCTTCCATGGCTCCGGGTGACGTTTGCCATGGTCCCCAATGCAGCCTGGCCGGGCTCAGACCAGTGGCCTTGGAGTACCGCTCCTGCCACTGGCCCGGTGGGTCGGCTGGGTCGCCCCAGTGCGTCCGACCCATGGGGTATTGGTTCTTTCCTGTCTCTGGGCCGCCCTACGTGTGTGCAGTGTCCTGGGCCGCTTGGCTCCTGTTCACCGGTGTGCCCGCGCGGTTTGCTGTGTTGTGTCTGCGGTGTCCTGGGCCACTTGGCTCCTGTTCACCGGTGTGCTCGCTCGGTGTGTTGTGTTGCGTGTGCGGTGTCCTGGGCCACTTGGCTCCCGTTCACCGGTGTCTTGGGTGGTTGTGTCCCTCTTCCTCCCCTCCTAATTTCTTATTTTTTTTCAATGGAAAAAAAAAGAAAAACAGGGCCGCGCGTACACTGCAGGCACAGGCACGGGCAGCCGGTGCGGCGGTGCAATAGTGTTGTGTCCTCTGGCGTGTGTCGTCGGTGCTGTGGCGGCGGTCGCACCCAAGTGGGGGGGGGCTCGCGCGTCCTGATGTACACGGGCTTGGGCTAGGATGGGTTTGGTGAGGTGTCTCTTTGCTTCTGGAGCTGGCTGGTTAGGCGGCTGTGTGGGCTGTGGGTGTGGGCTGTGGTTACGTTGTTCCCTCGGCGGGCCTCGTTAGGAGTCAAGGGTTAGCGGTTTTGGGGTGTGGCTCGAGTTTGATTTGTGTTTGGGTTTTGGCTCGGTTAGGCGGTTGCGACGGTAGCGGGCCTGGGTTCGGTGCCTTTGGGCGTAGTGGTGCCTGTTGTTGTGTGCGTTGGCGTCCTTCGGCGTCCGGTTTGTTTGGTGACTTCTGGGCAGGGCCTGGCGTGGCGCCCCGTGGTGGTGGTCTGCTGGGTAACCGGGTTAGGTGGCGACGCCGCTGGCTGGGGGGTCAGGCGCGTCGTGTTGTGTGGTGGGCAGGGCTCCTGGGGTGCTGTGGGTGCCGCCGGTGTCGGTGCGCCGACGCTTGTGGGGTGGTGAGGGGGTGTGTTTGTGCGGGGCTGGGCTTTGGGTGATGTCCCACAGGCGGATGCCGTCTCGCTGTGTCTCCTGGAGGGTCTCCCGCAGGCGCCTGAGGACATACGGGTGGTCCTGGGGCGCGGGCAGGTTGCGGGGGTGGACTCCCAGGGGGTGGAGCGCATCGGCCAGCATGGCTTGCCATGCGGCCTGCGGCATCCACCCCCCCGCCGGCCGGAGGCGGCAGTTCTCCACCGACCCCTTGCGGGGCCGATGGACCAGGCACTCGAGGGAGGGCTCTCCCCGGGCCCACTTTCGCAGCTCCCAGAGCTGCGTGTGGGTCCAGCACTGCCACCACTGTCCCTGGGCGGGCCTGCGGTCTTGGGCAGAGGAGTGGGCGTGGGTGGGTGTGACGGGGTCGTGGGGATCGGTGGCCGTGGCGGGCCTGGGGGATTCCTCGTAGTCCTGTTCCGTGGGGGTGCGCGGGGAGTGGGGGCGCACGCGGATGTGGACCCGCGGGTGTGCGCGCACGGTCTCCGCCTCGAGGTTGGGCGGGGACTCGCGGCAGCGGCGGTAGTGGGGCATGCGCTGTATGTGGGCTCTCATCGAGGGTTGGTAGGGGGGCGGGAACGCTGCTGGCGGACCCTGGCGTCGTTCTGGCCTGGTCGGGGGCGGTCCGTGGGCCTGGGGTGCGGGCTTTGAGAGGTGGCGGGACGAGGTGCGTCGTGCTTCGGCCGTGACGCGCTCCGCTATGAAGGTCGTGGCGGCGGCGTCGGTGACGGTGGGGGGGCGCCGTGCTGCGCGCTGCTGCCTCCGGGCCTGGGACGGCGGGGACGAATATCATAGCGGATATCCTCAGGGGGCCGGGCTCGCGCTGCTGTCGTGGCGTCGCGTTTGGACTTGGGTTTGGGCTTGGCTGCGGGTTGCGGTCGTGGCACGCTGACAGGTTTGGGTGGCTGTTTTGCGGCGGTCTTGGGTTTCGGCTGGGTCGCGGTTGTGGGCCTCGTCGGGGCGTGGGCCTTGGCGGCGGCGGGGTTGCTCGCGGTGGGGGCGGGTTTGGGGGCCTGTTTGGGAGGTGTTCCCCGCGGCCTGGGGGGTGGAGTGCTGGATGAGGACGTGGTGGTGGTGGTGGATGAGGTGGTCGTGGTGGTCCAGGTTGTGGAGTCAGAGGCGGAGGAGAGGGCTGTGGGAGACGGCGGAGGGTCCTGGGCTTCGGGGGCGGGCGTATGATGCTGGGTCCTGTAAGTAGCGAGAACGAGGGTGCGGGTTCGGGCTCCGGGCGTGTGCTCGCGTTTTCCCTGGTGATCCGTGCGTGCTGGTGCTGGTGTGGCGGCGTTGTCTCGGCTGCGCGGGCACATGGGTTACCCGGGGGGTGGTCATATCTGCTCCAGGACGTGCGGGTGTGTTTGCTGGAGGTAGTCGAGGGTGCGGAAGAAGCATCGCTGGATGCCGGGCATGTCCTCCTCTGTGTGGTGGGGGTAGTTTTGGGTGGGGGTGTCTGGGGCCGGCCACAGCAGCGCCATGAGGCGGGCTGCCACCATGTATGGGAAGAGCTGTAGGGTGGTCGGGCGTGGGGGGGTTGGTCCCCTGCGGTTTGGGGGGGCTTCCCTCTGCTGGGGGCGCAGCGTGACCACCCACACCCACCGGTCCGTGAAGATCCCCCAGGTCCGTTGGGTCCATATGGCGAGGCAATACATCGCCCTACCAAGGCCCTGGCTGCCGCTGCGGATGGAGAGCAGCGTGTCCAGGGATTTGCGTTCCCACGTGCCCCAGATGTGGGGGTCGTCCAGGTCGTCCCCCCTGGCGTACGTGTTGGGGCCTGGGTTGTGTGGGGGGGGGGCGTAGTCGGTGGGGAGGAGGGGGTCGGTGCCGTGTACCACCCAGTGGTCAGTGGGTGCGTGGTAGTGGGTGGTGGAGAGGGTGTAGTGCAGATTGTACATGAGGGTCACGTACGTGGAGGGGGCTGGCTGCCGCTCGTCGGGGATGGGGATGTCCCCCGGGACGTGGTGCCGCAAGTTGCTCAGGGAGGCCATCCGGGCTACCCATGTTTCCCGCTCCCACTCTTTGGTGTTGTCGGGGGTGGCGCTGGGTGGCAGGTGGGCCATGTTGAGCTCGTGGTAGCAGGTGCGGCCCTTGGTGTCCACCCGCCCCGGCACGGGGTGTCCGACTAGGTGTCGCCCCGAGTCGATGGGGGGCACCCAGATCCTGCTCCCCGTGGGGGGCGGGCTCTCGCCGTCTGGGGTGGCGCGTGGGGGGCGGTGGTGTCGGGCGACGTGGAGGAAGGCGTCAAAGAGGAAGTCTCCGACGCCTTCCCCCAGGGTGGCCGCCTGGACCAGGGTGGCCGCCCGGATGCGGGTGCTGGTGCCGGAGGTGCGGAGGCACAGCACGACGTCCTGTTCCCCGAGTCCCCGGAGGTGCTGCTGTACCGCTGCAGGGTTGTGTAGGGCGTAGGGTTCGGCCAGATCGGCGGCTGGTGGTGCGGGGTGTGACGGGGGGGGGGGTGTGGGTTGGGGGGGCCGGTCGTCGTTGTCGCGCGTGGGGTCCGGTGATGGGGTCTCTTGTGGCGGTCGCGGGAGGGGGGATTCGCGCCGGCGTGTGTCGGCGGGGGCATCGACGTCAATTGGCTGGTGCTGGCTGCCGCGTGTTGCGTCCGTGGCCTGGTCTCGGGGGGGGGGGCGGGGGGGGGGTGTGGGGGTGGCGCTGTTGGTGGTGGGGAGGGCGGGGGTGGGTGTTGTGCTGGCTGGGGGTCTGGGCGTCCCTGTGGGTCGTGTGGGTGTTGCGTGTGTGCGCCGTGCGGCCCTTGCGGTTCTTGACTGGTTGTGGTGCCGGGGTGTGGGTGGGAGGCGGCCGCATGGGCGTCCGGGTGGGGCTGTGGTCCGTATGTAATGGGTGGCTGCTGGTGGATGGTGCTCGCTGGTATGGGGTGTGGGTGGGGGGGCTGCTGGTGGTGGTGGGGCGCTCTTACTAGGCCCTGGTGTTGCTGGTGTGCGTGCGCGGCTCCCCGCGGGTCCATGGGGGTGTACCGTGGCTCGTGTGTCGTGGGCCCGTGTAGCGGGGGCGGCGGGTGGTGCTGGACAGAGTGGTGGTGGTGTTGAGGGTGTGCTGGTTGTGTGTGGTATCCTGGCGTTGGTGGGTGTGGTGGTAGAGGCTGGTGGTGGTGGAATACGTTATGGTGTGGTGCGGTGATGTGTGCTATGTGGGGTGGGTGGTTCGTGGGGCCTGGTTGTGCTGGGGCGTGGTGGGGATGTAGCTGGTGGGGGTCGCTGTAGCATGGGGGCATTAGGGGGTAGGGGTTGGGAGGGACGGGGGCGTGCTGGTGGTGTTGGTGGTGCCATGTCTCCTGGCTCTGCGCGTATGGTGGTCCTGGCATGGTGTGGACGTGTGTGGGCGGTGGTGGCTGACTGGGCTGCGGGGTTTGGGTGCTGCGGTACGGTCGACGGTGGTGGTGGTGGGCGCTGGCGGGGGCCGTGTTGTTGGTGTGCCCCGGGGGTCTGGGCATGGGGTGGTGCGGTGTGGCTGGACCCGGGTCATGGTCGGGGCGTCGCGCCCTGCTGGCGGGCGCGCTGACGGGCCCCCTGACCTGTCTTGGTCTTCTTGGCCTGGTGGATGTCGGGGGCGGGTGAACCCCCCTGTCCCCGTGGGGGCGGCGTGGAGCGGGCGTGCCAGCGGTGTGCCTCTTGGAGGCTCGTCTTGAGGCCTCTGACGTAGGTTTCCTGGTCCGTGAGGCCCATCCGTGTCGCAGTGGCCTCGTCGGGGGCGGCCAGGTGGGCGTCCTGAAAAGACGCCCAGCCCTCCGGGGGCTTCTGTTGTGCGGGGTGGGGGTGGTTTGCCGGGTAGAGGAGTGCGCTGAGTCGGTAAGGTGTTCCCTTCCGTCAGCCGAGGGCGGTGTTGAACCGGCGGCAAGTGATTCGGACTCTGGTGCCGTGTCGGCCCACGCTTCTGGCGTCAGGGCTGCTGCTTTGGGGGGCCGGGAGTTGTTGGTCTGGGAGGTGTAGGTCAGGGTGGTGGAGGTATAGGGCGAGGAGGATGTGGCGGGCCGCCATGTTCAAGCCGCCTCTGCTGTGGCGTAGGGCTGGGCTCTGGGGGAGCAGGGGTGTGCTGCCTGTGGTAACGGCTATGGTCCATGCGTGGTCCGCCGCGTCCGCCACGTAGTACCCTCCCAGGTGGTCCCGGAGGGTGTCGGTGAGGAACCCGAAGAAGCTGGGGTGGCTGGCGGGGGTGGGGGTGCGGCTGGGGCCGCGGGCTGCTCGCGGTGGTAGGGGTTGAGGTCCCCGCAGTGGGGGCAATGGGTGAGGCGGTGCGCGGCTCCCAGGCAGACTCAGTGGTCTGGGTTGCAGGGCAGGGCTGTCTGTGGTAGCCGCTGGCGTAGGCAGAGGGGACATGCGGTGGCTGGCGGTTGGTGGTACCTGTGGACGGACGGCGGCGTGGGGGGATGGGAGCTGGTGGCGCGCGCATGCTGGTGGGAGTGTGTGCGGTGCCTGTGGTGCCCGTGTGTGCTGTGCCAGTGTTGTGCTCGGTGGACGGTGTGTAGACGTGGTGGGGGTTCCGTGTTGGTATGTCACGGGGTAGGTTCTCATGGTTGGTAGAACAGGAGTTTGAGGAGGTGGGCTTGGTCTGTTTGGGGCAGGGTTGCTGCATGCTGCAGGTATTTGTCGGTGCGGTACGTGAGCTGCTCCGCTGTCTTGGCAACGGCCGTCCGCTGCATGTGCGCCGCCGTGGCCTGGGGGTCCTCCGCGTGGGTGCGTAGCAAGGTGTAGACGGCAGTTGGGACGAGTCCCCTGCGGACCGCCTCGAGTAACTCCGTCTGCTTGAGGACGGTGGTGAGTTGCTGGGTCGCCGGGGACTGCGTCAGCCATCCGGCGTGCTGTGCGATGGTGTGGGTTGGGTTCCAGTCTGTGAGGGTGTCCAGTCCTCTGTACAGGGGGCACACCTTGAAGTGGTCCCAGGTTTCTTCTTCCGTGTGGCTGCAGATGCATTTGGTGTATCCTGCGGGGACGTGGATCGAGCGGCGCGCATACCATCGGTGGTATCGGACGAGGAGGGGAAGCTGTTCGAGGGCGAGTTGGAGTCGGGGTTTTTGTAGGTGTGCTGGGACGCTGTCCGGGCGCAGGGCGGAGTAGTAGAGGGGGGTGTGGACGGAGTCTTCGAGGCGTCGGAGGAGTTGGGTGTTCGCTGGGTGGCCCAGTGTGGTGGCCAGTTGCTGGATGGGTGTGGGGTAGTGGTACTGCTTGTCTCGATCTGTGTACCGCGTGTCCTCGGGCATCCATTGGGGGGGCTGTGTGGCCGGGGGTATCGGGGGCAGGTGCTGCAGGTGGCTGTGGTGTGGGGTGTCCAGTCGCACGTGTTCGAGCCCTGGGGTGTGGCTGGTGTTCTGGTGTTTGGCCTGCGTGTCCGCGCGTCCATTGCCGTATGCGTAGCGGTGTGACTCCTGTTTGACGAAGTGTAGGGCGTCCTGGGGGTGCATACCCCCGAAGGCCATCCATAGTCCCAACACTTGTGTGGTGGAGCCGGACTCGAGTGCCTTGTGCAGGGGCAGGTCCGCAAGGAGCCTGGTGAGGTGGATGTCGACCGTGGCGTCCACGACTACCCAGATGTTGGGGGGCCGGATCGTTGTGGGTGGCTGTGTGGCGGTGACGGCGTCTGCCATTGTGCCCAGTTCGCTGTGGGAGGACGCCCCAAAGATGGTGGCCCCGGTGTGATGTTCCACGTGGAGGCCGTCCGCGTGCCGGGTGATGCGCACGGAGGCGCAACCGACGGTGGGGGTGCGTTGCTGGGTGCCGGATGCGTCAGTGAAGTAGATGATGTCGGTGTCGCTGGGTATGGGTAGGCGGGCAATTGCTGTGGGGAGATAGACGTAGACCGGGTTCCCTTGGGCGGTTCTGGCGGTGATTTGCGTGGGTTGTAGTAGTGGCGCTGCATAGACGCCTATTCGCTGGGTGATGATGGCTTGGGCTCGTGGGGTGAGGCGGAGGAGGCCCCTTTCTGGGCGCCCCTGGGTGATATACGCGTACATCAGGTGGAAGAGGTATCCCGTATCGGGGTGGACCTTCTTGCACATGATAGTATGTCGCCGCTCCTTGTCGTCTTCGTCGCCGCGGAGGGTGGGGCATTTGTGCTGTAGGGGGCGCATGGGTGCCTCCTGAGGTCCTGCGCGGTGCGGGTCGCAGCGGTCGTACTCTATGGCCACGCTGTCCGGGTCTGCCCGCTGGTTGGTGAATGTCCATGTCGCCGTGGGTGTTCGGGTCCAGGCTACGTGCGCCGGGTGGTCTGGGGGTACCGTGTGAAACCAGGGGGAGAGCCATGCCTGCTGGTCGGCGGTGGCGGCGGCGGTGGGGGTGTGGTAGTGGGTGGACCTGAGGTGTAGCAGGGGCCACGGAGTGTCGAGGGCTGCCGGGCCGCAGTGCCAGCACGTGCGTGGTATGCCCTGGTCACTGTGTCTGACTGGCGGTACATCGGTCTCCGGTGCATTGTGTTTGGGGATGGACCAGGGGGCATGGTGTCGCTGGACAGTGCGGGTAGCATGTTTGTGGCCGTTTGGTGCTAGTAGCAGGATGGTGGGTGGTGTCCAGCCTTCGGCTGACGGGGTGGGCTCCTCCTGCGTCGTGCCGCCGTCGTTTGGGGTCTCGTGCTCGCTCGAGCGGGGCCGGGGGTGCTGGTGCTGGAAGGCTGTGTACGCCGTGTCGATGTCCTTGAGCCCCGGCATGTCACGCCCTGCCTTCGTAGCACATGCGCGGAGGTACGCTTGGAAGACGTGGTGTGCTGGCCATTGTGGGTCGGAAAGGAACGGGGCGTGGTGGGCGTCGCATTGGGCCATGATCCTCATCTGTGTTGGGGTGATATACACTATGGTGACGGTGGCCCCCACGAGGCGCAGGGTGTCCACCTCGCGTGCCGGGTGTCGGTGGATGTTGTTGTGCGTGGCCACGAGTGCCCCCTGTTGATCGCAGTGGTGGTTTGTCAGGATGGCGTGTGTGTGGTGCGGTAGGAGGAGTTGTGGTTGGGCCCAGATGCCAGTGCCCACGGAGATGGAGACGCCGTGTTGCGCCAGTATCCACCGGGGGCAGGTGTTGCAGGCCATTTGCGCTTCTTTTATGCGTATGGCTGCCGCCTCGCGAACTTCAGGTTGGTGGTTGTGTGTCATCCTGTGTAGGAGGTGCGCTGCGTGTTTGGCATAGGCCATGTCGACCAGGGCGCCTGTATTGTCTCCGTAGTAGCGCCAGTGGGCCATCATGGCCTCCTTGGGGAAAGACGTGGGCCAGCCTCCGTGTTGCGCCCATGCCTTCGTCACTCGCTGTCGAGCGTGGCGTAGGGCGTCTTGGGGGCGCGGGAGGTGCAGGGCTTGGTACTCGATGGCCGCGTTGAGCACCGCCTCCATGAAGTACGCCGGGCCCTGCGTAAACAGGAGGTCCCCCCTGGCAATTTGGGGTAGCCGGGCGAGGCGTGCTTCCAGCTTGCTTGGGACTGTGATGTGGTGGTGCCGCGTGGCCTGTGTGACTCCCAGGTGGACTGTGGTGTCTTCCAGGTGTAGGGGTTCGCCTTTCCGGATGTGGGGGGTGGGGGTCCTGGCGTCGGCCAGCCCGACCGATTTGCGGGGGTGCACTAGGAGCTGGTGGGCGTCCAGGTAGGTTGTGATGAGTTGGAGAATGGCGGACGCTTGCTCGGTGGTCGTTGGTAGCCCTGTGTTCTCAGTGTCGCGGTGGCGGGTGGCCGTAGTTAGGACGTTGTCGTCGGCGAAGTTAATGAGGGGGGATCGTAGCGGGTATGGGGCGTACCCCGGGTATACCCGTGTTAGCTCGAATGCCAGTGGTAGGGTGACGAGGAGGTAGAGGAATGGGCCTTCGGCGCCTCCCTGGGGGACCCCGCTGTCTGTGCCGGTCCAGGGGGTGAGGCCTGCGGCTGTGATGACGGCGTAGAGTCGGGTCTGGATGTACCCGGACATGAAGGATAGGAATGGGAGGCCCATGGCATCCTATACCTCCGTGAGCAGCCGGTGTGGGGCGCGGGGGAACGCGCTTTGGACATCGAGGGAGGCGATAATCATCTCGTAGGGGTTCATGTCCAGTGCGGTGTCCTGAAGGAAGATGGCCTAGTGAGGGGACCTGCCGGCCATGGCTCCCCACATGCTGGCAGGCACGTGGGCGAAGACCGCCGACGCGATACGGCCTAGGATGAGCGTCCACACCAGCTTGATCTCGGTGGTGGCGCAGACTATGGGCCGCCAGTTCCCCGGCTGCGCCCAGTCCCCCTCTTTGTAGAGGGGATTGACCAGGTTGGCCCACTGAGGGGGGATGGGCGTGGCGCCCGTGACGATGTGCCACAGGCGGGCTGCCAGGCGGCGTTTGACGGGCAGGGTGAGGCGTTGGTACGCTTTGGCGGGCAAACCGTCAACGCCGGGCACGACCCCCTTCTTCAGGCGGTCTAGGGCGCGTTGCAGTTCTGAGATGCTGAAGGGGTCGTGCTCGATGGCGCGCCGCTGTTCCCGGTTGAAGACCCTGGGCACATGCTCGCGGATGGTGTTTCTGGTGTGGGGGTCGAGCTCGGGGAGGGCGTCCCCGTGTTGTGCCTGGAAGCTGACCAGGACTGCCTGGAGGACGGCGTCGGGGTCATTGGTGAGGCCTCCTTCAGGGGTGCGCACCGCGTGGATGGTACGGCGCCCTGTGTCCTCCAGGATGCGGCTGACGTACCGCAGGGACTTGTACGGCGTGTCGTTTCTGCCGTATCTTTCGCGTTCTTGGGCTGCGGCCGCTATGCGGTGGGCGTGCCATTCCTGGAGTTGGTGGCGGCGGGTGGTGAGGAGCGCACGGAATTGGGCGTCCCGGTCTCGTGCCTCCGGTGTGCCGAGGCGTAGCAGGGTGGCGAGTTCCTCTTTCGTGGTCCAGATGTTATGGACGAGTTGCTGGAGGGTGACGTCTGGTGGTGCTCCCGTGTGGCTGGTGTCACGCTACATGCCGCATGCTTGTGCCGCCCGGCGCATGGCGGTGGTGAGTGTCGGTGCATCCGGGCGGCGCAGGATGGCGTGTAGGGCCCTCTTATACCTGTGCCAGGCGCCGTGGTCGTCCTCGGCCGGGAACTGCAGTGTGGGTGGGAGGGTGTCGTCTGGCAGGGTGGCCGCGGGTGGGGGTAGGTTGGGGATGATGAGGTCGATGTAGAGGGGTCGGTGGCCCGCTCCTGTGGGCGGGAGGTCCCCGTAGGCTGCTTCGTGGACGCGCACCGTGGTTGGGTCCCCGTAGCACGTGTCGATGCGGGATGGGTGGGTGCCGGCTTGGTGGGGGTAATGGGGAGGTGTGCCGGTGAGTCCTGCCGTGAGGTCGGTGAGGCCCAGTTGGTGCATGGCGTCCCAGACAGCTATGCCGGTGGCTGTGGGTGGGCCCGTGCGGTAGTCGTCGGTGGGGGCGGCGTTTAGGTTGCCTATGATGATGGTGGGTGCCAGGAGGGAGAGTCGGCGGTACGCCAGGCTCAGGGTGTCCAGGAAGTCCTTGGTCTCCTCCCCGAATGGGACGTGCGTGAGTAGCACGTTTAGCTGCCATCCGGGCCCCACGCACTCGTATGCCCCGAGGCGACCATCCGTTCCGAGATCGGGGTAGGCATGCACCGTGACTGACGTCTTGTGGTAGAGGGGCACTCCCCGTTGCCAGTGGGCGTGATATTTGTTCCCCTCCGGGTCCAGGATCGGTGCTGGTTCGGGTTGGTCCGCTCTGCTGAGGGCTTGCTCCAGGAACCCAAGCCGGTCTGCGCCTTGGGGGTGTGGCCCGGGCATGGCTT
Organism: Eutreptiella sp. 'Long Island Sound 2002'; assembly: GCA_964036045.1. Taxonomy (NCBI): domain Eukaryota; phylum Euglenozoa; class Euglenophyceae; order Eutreptiales; family Eutreptiaceae; genus Eutreptiella; species Eutreptiella sp. 'Long Island Sound 2002'. The sequence continues at coordinate 98,059,942 of OZ038383.1, forward strand.
GCAGTGTGGCGGCCTTGGTGGGGTCGTAGGTGACCGCGGGGTCGTTGAGGATGTTGATGCGGGCGTGGGCTTCCGCAGGTCCCGGTTTCTGGGGACCGGTAGTTGGGGGGGCGGGCCGTGTCCGGACCTGGCCCCGTCAGGCGTCGAGGAGGTCGATGACGCCCTGAGCTGCGGGTGCCTTGCGGTTCTGCTTCTGGGGCTGGGGTAGGGCCCATGCATTGTGGACTTCGCCCGTGTACTCGGTGCCGGTGGGGTGCTCCGTGTCGGGGGTGCACAGCTGCATGGGGACCATCTCACGACCGGTTCGGTCTCGCCGGAGTTCGATGGTTCGCCCCACCTTCTTGTCGTTGGGGGTGGCGGGGTCCCACTTGACGTGGATCTTGAACCCCTGGTGGTCCCCGGTGACGAGGTACCGGTGCTTGACCTCCCCTGCGGCCCATATCCACTTGGAGGGGCCCGCGACCGTGGCGTACTCGAAGGGCAGCTGCACCCGGGTACCGATGGCGTATTCGGGATACAGGGCAGCGGCTTCCTCTTTGGTCCAGCTCTTCGACTTGGCTCTTGGCTTGGGCGCGGGTTTGGCCTGTGCGGGGGCCTTGCGCTTCTGCGCACCTTGGCGGCGCCAGACAGCGGGTTGTTCCCGTTCGGGAGGTGCGCCCTGGGGCTGCTGTACGGGTGCGTGGCCCGGTGCAAACACGGGGTATTCGCGGGCGGCTGGGACGTCGGGCTTGGACGTGGGGACGGGGTCCTTCAGCTGGAACACTTGCTTGGTCATGAGGCCAAGCACTTCCTCGGCCTCCTGCAGGGCGTCAGACGGGTCCGTGGGCCAGGTGAGGAGCCGGTGCCCGGTGCCTGCCCCGTGGCGGCGCATGTGGGCCGTGTAGCGGGTGGCGTGGCGTGTCCATGCTGGGGTGCGTTCTGGGGGGAGGGGGCCTTCTGGCGCCCCCTGCGCCCAGTAGAGGGCGTAGTGCAGCGCTTCCCAGGCTGCCTCTGGGGCTTGGGGGATGCGTGCGGCGAGTCGCAAGCGGTCCCCTCCGCGTGGTGGGGGCGGGACTTCGTCGTCGGGGGCGTGTGCCGTTTCCCGTCTGACCTTGCTGTGGTCGCCCCATTCCACCGTCCACCAGGTGTCTCGGTGTTTGAGGATGTGGACCTCCGTGGTGGTGGGGGGGGCGTCCATGGCGTCCCAGCTGACGAGCTGGATGGGGCGGACTTGGGGGTGGGTCTTCGGGGGTGCTCGCATGTTGAGGATTTGGTGGATGTCCTCGGCGGTAGGGCCCGTGTCGGGGGCGTCCTGCGCTGCCTGGGCTAGAGGTGGGGAGGGGCGGTCCTCCCAGAGGCGGGAGACGGACGCCGTGGCGTACATGGCTGCGATCAGGACGTGTTCCGTCAGCCCTTCCACCATGGGGTGGTTTTCCCCCTCCAGGTCTCGGGGGATGGTGGCTTCCGTCTTTAGGGTGAGGACTGCGATGGCGCGTTGGGGTCCAGGTGTGGCGTGCGTCGGCTCATCTGGCGGGCGTCCGTCGGATGGGGTGTGGGGGGGGCGCTTCTGGAAGGGGGATGGTCCCACCGCCAGGTGCTCGACAAGGTGTAGCGGTATGGTGTGGTGGCGGTTCGCTGCGGGCAAGAGGTAGGGGTGTGGGTCCCCGGGTATCGTGCCGAGGTATATGCCCCCCCTGTAGGTAGGGCTGGGCAGGGGTTGCTGCAGAGCGCCTGCGCATGGTAGCGCGCACCGAGGGTTGCAGTGGGTGCATTGGGCTGTTACGGGGTGCGGTACCGCGTACACGGTGAAGGGCCCTACCGCGCGCTGGATGTGGCGGGGGATGATGGTGCGGAGGTCCGCCACCCGTGCCGTGCGGCTTTCGCCATAGTATATCCAGAGCGTGTCCTCCAGTGCCATTTTGAGGCGTAGCTTGCGGGCCAGTAGGTTCCAGGTGCTTTTGTGGGTGGCCTCGGTCACGGTGCCGGGTCCAGCGTTAATGCGTGGGAGCAGGTGGCTTTCGTGGTGTGCCGCAGCCCGTCTGCGGGCTGTGTGGAGGGCGGTGCTGTCGGCGGGAGGGGGCGCGTGGTGGGTGGGCCTTTTGCACGGGGTCGGGGCGACCTGTAGTGGATGCTTCCATGCCAGGCGCGGGTGGTGTTGCGGTGGCTGGAGGCCAGGGGAGGTGGTCAAGGTGTATATGGTGACGGGGGAGCGCTCATGCGTGGCCTGGAGGTAGTAGTGGTCGCGAGCCGTGTTGTGGGTGACGATGACGTTTGGCGTTGGTATGTCGTAGTGGAGTGTGGTATTGGGGAGTTGTTTGGTGATGCGTGCCGTCGCGTCCCCCGTCTTGGGCGCGGTGTCGTGGGGCACGAAGATGTGGACGGCCCACACATCGTGGGCAGGGAGGTCGAGGTCCGGTAGGGTGGGATGAATGAGGCGTCCCCGGAAGTGTGCGAAAGCTGGGTTGTGGCGTGTCGCCGTTTCTTTGATGATGAACGGTGGTGGGGGTGACCTTCATGGGGGACTAGGGTTACAACCCTAGTTACTTTGAGAAAGTGTACTTTAGGCTTCAAAAGAGTGATAAAAATACTTGAGTTAGTCTTAGAATCAACAAAAGGGTTTTAAGGGGGGCTTCGCCTGGATCAAGCCCTCCACGAAAGACATGGCAGTTACTTTTTCTTACTCGTGACAATGGGACAGAAGGTAGGGCCGTGGCGCGCGCAAACAATCCAATTGCGCGTGCTACATCAAATGAAGCGCGCGCAACAATGTCGAAAGCGCGTGCAATGGCAAACATAGCGCGTACCTGTGCGTGTGCCAGTTGTTGTTGTTGTTGCTGCTGTTGCTGGGCCATCTGCACCCGGTGCTGCTGCTGGAGCAGCTGCAGTGTTGCCTGCTGCACGGCTGCCTGCTGTTGGAGCTGCTGCTGCTGCACTTGCTGCTGCTGCGGCTGCTCCTCGTCCTTGACCGCCGTGGTTTTGACTTTGGCGCTGGTTGCAAGTGCCCTTGCGGCACTGGCTCCTTTCTTGGCTCACCCCCGCAGCCAACTGGCACCCGCACTTCTCACTGAGGCGCACTCGTTCTTGAAGGCCATTGCCCCGGCGTCGGTCGCGTTGATGAAGCTCGGTGGGTCCTTGTTGAAGTAGAAGTGGTGGACGGTCTTTGCGGTGGCACCCGGAGGCGTGTGGGTCCCAACATGACCCCACCCATAACTTGCCCAGCACGAGAACAGCAGCTCGTATTCCTCCACCTTGCAGTTTCCACATGCAGCTTGTCCTTCTTGGGTCGGCACGGAGGGGTTCAACAGGTTCGCCAGACTGCACCAGTGGCCAGTAATGCTCTCGTCATGCCAGCAGGGTTTCACGGCTCCGTCTGGGATCTGGGCAATGACCGTGGCCCTTTGGCGCCAGAACTTGTAGAAGGCCACCTCAAAGAAGTAGGCCGGTGTCACGTCCTTCAGCTATGCCCAGTCGGGCCCTTGGGCGCAGATGGTGCTGTTTTCGTTGGGCCAGATTCGGTTCTTGAAGTCGCTGCTGAAGGCGAAGCCCTTACGTGGCCCGGGTGGGGGAGACTGAAACTGTGCTTGCACTTGGGGTTGCTGCTGTCTTGGTTGGACCTGCTGCTGCTGCTGCTGCTGCTGCTGTTCTGGGGTGCCGACTTGCTGGGCCGCAGCCTGCACTTGCTGCTGCTGCATTTGCTGCTGCTGCTGCACTGGCAGTGGGCCGAAGAGCACTTGCTGCACTTGGCCCACTGGAAGACTGCCGCGCACTGGGGAGCCCAAGGTGGGCGACCCACCTGGGAACAGCATGGGAGACAGCTGCTGTGAGGCAGCTCGTAACGGGGACTGCGGCGCGGGCCACAGAGGCTGAGTTGGGGAGAACGGGGTCAGCTGCTGGGACAGCGTCTGCGGGAAGAAGGACAAGGCACGCGCAAGAGGACGTGCGTAGTGCGCACAACGAGACAGCTAGCACGCACAACAACAGCGTAGCACGTGCAACGGAAACAGTAGTGCGCACGGCAAGTACCTGTCGCTGCATGCTCCACGGCGTCGTGGACGGTGTCGCACCTGCTCCTGTGGCCCCTGCAGCAGTTGTTGGCGGTGCTGCAGGAGGCGGGTACCCCCAGCCCACGGGCTGCATGGGCAAGAGGGTTACATTAAAGTACCCCTGTTCCAGCAGTAATACAAAGAGGAAAATGCAGTAACAAAAAAATCGAAATCACCAAAAAAAACGGACGAAAAGGAACAAATCTCTGTGTCTGTCAATGCATTTCAAATTGGAGGCACATTTGAAGTGCGTAGTCATAGCACGCTACTTCCAATTATATATCGCAATTTCAAGGGTTACGGCGCTTGAAAACAGCATAGCGCGCGCGATAGTGGACATTGCGCGCACTAGATAGCATGTAGCGCGCGCCAAAACACAAATAGCGCGCGCTACCACAGTTCCTCATCCTCAAAATATGCCCGAACGTCGTCAGTCAATTTTTGTGCATTGCACAGGTTGCTTCTGGAGGTCCCATTCCACCTCGGTACCTGAAAGTACAGGAACAGACGCTCATTAACCTGCCTGAGCATCTTAATGCGGCGCGACACCAGGGTTCCTGCCCCCCTATCATGTAACTGAACAGACTACCTGCCATCCAATGTGTAGTGACACCCGACGACCGACGCAACCAAGGGCTATCCCCACCGCAGAAAATCCTGCAGCGTCTGGATGCATCCCGGATGGGAACCACACCATTGTCAAGGGCACTCTGCAGAAGAGCAAGATTGTTAGCCCAGACCTGGGACAACACAGAGGTGGACTTCTCACCACAAAGGGCGACGTTAACAGTTCAGTGGTAGGACAAGGTCCTTGCCAAGTGTCCATGGTTGGCAAATGAAATGGACATCTGGCACCACGATTCCCCCCCACAAAGCAACCCATCCCCCCTCACAATGATCCACAGCTCTCCTTGGCACTCCCTGGGGTATTGGAGGTTAAGAAACAATGGAATCAAAGGAAAATATATAGTCAAAAAAATGCTGCAGGGGCCACTGCGAAACGACTGTGACCCCATCTGTGTGCACGGCAACCTGTAAATGCTGCCTACTTGCAAGCTGGTTCCATTCGGTGGCGAAACTAGCATAGGACGGGAGAGAAAAAAGGTGTGTTGGGACCTTACTTCTCGTCCAAGTAATCAAATCTTTGTACCTGAGTAAAATAGGGCGCAGAACATGAGGACGTAGCGCGCGCAGAAGTCAACGAAGCGCGTGCTATGAGCCGAAGTGCGCGCAATGTCACACGCAAAGCGCGCGCAATAATACTTTCTTCTTGGAATCTTCAGGAGCAGGACCAAGTCCACCACCGACAGGGGTGTGACGGCGTTGGCAGCCTCGGTCCTGCGACGCTTCTTCTCTGCTTCAGACACGGGGACCCTTTTTTCCAACCTGGCCCACAAAGACCGTTGGACGGCAGACCCTGAGCAAAAAAACTCAACTAGGTCCGCCAAAAGGTCCTCGTTCTTCCACAGGGACCACCCATAGTGGGGGCCCAAAATGCCATAGCGCCCGCTATGCTGCGCGCTATAGTTTTGTAGTGCGCACTGAGCCATCGCGCGGCAATACCCTGTAGCACGCACGCAGGGACCCTTTGAGAAGGAGCAAAGCAAGAGAATGATATACCAACTCAAATGTTGGATGACGTGAACAAAAACCCTGTCACCGGCATGGGGAAAAACGTCTCCACTGTACATACACTGCACAGGATAGTTTTGAATAGTCACCTTTGGTTAGCATGTTAGTTTCGATGATTTTGTCCTCCGAATCCGAGTACCATGTGGTACCATGAGGAGGAAAGGATGGGAATAGAGCAAGCCGATTGCGAGGAGGTCACACTAACCTTTCCTGGGCTCGAATCTGCCACAGGTGCAATGGAGCTACCTGTTCGGGCACGTGAGGAACATCTACAGGTGCAATGGGGGCTACCTGTTCGGGCACATGAGAAACATCTTGAGCAAGGGATGCCACTACAGCAGCAACAACCTCAGCATTATTCTCGGGGATGCCGAGCGAGGTGCTTTCCAAAAGAAAGTCCTGGTCCAAGAGGCCAGGCCACACGGGCTTAGAGGCTGGAGCATGTCCACTCAAGATGCCTGCCACTTTGTGAGCAGTGTCCCCCTTGCAACCTCCTGGCGCCAAAAACAATTCACAACCCGTTTTTGTTTTGGAAAAAAAACGGGCTGTCAAGAGACAACCCCTTTTTTTGGTAAAAAAACGGGCTGTCAAGAGACAACCCCTTTTATTTTTGGTAAAAAAACGGGTAGTGTGGCTGGGGACGGACAACCCGTTTTTTTACCAAAATAAGACGGGCAGTTAACCCATTTTTGATTGGAGCTGGTGTCAGGGACAGTTTAATGAATTCTGCGCGAAGATGTGTGATATTTCAACAGCCCGTACATTGTCACCACTTGAAATACCACATTTGACTAGGGAAGCAGAGTTATCAGTGGTGGCTCAAACAAATGTTGGCCGAAATCCGCCAAGATTTTATATTTTGAACTTCTGAATGCAGAAATCAGAAGGGCAGGGACCGGAACACCAAGAGCTCAAAGACAGACTCTATGTTGCCGGTAAGGCTGCCACTCTGGTGACACAGATCGTCCAGAGAAAAATTCCTCGTGACAGGAAATTCCCAGAAAGGTCTGGTGACACGAATTGGCGCGGCAGAGAGTTGTCGCCAGGCGGCGGCGCGCGGCGCAGGCCAGTTCTGTGCAGGGGTTCGAACCGGCGCATCTGGCGCTGGCGCCTTGCGCACGACTTACTCGGACAGCGCAAAAATGTCGCCACCGCCGGCAAGGGAGTATATCGATTTGTCCTGGTATGTTTGAAATTTTTGAAAAAAGTGAAGGCCCCGGGCGAGCCCCGGGGCCTTTGTGGCAGCTTGGGGCGCTTCATGTCGTTAAAGGAGGTTAATGCATGCATACGGATAATTTTCAGATGGTCATAGGACATGCACATGGGTCAAAGTGATGGTTTTTGTGTGTTTTTGGTGTTTTAGTACCATAGTGCACCAACCAGGTCTCCAAACGTCCATGGGGGGTAACTTGGCGCCACTGGTTCGGATTCTGGCGCTTTTAGAGTAAAAAGATGCGAAAAAGTGTCTGGTTCACGAACAACATGCTTAAATTGGTGAAATCGACCAAAGTTCTGCGCCTTCGGGCCGCCTTTACACGGAGGTCACCAAAAAATTGACAAAAAGTGTCTGATTTTTTAAGCAGGTTGTTTAAAGTCCCTAGGGGGTAACTTGGCGCCATCGGCTCGGATTCGGGCAATTCATGGGTCACAAGATGCGGAAGAGTGTCTAGTTTCCGAAAAGCCATTCTCCTATGGAGCAATTCGACCGAGGTTCTGCGCCTACGGGCCGCCTTTACGCGGAGTTCACCAATAAATTGACAAAAAGTGTCTGATTTTTTAAGCAGGTTCTTTAAAGTCCCTAGAGGGTAACTTGGCGCCACTGGCTCGGATTTGGGGGTTCTCTGGGTCAAAAGATGCGGAACAGTGTCTAACTCCCGAATAACCATGCTTGTACGGGTCAATTCCACCGCTTAACTGCGCTTCGGGATCGCACTTGAAGAGGGGTCACTCCGAAAATGGCATACCCCTACTATTGTGTATAATCACGCTTTTCAAAGTCCCCGGGGGGTAAATTGGCGCCACTGGCTCGGATTTGGGCGCTTCCTCTTCCAAAGATGCCCAAAAGTGTCTAGTTTCCGGAACATTATGCCCGTATGGGTCAATTTGACCTAGGTTTTGCGCTCCGGGAACACCTTTGGGGAGGTGTCACTCCGAAAATTCAGTAACCCTACTATGCCGCATACTCTTGTTTTTTTTGGAGGGGGGTGGGGGTTGTTGCACTATGGTACCTTCACCGAGGGCACACTTGGTCCAAATAGGTCACGCATTGGCCAACAAATTCGCCATTGCTTGCACTTGACCGAACAATTGGTGGTATTGCACCCATTGTTGCAGAGACAGCTGACCTAGTTGTGCCGCGTGTTGATATGCTTGAAGCGCCATTGTTGCCTGTTGCAATGCAACCATTCCATTGGGGGAGACAGGAGCAAGAGCGGGCGCCGGATGAGGGGCTGGGGTGGGTGCAGGGGGTTGCAGAGGGGCCGGAGCTTGGGAAGGGATTGGGGTAACATCAGATGGGCACTGAGAGTCCCTTTCTGTGGTGGTTTGGGGTGGTGAAGGTGGTGGTTGTGATGGTGGAGGTGAGTGGGGCGCTTGTGACGCCCGTTGTGAGGGTTGCTGGCCTGCCTGCTGTGTGGCTGTGTCAGACCGCGTCACCGCCTTTTGAGATTTGGTTTCCGCGCCTGCAATGTGTTGGTCCTTTGATTTCAATTGGGCAAGTGAGCGGCGGTCAATGTTGTACACTACCCCCTCGAACTCCCCCCGGGCCATGAATACCCGCTCCCATGCATCCGCCAATCCCCTAAAGTCACTACAATACCGCGGCAACAAAATTTTGAGTAGATCCTCCTCATCGGATGTGTACTTTCTCTTTTTAAAAGGCACCCCCAACTGTTCTAGTGCTGTTGCCGTGGTAGTCCTAGATGAAGGCCTTACAGTGACATGCAACCCTTTATCTTGGTACATGTGCCGTGATGGGTTATTGTCGCGTACAGCGACATTGTAATGTGCTTCGTAGAAGGTAAGAAGCAATGGGTCCCCCTCAACCTCCCGCCCCGTGGCATACAATGGAGTGGTTAGTATTGCACCCACGTTGGCAGTGAATATCATAAGGGGCCTTTGAAAGAGGGTTGCGGCTGCAAGCATCACCAAATCGGCTACATCATTATGCCAAAAGCCATCGGCACGCAGCTCCTCAACAGCACCTTCCCAATTGTCACCCGTGTAAAAAGGTTCCTACTCCCCCCTATTCTCAAACAATTCGTCCACCACAAGGCGCCGGAGGGTAGCATGATCATGTGGTAAGAAATGGGCAAGGGCACGAAAAGCGCAATTCCCATCGCCCTCAATGGGCATTTGGCGCAACCCATTGTGGGCATGGACAGTGAGCAATGGCAACTTTTCGGAACTTTGTGGGAGGTACCATTTTGGTCGGCCATGCGCATTGGTAGTAGGCTCATCAAACAAGGAATTCACCCGGAACTCGCGAGCTATGTGAGAAAGAACCGCCGTCAACTTCTCCCACCAATCCGCGACCTTTTGTGCATTTGCATCCTCATCAAACGATGGACCCTCATCACATTGGTTCTCAACATCCTCCAACCAATCCCAAATCTTACCCGCAACGGTCTCTAAATCCTTATCAATCTCTTCACTATCACCCTCATCAACATCCTTTAATGCCTCCTCTGACAACCCAGGTGGCAATTGTCTAGTCGGCAACCCAAATCTTGTGTCACATGTCTTGGGAAATTCTTTGGCCATAGAGTTAGTTGACTTCCACATGGAGTGAATAGTTAAGGCCTCTTCATATCGTGTTGGAATCTGCATGTTGCATTCCAAACACGCAGCAAAAAGGGGCGCTATCTTTCGGAGTTGATCGTGGGTGAGTCCAAACTTCTGCGGGTTGGCCCATGCTTTAGTGAACTTCTTCACATTGAATAAATGAATGAGGTAGGTTAACACTGCCTCCATATAGGTAGCACAGGCAGTGCGCATGCGGGTGAGTGCATTTAACAGGCGATGCAGAGACTCATTCAACTGTGTGCCAGAGTAGTGTTGAGGGAACAAACAGTCGCGATGGTTCATAAGGAGCTTTGCTATCTCAGCACGCACCTTGCTGTTGACATGGTAGCCAAACAGCTTCTTCCAATGTGCCATCCGTTCCGGAACATTGTCCGGTTGGGACTCATCGAATGTTTGTGTTCTACTCGACTCTGAACGCACAAATTTCTTCTCTCTCGGCCCACGGAAACACATGCCAAATGCTTTTGCAGCAGTGGCCGATCCTTTTTTCTTTTTGGATATCTCACGGACCACTCGTTGAATCGCATGAAATAGATCCAAACACAATTGGGCATCCGGGAAAAAGTGTTTCCACACCAAGACCTCACCACAACATCTATCGGACTGAACTTCCTCCACACATATGTTTGGCCGTTGAGCTATCTCCTCAAGGATGTCAGCCGGAATGGAGGCATCCTCAAGGAATCTCCAAGCCAAGACCATGCCTAGCTCATTGAGAACAAAGTATGCACTGTCGAAGAGTTTTTCAAAGTGATGGTCCACTTTGACCGTACACTTCTTGGCAATTTTGAATGTGTGGTCGGCTGATAGTTTATGTGCCCCAAGAGACTTGAGGCAACCATCATAGAAACCCTTTCCCCGGGCAGCCTCTTTGCCGATCATTGCTATCAACAAAAACTCACTCGGAGGCCCACCCCAATCTGAGAATGGAAAATACCTCTCAGCATGATGAACTACTTCATTGTACCTCCCCTCGTACAAAGAAGCCATTTGTTCTGCTGTTGCACACATGCTGACACCCTTTGAAAGTCCTGTCAAGACAAGTCGAAGGACTTGCTTGTGCAAAGCACTTTTTTGAAATAATATAAAAGGGAATGCCCTTTGTAGCTTGGGTGTCAATTAACTAGTTATATCCCAAGAATGATATATTTTACCACAACCTACCTCTTCACCGTTGATCTTATGCCGACATGCATAGCCTCTCATGAGAAGAATGCAATTCTCCTGTAAGAGGCATGCAATCCTTTGGTGCCAATTATGGACACGCACAGGTTTTCCACATGAGCAAGACAAGTGAAACTTGTATTGTGTCAAGGGATCCCACACAAAAAAGGCAGGCTTGCCATTGGCACAGGTTGTCACTATCCTTCCCCACAGGGTCTGCGTGTTCTTGATGAAATCCATATTGTAGTTACTGAAGTATGGGGGGTCCTTTTTGGATCCCCCTCCCCATGCTTGTGGAGTCAACCACAACCAAAATAACAACAGCAGTAATGCTTTCATTTTTGTGCCTGTGATGAAATGGTAGAAAATTTGAAAATGAAGGGGATAAGTATATCAAAAACAACAGTACTAGTGAAAAAAAAAAGCGGTTCCCAAATACTGGTACACAGGCGACCATATACTGGCATTCCCAGAAAATACCGTGGTGCTCCGTCCCCTCCTCTTCTCTTCCTCCCTCGTCTCGGTTGCTAGAGGAAGTACGAAATTTTAGAATCGAAATTGTTGGCCGGAATCGGCCAAGACTTTTTTGACTTGCACTGTCCTTCGCAACACCACTGCGAACCCGCTCTGTAGTCTGAAACTAAAACCAGATGCAGATATGTGGAACAGGGTAGTGACGCGTTCCCGTGGGGGGGCCTGGCCACGGGACGCTGCAGTGACACGCACAAGCAAGCAGGCAGGCAAAGGACTGCGCTCACAGGGGCATCAATACGCTCGTGTCACGTGACAAAGCGTTTCAGGATCCTTGCCACTCTGAAACAAGGGAACAAAAGTATGTACAGCAACATGCCCATGCCCTGCTCAGTCCGAACCCTGAAACCCTGCAAGTAGGGAGATGTCTCGCCCAGCCACAGGCGAGTTCCTGGGAACCAAGGAGCTCCAAGGCCAACCAACAGTAGCTCCCTATGCTCCCTCAACGGCGAGTTGCAACTCCACTCTGAGCCAGAGATATGGCCCCGCCATTATCCCCTAGGAGTTGGTAGCTGAAAATGGGCTGTTTCAGCCCAAACTGATATTAGCTCCGAAAACTCCAAAATTGACCCCTCGTCCGGACCCGCCAGAGGTAGGGACGAGGCAACTGACCCTATGCCCTTCGCATACGAACTCCCTGCAGTCCTCACCCAACCTGGTTCCCTCTGTAGTCCCGGCATCAGGGCACGACGGGTTCGTCAAGTGGGGTCATAATTGCCAAAATGGCAAAATCGGCCGTCTCGGGCGACCGTCCAGGGTAGGAAACCTTGGCGATTCTGTCGCGCCAAGCCTTGATTCACGACCCTTGATATCCCCTTTGGTCCCATGCCCTGGGTTATCGCTTGCTGACACGCTGGCTGCTTACTGTTCACCAAGGGGATGAACACGCGGATGGGGCAGAAAGCAGCATGCGGTGCAAACGGGGGGATCATGGACCGCACCAAAAGTTGAATAACTCCGGATGAGTGGGAGAAGCAAATACGAAACTCAATGGCGTTCAACCCTTGGTCATCCGCTACACTTTTCGCACTTCCTTCCTGGCTAGATTCCGTGCCCCATGGAGATATGGTAATTCCAATATGGCATATAATGGCAAAAACAGCGAAATTTGGCCAAAATGGCCCACACTCATGATTCCATATCTCCATGGCCACGGCGAGGATCTTTTCAACCAAAGACGCTATAGACATATGGGACTCAGGTCCCAATAAATGCCGCTTGCCTACCCTCATGGTCGCCTCTAGCTATTTTCCCCGTCCGAGAAAAAGTGACACACAAATGGGGGAGAATGGCAACATACCCCAGATTGGGTGACTACCAACTCTCCCCTCAAGAGGAGAGGCCAGATGAAGAAACACCCCATTCGATGCGGGTTTATGTGCCCTCTCCGAATTGCCCTTACCCTTGGTCAAGTGGCGCACGCAACCTCGGGGGCGAAATCAGGGGGAGATGGGGATCCGGGCAAAACGGCCAAAATTCACCCAAAAGTGGTCCCTCCAAAAATCGTATCTCCGTATCACAGGAGAAAGGAGCCCTGAGCTTTTGCATGGATGCAAACCGAAGCTTTGCTTCCCTTTTGCAACAAGGGTTGAGGTTCAAGGCATAATGGAAACATTTTTAACACCTCAATTCTTGAAGCACACTATTTATGGGAAAAAGTGCATATATCGGCGGTATTGGCATGAACATATCTTTGGGTCATTGAGGGACAAAAATATGAGCAAACACTTTTGGAGTAGGCCAATAGTAGGTGCCTTCAAATATGCCCACTATGGTTAGATTGTCTCGGCCCACTCGTGTCGTTAGTGCTTGCATACGAGCGCGTGTGCAAAGAGGCAGTATGGCACGCGTGCTCACAAGGCGAAATGATAAAAACTCGAAGACAAGGTTGTAAAAATCAACCAAGCCATCCACGATGTCCTTCTTGGTCTCTACTTCACATATTGTCTTGATTCGAGGCTCAACTCCTCATGGGCTTTGAGTACAAGCCTCGGGGGTTTGGCCATTTTGGCCTAAATTTCGACCAAAGCTTGCCCTCTTTCGAGTTTTGGTACGCATTGAATTGCGTGGAGCCATTGTTGAGTTGGCTCGAAAACCGGTAATGGCCCATCGCTTCTGGTCTTGTGAGCATCGTGTTCGGTTATTAAGGTTCATGCTCACAAGGCCACAAAGTTAGTGTTTGCGCACGTAAACGACTTGGGTTTGCGAGACCCATAGGCTGCCTAAAACATCGCCATTGCCCGCTTCCCTATACAAAATGATATGCCCGCGTGAAAGGGCCATGGATGAAAGGCATAGGGGGGGAATGTAGGGTTCCGTCCGAACTCATGGTCCTTGAGAACCATGAGTTCGAGCGATCGACGGAAAAGCTTGCGCGTTGATTCTCTCGAAGACGCAACGGCGAAAAAGTCTGGTGAACACACCAGATGAAAGTACATTAAATACCCTCTAGATTCAGCCCTTAAGTTCTCTGAGAACCTCAAAGGTACTCGAGAAAAATCCCTCACAAAACTCGCCACGGGGAAGCGACGAAAGCGCGCGAACAGGCGACATCAGGCGGCGATTTCACGACAATTAGAAATCGCGGTAGAAATCGGGTATTTCGCCGATTTGCGACTGAAAATCGCCTAAGACAATAAAATTATGGTAATTCTAAATCGATTTTTTGGTTAGAAATCGGATTCCAGATTTCGCGGGTTAGAGAACAGGGATATCCCGCTGACAGCCGGTGTCAACGGCTTCCGCACGGGTGTGACGGCTCACAGGCCTCCGGGCCATGGGCCACAGGTTCTTGGTACCGCTTCACCCCCCTCCTTAGAGCAAACCCTGGGAAGGGCTCGATAACACCCAAGCATGGCAGCGGGTACCCAGGACCATCCCCTGAAGGGGGGGGGGGGTATCACATCCTCACTTCAGGCTGATTTGCAGGTTAGGCTGCCCAAATCCCACAGTAAGACAGGTACGGTGCTGTAACTGTTAGTAATTGCAAGTATAGTATCAAGTATCAAGTCCCGGGTCCTGGCGGCGATTGTTCGGCATCCAAAGGACCCGTTAACCCATACCAGGCGCACCGGGTGCCGGCTGCGACGGTCACTACCACAGTGGCAGTGGCATACACGGCCAACATAGGCGTCACACGACGACCGAGGTGGTCCCACAGGTCTAAAGCGACCACAAGGATCCATCAGGCTACCCCAGGCTTCCGGAGGCCGCAGTGTGGGGGAGAGTTCCCACGGGTCCTTCCTTGGGCGCACCATGTCCATATCGGCGACGCGAGTCCAGAGTGTTAAAGCCGAACGAGCTCCTCCATAAGGGATCGGGCATCAAGGCCGTCTTTTCCCTCGCCCCATTACCACGAAGGCCATGCATGAGGGAGTCCTCATGCAGTCTGGGCGGAGGCGTCGACTCCTCAAACCACCAGTTTCCCAGGCAGACTGACCGAGGTCAGGACACCGGAGGTCGCCACCCGACTGCAAGTGCGTCTGCGAGTCGGTAGGCTCACACTGGGACTGACAGTGGCGGACCGCTGGGAGTGTAGTCAGGAAACTGGGCTTCTCGCCTGGCGCCATCAGGATCTCAGCACATCACAGCCACTAGGGCACACAGTATCACGGGCACTCAAACAGAAGAATCTGTACTTAGGCACTCTTCCAGGTTGGACCTTATGTAAGAGCATGTTTACGGCGACTCAGGGCGCCTTCGTATGCGATCGGCATCCCTCCGGGGGGAAAAACAGTCCATATCTCGGTGATGGGCTGACAACACTTAACATACAGACGCACATATCCTGGGGGGGCAGAAAAGTGAGCAAGAAACAGGTAAATAGGCGTGTAAACACACTCTGAACAGAGCGCCAAACCACGCCCCGGTTAGGATAAGGCATATGCAGGAGGGTGGACAGGAAAACGCCTGAGTTCAGGCCATAAATAGTCTGCAGACACACGTAGACTGGTCTGGATCCCGCAAGTGCCATGGGACCAGACCACACACTCAAAAATCGCAATGCTGATGACACCGGCATCCGTTGCGCAACGTCGTATGGGCTTCAAGGCCCCAAGAGCTCAGAAAATGTGAAGGTCAGTTGCCTGCCTGGTTTCCCAAGGATTCAGCAGGCGGGGAGTGACGAATAGTGGAAGAGAGGGGCCATCCTCCTCTGGATTCAGCAGGGGGGGGTATATGGCCTCTCTGATGGCAGGTCACCGGAAGATGGAAGAGAGCAAGCAAGTGAGGGACGATCCGTCGACCTAACAAGCGCTCAACATGCATCAGGGGAGAGCTCAGGGCGGAGATCAGGCACCCCTGGCTGCAATCGCCAGGGTGAGTGCTGCCAAGTCCGAGACATGGATCTTGGTCTTGTGCTTGCGGATGTACTCCATGAAGGGAGTGTTAATCCGCGGCACGAACGAGGAAACGGGTTCCCAGGTGTCGTGGGACGGCCCATAGCCTCGCCAACGAACCTTGAACTCCAGGCCTCCGGGTGCCGAGGCGTTCAGACGCTGGGCCATGATCTTCTCGATGGTAAAGTCGTCCTGCTCAGCATAGTCGTCGTCCGAATTAGCCTCATGTGCGGCATAGTCCAGGGACACATGTTGGCCACGGAGGTCGGGTTCCCGCACACAGAGTTGACTCTCGTGGCGCTCCCGGAACTGTCCGTGACCCACCTTGATGCGGTAGTCGTCCTCACCAATCCTGCGGACCACCTCTCCGGGTGTGAACCAGGTTTTGGTGCGGTGTGTGCCCATGGGGCGGGGTCTGATCACCCACACCGGGTCTCCCACCCTGAACATTTGCGCTGTTGAGCTCGGGGCGGACTTCTGACGCTCAGCATGCTCCTTCTCGAGCTGCTGGCGGATGTCACGCGCCGTTGCCTCCTGCCGCGCAAAGAATTCCTTGGCGACCATGGCCATACCATCACCAGACAAGGGAAGACCCCGACCAAGGGGGTCCCTGCCGAACAGAATCTGGTGAGGGGACAAACCACCCGGAGTGGGGGTGTCATGATGGGCCTTCAGAGCACGCCACATCTCCTCAAACCAGTTCCGACGTGGATTGGTGATGTGAATCTTGTGCAGCTTCTCGAACAGCTGCTGTCCAGCCACTTCAGCCCGGCCATTGGACCGGCTGAGATAGGCAACACTCTTGGCATGACGTATTCCCATGAGGGAACACATGGCCTTGAACCAGCCACCAGTAAACTGGGGCCCTCGGTCACTGCAAATGGTGCGGGGGATGTCAAAGACGGTCAGCCAATGACGAATCATCATGCCTGCCACTTCCTTGGCAAGCAACCCCTTTTTGCGTGCCCGAACGGCTACTACGTAGCCACTGTGGCGATCCGCACAAAGAACCACACAGTCAAAGGTCTCCTTGCCAATGTGCACTTCGGGCATGGAGAAGATGTCCATGGCCACGCTCTCCATGGGCTAGTCAGGCACCAGAGTCCATTGGGCTTCCCTCTTGACGTTCCGGTTGTCGGGATTGCAGGCCTGACAGACCGAGCAACCCTTTCTGACCTTCTTGATGGCGGTGTAGAGACCGATCTGGTCGATCTTGAACCGGCGCTGCATGTCCAGGGCTTGCTTCTTGACCCCTGGGTGCATCATGTGGTGGTGCCAAGCTCCACATAGCTCGAGCACTCGGGACTCTGGGACTAGCAGCTTACCATTCCGGTAGAGCTTGCCCTCTTCCTCAGTCAGCCCCTTTGGCCACTTCTGCCTGTCATCAGGGTCGGTGACAGCCCTATATTTGGCCTGAAAGGCCTCGGACTTAGCGTAGTCGTCGGTCCAGTCGTCCAGGAGGCAAGATTCAGGGAAGAGGTGCTTGTCGGACTCACCTCCATCAGGGGCGAGTACTCTGACCGCTCTGCCCATCCTCGTTCCGAGGGGGGCATCCGCAGCCATGACGACGAAGCATTTAACACCCTCCTCCTCCATCAGGCGCTCCATTTCAATGATCCTCTTGGCCTCAGCGGTCTCAGCCTCATCGCCATGGGGTGACACGTCCGTCATGCCCTTGCTGGCAGGATAGGCCCACCTACTGAGACAGTCCGCCACGGTGTTGTCCTTACCAGGAACATACACAACCGTGAGGTCGAACTTCGCCAAGGTCTCATGCCATCTTGCCCGTCGGGAGGCAGGACCAGAGGGGGTGTCCACGTGCTCCTTGTGCCACGACTGCAGACTCTGATGGTCGGTGCAGACGGTGACGGGATGGAGGGCTATGTATCCAGCCCATTTCCTGAGAGCCATGACGATGGCATACGCCTCCTTTTCTCGGGGCGTCCACGTCTGTCTCTGGCCTTCCGCCAGGACTCGGCTCCAGAAGGCCACCGGCACGTGCCTCCCATTGTCAAGCACTTGTTCCAACACAGCGCCAACGGCGTAGTCGGAAGCGTCGGTGCGCAGGACGAACCCTCGGTCAGGATCCACGAGGTGCAGACCCACCGCGGATAGCAGCGCCTGCTCCATCCCCTCAAAGGCACGGTCGGACTCAGCATTCCAGACCAGAGCCTTCTTGGACCCCTTCTTGGTCTCCTCTCGGTTGCCCTTGAGCATGGTCGTCATGGGGGCTGCATACTCGGCATACATCTTGATATACCCCGAGTAGTAGTTGCAGAACCCCAAGTACGCCCGTAGCTCAGAGACCGTTTTGGGCTTTTCCCAGTGCTCAATCGCAGCCACCTTGCCAGGTATGGGCTTCCGCTGCCCGCTCCCAACTACGTGGCCAGCGAAGACCACCTCGCTTACCGCAATGGTGGCCTTGTCACTGCTGCCCGTGAGTTTGTGCCGAACCAGAAGGTCCAGCACTCGGGTGACGTCCCTCTCATGTGCCTCGATGAGCTCCTCATAGCTCATACTGGGGTCCCCGGTCGCGATGATCACGTCGTCCACGAAAGGGGTCCGCACAGTCACGCACCGGCTCAAGCAGGTTCTCCAGCATCCGCTGAAAAGCCTCATTGCCGTTGGTAACGCCCATGGGCATCACCTTCCACTGGAAAGGTCCAAGTGGGGTGCTCATGGCTGTGCAGGCACGGGACTCCTCGGCGAGAGGCATCTGATGATAACCATGTTTCTGGTCAATCACCTTGAAGATCCTCCGCCGGTGTTGTTTTTGCAGCATGTCCTCAATGAGGGGCAGCGTATAGCTGTCATGCTGCGTTTGGGCGTTTAGGCCGCGGTAGTCGACCACGAGCCGCCACTCACCGGCCACCTTCTTGGGGACGACGAAGCACCGAGAGGCCCACTCGGAGTGGCACGGCTCAAGCCAGCCTCTCTCGATGAAATCCCGGAGGATCTTCTCCATGGCTTCCTTCCTCTCGCCCCGCAGGGCGAACTCCCGGTGTCGATACACACGGGGGTCCGACTTCAGTCGTATCTTAGCCTCGCCATACGGTCCACGCACCGGTGGGGGAAACACAGGTTTTCCGCTGAAGAAGGTCTCACCATACTTCTGCTTCAGCCAGGCCCTCAATGCCTGAATCTTGGGGCAATCATCGGACTCCGCCTTGGCTTTTCCGGGCACCTGGACCACTGAGCTTACTTGAGGGGTAGCGACCCCGCTCGCTTTCGGCTCAGGTGGTCTTTCCAGGTGGCCCAAAGGGCCATCTCTGGTCTTGCCTCGGAACAGACCGCCGTAGGTGGGTGGGTTACCGCAGATTGGCTCGTCCTGGCTGGACATGTGGTCCAGCACCCTCTGTACGAAAGTATTCCCATCATAGGAACCAGAGACGATCGAGTCCACTTCCCACCAGGCTTTGTCCTGGCCTTTGCCCTCACGCTGGCTTCCCCAGTCGTGATAGGGCTGATCCATATACCCCTGAACCAGATCCAACTCCTCTTCCGTGAGGGGGTCTTCCGATTCTCCGATGTCAACAGGGGAAACCGCAAAGCATTGCCTCCATGGCTCCGCTACGATGCGGTTGACATACACGAAGTCCGTGGTGTCGGCCTGTTCATGGCCCCCATCCACATAGTGGAATTCCGTTGGCCATCTCTGGGGTGGCATGGGCTGTCCCCTAGCGTCCTGATAGACACTCTCTCCAGCCGGTAGGACGACCTTGTTTAAGGTCATGTTGGTCAATGAGACCACCCAATGTCGGGTGCTTTCCTCCTAGGTGCATCCCATAGGAACAACCAGCACTGCCTTGGAGCGGTCCTTGCGAATCTTCGCTATCGCCCTTGGAATGTCCCATCGGGGCCAATGGATCCACATCAAACCCTGATGCGGACCTCAGTGCTTCTTCCACGCGGAGTCCTGGGCGCTCCAGTACTTCTCAGAAACCGGAAGATGGGCGGAGGTTCCTGAAGAGAACGCATCCAGGGCCAGATCCGAAGCTCCCAGGTCCGCTACCACTCGGCTCGCCACTTCCGGCATTACGCTGTACTCCTGGTTTGCTGGCCCAGTTGGCTCAATGCCCAACGCGGCTACTTTGAGCTGATTGCGTTCCGGGTGGATCCATTGGCATTCCACATGGTGCTCAGGTGACGAAAGCTACGAGAGCTGGTCATCCTGGTACAGGGTCATGGATGCCTGGGCCGGGAGAACACCAGAGTCCGTCTCCATCATGAAGTCGTACCCAACGATCATGTCCCAGTCCATCTCGGCCTCGTAGAAGCGACCTTGCAGAAGGATTTCCTTGCCGAGGTCTGTGCGGCTCAGCTCACGGTGGTTCACGAACTGCAGCCCAATGGCCGCTTCCTTCGTGCCTCCCACCATGTACTGGCCGTGCGCCACCTTCAGCCTGACAGGTTTCCGACTGTCGGTCAAACACTCTGGCGGAAGCAGGCCAGCCTTGACCAAGCTGACCTGAGCTCCCGTGTCGACCAACACGTCGAAGACCTTCTCCACTTCCCCGCATAGGGCACGGACCTTAAGATGCAACTGCCGCTCACGCCCAACTCGGCGCACGGTGTGCAGGCTCAGGATCTCCGGCCGTTCCAGAAGCTCAACAAGCGACTGGTGCAGGTCGTGGACAATGGGCTCAGGCTGCCCATCTGCGGCATCCAGCTGCGGTCCAGGTGATCCTCCGATACTCTCGGATAGATCTTGAAGCACATCAAATACATTCTTGGTCGCGAAGGATGCACGGGTGCAAGGGTTCGTGCCTTCACTTGCCCTCACTCCGCCACCACGACTGTCCTTTGCGTTGGGTGCCGGACCGCGCCTTCCGCCCGCGGCAATTCCTTTGTGCTTATCGTTTCCCGACTGGGATGGTGTGGCCCTTCCCACGACACCATCTTGCGACCGCCCTAGCTGGGGCCCTTGGCTGCAGGGGCTCCGCTAAGGGGCGTCGGTTTTGGTAGTAGTAGGGGTACTTTCCTCCGCATCAACCTCGTTGACACCCTACTTCTTTCCCCCTCTCCTACCCTTCTTGTCCTTGTCCTTGTTCTTGTCGTTCTCTTTGTTCTCCTTGTTCTTGTTGCCCGACCTGGGGACCCAGTTCCTCTTGATCTCCTGGATCTCCTTGGCCAACTCGGTCCCCACCGACATCAGCTTGGAGAGCTCGTCCTTGTCGACCTCCACCTTGGTCTCCCAGATACCCGCGGATGCACGCTTCATCGACCCGTGCGCCTTCTTGTAGGCCTCCGTGTCGGCCTGGTGGATGGGGTATGTCCTGTGGTCATGGTTGAAGCCTTGCTTCCTCCCATAACACACGAAACAGCCCTGAGGGTGAGCTCGTATGAACTCCCCAAAGGACAGCGGAGGGTTGCCAATGCGACGAGGGTCCTTCTTCTCCTTCTTCTTCCAACCCTGCTGCAGGGGCTTCCAGCTTCCCCGGTTGCTCCCCGCGTTCAGGTTGTTGGCCACGAAGGCACAAACGGCCATCTCGGCGGGCTCATCGTCGTCGTCATCGTCGACGAGAGTCTCATCGCCGTCGGCTCCCGCTGGGTCCATGGCAGCTTCCCCGCCAGGCCCCTCGCCAACGTAGTTGACGTCGCGGTCGCCGGGCCTCAACCCGCGGGTGTGGTGGAGGTTCCGGTACTCCTTGAGCACCTCCTCTCCAACTGACGCGTTCCCGTGGGGGGCCGGCCACGGGACGCTGCGGTGACACGCACAGGTGAGCAGGCAGGCAAAGCACTACGCTCACAAGGGCATCAATACGCTCCTGTCATGTGACAAAGCGTTTCAGGATCCTTGCCACTCTGCAACAAGGGAACGAAAGTATGTACAGCAACACATCAGGATATGTACACATGGGGTTAAGACTGGACTGGGGTAAGGGCATCACAGGACAATAGACACTCAGTCCCAACTCATATCCCAATCCCGGGTCCGACCCTGTCAGTGGCTGGTGGGGGCGGGGGCTCAAACACAACCCATGCCCTGCTCAGTCCGGACCCTGAAACCCTGCCAATAGGGGGGGTTTTCCGCCCAGCCACAGGCGAGTTCCTGGGAACCAAGGAGCTCCAAGGCCAACCAACAGTAGCTCCCTATGCTCCCTTAACGGCAGGTCCCAAATTTTCTCTGAGCGAGAGATATGGCCCCGCCATTATCCTCTAGGAGTTGGTAGCTGAAAATGGGCTGCTTCAGCCCTAACTGATATTAGCTCAAAAATCTCCAAAATTGACCCCTTGTCCGGACCCGCCAGAGGTAGGGACGAGGCAACTGACCCTATGTGCTTCGCATACGAACTCCCTGGAGCCCTCACCCAACCTGGTTCCCTCTGAGGTACCGGCATCCGGGCACGACGGGTTCGTCAAGTGGGGTCATGATTGCCAAAATGGCAAAATCGGCCGTCTCGAGCGACCGTCCAGGGTAGGAAATCTTGGCGATATTGACGCGCCAAGCCTTCATTCATAACCCTTGATATCCCCTTTGGTCCCATGCCCTGGGCTATCGCTTGCTGTCACGCCGGCTGCTTACTGTTCACCGAGGGGATGACCACACGGACGGGGCAGAAAGCAACATGCGGTGCAAAGGTGGGGATCGTGGATCGCACCAAAAGTTGAATAACTCCGGATGAGCCGGAGGAGCAAATACGAAACGCAAGGGCATTCAACCCCTGGTCATATGCTACAATATGCGCCTCTCATTCCTGGCTAGACTTCGTGCCCCATGGAGATCTGGTAATTCCAATATGGCATACAATGGCAAAAACAGCGAAATTTGGCCAAAACGGCCCGCACTCATGATTCCATATCTCCATGGCCACGGCGAGGATCCTTTCAACCAAAGATGCGATAGACACATGGGACTTAGGTCCCAATATATGCCACTTGCCATTCTTCATGGTCGCCTCTAGCTATTTTTCCCATTGGAGGGAAAGTGACACACGTATGGGGCAGAATGGCAACATACCCCAAATTGGGTGACTCACAACTCTCCCATCAAGAGGAGAGGCCACATGGGGAAACACCCCATTCGATGTGGGCTTATGTGCCCTCTCCGAATTGCCCTTACCCTTGGTCAAGTGGCGCACGCAACCTCGGGGGTGAAATCAGGGGGAGAAGGAGTTTGTGGCCATTTTGGGCAAAACGGCCAAAATTCACCCAAAAGCGGTCCCTCCAAATATCGTATCTCCGTATCGCAAGAGATAGGAGCCTCGGGCTTTTGCATGGATGTGAACCGAAGCTTTGTCTCTCTTTTGCAACAAGGGTTGAGGTTCAAAGCACAATGAAAGCATTTTTAACACCTCAATTCTTGAAGCACACTATTTATGGGAAAAAGTGCATATATCGGCGATATTGGCATGAACATATCCTTGGGACCTTGAGGAGCAAAAATATGAGTAAACACTTTTGGAGTAGGCCCATAGTAGGTGCTTTCAAATATGCACCCTATGGTTAGATTGTCTCCGCCCACTCGTGTCATTAGTGCTTGCATATGAGCGCGTGTGCAAAGAGGCAATGTGGCACGCGTGCTCACAAGGCGAAATTATAGAAAGTAGAAGACAAGGTTGTAAAAATCAACCAAGCCATCCACGATGTCCTTCGTGGTCTGTATTTTACATATTGCCTTAGTTCCTGGCTCAACTCCCCATAGGCTTCGAGTACGAGCCTCGGGGGTTTGGCCATTTTGGCCTAACTTTCGACCAAAGCTTGCCCTCTTTTGAAAAAAGAGTTTTGGTACGCATTGAATTGCGTGGAGCCACCGTTGAGTTGGCTCGTAAATAGAAAATGGCCTCGGGCTTTTGGTCTTGTGAGCATTGTGTTCGGTCATTAACGTTCATGCTCACAAGGCCACAAAGTTAGCGTTTGCGCACGCAAACGACTTGGGTTTGCGAGACCCATAGGCTGCCTAAAACACCGCCATTGCCCGCTTCCCTAAGCAAGATGATATGCCCGCGTGAAAGGGGCATGGATGAAAGACGTAGGGGGGAGACGTAGGGTTCCGTGCGAACTCTTGGTCCTTGAGAAGCATGAGTTCGCACGATCGACGGAAAGCCTTGCGCGCTGATTTTCTCGAAAACGCAACGGCGAAAAATTCTGGTGAACACACCAGATGAAAGTACATTAAATACCCTCTAGATTCAGCCCTTAAGTTCTCTTAGAACCTCACAGGTACTCGAGAAAAGTCAATCACAAAACTCGCCACGGAGAAGCGACGAAGGCGCGAGAACAGGCGACATCAGGTGGCGATTTCACGACAATTAGAAATCGCGGTAGAAATCGGGTATTTCACCGATTTCTGCCCGAAAACCGATCAAGACAATAAAATCACGGTAATTCTACATCGATTTATTGGTTAGAAATCGGATTCCAGATTTCACGGGTTAGAGAACAGGGATAGCCGGTGTCAACGGCTTCCGCACGGGTGTGACGGCTCGCAGGCCTCTGGGCAATGGGCCATAGCGGGTCACTTTCTGAGTGTCTATTTTTTTTCGATGTCCTTAGATCAAAATGAATTTGGGGTCCTGGGCATGACCCATCACTAAAAACTGCACCCATTTGTTGAGGACGCAGTACAGCACGCCTGATCACAGAGTCAGGTGTGCAAGGGCGTGATTACCGCAGCAGTACCAGCAGCTAAAGCCACAGACGATTTTGCGCAGTGCCACAGAGCCTTTCTGCGTATTCCAAGTGGGTTCTTGGTGTAAAACGACAATACGGTGGTCAACTTGCAGCCTAACGCCTTTCTACCTGGGTTCTGAGTAGTACTGTGAAAGTTCTAAAGCTACAGATATGCGTCCGTCGCTACTGTGTAGTAGAGCACCTTTGGCACCGTCAACAATGATATGTTTCAGGGGTCCTCTCTGCCCGTATCTGGCCGCTGATCGTTGCATGTTCTCACACATTTTCTTCCAGAACTTCTACTACGCCGACAATTCAACTGCGTTCTCCGCAACTGAAGTGGAACCCTTATTCCCCACAGCCTGTCCTGCCGTTTCGCCGCGTCAATATCAGTCATCAACGCCGGAGAGCTTCACTCCCCAGCACGTAAGAAATAATGAATCACCAATACTTGAGCGCTGCATGTTCTCTCCCGTTCTCTTGCAGAACTCTTACCACGCTGACAGTCCGAATTCGTTCGCCGAAACTGAAGCAGAGCCCTTCTTTCCCTATGATTGTCCTGCTGCCTCGCCGCACCAATGTCTAGCAGAGCCAGAGACCACCACTTCCCAGAATGAGATCACAAATGAATTGCCACTGCAAATTCAACTATATCCAGCGCAGCCGCAGACACCAGCAATTTCAAGACCCAATTACGACGCGGACAAACTACTTTACAGCCACATCGCCGGCAACGAGATAAATCACGTTCCAAACACTCTATTGGATGATACTCCCGTGGTCGCCAGAACGTCAAAAGTTACCGACTTCTTTCACACACGAGCAGTTTGTTACACGAGCGAACTGGTAAGCCTGTCTGTGAAAGTCAAAAGTCAAACCACTCAACCGCAAAGCTGGAAATACATGTCCATACCATCCAAAGTCCAGGAGCCGCAGCCACATCACAGATGTGGTGCAGATGTTCAATATCAGAATACAATCTGGTCCCATCTTTCGGATGAGTGCTCCGCGGAAGGAGATGAAGCCTATAAACAGGACTACGCCGTAGAGTCGCCGAAAGCAAAGTGCAGCCACGCTCAATCTAGCAAGAGTTCCAATGCTGACAAGAAAGATCCCTTCATGGAACTTTCAATCCTCTCTGAATCCTGGGCCTCGCAATTTGAGAATGAACTCCGAAAATCCACCGATCAGTACCTTGCAGCTATACGCACACTCTCACACCGCTTTGCCAACGATCTCCGACAGCTACTGACTTCTCCGCTTGCTTCAGACTATTCACCACGCTTAGCGATCACCGTGCATGCTCACCAGAGAATCGACTCCAGGATCAACAAGGAGTGGCAACGTTACTGTGAAATATCAAACGCCAGCTTCGTGCCCCAGCGTCATACACCTTCCAGTCTTGTGGAATTTCTGACTCGACAACGCCTGCTTCGCCACAGTTTTGCCAATCACTCCAAAACAGGAACTGCTTTGTTACAGCCTGCATGGGCAACAAACCCACCAGCACCAAAGAACAATCCGGTCTTGAGTACGAATCAATCGCTGCATGGCCCAATAGCGCCACCAGGAGCCTTACAGGTAAATGGAAGAACCGTCGTAAAGGAGACGCAACTACATCTGGCCGCTATTCAGGATTCCCAGCACGAAAATCACCCTTCATCCCCAACCGATCCACAAGACCAAGAACGCCGCACTCCAAATCGTTCATTGGGCAGTATTCAACTTCCGGGGATTTCTACAATTTCACCCACCCACCATCCTCACAAAGCCGACAGTAATGGTCCTGAATTAAGTGTGCAGACAAGGCCTTCCATGTTCACTGCTACTGCTTCGGTGCACAACACAGAGACATACTCATTTGAGGTCATCATCAGCGAAATATTTCAAAGTGGAAGATCATTGCCCTTTACTTACCAGCTCACATGGAGTAACCATGTGATTATATAAGTGTTCAGATTTTATATACAGTATCAGCCCAGTGCTGACTATCAGTAAATCTTTGTTCACTTCACTGACTAAATACAGCCGCAGCCAGCTGTTGAGTACACTTTGTGTTGCTCAGTCACTTTAAGACGCACTGGTTATATAATGAGTTCAATCTCATTTTATGCCCTTGCCTTGCACTCTGTGTTTTTATTTGAAACCAAATGTAGATTTTCCCCTAGGGGTGAAACTGCAGCTGGTTTTCAAAAACAGAGTTTAAGTGGCAGCACATAAAGCAAACTCCAAATTTTTTACCCATATCTCTACAATGCAGGTTTTTCACCAACCGAGTATCCATCGATTAAACTTCTATCTATCTTGACCACTTGCCTAGATTTAATTTTTTCAAGCATATTCAAATCAGCCTCCTGTCCTTCAGGACCTGTCCTGGGCCTACCCTGGTAGCTCAGTGGCCTCATGAAAGCCACCACAGACTTATTTTTCCACTCCAACACATATTTTTCTGTACCATAGATACACTCCCACACACACCACAAGGCAACCAAAGCCCATCAACTACACTCAGGTTCCTTTAGGTAACTCTGTGGCACCTTTGGTGCCCCGGGTAGCCCCTTCAGGATGGAAGGCTTGTAGATACCTTGGTGTTTATAATGCTCCAAACTCCTGAACTCGCGCTGATAAATTTGTGACGTCTTAAAAAATGGGCCATAACGGGTGTGACGGCTCACAGGCCTCCGGGCCATGGGCCATAGGTTCTGGGTACCGTTTCACCCCCCTCCTTAGAGCAAACCCTGGGGGGGGGCTCGATAACACCCAAGCATGGCAGCGGTACCCAGGACCATCCCCTGAAGGGGGGGGGGGTGTCACATCCTCACTTCAGGCCGGTCTGCGGGTTAGGTCGCCCATCGCGATCCCACTGTAAAACAGGTATGATGCTGTAATTGTTAGTAACTGCAAGTATAGTATCAGGTATCAAGTCCCGGGTCCTGGCGGCGATTGTTCGGCATCCAAAGGACCCGTTAACCCATACCAGGCGCACCGGGTGCCGGCTGCTACGGTCACCACCACAGTGGCAGTGGCATACACGGCCAACATAGGCGACACACGACGACCGAGGTGGCCCCACAGGTCGAGAGCGACCACAAAGATCCATCAGGCTGCCCCAAGCTTCCCAAGGCCCGCCGACTGGGGAGAGTCCCCACGGGTCCTTCCTCGGGCACACCATGTCCATATCCATACGACGGGAGTCCAGAGTGTCACAGCCGAACGAGCTCCTCCTTAAGAGATCGGGCATCAAGGCCGTCTTTTCCCTCGCCCTATTACCACGAAGGCCATACATGAGGGAGTCCTCATGCAGTGTGGGCGGAGGCGTCGACTCCTCAAACCACCAGTTTCCCAGGCAGACTGACCGAGGTCAGGAGCACCGGAGGCCGCCATCCGACTACAAGTGCGTCTGCGAGTCGGTAGGCTCACACTGGGACTGACAGTGGCGGACCGCTGGGATTGTAGTCAGGCAACTGGGCTTCCCGCCTGGCGCCATCAGGATCTCCACATCACAGCGAATAGGACAACACGGTATCACGGGCACTCAAACAGATGAATATGTACTGAGGTAGTGGTCCATTGTGGACCATATGTAAGAACATGTAAACGGCGACTCAGGGCGCCTTCGTAGTCGATTCGCATCCCATCGGAGGGTAAAACAGTCCATACTGTGGTGATGGGCTGACATACAAATGCACATATCCTGGGGGGGCAGAAAAGCAAAACAAGCGAGGTAAATAGGCGTGTAAACACACTCTGAACAGAGCGCCAAACCACGCCACGGTCAGAATAAGGCAAATGCAGGAGGGTGGACAGGAAAACGCCTGGGTTCAGGCCATATATAGTCTGCAGACACACGTCAACCGGTCTGGATCCCGCAAATGCCATGGGACCAGACCACACACCAAAAATCGCAATGCCGATGACAGCGGCATCCGTTGCGCAACGTCGTATGGGCTTCAAGGCCCCAAGAGCTCAGAAAATGTGAACGTCAGTCGCCCTACCTGGTTTCCCAAGGATTCAGCAGGGGGGGGAGTGACGAATAGAAGAAGAGAGGGGCCATCCTCCTCTGGATTCAGCAGGGGGCGGTAAATGGCCACTCTGATGGCAGGTCACCGGAAGATGTAAGAGAGCAAGCAAGTAAGGGACGATCCGTCGACCTCACAAGCGCTCAAAACACATCAGGGGAGAGCTCAGGGCGCTGATCAGGCACCCCTGGCTGCAATCGCCCGGGTGAGTGCTGCCAAGTCCGAAACGTGGATCTTGGTCTTGTGCTTGCGGATGTACTCCATGAAGGGAGTATTGACCCGCGGCACGAACGAGGAGACGGGTTCCCAGGTATCGGGGGACGGCCCATAGCCTCGCCAACGAACCTTGAACTCCAGACCTCCGGGTGCCGAGGCTTTCGGACGCTGAGCCAGGATCTTCTCGACAGTATAGTCGTCCTGCTCAGCATAGTCATCATCCGAATCAGCCTCATGTGCGGCATAGCTCAGGGACACATGTTGGCCACGGAGGTCGGGTTCCCGCACACGGAGTTGACTCTCATGGCGCTCCCGGAACTGTCCGTGACCCACCTTGATGCGGTAGGTGTCCTCACCAATCCTGCGGACCACCTCTCCGGGTGTGAACCAGGTTTTGGTGCGGTGGGTGCCCATAGGGCGGGGTCTGATCACCCACACCGGGTCTCCCACCCTGAACTTCTGCGCTGTCGAGCACCGGGCGGAATTCTGACGCTCAGCATGCTCCTTCTCGAGCTGCTGGCGGATGTCCCGCGCCGTTTGCTCTTGCCACGCGAAGAATTCCTTGGCATCCATAGCCATGCCATCACCAGACAAGGGAAGTCCCCTACCCAGGGGGTTCCTGCCAAACAGAATCTGGTGAGGGGACAAACCGCCCGGAGTGGGGGTGTCATGATGGGCCTTCAGAGCAGGCCACATCTCCTCAAACCAGTTCCGACGTGGATTGGTGATGTGGATCTTGCGCAGCTTCTCGAACAGCTGCCGTCCAGCCACTTCAGCACGGCCGTTAGACCGGCTGAGATAGGCGACGCTCTTGGCGTGACGTATTCCCATGAGGGAACACATAGTCTTGAACCAGCCACCAGTAAATTCGGGCCCTCGGTCACTGCAAATGGTGCGGGGGATGTCAAAGACGGTCAGCCAATGACAATTCATCATGACTGCCACTTCCTTGGCAAGCAACCCCTTTTTGCGTGCCGGAACGGCTACAACGTAGCCGCTGTGGCGGTCCACACAGAGAACCACACAGTCAAAGGTCTCCTTGCCAATGTGCACTTCGGGCATGGAGAAGACGTCCATGGCCACGCTCTCCATGGGCTGGTCAGGAACCGGGGTCCATTGGGCTTCCCCCTTGACATTCCGGTTATCGGGATTGCAGGCCTGGCAGACCGAGCAACCCTTCCTGACCTTCTTGATGGCCGTGTAGAGAACGATGTGGTCGATCTCGAACCGACGCTGCATGTCAAGAGCCTGCTTCTTGACCCCTGGGTGCAGCATGTGGTGGTGCCAAGCTTCACAGAGCTCGAGCACCCGGGACTCCGGTACTAGCAGCTTACCATTGCCGTAGAGCTTGCCATCTTCCTCGGTCAGCCCCTTTGGCCACTTCTGCCCGTAGTCAGGGTGGGTCACAGCCCTATACTCGGCCGCAAAGGCCTCAGACTTGGCGTAATCGTCGGTCCAGTCGTCCTGGAGGCAAGACTCCGGGAAGAGGTGCTTGTCGGACTCAGCTCCCTCAGGGGCGAGTACACTGACCGCTCTGCTCACCCTCGACGCGAGGGGAGCATCCGCAGCCATGACGACGAAGCATTTAACACCCTCCTCCTCCATCAGGCGCTCCATTTCAATGATCCTCTTGGCTTCAGCGGTCTCAGCCTCATCGCCATGGGCAGAGATGTCCGTCATGCCCTTGCTGGCGGGATAGGCCCACCTGCTGAGACAGTCCGCCACGGTGTTATCCTTTCCAGGAATATACACAACCGTGAGATCGAACTTGGCCAAGGTCTCATGCCATCTTGCCTGTCGGGAGGCGGGACCTGAGGGGGTGTCCACGTGCTCCTTGTGCCACGACTGCAGACTCTGATGGTCGGTGCAGACGGTGACGGGATGGAGGGCTATGTACCCAGCCCGTTTCCTGAGAGCCATGACGATGGCATACGCCTCCTTTTCACGGGGCGTCCACGTCCGTCTCTGGCCTTCCGCCAGGACTCGGCTCCAGAAGGCAACGGGCACGTGCCTCCCATCGTCAAGCACTTGCTCCAACACAGCGCCTATGGCGTAGTCGGAAGCGTCGGTGCGCAGGACGAACCCTCGGTCGGGATCCACGAGGTGCAGACCCACTGCAGATAGCAGCGCCTGCTTCATCCCCTCAAAGGCACGGTCGGACTCTTCAGTCCAGACCAGAGCCTTCTTGGACCCCTTCTTGGTCTCCTCTCGGTTGCCCTTGAGCATGGTCGTCATGGGGGCTGCATACTCGGCATACATTTTGATATACCCCGAGTAGTAATTGCAGAACCCCAGATACGCCCGTAGCTCAGAGACCGTTTTGGGCTTTTCCCAGTGCTCAATCGCAGCCACCTTGCCAGGTATGGGCTTTCGCTGCCCGTTCCCAACTACGTGGCCAGCGAAGACCACCTCGCTTACCGCAATGGTGGCCTTGTCACTGCTGCCCGTGAGTTTGTGCCGAACCAGAAGGTCCAGCACTCGAGTGACGTCCCTCACATGTGCCTCCAGGAGCTCCTCGTAGCTCATGCTGGGGTCCCCGGACGCGATGATCACGTCGTCCACGAAGGGGTCCGCACAGTCACGCACCGGCTCAAGCAGGTTCTCCAGCATCCGCTGAAAATCCGCATTGCCGTTGGTAACGCCCATGGGCATCACCTTCCACTGGAGAGGTCCAAGTGGGGTGCTCATGGCTGTGCAGGCACGGGACTCCTCGGCGAGAGGCATCTGATGATAACCATGTTTCAGGTCAATCACCGTGAAGATCCTCCGCCGGTGTTGCTTTTGCAGCATGTCCTCAATGAGGGGCAGCGTATAGCTGTCGTGCTGCGTTTGGGCGTTCAGGCCGCGGTAGTCGACCACGAGCCGCCACTCACCGGCCATCTTCTTGGGGACGACGAAGCACGGAGAGGCCCATTTGGAGTGGCACGGCTCGAGCCAACCCCTCTGGATGAAGTCACGGAGGATCTTCTCCATGGCCTCCTTCCTCTCGCCTCTCAGGGCAAACTCCCGGTGCCGGTACACACGGGGGTCCTGCTTCAGTCGTATCTTGGCCTCGCCATACGGTCCACGCACCGGTGGGGGAAACACAGGCTTACCGCTGAAGAAGGTATCACCATACTTCTGCTTCAGCCTGGCCCTCAATGCCTGAATCTTGGGGCAATCATCGGACTCCGCCTTGGCTTTTCCGGGCACCTGGACCACGGAGCTTACTTGAGGGGTAGCTACTCCGCTCGCTTTCGGCTCAGGTGTTCTTCCCAGGTAGCCCAAAGGGCCATCTCTGGTCTTGCCTCGGAACAGACCGCCGTAGGTGGGTGGGTTACCCCCGATTGGCTCGTCCTGGCTGGATAGGTGGTCCAGCACCCTCTGCACGAAGGTGTTCCCGTCATAGGAACCAGAGACGATCGAGTCCACTTCCCACCAGGCTTTGTCCTGGCCTTTGCCCTCACGCTGGTTTCCCCAGTCGTGAAAGGGCTGATCCATATACCCCTGAACCAGATCCCACTCCTCTTCAGTGAGGGGGTCTTCCGATTCCGATTCTTCGATGTCAACAGGGGGAACCGCAAAGCATTGCTGCCATGGCTCCGCTACGATGCGGTTGACACACACGAAGTCCGTGGCGTCGGCCTGATCAAGGCCCCCATCCACATAGTGGAATTCTGTTGGCCATCTCTGGGGTGGCATGGGCTGTCCCTTAGCGTCCTGATAGACACTCTCTCCAGCCGGTAGGACGACCTTGTTTAAGGTCATGTTGGTCAATGAGGCTACCCAATGTCGGGTACTCTCCTCCTCGGTGCATCTCATAGGAACAACCAGCACTGCCTTGGAGCGGTCCTTGCGAATCTTCGCTTTCGCTCTTGGAATGTCCCAACGGGGGCAATGGATCCACATCAATCCCTGATGCGGACCCCAGTGCTTCTTCCACGCGGAGTCTTGTGCGCTCCAGTACTTCTCACATACCCGAAGATGGGCGGAGGTTCCTGAAGAGAACGCATCCAGGGCCAGATCCGACGCTCCCAGGTCCGCGACCACTCGGTTCGCCACTTCCGGCATTACGCCGTACTCCTGGTTTGCTGGCCCAGTGGGCTCAGTGTCCAGCGCGGCCACTTCGAGCTGATTGCGTTCGGGGTGGATCCATTGGCATTCCACATGGTGCTCAGGTGACGAAAGCCACGAGAGCTGGTCGTCCTGGTACAGGGTCATGGAGGCCTGGGCCGGGAGGACGCCGGAGTCCGTGTCCATCATGAAGTCGTACCCGACGATCATGTCCCAGTCCATCTCGGCCGAAGCGACCGTGCAGGAGGATTTCCTTGCCGAGGTCTGGGCGGCTCAGCTCACGATGGTTCACGAACTGCAGCCCAATGGCCGCTTCCTTCGTGCCTCCCACCATGTACTGGCCGTTCGCCACCTTCAGCCTGACAGGTTTCCGACTGTCGGTCAGACACTCTGGTGGAAGTAGGCCAGCCTTGACCAAGCTGACTTGAGCTCCCGTGTCGACCAACACGTCGAAAACCTTTTCCACTTCCCCGCATAGGGCACGGACCTTAAGAGACAACTGCCGCTCGCGACCGACACGGCGCACGGCGTGCAAACTCAGGATCTCCGGCCGTTCCAGAAGCTCAACAAGCGACTGGTGCAGGTCGTGGACAATGGGCTCAGGCTGCCCATCTGCAGCATCCAGCTGCGGTCCGGGTGATCCTCCGATACTCTCGGATAGATCCTGTAGTACATCAAACACATTCTTGGTCGCGAAGGACGGACGGGTGCAAGGGTTCGTGCCTTCACTTGCCCTCAGCCCGCCTCCGCGACTGGGTGCCGGACCGGGCCTTCCGCCCGCGGCAGTCCCCTTGTGCTTATCGACTGCCGACTGGGATGGTTCGGCGCTTCCCACGTCACCATCCTGCGACCGCCCTAGCTGGGGCCCTTGGCTGCAGGGACTCCGCTAGGGGGCGTCGGTTGTGGAAGTAGGGGAAGTCTCCTCGGCATCAACCTCGTTGACGCCCTTCTTCCTTTCCCTTTTTTCCTTTCTAGTCGTCTTGTTCTTGTCCTTGTTCTGGTCGTTCTGGTTGTTCTCCTTGTTCTTGTTGTCCGACCTGGGGACCCAGTTCCGCTTGATCTCCTGGATCTCCTTGGCCAACTCGGTCCCCACCGACGACATCAGCTTGGCCAGCTCGTCCTTGTCGACCTCCACTTTGGCTTCCCGGATACCCGCGGGCGCACGCTTCTTCGACCCGTGCACCTTCTTGTAAGCCTCCGTGTCGGCCTTATGGGTGAAGCATGTTCGGTGGTCATGGTTGAAGCCTTTCTTCCTCCCATAACACACGAAACAGCGTTTCAGGATCCTTGCCACTCTGCAACAAGGGAACGAAAGTATGTACAGCAACACATCAGGATATGTACACATGGGGTTAAGACTGGACTGGGGTAAGGGCATCACAGGACAATAGACACTCAGTCCCAACTCATATCCCAATCCCAGGTCCGACCCTATCAGTGGCTGGTGGGGGCGCGGGCTCAATCACAACCCATGCCCTGCTCAGTCCGGACCCTGAAACCCTGCCTATAGGGGGGGTGTCCCGCCCAGCCACAGGCGAGTTCCTGGAAACCAAGGGGTTCCAAGGCCAACCGACAGTGGCTCCCCATGCTCCCTTAACAGCAGGTCCCAAATTCCCTCTGAGCGAGAGATATGGCCCCGCCATTATCCCCTAGCAGCTGGTAGCTGAAAATGGGCTGCTTCAGCCCAAACTGATATTAGCTCAAAAAACTCCAAAATTGACCCCTCGTCTGGACCCGCCAGAGGTAGGGACGAGGCAGCTGACCCTATGCTCTTCGAGCACGAACTCCCTGGAGCCCTCACCCAACCTGGTTCCCTCTGAGGTACCGGCATCAGGGCACCACGGGTTCGTCACGTGGGGTCATGATTGCCAAAATGGCAAAATCGGCCGTCTCGGGCGACCGTCCAGGGTAGGAAATCTTGGCGATATTGACGCGCCAAGCCTTGATTTATAACCCTTGATATCCCCTTTGGTCCCATGCCCTGGGTTATCGCTTGCTGTCACGCCGGCTGCTTACTGTTCACCGAGGGGATGACCACACGGACGGGGCAGAAAGCAACATGCGGTGCAAAGGTGGGGATGGTGGATCGCACCAAAAGTTGAAAAACTCCAGATGAGCCAGAGAAGCAAATACGAAACTCAAGGGCGTTCAACCCTTGGTCATATGCTACAATATGCGCACTTCATTCCTGGCTAGATCCCGGGCCCCATGGAGATATGGTAATTCCAATATGGCATACAATGGCAAAAACAGCGAAATTTGGCCAAAACGGCCCGCACTCATGATTCCATATCTCCATGGCCACGGCGAGGATCCTTTCAACCAAAGATGCGATAGACACATGAGACTTAGGTCCCAATATATGCCACTTGCCATTCCTCATGGTCGCCTCTAGCTATTTTTCCCATTGGAGGGAAAGTGACACACGTATGGGGCAGAATGGCAACATACCCCAAATTGGGTGACTCACAACTCTCCCATCAAGAGGAGAGGCCACATGGGGAAACACCCCATTCGATGTGGGCTTATGTGCCCTCTCCGAATTGCCCTTACCCTTGGTCAAGTGGCGCACGCAATCTCGGGGGTGAAATCAGGGGGAGAAGGAGTTTGTGGCCATTTTGGGCAAAACAGCCAAAATTCACCGACAAGCGGTCCCTCCAAATATCGTATCTCCGTATCGCAAGAGAAAGGAGCCTCGGGCTTTTGCATGGATGTAAACCGAAGCTTTGCTTCCCTTTTGCAACAAGGGTTGAGGTTCAAAGCACAATGAAAGCATTTTTAACACCTCAATACTTGAAGCACACTATTTATGGGAAAAAGTGCATATATCGGCGATGTTGGCATGAACATATCCTTGGGACCTTGAGGAGCAAAAATATGAGTAAACACGTTTGGAGTAGGCCCATAGTAGGTGCTTTCAAATATGCGCCCTATGGTTAGATTGTCTCCGCCCACTCGTGTCATTAGTGCTTGCATATGAGCGCGTGTGCAAAGAGGCAATGTGGCACGCGTGCTCACAAGGCGAAATTCTATAAAGTAAAAGACAAGGTTGTAAAAATCAACCAAGCAATCCACGATGTCCTTCTTGGTCTCTACTTTACATATTGCCTTGATTCCAGGCTCAACTCCCCATAGGCTTCGAGTACGAGCCTCGGGGGTTTGGCCATTTTGGCCTAATTTTCGACCAAAGCTTGCCCTCTTTTGAAAATAGAGTTTTGGTACGCATTGAATTGCGTGGAGCCATCGTTGAGTTGGCTCGTAAAACGAAAATGGCCTCGGGCTTTTGGTCTTGTGAGCATTGTGTTCGGTCATTAACGTTCATGCTCACAAGGCCACAAAGTTAGCGTTTGCGCACGCAAACGACTTGGGTTTGCGAGACCCATAGGCTGCCTAAAACACCGCCATTGCCCGCTTCCCTAAGCAAGATGATATGCCCGCGTGAAAGGGGCATGGATGAAAGACATAGGGGGGAGACGTAGGGTTCCGTGCGAACTCTTGGTCCTTGAGAAGCATGAGTTCGCACGATCGACGGAAAGCCTTGCGCGCTGATTTTCTCGAAAACGCAACGGCGAAAAATTCTGGTGAACACACCAGATGAAAGTACATTGAATACCCTCTAGATTCAGCCCTTAAGTTCTCTTAGAACCTCACAGGTACTCGAGAAAAGTCAATCACAAAACTCGCCACGGAGAAGCGACGAAGGCGCGAGAACAGGCGACATCAGGCGGCGATTTCACGACAATTAGAAATCGCGGTAGAAATCGGGTATTTCACCGATTTCTGCCCGAAAATCGATCAAGACAATAAAATCACGGTAATTCTACATCGATTTATTGGTTGGAAATCGGATTCCAGATTTCACGGGTTAGAGAACAGGGATAGCCGGTGTCAACGGCTTCCGCACGGGTGTGACGGCTCGCAGGCCTCTGGGCAATGGGCCATAACGGGTGTGACGGCTCACAGGACTCCGGGCCATGGGCCATAGGTTCTGGGTACTGCTTCACAACCCGCTCCAGGATCTCGTCGCAGCTCATCCGAGCCGGGATGGCCTGCAGACGGATGGTCTGGCCGCTCAACTCACACTCATCAAGGCGCCACATCGCGGTCTTCTTGCGATCGCCCGAGACGGTGATGAGGAGGGCGTTCCGCAGGGAGTGTCGTTTGACATCCCGGGCCACGTTCTTCCCTGTCCAAGCCACCACGTTCGTATGATACTCCTTGGCGAGCATCATCTTGACCGTGTGGTTGGACTTGGCCCTCTTGTCTTCCTCCTTGGTGACTCTCTTGATCCATGCTTCCGGCAGCATGGAGAGCAGGCAGGCCTGCTCGTCACCCTCATTCCAATCCTCCACGTTGCGGCAGAAGAGGGTGTATTGCCCCCGGAAGTCCCGCCAATCCCGTAGGCGGATCTCCCGACCATCATGCTGAAGCTTGATGGACTTTCACCGCTTGGCAGTCACCTGCGGAGCGTCCACCCGCTCATGCTCGTTGAGCCACTTCTTGGCTTCTTTGAGGGTCTTGATTTTCCCCATCTTGGTCGCCACGAAGTATAGCTCTTGGAGCACTTCCGGCAGGCGGTACCTGAACCTTTGGAGACATATCTCTCCGCATCTGCGGGATCCATGTCTTCAGTGACGGTCACCCCCCAATCGTCCAGTTTCTCCAGAAGGGGTCGGGGTTGAGGGGGTTGCCATCGTACATGGGGGGCTTGATGTCCTTCAAGTCCTCGCACACGGCGGCATCCGCGGCCTTAGAGACCATGAACGCCGGCCGCGAGGTCGACCGAGGTTCGCATCGGCGTCGCCCGCGGACTCCCACGGCTGCCACTTCCATCTCCTCCCCGGTATCCGCCTGGCCACGCCGTGGTTCCTCCATGTACGCTGAACCTAGATGTTCATGCCGTACTCCTTCCATGTACGCCTCCTCATCACGGCGCCGGCGGCTGCGTTCAGCGGCCTCCCGTCGTACACCACGCGGTGGGGTAATGCCGAACTCCTCCAGGTCCAGGTCCAGGTCCTCACCTCCACCGACATCCCACTCCACGTCTCCTCCGGGGACCTCATCCCTGAGTCCACCATAACGTCCGCCAACCATTGGGATTGGCTCCGGGGCTGGTGCGGGGCGTCGGGGGCGTACCGGTGTCTGTGGTGGAGCACGGCGGTTGTGGTACTCCGCCCCGAGCCACTCATCACGCCACTCTTCATTGCCACTGCCGGGCGGCACGCGCTCGTTGCGGCGGCCCGCGCTGTGGTGAGAGGGGGCGCTGAGAGAGGGGGCACTGGTGCTGGGGCGACCCCTGGGGGCCCCGCCGGGGGCGTGGGGTCTGCCTGGACCTGGTCCGGGTCCCGGGCCGTCGTCCGACAAGCCAGACTCCAGGGGTGGGTGGTCGCTGCCGACGCTCCCACGGCCTTCCAACACGTCCAACCTCTGCTGCAGGCCTTGTTCAGCAACCTGATCTCGCCCCTGGCGATATCCAGCTCCCTCCGGGTGGCAGTGGCGACCTTGGCGCTCTTGACCATCTCGATCTTGGCGATGTCCAGCTCCCTCTGTGCGCCCGCGGGGACCCTGGCGATGCGAGTCATCTCGCCCTTGCCCATGTCTACCTCGCGCTCGAGGGACTGGACCCTCCTGCTGAGGTGGACAATCCACCGCCAGGTGGCATCCGGGTCGCCGTTCCCTGGTGGGTCGTTGGGGTCCCCAGGGGGTCCTCCAGGAGGGCCTCCGCCGGGTCCGCCCAGTCCAGGGGGTCCTCCCCCGCCCGGTGGTCCGCCTCCATGGGGTCCACTTGGTGGGCGTCCTCCAGGGGGTCCTGATGGTCCTCCGCCAGGGGGTCCCCGTGGGTCTCCGCCAGGTCGCCTTGGTGGGTCCGAGGATGGGGGCTTCTTCGTGTAGTCGAAGTCCATGTCATCATCCTCGTCCATGTCGCCCCACCTGGGCGTCTCGGTCCCGCACGCGGAAGACTCCGAGCTCCGGTAGGGACGAGTGAGATCCTCACTCTCACCCTCTGGCTCCATGGGGACGTCTCTGCCTCCTCCGCCAGCCACTCCTCGGCGATGTCGGCGGCCTCGTTCATCCCCGTCGCTGGCGGTGAAGAAGGGGTCGGAGTCGTGGGGGTGTCCACCCGCTGGCCTCCGTGACCTCTCGGGGGTCTTCCCCTTACCCTTCCTCCGTCGGTAGGCAGTGGGGCCACTGCTCCCACTGCTGCCCGTGTCCACCTCCTCCGGATCCAGCGCCATCTTGGAGGAGGCGTCCCCTTCGAAAAGCTTTCGAAGGGTCTCCACTCGGGATCCTCCCGGGGGAGTCTCGCGGCGGAGCTTGGCCTTCGCCTCCGCCATTGCGGCGGCCATGGCTGCGGCAGCTCGCCCTTCGGCCTCCTCCCGGGCACGAGCCGCCTCGGCTTCCCGGGTCTGCTGCAGCCAAGCCTTCTCCGCTTCCAACGCCGCCAGCTCCGCCTCCGTCTTGGCCCTCTCCTCAGCGACCTTCCGTCGCGCGGCCTCGATGGCGTCCTTCCTGGCGGCGTCCGCCTGGGCCTTGGCCGTTGCTTCGGCGTGGGCCCTTTCCTCCGCCTCCTTCTTTGCCCTCTCTTGGGCAAGCGCCTCTTCCAGCGCCTTCACCTCGGCCTCCTTGCAGGCAATGGCCTCCTGGGTCAGGCGGGCTTCCTCGGCGGCTGCCGCCACCTCACCCTTGACCTGGGCAGTCGCTGCCTCATGGGCGGCTCCGGCCGTGAGTCCAGCCGCAATGGCCGCCACGGTCGCGGCGTGGATGGCCATGCCATGCTCCCACTCCGCAGCCTCCTGCTGAGCGATGCCGTCGGCGCCCTCCATGGCAGCGTTCTGCTGCGTGGCCCGTTGCCGGGCAACCCGAAGGTTGCAGGGCACCCCACAGGCGCGCTCACAGGCCCGCGCCATGTCCCTATGGACGGGAGCGACGCTGCTGCTCGAGCTGGCCTGGTCGGCCGGCATCCTCCCGCGGTGGGCCGACTCCACATCGCTGCTGGGGCCTGACTTTCTCAGGTGCAGCTGACGGGGCTTGGCCTTTGCATGCTTGGCGACTTGGAGGAAATCGCCAAGGGTCGTGTGGCCGGGGTGGTGACCGCCACTGGCCCGTTGGGGGCTGGGGGCTGGGGTTCCGCCCCTGGCGGCTTGGGCGGCTTCGGCAGCAAGGGATTCCTGGTACTCCCGCCACTTCTTGTCCCGCCTCCTGTCCCCGGCGGACCGCTTCTCCTTACCAGGAGACGCCCTGCTGCTGCTTCCCTGCAGCGTGCGCTCGGTCCCCGGCTTCGGGAACTTCCTCTCGATCATGTCCCGCATGGAGACGTTGATCGTAGCGCCCGACGGGTACTCGTTGGAGTTCTCGTCCTCCTCAATCCTGTCGGGGCGCAGCCCTTCGCCGGGCCTGTCTGGCCAGCCCCAGACCCTCCAGCGCTTCTGGCGGAAGCGGAAGGCGAATCCTTCCACCTGCAGCCAGTCTTCCACTGCCTGCAGGCGGTCGGGGCCCATGTCCTCGCGGATCTCGAAGCTCCGGGGCATGCCGCCTTCGCACTGGGGGTGGCTGTGGCGGTAGTGCTGGTCCAAAACCAACCCACGCAGTAGGCGCACTGCATGGGCGTGGGGCCGCAGCCACGTCTTGCCCGCTTCTTGCCAGTTTACCATGGCAGCGGGGGGCGTACTTGGTCTTGAGGTCCTTGGTGGTAGTTGTTGAAGCGGTTGCTCCGGTGTGGTTGTGCAGGTGGGTGACGCCGCTGGTGAAGCTGGGTGTGCGGCCTTGCTGGTCGGCCGATGGGACTCGCTGATGAGGGAGTCCTGGTCAGTCCACCTCCTTCACAGTCGCGGCGCTTCCGTGGTCGCTCAGGGCGATGCTCTGGGCGGCGCCGCGGGCTCCGTGATGGTCTTAGAGTCCTCGGGGTTGGGGTGCTGCTCGTACCCCTCGAAGGCCCCGAGTGGCACGCGGGGGCTGGGTAACCCCGCGGCAGTGAAACGCTTTTGACGCGTTCCCGTGGGGGGGTCTGGCTACGGGACGCTGCGGTGACACGCACAAGCAAGCAGGCAGGCAAAGCACTGCGCTCACAGGGGCATCAATACGCTCGTGTCATGTGACAAAGCGTTTCAGGATCCTTGCCACTCTGAAACAAGGAAACAAAAGTATGTACAGCAACAGATCAGAATATGTACACATGGGGTTGAGACTGGACTGGGTAAGGGCATCACAGGACAATAGACACTCGGTCCCAACTCATATCCCAATCCCAGGTCCGATCCTCTCAGTGGCTGGTTGGGGCGGGGGCTCAAACACAACCCATGCCCTGCTCAGTCCGGACCCTGAAACCCTGCCAATAGGGGAGGTGTCCCGCCCAGCCACAGGCGAGTTCCTGGGAACCAAGGAGCTCCAAGGCCAACCAACAGTGGCTCCCAATGCTCCTTCACTGGCAGGTCCCACCTCCACTCTGAGTCAGAGAAATGGCCTCGCCATTATCCCCTGGGAGTTGGTAGCTGAAAATGGGCTGTTTCAGCCCAAACTGATATTAGCTCCGAGAACTCCAAAATTAACCCCTCTTCCGGACCCGCCAGAGGTGGGGACAAGGCAACTGACCCTATGCCCTTCGCATATGAACTCCCTGGAGCCCTCACCCAACCTGGTTCCCTCTGAGGTCCCGGCATCAGGGCACCACGCGTTCGTCAAGTGGGGTCATAATTGCCAAAATGGCAAAATCGGCCGTCTCGGGCGACCATCCAGGGTAGGAAACCTTGGCGATTTTGTCGCGCCAAGCCTTGATTCGCGACCCTTGATATCCCCTTTGGTCCCATGCCCTGGGTTATCGCTTGCTGTCACGCTGACTGCTTACTGTTCACCAAGGGGATGAACACGCGGATGGGGCAGAAAGCAGCATGCGGTGCAAACGGGGGGATCATGGATCGCACCAAAAGTTGAATAACTCCGGATGAGCCGGAGGAGCAAATACGAAACTCAATGGCGTTCAACCCTTGGTTATCTGCTACACTTTTCGCACTTCCTTCCTGGCTAGATTTTGTGCCCCATGGAGATATGGTAATTCCAATATGGCATACAATGGCAAAAACAGCGAAGTTTGGCCAAAATGGCCCACACTCATGATTCCGTATCTCCATGGCCACGGCGAGGATCCTTTCAATCAAAGACGCTATAGACATATGGGACTTGGGTCCCAATATATGCCGCTTGCCAACCCTCATGGTCGCCTCTAGCTATTTTCCCTGTCCGAGAGAAAGTGACACACAAATGGGGGAGAATGGCAACATACCCCAAATTGGGTGACTCACAACTCCCCCTTCAAGAGGAGAGGCCACATGAGGAAACACCCCATTCGATGCGGGTTTATGTGCCCTCTCCGAATTGCCCTTACCCTTGGTCAAGTGGCGCACGCAACCTCGGGGGCGAAATCAGGGGGAGATGGGGTTTGTGGCCATTCCGGGCAAAACGGCCAAAATTCACCCAAAAGTGGTCCCTCCAAAAATCGTATC
This sequence comes from Eutreptiella sp. 'Long Island Sound 2002', assembly GCA_964036045.1. NCBI lineage: Eukaryota > Euglenozoa > Euglenophyceae > Eutreptiales > Eutreptiaceae > Eutreptiella > Eutreptiella sp. 'Long Island Sound 2002'. The sequence goes on from OZ038383.1 coordinate 98,101,830, forward strand.
TCCGTATCACAAGAGAAAGGAGCCTTGAGCTTTTGCATGGATGCAAACCGAAGCTTTGCTTCCCTTTTGCAACAAGGGTTGAGGTTCAAGGCATAATGAAAACATTTTTAACACCTCAATCCTTGAAGCACACTATTTATGGGAAAAAGTGCATATATCGGCGGTATTGGCATGAACATATCTTGGGGTCATTGAGCAACAAAAATATGAGCAAACACCTTTGGAGTAGGCCCATAGTAGGTGCCTTCAAATATGCCCACTATGGTTAGATTGTCTCCGCCCACTCGTGTCGTTAGTGCTTGCATATGAGCGCGTGTGCAAAGAGGCAGTATGGCACGCGTGCTCACAAGGCGAAATTATATAAAATAGAAGACAAGGTTGTAAAAATCAACCAAGCCATCCACGATGTCCTTCGTGGTCTCTACTTTACATATTGCTTTGGTTCGAGGCTCAACTCCCCATAGGCTTTGAGTACGAGCCTCGGGGGTTTGGCCATTTTGGCCTAATTTTCGACCAAAACTTGCCATCTTTCGAAAATGGAGTTTTGGTACGCATTGAATTGCGTGGAGCCATTGTTGAGTTGGCTCGAAAAACGAAAATGGCCTAGGGCTTTTGGTCTTGTGAGCATTGTGTTCGGTTATTAACGTTCATGCTCACAAGGCCACAAAGTTAGTGTTTGCGCACGCAAACGACTTGGGTTTGCGAGACCCATAGGCTGCCTAAAACATCGCCATTGCCCGCTTCCCTATACAAAATGATATGCCCGCGTGAAAGGGCCATGGATGAAAGGCATAGGGGGGGAATGTAGGGTTCCGTCCGGACTCATGGTCCTTGAGAACCATGAGTTCGAGCGATCGACGGAAAAGCTTGCGCGTTGATTTTCTCGAAGACGCAACGGCGAAAAATTCTGGTGAACACACCAGATGAAAGTACATTCAAAACCCTCTAGATTCAGCCCTTAAGTTCTCTTAGAACCTCAAAGGTACTCGAGAAAAATCCCTCACAAAACTCGCCACGGAGAAGCGACGAAAGCGCGCGAACAGGCGACATCAGGCGGCGATTTCACGACAATTAGAAATCGCGGTAGAAATCAGGTATTTCACCGATTTCCGACTGAAAATCGCCTAAGACAATAAAATTATGGTAATTCGAAATTGATTTATCGGTTAGAAATCGGATTCCAGATTTCGCGGGTTAGAGAACAGGGATATTCCGCTGACAGCTGGTGTCAACGGCTTCGGCACGGGTGTGACGGCTCACAGGCCTCCGGGCCATGGGCCATAGGTTCTGGGTACCGCTTCAGTAGTGCAGTTACTACAGCTATGTGTCGGCACCTTGGAGCCGTAGGTTCCAAACCTGGTGTAAACTGCTTTCATCGAAGCACAACATTTTCATGGCTTCACATTTTTAATTCTTTTTTCCATTTTGACTAATTTCGCTTCGGTCCTCGTGGGGACAGTGTAGGTTCATCATTGTGTGTTAAAAATGGGTTAACTGCCCGTTTTTGTTTTGGTAAAAAAACGGGTTGTCCGTCCCCAGCCACACAACCCGTTTTTACCAAAAAAAAACGGGTTGTCTCTTGACAGCCCGTTTTGTTACCAAAAAAAACGGGCTGTGACTTGTTTTTGGCGCCAAGAGGTTGCAAGGGGGACACTGCTCACAAAGTGGCAGGCATCTTGAGTGGACATGCTCCAGCCTCTAAGCCCGCGTGGCCTGGCCTCTTGGACGAGGACTTTCTTTTGGAAAGCACCTCGCTCGGCATCCCCGAGAATAATGCTGAGGTTGTTGCTGCTGTAGTGGCATCCCCTGCTCAATATGTTTCTCATGTGCCCAAACAGGTAGCCCCCATTGCACCTGTGGATGTTCCTCACGTGCCCGAACAGGTAGCCCCCATTGCACCTGTGGCAGATTTGAGCCCAGGAAAGGTTAGTGTGACCTCCTCGCAATCGGCTTGCTCTATTCCCATCCTTTCCTTCTCATGGTACCACATGGTACTCGGATTCGGAGGACAAAATCATCGAAACTAACATGCTAACCAAAGGTGACTATTCAAAACTATTCTGTGCAGTGTAGGTACAGTGGAGACGTTTTTCCCCATGCCGGTGGCAGGGTTTTTGTTCACGTCATTCAACATTTGAGTTTGTATATCATTCTCCTGCTTTGCTTCTTCTCAAGGGGTGCTTTGCTGGGCAAGGGGGACCCACACCAGACACCTGGGTGGTTGATACAAGGTAGATCGACTTGGTACCCCGGCGTTGGCTGGACAACCCTTTTTTTTACCAAAAAAAAACGGGTCGTATAACCCGTTTTTAAAAAAAACGGGCTATTAACCCGTTTTTTTACCCAAAAAAAACAGGCTGTCAGCTTCGCTGACAACAGCCCGTTTTTTTTTGGTAAAAAAAAGGGTTAATCCCTGCGTGCGCGCTACAGGGTATTGCCGCGCGATGGCTCAGTGCGCACTACAAAACTATAGCGCGCAGCATAGCGTGCGCTATGGCTCGGGGTCTTGGGTTGGTAACCCCATTTCCTAATAAGCAGGGCAAAAACCCCTATTTTTCTAAGGTTTCAGATGCTTCCGGCACCGCATGTGACGCTGTCAATGTCAGGGAATGGGATGCAGCATTCTAGGGCGTGGTGCGGAACCCCTCCAATTTTCGGTGTTGTTAATATGGTTGGAACCCGGAATTTCACATGTTACATGGGTGCACTATGATGCAACAATGTGCCTTCCATGTTTCGTTTGCTCGATATTGCCCGTTTTGCACTTTTTGCGATTTGATCTTTGTGTGCTCTAACTAGTTAGAACGGGGTGGGAACGGGGTTAGAGCACTAGTTATCGCGTCGGTTATCGCGCCATAACCTAGTTATCGCGGGGGTTATCGCGTTAGTTATCGCGCGATAACCAGTTATCGCGCGAGTTATCGCGTAGGTTATCGCGCTTCATTTTATGTTTCCCCTTTTCGCTTTAGCTCTCAAAGCTTTCATATTCTTCGTAATGGCCCTTGCTGCTGCCCACGCGTGGTGCGAGCACCATCAAAAGCTCCTTGGGGTTTGTCGCCTTGGCGGTCCTGAGGGGTTTACGATGGGTGATGCCAATGTGAGGCGCCCTGTGGCGACCCGCTTTGAACATGGTGTGGACTTTGGACTCCTTGTCCATAAGTCCCCCTTCATGGCGGACAAGCGAGACCCCCTGGTTCTCAGCAACTACATCTTCGAGTTGCTAGAGGTAAATCCAGGGGTTGCTGAATTTTTGATCTAGCTTCATACCGAGGATGTTGACGCGGTGGTGGAGTCCGTCACCGCTCATGCCGAGAAGGGTGCAGGGACGAAGACGACCCTCTATGTGGGTCAGGAGGAGGAGGAAGAGGAAGTGGAGGAGGAGGAGGAGGATGCGGGGGGGTGGGGGGCTGGGGTGAGGAAGGAGAAGCCCCACACTGCCCTTATGATTAGTGTCCAGAAGGTAAGGATCCGACCTGGTAAGGGGAAGGGGAAGTCGGATGGTTGGTTCCCCCAACCCCTCACCCACAACACCCGCCGGGTCTGCACTGACGACCCCGAAAACAAGCTCCCCATGCACTCCCTTTGCCCCACAAGGGAGTGGGAGCGTGAGTGGTATGGGGTCACCACTCCAAACATTATTTCGGGGCAGGGGGTGATTCCTTTTCCATTTGGGGCAACACCCCCCCTTATTGGGGAGGCGGAGGAGGTGGTTGCCGCCGAGCCCTTGGGGGCCTTTAATAGGGACCCCAATGACCTTGTGCTCACGGTGGGGGGAAAGCTGGTGGTCAACCGGCTCCTTGTACACGATTTGTTGAGTGACATTCAGCTGCAAAGTCTTTTGGATGACTTGGATAGGGTGCCTCTCTCAGAGAAGGCACCCAGTTTCAATGAGAACCCCCCCATTCTCGGCAGGCCCCAAGATTCTGGGACCCGCCGCACTTTTTCTGGCAACTATGGGGGTGCCAACCACCACAAGCACAACCCCCACAAACTCCATGATCTGCCAGTCCTCAAAAGGGTGGCAGATCGTGTGCTTGAGACCGCGAAGAAGACTGTGGTGGGGGGGGGTCGGATGGAGCTGCGCCATCCTTGACATGGCCGAAATTTTGAAGCTATGACCACACCCCCCAACACCTCCATCGCGACGCCCCCCCCTACGCCATTCCTGAAGGCACATTGATTGTCAATTGCCTTATTATGCTAACCCATAATCATGATGAGGAGGATGGGTCACATTTTCTTTTTGTGCCCTCCAGCAGTTCAGGGTTCCCTGACCCTTGGGTGGAGAGGGCTGTGCCATTCGAGAGGGGCACTGCTGAAGCGTTTTCGTGGACCCCTTGCAAAGCGCCGCAATTTCTGCAAGAATCGAACATTTCGTGAGTCGGTTTAAGTTGCTTAAAATGTTCTAAGGCGTTAGCCACAGGCCTTCCAAATCTACATAGATGCCCGTGAAAACACGGGAAAACAGTGAAATCTCGCGAATAATTACAAAATGGGGTACAACAGCGGAAATTTATTATAAAAAACTGCTATTTTCACATAAAAAGCGGCAATTCTCGCTGTTGTTCTGTAGCCTTCGTAATCCCATTTTACGTCATAAATTGCGCTATTCAGCGCGCGTGCGAGCCACAGCGGGTGGCGGTAGGGAGACCCTCCCGCTACCGCTTCACCCCCCTACTTAAAGGTTTGTTTATCCCCCAAGGGGAAAAACAAACCCCAGAGGTAGCCTCTTCCTACGTGTCCGGTGGGGAGCACCAATACTACCCTCAGGCAAAAACCTGCTTTGCCACATTAGGAAAAGAAAAAGAAAAAGGCCCTGGGTGGCCTGCCCCGTTTGTTTTGAAAACCTGGCAAAAGTTTTCAGTTTCCCGAAAACCTCCATGCTTTCAAAAACCAAGCAACAGGACAGGCACGCACACAGCACTGTAACGCAGCATCAAATTCATGGTGCCGTGTCAGTTCGTGCCTTACCCAGGCACCGTGCACTGTACTGTACAAGTGCGGGTGCGTGTGCCAGGGGCTGAGCTGCCCCATATATGAATGGGTTTTAAGTCCCATATATACTTAGTGGTGGAGCCTGACAAGACTGGGCTACACCACGGCAAGTCTGACAACACTGGACTTGCCCACAGGCACAGGAGTGGGTGTGCCAAGACTGCACCCTCTCCAACAAACGGAATTTTAAATTATCACCGTCTCCAACGACGGCTGCCACTGCCCGGCGTCTGCGTCCCACTGTCTTGGTTGGTCGCTCCGCTGGCTGTGGCGGTCTTTTTCGGCGTCTGGAAGTCCTCCAGGACTTCCACCCTTTTCTCCGCTTCGCACGTAGCGGACTTCGCCTTGGATGTCTTCTCCAGGCGGCGCACTCGCTCTTGCAGACTCTCCAATTCTGACTTCAGGGTCCGGGTCTCCGCTGCTGCATTCCTCGCCCACGCTGTCATCTCTGCGGCCCAGGCCTTCAACTCCACCGTCTCGGTTGGTAGGATGGCGAGGTCCGAGCTTAACCGACTGGGACTGGGGTTGCGTGGATTTCCGGTGATCTCTCCTCCACGTGGGGGTACTGTTCGGTACTCCGGCGCTTTCTGGGGCGCGGGTGGGCGCTCCCTCGACGCTTGACCACGGTCTGCGTGACCACGGCTTGGACCTTGTCTTCGGTGGAGCGCTGATTGGCGCTCTGGCGTTCTCCAGGATGCTGATTGGCGATCCCACGCTGCTTGACGATGGTCCGGCTTGCGGAAGAGTTCTCTTTCGACAGCTGGGTGGCCGTCACGGTAATCTGGATTGCGGCTGGTACTGCCGCTCTCTGGACGGCCGGTGCTGCCGCAGTACTGGTTCCCACGGCCATAGGGTTGACGGCTGGAAGGGCCGTACCTCTGTTGCTCGAACGCGGGACTGCGGCTCAAACTTGGCCTTGGACTGGGACTCCAGTCTGACGCGTCGCTGTAGCTGTCCAGATTGTAGCCGCCATTTTGCGGTCCCCACGTCCTGACGCCGCTGCTGTCGCTGCTGCTCATCCGGGACGCTGCGGAGGCACTTGCTGCCTCTCCTCTGGCCGCTCGCTGCGACTGACGGCCACGTTGCGGTGATGACTGACGCTGCGCTCAGCGCCTTCTGGTTTCAGCGCCTGTTAGCGCCGCTCCTTGGCGCTGCTGGGCGCTGCGGCCGGCGGCTGTCCCTGTTCAGGGTTGTTAGAACAGTTTTGAAGCGTTTTCGCGGACCCCTTGCAAAGCACCGCAATTTCTGCAAGAATCGAACATTTCGTGAGTCGGTTTAATTTGCTTAAACTGTTCTAAGGCGTTAGCCACAGGCCTTCCAAATCTACATAGATGCCTGTGAAAACACGGGAAAACAGTGAAATCTCGCGAATAATTACAAAATGGGGTACAACAGCGGAAATTTATTATAAAAAACTGCTATTTTCACATAAAAAACGGCAATTCTCGCTGTTGTTCTGTAGCCTTCGTAATCCCATTTTACGTCATAAATTGCGCTATTCAGCGCGCGTGCGAGCCACAGCGGGTGGCGGTAGGAAGACCCTCCCGCTACCGCTTCACTGCCTTTTTTTTTAATGCCCTTGATGTCCACAGGGGGTCGGGGATTCCCAAGGCCTCCCCCATGGGGGTAAGGGACCCCCGCCTCATGGCATTTTTTGCCATTGAGCTTACCAAGGGGGGGAATCTTCGATTCCCCAACCTGCACGTGACGCAGTCCATTAAAAGGCCCCAGCTGGGGGCACCTGGTGGCCGGGTGGCCAGGACAGTCCAGTTTGATGGGGCGGTTAGGTGTAGGGGGAAGATGGTAGCCAATTGCCAGGGATGCAATCGGCTGATTTTGTGCACCGCCCACAAAGATGGCCTTTGTGTGCCATGCCAGGAGGGGGAGGAGGTGGAGGGGGGGGAGGAGGAGGAGGTGGTGGTGGACCCCAATAGCGTCAGCATTGAGCAATCTGCTCAGTGCTTGCTCCCGGTGGGAACAACCACAGGGCATTTTTTGTTGTCGGGGTGGGGGATTGGGAGGGAGGTGATTGCCACCCTCACTAATTAGGAGGCGGGGGCGGTCGCAGGCCACCCCGATCAGTGCACCTTGACCAAGGTGTGCCATGGGGAGGCACTGCCCTGGCCCACCTTGCAAGGGCATGTTGGGATTAAGGTGCCGGCGGGCACCATTTTGGTGGTGAGGAGGGGGTTGTATTGGGGAGTGGCAAGGATGGCCCCTGAGGTGGAGGGGGTGGCCCAGGTGGTGGAGTGGCGGCAGGTGGGGGAGTATGCGGCCGTCACGGACTTCGTGTGGCTGCGGAGGCTGGGCCTGGTGCTGGACGACGCCAAGAAGGAGGGCCAAGGCATGTGTCCATGTCACCAGGTGTGAAAACTTCCCACAACACCCTGCTCTAACCCCTGCTCTAACTAGTTATCGCGCTAGGTTATCGTGTTCTAACTAGGTGCTCTAACTAGTTATCGCGCTAGGTTATCGCGTTCTAACTAGTTATCACGGGGTTATCGCGGGGGGTTATCGCGGGGGTTATCGCGCGATAACCTAGTTATTGCGGGGGTTATCGCGCGGGTTATCGCGTGTTTTTTTTTTGTTTCTTTTGTTTTTTTCAGGCTACCATCTTGCAGCTGCCCCGTATCTTCGTCAAGGACGACGCCCGGGCAGCCGAGGCAGCAGGCGGAGCAGCAGAAGCAGCAGGGGCACGGCCCGCCAAGCCGGTGGCGGCCCGGTTGGAGCTGGAGGGGGAGAAGAGGCTGCCGGAGGGGGCGTCGTGGCGGGGGGGGGAGCCTTTGGATGAGGCCTGCAGGATGGGGGGGACGGGATGGTACCGGCAGGGCACCATCACCGAGAAGGAGGGGGGGGTGGAGAGGAAGACCAACCTCACCCTTTCCTCCTATGTGTGGGTTGGGGGGGAAACGGCCAAGTGGCCGAATGCCGCAGAGGGGGAAACGGTTGCGGCTTTTTTGTGTTTGTTTGGGATGAGCGACCCCCCCAAAGGAAATCTTATTTCCTTTTGAGGGTGTGTTTTTTGTGGGAGGGGGAGTATACAGGGAGGGAGGTGTGGCAGAAGCTGCACAGGGGGGGGGTCAATCCACCAGGTTGGTGGGTATGACCCCCCCCTTCTGTGGTGGACGCCACTGCCAATTGGGTTCCGCAGTATGCACCCAAGGGGGGAAGGCCGGGAAAAGGCAGACGAAACGGGGACCAGACGTGGTGGTGGTTGAGCCGGATGCCCCCCCCCCCCTTAGGGGTAAGGGCCAAACCCCCGCCCCCAAGCCCTCCCCCAAGCCATCGAACGTGGCAAAGGTGGCGGCGGCCCAGCCCCCCCATGAGGCCCTGGACGTGGAGGCCTTGGGGGCCAGTGTGGCCACCCACGTGACGGACGCTTGCCAAGTTTTGGTGGAGCAGGCGGCCGCCACGGGGGTCGAGGCCGCACTGGCCAAGGGTCGGTCGGCCGACCACAAGTCGGCCTTGGCGAAGGCCGAAAAGGCCCAGGGCAACACCCAGCGTGCCCTGGACCAGGCCCTCAATCTGGCCGCCAAGAGGGGGGAGGAGGTGGAGGCGATGAGGGAGGCCCTGAGGGAGGCCCAGGAGGGGAGGCGGAAGGCGGAGGTGGAGGCGGCCCAGCTTAGGGTGGAGGTGGGGGGGCAGCAGAGGAGGGGGGATGACCTCCAGCAGCGCTTGGGGGTGGCTGAGGCGCAGGTGCGCAGCCTCACCTCCACCCTCTGTGCCTCCTTCGGGTTGCAGAGTCAGGGTAGCGGGAGTAGGAGTGGGAGCCAATGACTCGCCGGTTTGCTAAGCGGGTTGCCCAAGGGCATTTTTCGTGGGGAGGAGCGATATGGGGCCCAAGTGGACATGTGCCACTTCGGCCTCGTGGGAAGTGGAAACCCCAACCCCTCTAATTTTAGGGCGACCCACATGGCCGCTGCTACCCTCAGGCCTGCCCTCACCCCCTTGGTTGCAGACCTCAATGGGTATTGCCCCTCCAATGCTCCACCATGGTTCACATGGTGTAGCATCCAAATTGTTCGCCCCCAAGGAACGGACACCATGGGCCTCCACTCCCATTTGCGGGATGGGGCGCCCATGGCGCTTATTGTGTGTGTGGATTCTTTCACGGGGGGTGAGTTTTGGGTGGAGAGTGGTGGCCTGCTGAATCCCTCCATGAGGGAAAAAAAGCGGCACACCCGTGTGTGCAAGGGTAGCGCGGTGGAGGGTTGGGCATGCACCGCCACCCCCCAAGCCCTGGTGTTGTTCAACACCAGGGCACTACACGCTCCATTGCCATGGGAGGGCGAGCGATGGAGCGTGATTTTTTATAGTGCGGGGGGGGTTCTGCACTGCACGCCTGTGTGGCGGCAGCAGCTGGTGTCCATGGATTTTAGGGTGCCCAATGCTTCCTCTAACCCCTCCAGCTAGTGTAATTTGTGATTCGATTATTGTTCACTGTTTCTTTTTTTTCTGCTTTGGTGGGATGCCCACCATGGTTTGTCATTGTGTACTCTGAGGAGGGGTAACTAGCCCGGATCATGTCCATTTGACTGATTTGAATTTGTGATTGTGGCGCCATATACACCGTGCCTGCACATTGTTGACATCTCCAAGGTTTCCTGGGTGCAAAATCAACGTTTGTGAAGGTTTTAGGGTGCCCAGCGCTTGCTCTAACCCCTCCAGTTAGTGCGCACTAACCCCTGCTCTAACTAGTTATCGCGGGGGTTATCGCGCTCTAACTGGGTGCTCTAACTAGTTATCGCGGGGGGTTATCGCACTCTAACTAGTTATCGCGGAGGGTTATCGCGGGGGTTATCGCGCGATAACCTAGTTATCGCGGGGGTTATCGCGTGGGTTATCGCGTGTGTTTTTTGGGCCCTTGCTTCAAAACCCTCCCTCATTTCGTGTCGAGGTTCTCTTATTATTCATGGATAGTGCTGTCAATGAGGCCCTGCGGGCTCTCAACACAGCTAACCTCCGGCGGTACACCGATCTGCAGTGCCCCAAGGCCCGGCGGCGGCGTTTGAAGGCGGTTCAGCGGCTGGTGCGAGTTCTATTGGGTGACCCAAACCTTGTGTGTGGCACCAACACCAAAGGCGAAGTTTGTTTAAGTGGTGCGGCGTGCACTGCCCTGTCTGGCCCACTTGGCGGCCATCTTGCATTAACAGCTGAGGAGCATGAGGCCCTGAGCATGCTACGCATGGCATGCAGCATGCATCTCTCCCAACGGGCCCTTTTGCGAATGCCCCGCCGTCGCACACAACGGGACCTAAGGACCGTTCGGCAACGGATCATGCCCTACTTTCCCCAAACAACCATTGTAAAGTCTACCACAGGCCGCAATAGGGCAGCTGCGCATGTGCCTTTGCAATCAATTGTGCAAAATGCAATATCTATGGCCCGAGTTATCGGGAAACCCCCCCCTAGTGGCGTTGCCATAGTTGTTATTTCAGTTGATGTGACTTCCTTGTGGAAGGCATCCTCTACCCGTGCGGATGTATGGGTTAATGTATGGGGGGGGGCAAAATATGCTTCGAAGGTGAAGCTATGGGCCTCATGGTTTTGCATGGATGGCGGGGATGAACAGGCTTTTTTGAACAGCCTGGACATCTCCGCCAACCTCAACCAAGAGGTGAGGGATGTGGAAGAGGACGTTGTCCTCTTTCAAAACCAATTTTTGACTTGCACTGTCATTTTGACAGGGGATGGGAAGGGGATGCAAGCAATGGGGGGGGCTGGGTCTAAGTGTTGGTTGTGCAAAGACCCCAATGGGATTGTTGAGCAAAGGGGGGTGGAGTCCACCTCAAGATGGGGGGCATTCTTGAGAAGTGTGACCCCTGATAGGCGCCCGGGGGACTACCAACATGCAGCATGCCGCATCCTAAACGGCATTGCAAAGCGCGTTGGGACCACCCTTTAGGCCCTCCCCCCTGGTACCCCTGGTAAGGCCCAAGCTCTTGCAGCTTTTCAGGCCTTCAAACAAGCCCTCAAGGATGAGACCTCAGGCATCCCTCTCAGGGAACGCCTCCCTTCGGCCTCAAGGGCCACAGAAAAAAGATTTCGATCTAACAAGCACCAAAGTTTTCCTAACCTCCCCCCCCTTCCAAAGGCAATTTGTGGATTGCCTCAAAGAGCATGTCCCCACAGTGAGGACCCCTGGGGGACCTATGTTATGGGTTGTTGTGCATGTCATGGTGAAATGCATTGAGGGTTTGTATGAGCTTTGGAGGGTGAGGGAGTTGTACACTCTAACCCAAGTGGAACGCCACCGTGCGTTGACCACAAAATTTTCAAAAGCGTGGGGAGACTCAGGTTGGTCCTGCACCAGGTGGATCCATTGGTGCTTGGCACATTCCACCTTTTTTGCCGAGAAATGGAGGAACATTTTTCAGTTTTTCTCCATCCCAACGGAGTATCGGCATGGGCCTTACAAGAGGAGGCTCAAAAATTGTTTTCAGGGTTGGTCCTTGGTGAGGCCAAGTGTGTCCCTCCGCCACATGCACCATTGCATGTCCATGAACGCCTTGGAGCAAGGGCTTTTCGGACTGGAGGCAGCCAAGGCCTCAGACATTGATGACTTTGTATGAAAAACGACCACACATGCTTTGTGCCAAGTGTTTTGTGTTGTTTGTCCTAGGGAGGGATGGCGGAGGGATGCGCGATAACTACACGCGATAACTACGCGATAACTGAGTTATCGCGCGATAACTAGCGCGATAACTAGTTAGAGCAAGGTGCTCTAACTGCGTTCTAACTCTGTTCTAACTGTGCTCTAACCCTTTGACCCCGCCCCCAAAAAACCACCCCTACAATGAGGGTTATGTGGGGAAAGAAAGGGGATGGGGGGTTTTTGAGGGTGCTGAATCCATTTTTTTAGGTGGTTTGCCCCAAAATTGAGGGTAGGTGGGTATTCCAGAAATTGCGTTCTAACTAGGGGTTCCGCACCACGCCCTAGAATGCTGCATCCCAAAGATTGCAAACATTTTGGGCCCCCACTATGGGTGGTCTCTGTGGAAGAACGAGGACCTTTTGGCGGACCTAGTTGAGTTTTTTTGCTCAGGGTCTGCCGTCCAACGGTCTTTGTGGGCCAGGTTGGAAAAAAGGGTCCCCGTGTCTGAAGCAGAGAAGAAGCGTCGCAGGACCGAGGCTGCCAACGCCGTCAGACCCCTGACGGTGGTGGACTTGGTCCTGCTCCTGAAGATTCCAAGAAGAAGGTATTATTGCGCGCGCTTTGCATGTGACATTGCGCGCACTTCCACTCATAGCACGCGCTTCGTTGACTTCTGCGCGCGCTACGTTCTCATGTTGCACGCGCTTTTTTACTCAGGTACAAAGATTTGATTACTTGGACGAGAAGTAAGGTCCCCACACACCTTTTTTCTCTCCCGTCCTATGCTAGTTTCGCCACAGAATGGAACCAGCTTGCAAGTAGGCAGCATTTACATGTTGTCGTGCACACAGATGGGGTCACAGTCTTTGCGCAGTGGCCCCTGCAGCACTTTTTTGACTATATATTTTCCTTTGATTCCATTGTTTCTCACCTCCAATACCCCGGGGAGTGCCAAGGAGAGCTGTGGATCATTGTGAGGGGGGATGGGTTGCTTTGTGGGGGAGAATCGTGGTGCCAGATGTCCATTTCCTTTGCCAACCATGGTCACTTGGCAAGGACATTGTCCTACCACTGGAATGTTAACGTCGCCCTTTGTGGTGAGAAGTCCACCCCTGTGTTGTCCCGAGTCTGGGCTAACAATCTTGCTTTTCTGCAGAGTGCCCTTGACAGTGGTGTGGTTCCCATCCGGGTCGCATCCAGACGCTGCAGGATTTTACTACAGGGAGTTCTAGACAATGACACGCATACTGGAAGATCTCGTCAATGGCACGGCAAGCGGAGCATGAACAAAGTGGCTTGCGCCCATAAACTGTGAGCAAGTGATAGCGTTTTTCAATCAACCAGAATGTATCACGTGTCATACAAAAAGCTAAATGGCTAGATCACTCCTATGGCTATGCATTACATCCCACTGCATGGCCCCCACACAAGTGGTGGCCCTGTGGTTCGTCCCGCATTGCATGAGCACCCCAGAGACATGGGGTTGTGGACCACACTTGGCATTCACCGAGTTTCCCGGGTGTACATGTTTGGGGGGGGGGGGGGGGGGAACAACAAGGTGGAGTGGAGGTGAAGGATGGTTCAGTCTGCGGGTGCAATACATGGTGGGTACAGGACACGCAATATGTCGGATTTCTGGCATCGTCCACTACGTGTGACCCCGATAAGTAGAGGGGCCCGCCACCAGGTTCCTGGGTAGCGCTTCGCCTCAAACTCCTATATGCATGCAGACAGATTACACTGTATATCACCCAGCGAAGAGCTATAATCTGAGGATTTCATCCCTAGTTGCACGGCAATGCTTTTGGCAGATCTCTGTGACTGCAGAGTGTCCTTATCAGGAAAGCGTGACAACTGTTTGTGGGGGGGAAGGGTGTAATCCACCTTGGGTTTCAATCTCAGTCCCACCGATCCACTGACTGTGTTCAGTGATAAGATTGCCTCCAAGGGAGGCAAGACACTTCCCTCCCCTTCTTGTTGGAGTTCCAACCCGTAAACAGCATGCAATGCTTTCTGGATGCGGGACAGTGATACAAACCCACAGATAACCCCCACAATGTTATCCATATACCTATATGGATCAATGGGCATGCAACCTTTCGGTAGGCGTTTCATCAAACGACAGCCCTTCCCTTTGTTTTGGCGAAACTGCACTTCGTGGTAGAGGCAATAGAGCTGCGCACACTGTGCGGTGCATGGACCACCAATTGCAACTCCGCGGCGCTGTCGTGCGATTCGGCTTCCAATGACGAAAATATCATTAGTGTAAATGTCAAACTTCAAATAATTAACCACCTCTTGCATCGTGAAAATATGAAACTCAGAGGCATAACCCTTACCCAATTTGTCCAGTTTCCGGTTGCGTTTGTGGATGCTGAATATAAGGCCTGATTTGCCAACACGCAGCCGTGGGGGAAGGTTAGTGCCCTCGGGAAGGGGGTGTGTTTTCAGAAACAAGGTGAGTTCCGAAGCCAGGCTTGTCATCGCAGAGATCACGCCGTCCCTAGGAAGGCGAGGGAACATTTCCTTCACGTCGAGTTCAAATAAACGTGGACGTTTCTTCGGAGGGATACCATCAGGGTACATTTTTGACAGGGACGACTCCACACGACCGGCGAACTCACGCACATCTCCCGTGTTGAGTATGGCCCAGGTATCGAACACTTGTACCACAGCTTTTATCAACAGAGTTAGGGCTCTCCCGACACGCTGTCCATATTTTTTCAGTGGGTGGTGAAAATGGGAGAAGAGTATGCGCCATTTAAGTTCAGCAATCAATTCATTGCTCTTGTTTTCAACGAAAACAAAAGAGCATCGGACACCAAACGACGGACCTCGTTGCAGGAATGGGGCAAGGCCAGCCTCAGTGGCCGACTGTAGTAACATATCAAGCGCGGCTTGCTTGGCAGCCTTCACTGTGGGGAGGGTATGCAGTGTCTCAAACTGTAAATCATCCTGATAGAGAAGGCGCACATAGCGCAAGAAAAGGTGTCGACACATAACCCAGGTCCGGCCACTGTTTTTATCTACCATCAGAGAGGTATATGTTCCACCCCACCTTCGACGGAAGGCCTGAATCAGGGTCGGGTCAAGATACCATGGAATGGTGGATGCAAGAGTGGTGTATTCATCCGCGCATCTGGTCATGTATGTCTCACGCCATTGCCCTTTCACGCCCTCGGCCATATGTGACACACGAATAACACTGGATGCGGACCTGTCGATGCGTGCAGACAGTGACTGCCAAGGCGTGATGGTTCTGTTACCCATGTGTTGTTTAAGGATGGTGGCATCTGGACCAAACAGCGTCCCCCAATCTGCATGTAGTCTGGTACACACACACCCTTGCACCTTGGTAACATCCTTCACGTGGGCACAGCCACAACGTTGGTCAGCTATGTGACACAGGCGTTTCCATGGCACAATGATGCGGGTTGTGCATAACAGATCACGGACACGTTTGCCACCAACAGCCTGTAGGCGTGTCACGGAACACAGATAGTGTCGCAGCGGGAGTGGCAGGGGCGCTTGCATGATGGTGCTTTTAACAAAATGCGTCAGTGACACGGGGGGGGTTTCATTACTCGCAGCATAGGGTATCGCAAGTTCCCTAGGTATATGCACACCTGTGCGTTGATGGATTTTTAGTTTCACAATACGCCACAGTTCAATCCAATGGGCACGTGTAACCATGGACTGAGACTCACACATCAGATCGAGCAGTGTTGGCACCGACATGTTAACCCTCTTGTGATTACTGAGCAGCTGTCCTACAGTAGTTTTCACCCTCTGACGGGAAAGAACCTCAGAAGAGGCTGGGATGCGCTTAAAGAAACGCCACCGTAAGTGGCATGGCTGCGAGACATCACGGGTGTTGTAAACATGCTTTCCAAAAAATTTTATCCATCGTCGTTCAACAGATGGGAGTCGTTCAGGGGTAGAAACCTGCAATGGTAGAATCAGAAAATTTTCGATGCCGTGGCGTGCCATGGCCGCGTATAACTCCAGTCCGTCCAGAAATTCTGGTTCCCCTCTGCGCAGATGGAACGCTGCACGGATACCGCCATTCAAATGCTCAATAAACCTCTCAACTATGGATCGCCCTGTGCGCCCAACATACACAGTACCATCAATCAGCGAAAAAGACCACATACACAACACTCTGTTTTGTATCAAAGGGAGCATACAACGCCTTAGACACACCAATAATCCTTCGGATCCATGTGTAGTTGGTGTATTTTAGCAGTGCACGCATCTCATCTAAATGTGCCGACAATTTTTGACCAATTGTCAAGCTGGAGAGATAATTCGTATCGCGCAAGTACAGGTGCTGCCGCACCACTTGCAATCTGCGTAGTGATTCAAGAAACATACATTTTATAAGGCCTTTACCCACGGTTTGGTAGCAGTGTTTTGGGGGCATGGACCATGTGCCACGGCCATGCTTGGATCTCGTGCTCAGTGAGGCGATATAAAGGTGCATATCAAACGGCGGTGCGCGAAACACAAAACCATTTGGTTGTCGTGTGGAATGCAATGTATCTCGAGTAATAAAAAACCAGGAGACGCATGGGGCTTGGAAGCTTCGCAAGGAGCGGCGCGATCGCGTTGATGACCCATAAGGTTGGGACTGGGAAAGTTTTTCGGCATACGCGCAAAACGCAATTCCTGTTTGAGTTAGCTGGGCTGCAAAAGTCATCCAGTGTTCATCACACTGGGGTACCCCGAGAATAATTACCTCAACATGTTGGGAACTAGTCAAGAGGCTGCTGAACTCATCGGTTGTGAAACCGGGTTGAGCCAGATAAACAATGCGGCGCGCCGAGGATACCACCTCGTGGAGTGGCAGCGCACCGTAGCTTAACTCATACTTGGACGTGGGTCCGCCGAATGCACCTAAACTAGCCCCAACACTGGAGGCCGAGACGCCCCAGACCGCATCGGGTTGAATGAGATGCTGCCACGTGTGCCACCATGGTTCACTGGGTTCCCACCAGGACGGATGGATGGTACAAGCTGACTGGAGGTTAGCTGCATATCTTCTCGATCTCGTCAATTTCTGCGGTGGGGATAGCCCTTGGCTGCGTCGGTTGTCGGGTGTCACTACACATTGGATGGCAGGTATGTACCCTTCGTGAACCGGCCGTTTGAATCCGAGATTCACGGTACCGTGAATTTCACCTATTTTTGCTGTTTTTTGCTCGTAACTTGGTGCCATTGTGTGCTTTTGTCGTGCTATCTTCGCCCAAAGTAAGATCCAACAAATGTGTGCAATTTAGAGGTTTGAAGTAGTTCATGGTTCAACACATTTGGTGAGATTCGCGTGAATGTGAAATTCACGCACCCAAATTCACGCATAAATTCACGCTAGATTCACAGATCCACGAGAATGTGAAATTCGCACGAAATTCGTACGAATTTCGTGCGAATTTCGTGCGAATTCGTACGAATCCGCCCCAATTTTGTCTTGTCACTGCTATTTGTTGCACACATTGGATATTGAACAATTTGTTTTGTAGATCCCTAGATACACGCTAGCACGCACAATTTCGTTCTAGCCTAAAACGACATCGCGAGGGCATTCTACCCCACAACATCTAGCTAGAATGTAGACTAGAACAGGAATCATTCTAGCCTAGATGTATTCTACACTAGAACACAAATAACAAATCAAAACAATACACATTACATTTCTTAATCTTTGTTGCATTGCTCACAAATTTGTTGGGAAGGGCATAGGTTATAGGTGATAGTGGATGCAGTGGTGGGGGGGTCCGTTGGGGTCAAACCATTGTTGCATTGCTCACACAGTTGTTTGGAAGGGCAAAGGTTATAGTTGCTAGTAGATGCATGAGGGTGGGACGGGGGGGTCCATTGGGTCAAACCATAGGAGCGTAATCAACCACGTCTAGGGTTGGGAGGGGGGGGGGGGGGCAAGGAGACCCCCCACTTACAGCCCCTGAGTGTCTGGGTGTGGGGTTATGAGGGTGTCTTGCTTGTTGCAGTGCGGTTAAGGTTAGGGAGGGTATCCTTTTTCTCTTCACAGGTTTTGTGTATCCCCATGGCTCTCATGTGCTAGTTGCTCATGCTTTGGCAGCAAATAATCAAGTCAGCGCCGACTTTACAGTATGCTCCCGTGTCTACTCGGAACTGTGTACTACGCAGGGGAATCTGACTGTTTAATTGAAACACAGCTTTGCGATGGGACCTGCTGGCTGGTTCCGCGAGGTGACTTCTGCCCAGTGCTCTGATTGTCAATGCAAAGAGATTTAGCCAAGCGCGGGTAAACGGCGGGAGTAACTATGACTCTCTTAAGGTCGCCAAATGCCTCGTCGACTGATTATTGACGCGCATGAATGGATCAACGAGATTCCTGCTGTCCCTAGATGCTGGCTGGTGAACCAACCGCCAAGGGAACGGGCTTGGGTGTTCCAGCAGGGAAAGAAGACCCTGTTGAGTTTGACTCTAGTCTGACAGAGTGCAGCAGCATGGAGGGTGTAGCACAGGTGGGAAGTGCGCGCCAACTCATGGCATTGATCGTGGCCTTCGCGGCCATCTCGACTGTCGGCTCTTCCTTCTGGATGAGGCTCCGCGCTGCTACGCGCAAGCTTGCAATGAAATACCACTACCTCCACAGCCGCTTTACTAATCGGATGATTCGGGTACGGGTGTGTATGGGTGTGTGTGTGTGTGTGTGTGTGTGTGTGTGTGTGTGTGTCTGTGTGTGTGTGTGCCGGGGGGCAGGTGTAGGGAAATGTGTCTGCTTGGTTCTTTGGTCACCTCACGCCGTGTGTGTGTGTGTGTGTGTGTGTGTGTGTGTGTGTGTGTGTGTGTGTGTGTCTGCGTGTGTGTGTATGTGTGTGTGTGTGCCGGGGGGGCAGGTATAGGGAAATGTGTGTGGGTGTGGGGACTTCGGTACATGCATAGGTGGTGTTGGTGTGGCTCTTCGTGCAGTGTCCTGCAAAAATGGTACGAAATTCGTACGAAATTCGTACGAAGTTCGTACGAAATTCGTGCGAATTTCGTACGAATTTCGTACGAAAAGTGCCTCACAGATAGGTACTGTGAATGTGGTTGTTACGAAATTCGTACGAATTTCGCACGAAATTCGTACGAACTTCGTACGAATTTCGCACGAAGCTCAAACAATTTGCATGAACTTGTGTCATTTTTGTGTGTGTGTGGGTGTGCCTGGTCAGAGGGGTTGTTGTTTGTGTGGGCGTGGGTGCATGGTGTGTGCGTGCCTGGGTAATATGTGCATGCATTGGTGGTTCTTGGGTTCTTGGGTGGTTTTGTTGAATCATGTGGGACGATACTTTTGTGCTGTTTGTAGTTTGCGTTTGTTGCTGCTGATTGTCATGATGTGTGTGTAATGCCTGCTTTTCGGCTGTGTTGGTATCGCTGTTTTGCTTGCTGCTTGTTGTGCTTTGTGTGTCTGCTGCTTCTCACTGGTGACTGTTGCTGATGACCTGACTGTGTTGTTCTTCTGTGTTGTTGTTGTGTTGCTGTGCTGTGTGCTATGGGTGGGTGTGGATGGTTGGATGGGTGGCTGCCTGTTGTTGAATCATGTGGGACAATACTTTTGTGCTGTTTGTAGTTTGTGACTGTCTGTCGTTTGTGTTCGTTGCTGCTGATTGTCATGATGTGTGTGTAATGCCTGCTTTTCGGCTGTGTTGGTATCGCTGTTTTGCTTGCTGCTTGTTGTGCTTCGTGTGTCTGCTGCTTCTCACTGGTGACTGCTCACACACATACCGCTGGGGCCAAATGCCACCCCACAGCATGTATCTGAGGTTTGGGCGTGGTGGGAGCAGGAAATCTGGCCGTGGCGGGCGATCATCCTGGGGACACATGAAGCCCGCAGGATACAGCATATGGACATAGTCAACCGATGGTACTCTGTAAAGTATCGGTTCGACTTTGAAGTCCATTATCAGCCGCGTGCGGAGCCGCCCCCCCCACAGCCCATGTGGCAGGATGACATCCTGCACTTACAGACATCAGAGGCACAGGCGTGGACACATCGCCAGAATATGCTGGAGATGCAAGCGGTCACCAGCTCAGACAGTGACTGACCGCAGGCAGCCCCCACACCTGTGGGGGCTTGATGTGGAACCTATGCATGAATGTGTCATGGCATACATACATACTATGCGCCAGAGATTTATCGGGTACATAGAGCTAGTGTAGAGAGGCAATACCATATGGTGAGACAGAAAGCAGAAACCACCAACCAGTGGATATGAACGGTGAAATAGTGCGTGGCAGCACTGTAAACTATTTGTGTCCGCAGGTCATGGCCGTTTGAGAACGTTTTTTGTCTTTGCATCGCTTTTGTGCTCATTGCCGACTCACGGATAGGTTTGGTTACTGTTGCTGATGACCTGACTGTGTTGTTCTTCTGTGTTGTTGTTGTGTTGCTGTGCTGTGTGCTATGGGCTGACTGTGTTGTTCTTCTGTGTTGTTGTTGTGTTGCTGTGCTGTGTGCTATGGGTGGGTGTGGATGGTCGGATGGGTGGCTGCCTATTGTTGAATCATGTGGGACAATACTTTTGTACTGTTTGTGGTTTGTGACTGTCTGTCGTTTGTGTTTGTTGCTGCTGATTGTCATGATGTGTGTGTAATGCCTGCTTTTCGGCTGTGTTGGTATCGCTGTTTTGCTTGCTGCTTGTTGTGCTTTGTGTGTCTGCTGCTCGATCCTCATTGGTGACTGTTGCTGATGACCTGACTGTGTTGTTCTTCTGTGTTGTTGTTGTGTTGCTGTGCTGTGTGCTATGGGCTGAATGTGTTGTTCTTCTGTGTTGTTGTGGTGTTGCTGTGCTGTGTGCTATGGGCAGAATGTGTTGTTCTTCTGTGTTGTTGTGGTGTTGCTGTGCTGTGTGCTATGGGCTGAGTGTGTTTGTTCTGGAGAAAAAAGATACAAATTCATGCAAATTGTTCGAAATTCGTACGAAATTCGTACGAAGTTCGTACGAATTTCGTACGAAATTCGTAACAACCACATTCACGGTACGTATTCACGGTACTTTGGGGGCGAATTTCGTACGAAATTCGCACGAATTTCGTACGAATTTCGCACGAATTTCGTACGAATTTCGTACGAATCTCGTGCGAACTTCGTACGAATTTCGTACCATTTTTGCAGGACACTGCACGAAGAGCCACACCAACACCACCTATGCATGCAACAAAGTCCCCACACCCACACACATTTCCCTGTACCTGCCCCCCCGGCACACACACCCACAAACACACGTACACACACACACACACACACACACACACACACACACACACACACACACACCCATGCACAAAACACACACATACCCTCGATGAAAGCAAACAGCCCCCCACTCGACCCACACCCACACACTGCCCGCCCACACACCCTCATACGTACCTGGACAGTGCATGTGTCACGGTTAGATGTTTAGGGGGGGGGGGGGTTCTGTGTGTGTGTGTGTGTGTCTGCCTGTGTGTGTGGATGGGTTTCTGTGGATGGATATGTGTGTGTTTTTCTGTGGGTGGGTCGGTGTGTCCATGTGTAGTTGGGTGTGTGGTTGTGTGTGTTTGTGTGTACGCGTGTGTTGCTGTGAGGTGCGGGAAGGGTGTGTCTGTATGTGTGCGTGTGTGTGTGTGTGTGTATGGCTTGTGCGTATATGTGGTTTGGTGCTCCTCACATCCTCACCCCCCCCCCCACACACAGGCGCACGCCCACACCCAGAAACAAACAGACAATCGTACATGTACCCCCCCCCCCCCCACACACACACCCACATGCCATTAGTGGAATGAAACCGCCCTACCACCCCACCCACACCCACACCCTCAAACTGCCCAGCCACACATACGCACACACACCTGCATAGTGGATGTGTCGTGGTTAGGTATGTGGGGCGGGATCGTTGTGGGTGTGTCTATGTGTGTGTGTGTGTGTGTGTGTGTGTGTGTGTGTGTGTGGATTGGTTTGTGCGCGTGGGTGCGTGTTTGTGTGTGGGTGTGTATCCATGGGTCCGTGGTTGTGTGTGTGGGTGTGTGGGTGTTGGTGTGAGGTTTGGGACGGGTTTGTGTGCGTATGTGGTGGGGTGCTCCCCACATCCTCACACACACCAACACACAGACGCATGCCCGCACGTAGACACAAACAGGAAGTCATGCATCCACCCACATGCAAACCCAACCATACACCCATACACAAACCCACACAAATCTGTAACTACGAAGCCAACCCCAGATACTGTACATTCGCCAACTCCTGGTCAACTCCATGTCGAGAGCATTCAACTTGCTTGTACTTGTGCACTGTGTTGTTGCTACGCCTTGTGCATGAAACGTGAGGAACTATTGATATTTTAGAGCTTTTGGTTGCGTTGCTTTGTTGTTATGATGCAATATGTGGGTTTTTTGGGTCGAAGCCAACTTTTTGGAAGCCAAGTCAAAGTTGGCGCGCCAACTTGGCAGTTGGCGCGCGCCAACTCAAGAGTTGGCGCGCCAACTCCGGTTTTGGCGCGCGCCAAGTGCCCCATTCTTCCTCTTCTTTTGCACCCTTTATGCATTCCCTTTCCCTTCTAGTCATTTCACGTTATCATGCCTCCAAAGCAACCCAAGAAGGGCAAGGGGAAGAAGGTGACAGTCACCGACCCCACGTCTGCCCCAGCCCCAGCCCCCGCTGCACCACCTAACCCCGAGGTGCAGCCGGTGGTCGATGCCCACATCGCCAACGTGGGCTACGAGCACTTCCCCGGGGGCTATTTTCCCATCCCCTACACCCTCACCTCCCCGGACGCCGAATCCTTCCCCCAGCTCCCCCCCCTCCGCGAACCCCTGGAGGCCGCCCTCTTCGGCAAGTGGGACCAGCCGGGCAATCCCCACTTGGTCTGGCGAATTGACGCCACCCGTGTTAACTTCGCCCTGACCAGGGGGGTTCTTAGCAGGTTCTGCTGTGCCGTGATGGGCCGGTACCCCACGACGCTCGCGGTCGAGTTGAAGCTTTCTCAAGTCACCCTTGAGGCCTTCAACAAGACCCTGAAGCTGTGCACTGCTGCAGCGTCAAAAGAGTTCGTTAACGTTCTCGACCTGCAGGAGATGCCGCCTCAGGGTCTCGACCCCGAGGAGCAGTGGCTGTGGGTGGATCCAGTCAAATAAAGTGGCTGGACGCACCGCACGGCCACTGACGCCGTCGTGCGGTACCAGACGGTGAAGGTGCAGGCGTGGGATGCAGTAGCTCCCACGGAGTTCTCCACCAACCGTCGCCTGCGCACCCACATCCCCGACATCACCCACCCCACCCTCTACAGCACCGACGCCCCCTTCACCATGCTTGGCATGGGTTGCCCCCACCCCTCCTTCCACAACTCCTACCCCGTCGCCAACCACGACATCCCCAACCCCCCCATCGTCACGGAGGAGGGTTTTGCCGCGGCGGGCTACCGCCAGTATGACCGCATCATCCCCGAGGATCTGTGGGCCAGACTGGCGGAGCTCGCCACGGTGGAACTCAACCCGTCGATGCTCGAGGAGGTGGACCTCCAGGCCCCCGGGGAAGGTGGGGGGCGCTATCAGACGACGGTCTCCAGCGTCCCCCACTGGTTCCCGGACGACCTCTGGCAGGCTGTTCTGGCCCTGCTGGGGTTCTCCCTCCCACCGCTGCAGGGACTTGAGGCCTTGTGCCCCAAGATCATCGAGCGGTGGGAGGCAGAACCCTGGAAGGGTTTCCAGATCCCCCACCGCGATTTTGCACTGTCTGTGAAACAGTCAGTGCAGTGCATGGTCGTGTTCATCCCCCTCACCACCTCTCCCCCGTCCAAGTCCCTCCAGGTGTGCCCGGGCATGCAGGGGGGCTATCACGCTGCGCATCGGTGGGATATTGTTATCCAACCGCTTCGCAGCGTGACGCTCCTCCGCGGGACGGTGATCCACCGCGGTGTGGGCGGGCCTGGCCGGGCACTGTTCATCCCGTTTGCACCCGCCAGCTACCGGTCGCGCATGCTGACCGTAGAGCCGGACAGTGTAACGGAGCTGATGAACAGTGTTCCGGTGATGCCCTCCGAGCTTCTGGCCGAGGGGGCTGCAGTCGGGTCCCCTCTGTGCCTCCCGTATGGGTCCGACCCGTCCAGGTACCGGCCCCAGGATCCACCACCCCGGCAGAACTACAGCCCCCTCGACCAGGGGTCTGAGGAGGCCGAGGCAGCCGCCACCGACCCCGTGCCTGCCCCCCACGAGGTGGACATGCCGGAGGCGCCGGCGGATGCGGAGGAGAGGCCGGCCGCGCCGGCTGACGCGGATGCCGCCCCCCCCCCCACAGAGTGCGGCACAGGAGGAGGAGGAGATGCCGGCGGCGCCAGCGGATGCGGAGGCGCCGGCGGATGCGGAGGCGCCGGCGGATGCGGAGGAGAGGCCGGCCGCCCCCCCCCCCCCCGGCAGAGGAGGACTTTGTACCCTTCGTGAACCGGCCGTTTGAATCCGAGATTCACGGTACCGTGAATTTCACCTATTTTTGCTGTGTTTTGCTCGTAACTTGGTGCTATCGTGTGCTTTTGTCGTGCTATCTTCGCCCAAAGTAAGATCCAACAAATGTGTGCAATTTACAGTTTTGAAGTAGTTCATGGTTCAACACATTTGGTGAGATCGCCGTGAATGTGAAATTCACGCACCCGAATTCACGCATAAATTCACGCTAGATTCACAGATTCACAAGAATGTGAAATTCGCACGAATTTCGTACGAATTCGTACGAATTTCGTACGAATTTCGTGCGAATTTCGTGCGAATTCGTACGAATCGGCCCCAATTTTGTCTTGTCACTGCTATTTGTTGCACACATTGGATATTGAACAATTTGTTTTGTAGATCCCTAGATACACGCTAGCACGCACAATTTCGTTCTAGCCTAAAACGACATCGCGAGGGCGTTCTAGCCTACAACATCTAGCTAGAACGTAGACTAGAACAGGAATCATTCTAGCCTAGATTTGTTCTACACTAGAACACACAAAACAAATCAAACCATTATACACATTACATTTCTTATGCTTTGTTGCGTTGCTCACAAATTTGTTGGGAAGGGCATAGGTTATAGGTGATAGTGGATGCAGTGGTGGGGGGTCCATTCTGGTCAAACCATTGTTGCATTGCTCACACAGTTGTTGGGAAGGGCAAAGGTGATAGTTGCTAGTAGATGCATGAGGGTGGGGTGGGGGGGTCCATGCATTGCGTCAAACCATAGGAGCGTAATCAACCACGTCTAGGGTTGGGGGGGGGGGGGCAAGGAGACCCCCACTTACACCTGAGTGTCTGGGTGTGGGGTTAGGAGGGTGTCTTGCTTGTTGTAGTGCGGTTAAGGTTAGGGAGGGTACTCCTTTTCTCTTCACAGGTTTTTTCTACGTGCGACCATGCACAAAATGCAGCAATGTGCAAGCAACCATGAAGACAAATTACAAACATGACACAGACAGCAACAAGCACACAGAGCAATCAACAGCACAGACCAATCACCATATTATTTCTACGTGCGATTGGGTGCATCCAGACTGAGGTATGTTGCGTGTAGTTGTTTCGTGCTGCCACATACCGTGTGTGTGTGTGTGTGTGTGTGTGCGTGTGTGTGTCTGTGTGTGTGTGTGTGTGTGTGTGCTCCTCGGGAACTGTGGTGCATGAAATAAGGGGTGGCCCCCCAGTGATCGACCAGGGGGGGCGCCAGCCCCCCCGGGAGCTTCTTTGGATATTGCGGTACATGAAAGAAGGGGTGGCCCCCTCCTCCTGTGTGTGTGTGTGTGTGTCTGTGCGGTGTGTGTGTTTGTGTACATTGCTGCACTTTATGTGTGTGTGGGTGCCGGGGGGGCAGGTATACGGAAATGTGTGTGGGTGCATGCATCGGGCAAAAAGGAAAACACAATGGGTGGGGCATGTGTGGGGCATGCCTAGTGCAGTGCAATACACACGTGGCCGACAAGATGGAGTAAATCCCCCAAGTGATCAGGGGGTCCCCCATGTGCGCAGGGGGTTTTTCAATGGGGACGACCCACGAATGAGTGGGGGGGCGTTGTCCCTAGGGGCCACATCTGTAAATCCCCCAAGTGTTCAGGGGGTCCCCCATGTGCAAAGGGGGTACTTTTGATTTCATACAACGGGGATGACCCACGCAAGAGTGGATGTGTGTACAACATGTGTGTACATTGCTGCACTGTATGTGTGTGTGGGGGGGCAGGTATAGGGAAATGTGTGTGGGTGTGGGGACTCCGGTACATGCATAGGTGGTGTTGGTGTGGCTCTTCTGCCAGTGTCCTGCAAAAATGGTGCGAGATTCGTACGAAGTTCGCACGAAATTCGTACGAAATTCGTGCGAATTTCGTACGAATTTCGTACGAATTTCGTGCGAATTTCGTACGAATTTCGTCCCTCAATACGTACCGTGAATGTGGTTGTTACGAATTTCGTACGAATTTCGTACGAAATTCGTACGAATTCAAACAATTTGCATGAATTTGTGTCATTTTTGTGTGTGTGTGGGTGTGCCTGGTCGGAGGGGTTGTTGTTTGTGTGGGCGTGGGTGCATGGTGTGTGCGTGCCTGGGTGATATGTGCATGCATTGGTGGTTCTTGGGTTCTTGGGTGGTTTTGTTGAATCATGTGGGACAATACTTTTGTGTTGTTTGTAGTTTGTGACTGTCTGTCGTTTGTGTTTGTTGCTGCTGAATGTCATTATGTGTGTTTAATGCCTGCTTTTCGACTGCGTTGGTATCGCTGTTTTGCTTGCTGCTTGTTGTGCTTCGTCTGTCTGCTGCTCCTCACTGGTGACTGTTGCTGATGACCTGACTGTGTTGTTCTTCTGTGCTGTTGTTGTGTTGCTGTGCTGTGTGCTATGAGTGGGTGTGGATGGTTGGATGGGTGGCTGCCTGTTGTTGAATCATGTGGGACAATACTTTTGTGCTGTTTGTAGTTTGTGACTGTCTGTCATTTGTGTTTGTTGCTGCTGATTGTCATGAATTGTGTGTAATGCCTGCTTTTCGGCTGTGTTGGTACCGTTGTTTTGCTTGCTGCTCGTTGTGCTTCGTCTGTCTGCTGCTCCTCATTGGTGACTGTTGCTGGTGACCTGACTGTGTTGTTCTTCTGTGTTGTTGTTGTGTTGCTGTGCTGTGTGATATGGGGTGACTGTGTTGTTCTTCTGTGTTGTTGTTGTGTTGCTGTGCTGTGTGCTATGGGCTGAGTGTGTTTGTTCTGCATAAAAATGATACAAATTCATGCAAATTGGTCGAAATTCGTACGAAATTCGTGCGAATTTCGTACGAAATTCGTAACAACCAAATTCACGGTACACTTTGGGGACGAATTTCGTACGAAATTCGCACGAAATTCGTACGAATTTCGCACGAATTTCGTACGAATTTCGTGCGAATTTCGTGCGAATTTCGTACCATTTTTGCAGGACACTGGCAGAAGAGCCACACCAACACCACCTATGCAATAACGAAGTCCCCACACCCACACACATTTCCCTGTACCTGCCCCCCCCCCCGGCACACACGCACACACACAAACACACACACACACACAGACACACACACACACCCATGCACAAACACACACATACCCTCAATGAAAGCAAACAACCCCCCATGCACTCGACCCACACCCACACACTGCCCGCTCACACACCCTCATACGTACCTGGACAGTGGATGTGCCATGGTTAGATGTTTAGGGGTGGGGGGGGGGTTCTGTGTGTGTGTGTGTGTGTATGTGTGTCTGCCTGTGTGTGTGGATGGGTTTCTGCGGATGTGTGTGTGTGTGTGGGTGGGTGGGTCGTTGTGTCCATGTGTAGTTGGGTGTCCGGTTGTGTGTGTTTGTGTGTATGCGCGTGTTGGTCCGAGGTGCAGGAAGGGTGTGTCTGTATGTGTGTGTGTGTGTGTCTGTGTGTGTGTGTATGGCTTGTGCGTATATCTGGTTTGGTGCTCCTCACATCCTCACCTGCCCCACACACACAGGCGCACGCCCACACCCATAACCAAAAAGACAGTCATACACCCCACCCCCACACACAGAGACACACACACACCCATGCACAAACACACACATACCCTCAATGAAAGCAAACAGCCCCCCACTCGACCCATACCCACACACTGCCCGCCCACACACCCTCATACGTACCTGGACAGTGGATGTGTCACGGTGAAATGTTTAGGGGGGTGATTCTGTGTGTGTGTGTATGCGTATGGTTTGTGCGCCCCCCACATCCTCACACACACCAACACACAGACGCACGCCCGCACATAGAAACAAACAGGAAGTCACGCATCCACCCACATGCAAACCCAACCATACAACCATACACAAACCCACACAAACCCACACACCCCACACAAAGGCACACCCACACACATGTGCACATGTTGCCTGTAGCCAGGGTGCCTGCAGGGGTGTTTGGGGGGGAGGTACCCCGGGTGTTAGGACAAACGAGGGGGTGCACAAGGGTGAAATGGGTATGAATTCACGTGAATTCACGTGAAATTCGTACGAAATTCGTACGAAATTCGTGCGAATTCGTGCGAATTTCGTACGAATTCACGTGAATTCACGGCCGTGAATCGGCTACAGGCTTGCCGGGTTTCGGCACCTCTCGTTTTGGGCACGGTTCGGACATGATGGATGCTTTTGGGGCGGGACCTTCATTGGATGATGCGTAACGAAGCTAGGGGAGGAATTTTGGCCCCTCAAATCCCTCGGAATGAACCAATAATATGGCATTTTCCCCCAAAAACCTCAAAATTTGGGTAAATTCACGTGAAATTCACGCAATTATTCAAACGGCCACTTAACGGCCGTTCACGAAGGGTATATTCCTCACTCCCGACGCGATCCCCCAGCCAGTCTGCTTCGTGTCGCAGGCTGAGCAGCCGTTGGACCCCCCGGTGCCCTACATGGGGGACGTCCTCCTCCTGCAAGAGGGGGTGTCTGCGGGTCTGTTTCTGACCCCCACCGACCACGCGCACGTGGGGCCCACCGCCGAGGCGGCCAGAGCGGATGCCTGCCTCACTCCGCACATCCACCGGTGGTGGCTTCCCCCCCCCGAGGCCACCGACTTCTGCCGCGTGCGCTGCACGGCCGGCACGGTGGTGTACTCGTTCGCCGCACCGGGCGCTGCGTTCGTGCGGGAGCCAGGGGCCGGCCGCATGGCCTGGATGGCCATGGCCCACTTCACCCCGCCCCTGAGCTCCCAGGACGCCGAGATGTTGGACCTCGTCCGCGTGGACAAGGCCCGCCGCACCATCTGCTCCTGCAGCGAGAAGGTGTGCCCGCGCGGTGCCTTGCATGCATGCGATGTTGTCACACGTGACACGAATTTGGCGCGCGCCAAATAGCAGATTGGCGCGCCAACTTCGCAGTTGGCGCGCGCCAACTTCCATCTTGCCGCGCGCCAAGTCACCGGTTGGCGCGCCAAGTGTTCGGTTGGCGTGCGCCAAGTCCAGTTTTGGCGCGCGCCAAGTCAAGTTTTGGCGCGCCAAATAGCTAGTTGGCGCGCGCCAAGTGCCGTTTTGGCGCCTGAATTTAATTCGTTGGGTTTTATCGGAAACGTCGTTCTGTGGCTGGTTTTCGAGTTGTCTTCGCTGTTGCAGTGGTGTCGTTGTGTGCATTGTTTTATGCTTGTGTTGTTGCGCATTTGCAGGTCCCCATCCACTACGCCAATTTTCAATTGGAAGTGGACCCGCGTCCGGTGCCCGTGCCGGCCGGGGCGGAGGAGGTGGAGGGGCAGCCGCAGGAGCAGCGGTAGGAGCAGCGGCAGGAGCAGCGGCAGGAGCAGCGGCAGGAGCAGCAGGAGGGGTTGGAGGTGGATGTGGACGTGGTGGTGGATTGGGAAGTTCCAGCGGTCCCGGAACCGGCGGACTTCGGGGACGCCTTGCACAGCCCCGACAAGTTCCTGAAGGTGACGTCCGCCGAGGCGACGGCGGTGGAAGTCGTCGATGGGGGGGGGGGGGGCGATCATCAGCCGCCTGTTCCGGGCGCAGGTGATTCGGCGGGGTTCGGGACAGAATAGGGTGGTGGAGTGCCCGTTCTGGGCAGTGGTGCAGGGGAAGGGGGGGTGCAACCATGGGTTGTCTCCGTTATGCCCTTTGTGCAGGTGCGCCCCCCCTCCACGCACAACCGGCTCCTCCTCTGCAGCATTGACGCTCTGGGAGAGCTGCAGAGGGGGAAGCAGTGTGAGTGGAGCGACGTGCGGGCCATTGCCCCCGCCCCCCACTTGAAGGAGGCAACGCAGGCGTTTCTGCTCCGCTTCCAGAAGCAGCTCGTGGGGAAAGGGCCGAAGGGGGAGAAGGGGGGCAGGGCCGCATCTGACGTGTCTGGGGACCCCTCCCTGCAGAGCAAGGGCCGCACGGAGCAGCAAGCTAGGGGCTCCAGGCGCCCTCGCCCCACGACCACCCCCCGGGAGGCAGCACAGGCAGCGCAGGCAGCGGGAGACGGGGGGGGGGCACGGGAGAAGGCGGAGATTCTCCGCCTGGAGGCGGAGAACAAGCTGCTGCGCGAGCAGCTGAAGGCGGCGGAGGCCGCCCGCAAGACGGCACAGGACGCGCTCACCGGTGAGCGCGCCTTGTGGGAGCGGCGGGAGAAGGGGTGGGAAAAGCAGAGGGGGGAGTTGCAGCAGCAGGTGACCGCCACGGCGCAGGTGCGTGCAGCTGAGGGGGGGGCAGAGGGTAGTGCCGACCCCGACCATGGGCAGCATGTGCTGTACCTGCAGGCGGCGGCGGTGGAGTTGCACTCTGCACTCAGCGCCCAACGCCATGTGGCCATCAACATGGGGGTCAAAGAGGCCACCCTCACGGAGATGAAGGGCCTGCTGGACAAGCACCCGGTTGCGCACCTGCTTGACCCCAAGCGCAGGCGGGCGGAAGAGAGCGAGGGGAGTCAGAGTCAGGGCAGCAAGCAGTCGAAGAAATGAGCAGGCACTGGCTGGGCATGGTTTTGGCGCGCGCCAAGTGGTAAGTTGGCGCGCCAAGTCCTGATTTGGCGTGCGCCAACAAGGGAGTTGGCGCGCGCCAAATGGGAAGTTGGCGCGCCAACTTGCCACTTGGCGCGCGCCAACTCAGGACTTGGCGCGCGCCAACTGACGAGTTGGCGCGCGCCAAATCCTGAATTGGCGCGCGCCAACTGCCTGCCAACTGTGTGCCATCTGTGTGCGAACGTGCAACAACGTTCCGTTGCATGATCTAACCCGCCTGCCACGTCCTCACGTGCCGCAGGTCTTTGTTTGTGCACCATGCAGCGGCCCTTTGAGCAGCTGGCGCCCTCAAACTACCGCGAGAGGGGCGCGCGGCTGGCACGCCTTCGCGAAGTCGTGGGGGAGATTTTGGGGCCACATTGGGAAGTACACGTCAAACCCGGCCGCCGCCGCATCCACCTCGTTTGCGGGGAGAGCAAACCCCCCACCCCCGATTTGGAGCTGTTGGCCGCGGCCATTCTGTGGGAGAGCCGCAAAAATGGCGACAGCTTCCGCAAACTGCAGTACAGCCGGGCACACAGCCAATGGAAGTGCCCATGGGGAACCCTGATGCAGGTGCGAAAGGCATTGTCCGCCCCCCGTGTCACGGAGGTCCATTTTCAGACGGACGAGGACAATGACATTTTTGGGGCCGCATGCAATCTGTGGCAGAAACTGCAGGTATTTTCACCCTGCACCAAAGCGTTTCCCGGCGACCGTTCACGGTGACCCGTTACACACGGCCTGTTTTCTGGCATAGGTGATGTGGCACCGTGACGGCCCCACGTTCCCGACGGACAACGTGTGGGTGGGCATCTCCTTCGACGGGACAAAGCTCTGGCAGGCCTCCTTCGTGCATTTTGCCGTTGGAGACCTGGGGAGTCATATGCCCTTGGGCTCTTGGATCTTGCTGCGCGGATCCGAGAAGAAGGCCATCATTTCCCAATTGGCCGAGGTCTATGACCTGAACGCGGACCTCACCGAGGTGGCGCAGCAGCAAATCCCCGATAAAGGGGGTTACCTGCGTAAGGTGATTTGTTTTTTTATAGCAGACACCAAGGCGCAGGTCATTATGGGGGGTTGCTCCTCCTTCACGGCCAAAAACCCCGCAGCCACCGTTTGTTGGCTGTGTGGGAAAAATCGGGCAACCATTCTGCACGAATTTGGTTGCGGGATGGGGGTGATTGTCGAGGAGTGGCTGTGGGCGGGGATGATCTGCCCGATCGTGCGCCCCGCCCAGCGGCCCCCCGACTATGGGCTGCATGGTGTGCACCGGCAAGTGCACAATGGGCTTTCAGCCCGTGTGAACAGCCTCCACACGGTGCATCGGTGGAAAAGGGGAAAGGCCGTGAGGTGGGTGCAATGGTTCCTGGATCCCATTCGGATCCAGGCACGGACCGCCACCGGGGCGGCGTTGGAAGAGAAGAGGAAGGATAAGAAGAAGGTGCCCATGAAAATCGAGCAGACGGCGGCTGCCGAGTGGGTGAAGAGTGAGGGATGGGACACCATGTGTGACCATCTGGAGGGGGAGGGCCTCCTGCAGCATGTCGTTGACATGGGGGGGGTCCAGGTGTCCTGGACGGACGCCTTCCGGCAATGGGGAAAATCCCTGTTGGCAACAAGCGATGTCGTCTGGAAATCCGGACCATTGCAGTTGCCCGACATGAAAATTCTGCGAACAGAATTGAAAAAAATGGGGGAGGCCCATAAGGCCTGTGAAATGAACGTCACCCTGTGGGCCCATCTGTGGATTGACCACCTGTTGGGATGGGCCCGCAGGTGGGGGCACATTGCCATTTTTGCCGCCTTCAAAGGAGAGGGGCGCCACAAAGCCCTGAAATGTGAAATTTCCAAGCGCAGCTTTCGAGGTGGAAGTAAAGGCGGCCGGGTGTCCAGACTGCGGGGGGCCAGAGTGCGGGTGAAGGGGGGCAAGGGGGATCGCACGCGGAAGGGGTGGGGGGAAGTGATCCGCTCAGATAATCTGGACTGGGGGTTATATAATTAAAAATTTTCGGTTTGGGAGTCGTCGTGGACGAAGCAAAGGGGGTACATAGAGAATAAGGGGGTCTTCGTCCAGGCTGAACAAGGCATGTGACCTCTATGTATGATTTATATGATTGATTTGACAGCTTCTTGCACATTCGCAGTCTTTTGCACATTAATCAAAAAAAGATGGAACAATGCTTTCTTCGTGCCAAGTGTGCAAGGGCAGGTGAGGGACGGAATTTCCAGTGACAACAATGGTATGCAAGTCGATGGTTTGATCGGTGGGGGGACATTTGGCGCGCGCCAAGTCGCAAGTTGGCGCGCCAAGTCCGGACTTGGCGCGCGCCAACTTCCCAGTTGGCGCGCGCCAGGTCCGGACTTGGCGCGCGCCAAGTCCGGACTTGGCGCGCCAACTTGCGACTTGGCGCGCCAACTTGTGAATTTGCGCGAGCCCAGGCCCGGGAAGCCAACTTTGGGACTTTTGTACCGTGTAGGAGTGTTTTCAGCACGAGAGGGGCATGAAACCCGGGGTTTTTCAGGGTAAGAAGTTTCCATTTACACCAAAAAGGAGGAAAAAATCCCTAGGTAGCCAGTGTAACAACATAATAGACACCCGCCATGATTTGGCTGCATTCCGAAGCAAGTTGGCGAATGTCTCTTGGCTTCGTAGTTACATCCACACACCCCACACAAAGGCACACCCACACACATGTGCACATGTTGCATGTAGCCAAGGTGCCTGCAGGGGTGCATTGGGGGGGGGGGTACCCCGGGTGTTAGGACAAATGAGGGGGTGCACAAGGGTGAAATTTGTATGAATTCACGTGAAATTCGTACGAAATTCGTACGAAATTCGTGCGAATTTCGTACGAATTCACGTGAATTCACGCCTGTGAATCGGCTACAGGCTTGCCGGGTTTCGGCACCTCTCGTTTTGGGCACGGTTCGGACATGATGGATGCTTTTGGGGCGGGACTTTCATTGGATGATGCGTAATGAAGCCGGGGGAAGAATTTTGGCCCCTCAAATCCCTCGGAAGGATCCAAAAATATGGCATTTTCCCCCAAAAACCTCAAAATTTGGGTAAATTCACGTGAAATTCACGCAATTATTCAAACGGCCACTTAACCCCCGTTCACGAAGGGTACATAGTCTGTTCATTTACATGACGTGGTGCAAGTCCACTGCAACGTGGTTGCAACAGGATGTGGATAGAACCACCGAGCGAGATGAGCAGTTGCTAGGGCTTATTGCACCTGGGGCCAAGTGCAGGCCCATGGATATATTTGGTGTTGTCCAGAGCAGGTTGTTGAAGGTGCCTCTGAGGCGGCGTCACCTTATACCATGTGTTCTGCACCTTCTGATTTTTGTAGGGAGGCAGGCCTTGGTACGCAGATTGGCCAAGTCTGTGCGTCCCAGTACTAGGGTCTCTGTTCAGGCTATTCTTCACAGGTCTGGTTGTCACATAGCACTACAGGGGACGGCAGAGCCAGATGGGGAAGAGACTTGGTGCCTTCTAAAGGTTTGGGAGGACCTGGCCCCCCTCCTTGGGGGTGACATGAGGATGCACACAGCAGTGGTTGCCAGGTACATACTACTGGGGGACATGTATGGCACAATGTTTGAAGAGGGTGCATTGCAGGCTCCAGAGGTTGCCCAGGCTTTCCAGAGGTGGATTTGTCCAGCAATAAGATCACCTTATATTAACTGGATGTGGCACGATGCAACAGCCTCTATTCAGGCCATAAGGCCCTATGGCCTAGGAATGTTTTCGGGGGATCTTTTGGAAGGGAGCAACAGGGTGCTGAAGGACATTTGGTCCTCCTTTTGTGATAGAGGTGGGGGGGCAGGAACCCTGGTGTCGCGCCGCATTAAGATGCTCAGGCAGGTTACTGAGCGTCTGTTCCTGTACTTTGAAGTACCAAGGTGGAATGGGAACTCCAGAAGCAACCTGTGCAATGCACAAAAATTGGCTGACGACGTTCGGGCATATTTTGCGGATGAGGAACTGTGGTAGCGCGCGCTATTTGTTTTTTAGCGCGCGCTACATGCTATCTAGTGCGCGCAATGACCACTACCGCGCGCGCCATGCTGTTTTCAAGCGCCGGAACCCTTGAAATCGCGATATATTATGGTGAGCATAACCTGGCATACCAAGAATACCCCCCCAAAACAGCCATTTTGGCACATGTACCTAGTCGTTCCGTGTGCCCATGGGATGTAAAAAAATGAGTTTAGCACCCTGAAAATAGGGGGGGGGGTCAAAAAACCGGAAAGCCAATTCCATACACCCACACCTGTGTGTGGCAATCTACACTTTTTGAGGTATTTGTCAGTATACTCGAAGTATTGGAGAAGTATTCTTGCCGTATACTTCGGAGTATACGGCCGTATACTCAGAAGTATACGGCCGTATACTTGGAGTATACGGGGACTTTCTGCCTTCCACCCATGCCACCATTCTCATCACCTACCCCTCCCCCTTGCATTCACTCATGGCCCTGCAACCCCCAAACACATTGTACACACAAAAGAGCACCATATGAGCAAAGCAGAAGACCACAAGAAGCAACCTTGTTTGATGTCCCATCCGAAATGTCAAATGTGATCCACTTCCCCATGTTATATATACCTAATATACACACTTACGCATATTGCACATCACATGATATATACCCACATGTGCTTTGGTGCACGATGCTTCTTCCGCATGCGTTGCATGCCAAACCTGATCCCCTCTCTACCCAAACCCTTTTCCCCAAACCACAACCGGATGCCCCAATCAAGGGCATCCAGGTGCAGAGCATGCCTTAGTCCCCATCGGGTGACATAAGGCTTGCTCAGCTTCCACCCTTGAAAACAATGGCGGACGTCCATTTTAAAACTTTTATTCCTCCATTCCTTTCGGAATGGAGGAAAACTTAATAAAATTCCCCCACCTTTGGAGGTGTGCCCCACTGTGGCACACCACCCAATGCACCCAAACCGGAACACTCCACCCCAATGCCCCCCATGCCTTGGTGAATTGTGTAACCATGCATGCATAACGTTGGCGTTGGTCCATGGGAACAGGACCCACATGGCGCCAAATCTTTTGCATATAGTAACAGGCCTGCAACATGAGGTGCAGGACGGCACTGGTTTTGAGCCACCTGTTGCCCTCCCACTTCACAACATGGGTACAATACATTGCAACAATGCGCACCAACTCGGCGTGCAACTCAGGTGTTTCGAAAAAAAGACGGGAGGCGTTAATGTCGAGAGTGTGTTCCTTCTCTTTCGAGGGAGCACGCATCACTCTCTCAGCCACAGGGATGTGCTTTGCTTCTTGCCGGAGGTTAGAAATGAAATGGGACACGGCCCTTAGAGCTCCTGGTGAACCCCATGTGCGGGCGCCGTCCTTGAGACGTTTCCCAATGCCTGTCCCCACCCTTGCACAACAATGTGCCACATCTCCAACATTGCGGACAGGAGGGATGCAAGACATAAGGGACCCAATGCGAGGAAGCACTGGAAAATCTGCAATTGCAAACAAATGGGCTTGAAATTGGTCATACTTGAGATTGCAATTCCAACATTTCCCACACGAACCCGACATCATGACTTTCCCATCCCCACTTTTAAAACACAATAATTTTTTGGGAGTACCCCCAATTTCTATGCCGCCCTCGGCTTCAAGTTTTTTGACTTGGTCATTCAATTTCCCCACGGCATCCATCCTTTGCAGATGGGCCATATCGTCCCCCCCATCAAAAACCCACCATGAGGCCCATGCCTGACCATCATGGTGTGCCCCCCTATCCTCCCATAGGTCCACAAACACGTCACAACGTGTGGCACAGGCATTATGAAAAACAGTGGCATCAAAACAGATTGCAACAGCCAAATATGTATTCTCCTCATACTTCCGAATGCTGTCTTCGGCATGGTGCAACCATGGTGGTGACAATATCATGCAATTCCACCACCCCACATGTCCGGGTACCCCCTTTAGTGGCCACCTCCAAAACCCTCCCCTTGGACAGGTAAGGTGTGAGGGTCTTACGCATTGCCATCACATGGTCCCAAGTGCATGTGGTCCTCATGCAACCCTTCCATTCCCGGATGGAAAGGTGGTGCCGCCGCATCCATCGGAGTAGGTTAATTGCCTCCTTGTCGGCAACATCCACCTCACCATCTTTTAAAATAATCATGAGGCCTTGGGCATGGGGTCGCAAAAGTACATCGTCACCAAGCAATGCTGATGCTACCGATTGCATCCACAAACGTCTTTGCCGTTGCCCTCTTTCCCCGCCATCCTAATGTAAAAAAAACAGGGTGGGCCATAACATGTGAAACAAAATAGGGTGCTGGCGTTGACGTTTGTGGATGCAGAGCACATACTGCATAGGGGTTCAAATGCCGGCGTTTGATTCCCTCACAAAAATCTTGAATGCTCTCCAAACAAAGCCCCTTCTCCTTCTGATGGGCATTTGCAAACATATTGCTTACAATAATTGCTGTGGAGAGATGTGCCAGGCATATGTGGTCCAGTTGCCCAGTGAAACCGTGTGCACAGGCGCATGCAACAGGCGCACAGCATGTACGAATCAGCACAAATCTTTCGCCGTATACTTCGAGTATACGGCCGTATACTTTCAGGTATACGGCCGTATACTCGGAGGTATACGGCCGTATACTGGTAGTATACGGTGCTCGCTAGTGGCCCCAAGGACGAAAGCCATAGGCCAATAACTCATCAACAGACTCATCGGGGAGGTAATATGTGTTGCACCCATTGTAGAAAACAATGGCATAGCGCTCCCCCCTCCATGGGGCAGGCCCGTGGTGGGCTT
Source organism: Eutreptiella sp. 'Long Island Sound 2002' (assembly GCA_964036045.1). NCBI lineage: Eukaryota > Euglenozoa > Euglenophyceae > Eutreptiales > Eutreptiaceae > Eutreptiella > Eutreptiella sp. 'Long Island Sound 2002'. The sequence continues at coordinate 98,139,213 of OZ038383.1, forward strand.
TGGAGTTGAAAACCACACCCGGCCAGCCCTTGTAGGCCTTCGCATCCACAACACCACCTCCATGTACATCCAACCGCATCGGGGTCCCTTGCATGGGACTATGGAGCACTCCACCTGTTTCAACACAGACCTCCCCACCACTATGCGCCCCGACAACGCAGATGGCGGAAAGCGGAGAAGGATCCCTCATATGGCGATGGCCCGGCATTCTTTGTGAAGTATCACATTGTACCACTTGAATGGTGGTCCAATGGAACCACCTTGGAAAATTCGCATGCGCATGTGCATTTGAAAGGCAAATTAGCTCCCTTTGCCTTTCATTGCCGCTGCACAAGCGCGCACGGCGCCAATCCTTCCCCTGCCTGCGTGTCCCTGTAGCCCCAAACTGCACATTGTGCACTTGTACACCCAAGATGTGCACCTTGCGGTACACCAACTCTCGGCATAAAGCTGCAAGGGCGGGGTTGGATGGGGGTAGTCATTGCGGCTTTGGGGGGAGGCCACGTGCTGGGGAGGCGGCCTGACTGCCCTGACTCCCACTGCCTTGACTCCCAGACCCTTGGGGTGGGGGTGCATGCACTCCGTGTCACACTATGGGCCACAATGGACCTCGCCCACTCCTCGTTGGCCTTGGCCGCTTGGAGTTGCGTCTCCAACTCCTTGGCCTTGAGGTGCCAGTCATGGGCACTTGTGGTGGCATCGGCCAACTTGGTCTCCAGGTCCGCAATCCTGTTGTCCTTGGCGTCACCCTCAGCATGGGCAACCTTCAGCTCCTCCTTGAGGGAGGCATTGGCCTCCCTCAAGGAGGTCAGGGAAGTCCGGCTGAACTCCCTAATCTCTCGGGAGATGTTCAGCCGGGACTTCCCCAAGCCCGCCACAACACCGCTGACAATGTCAGCGGTGCTGGGCACATCGAGGTCCCCCAGGGCCTCGCATGTGCCACGGCGGGCAGCTGCTTCAATCCCCCCCACCCCCCCAAACCCCTCAAGCCCCCCCGAGCCAACAGCAACAGCACAAGCAGCAGACCCGGAAGGCTTGGGGGCCTTCCGGGTGGGGGTGGGTGCAGGGGTGGCCCTTGGCTCAGCGGGCTCATCATGAGCCCGCTTCAGCCCCCTCCCCCCAAGCTGTTTCCCCGCCCTCGAGGCCAACTCGGCCTGGAGGGCGAGGGAGTGCTCCCCGGGGACAGGCTCCCCCCCAAAACTTTGGAGCACCATAATGGAGTCCGAAATGCTTCATTTTTCCCCCGTGGTGCTAAAAAAAACCCGCACCTTCCCGGAGCTCTTGCTCCACACCGCAGCCCCCTAAATGGCCTCCACAACCCCCCCCCCTTTGCGACATTTGCCAGAACCCTAATGGGCAGGCGAATGTCGTAAAGTGCACCACTGGCACGGACATTCAAACGGGAATAGTATCCCGTGTCCTTGCCAGTGGTGCACGCCAGGTCGGAGGGCGCACTGGCAACATCCCCCGGACCCACAGGAATGGGGTCCACGTACTCCCGACCGGAGATCACTTGTCCTGCGGCAGCCTTTGGCGCCACCAACTCCGACACCTCGGGCTCGGCCACCTCGTAATCGGTGATGCTCCGCAGTGGCCAGGGATCATACTGGACCTGAATGGGAAGAAAGGGTGGAATTCTAACAAAGAACTAGGCAAAATAGATCGAAATTGGCAACAAATACTATGAGTATACGGCCGTATACCTCCGAGTATACGGCCGTATACCTCGGAGTATACGGCCGTATACTCAAAATGGGTGGGCAGGTATACGGCCGTATACTCGCGGTATACGGCCGTATACTGGGGGTATACGGCCGTATACCGTGGGTATACGGCCGTATACACAAGGTATACGGCCGTATTCCAAGACCATGGCACTGGGTGGGTGAGAGGTATGCATGCTACACTTGCAAACGAAACGTTCCTGGTTCAAACCCCACTGCCCTCAAACATGCAAAAACATGTGTAGGCCATTGAAGAATCCTGGGAAGAAATTGAAGAGGTTGATGATCAATTCAATTCAACTCAACCTGAAGAACTGCAACCATATAGGGAGGCGCTGAAGACAGGCCAAACAAAAAAACCCACCAGTGACCCTACCTTTTGAGATAAATGGGACTTAATGAATAACAACAACACAGTTCAACCCATGCCCGGATCCCACAAATACCTGATTGCAGATGCACCACAGCTCTTGCTTCTCCTCTTCCTCCTCCTCCACGTCCTCATCTTCTTCTCCGGCCTTCTCCTTGCCCTTCCTTGACTTCGCCTTGGGCTTCGGCTTCGACTTCTTCTTTCTCGAAACCGTCTTGAATGGCCACCACTTCACCCAACCATAGCTCTCCGCCAGTGCAACATCCATGAGGTGGTGCTTGTGCCCAAGTGCAAACCAATGCAAAACCCCGCCAATTGTGGTATCGGTGGAAGCCAAAGCAACACCACCAATCAAACCCCGCGAAACCACCAATGAACCGGGGGGACAAGCAAGGAAAGTGCCATCCGAGCCCACAGAAGGCAAGGGGTTAGCATGCATTTGCCGCAATGGGCACTCCTCATATGAAGGGTGACCCTCAACCCCAACTCGAAGGGGGCTAGGGGACAAATGTTCATGAATTGCAAAAAAAGTAGCCCCATCAACGGGCATGTAGAACTGAAGTGGGGCCGGACAACGACCCCATGCAACACCACTGTGTTGCGTCATTGTCTCACCCTGATTCCAAGCGCCCTCCTCACAGGCACCACACTGCCCCTCCACGGCGTGGGTGGCACACAATGGCACGTTACCACATGTAACACAAAAAACTGTGGTAGCATCAGTCACATCCAACAACACCTCACAACCAACTGCACCACAAGCGGCATGAGGGCCTTGAGACCCTTCGGGGGATGCAGCCGCTTTGCCGGCGCAAGGGGGAACAACAACAGGGCAAGTGTTGTTGTAGTCGAACCTGGAGGTACCAACCGAAATGAAACCAAAAACACGGGGCCGATGGGGGTTTGTGGTAGGGCAAATACCTCCGCGATGCACAGTCAGTGCATTGCCCAACCACACATCCCCAATGTCCAATGGGGCCATTGGGGCCACCACCCAAGGGTCCGGAAGGCCCGTGTGGGATGCAACCACAAAATCCCCAGCACAACCATCATCGGGTGTGGGGCAGAACATCGGAAACAAGCTAATAACATGGTGTTGGTCCGGGCCGGCAACATAGCTGAGGTTAATGTCACGGTGCCAACACTGTTTTTTTTCCACATCCACTGTACCGGCCTTCACCACAATAAAGGTGGTAACATTCACGACCGGACACTTCCAACCCAAATGAGTCTCCAAGTGGGGTATGAGGACCTCCCTTGCGAAATGCACATTGCACCCCCCTCCGGTGGAGTCATTGTGCGGTAGGTGTCACTGTCCCCTGCACGAGTCTCGGCGGGCCAATCCTCATTAAAAATATTGAGCCCCGCATCTGCCCTAAGTTCCCCATACTCATCCTGAAGCTTGTCCATCCAACTGACAGAAATGAAGCCAGATTGGAAAGCATGGCCCCATTGCTTGAAATCCTTGAGGTCGTCGACATGACGATGATCGACGACGTCAACGGGGATGGAGACACGATGGTGTTCAACACCAAAAAGGGGGGTGGTGGTGAGGGGGAAGAAAAGGGAGGGGTGCATCCCAGTACCCTTGTACCAGGTGGGGAGGGTGTGGCCCTCCAAATCGGCATGCCAGGACCATGGCGATTGGGAGTGGAGGGAGTAGAGGGGGGCGGTGTCCTCCCAATGCCCCCGCTGCACTTGCTGGGCCTTGCACTCCCATTTGCGCCAGCCAGCGGCCACGTCCCCCGAGACATGAATCCCCGGAGAGCCATCCTGCATCTCCCATTCCCTCAAATACAAACTCATCCCCCTATTGGGCCCCCCACAGCTTTTTTTAACATGCTCCACGACAGCGCGGGCATCCGAATCATGGAGCTGCAACACAATAGCTTGCAGATTAGGGTTGTTGTCAAACAACGACAACAAAGGGTCAGTGAGGCTGTGGGGTTGGGCAACGCCGGGGTGCGTTAGCTTCACCAGGGCCACAGGGGTGTCCAAGGTGGACCAAGCACAATTCTCAAGAGAAGGCCAAGACACGGTGCGTGTGCTGTCGGGGCTGTAAACACCTCTGTGCACTGTGCGGAGAGCTACGGCATCGGCCCACTTCTTCAACAAGGCATGAGTGCCCGCATCAGTCATGGTGGCAGAAAAAGAGGGCCTGGGAGAGCAAGAAGCAACATAATATGGATTGGAATGGACACATATGGAGACATACATTGCAATCTTGAGTGAAGTATGAGCCTAGATTGGTTTCAAGTGGTGTGCAATTGTTTGGCAAAGGCAAAGCATGCAACAAGATTGGCACAAAAGGCACAACAATGGGATTTTTCAACTTGAAACAACCACATGGTGCAAACAAATACCCCCAGTATACGGCCGTATACTCCAAGTATACGGCCGTATACTCCAGAGTATACGGCCGTATACTGAGGTATTGGAGCCTTGAGTATACGGCCGTATACCCCAAGAGCCCAAAATGGGGTAGTTTCAAACACAACATTGACCATCACAATTGGCAAACTAGAGGTATTCCCCAACCCACCTATGCATGCATTGTGCATTATACATTCGTACCCATTTGTACATGCCACATACCCCTTTCTCCCAAAACCCCCTTTTTTACCCGTATACTCCAAGGTATTCCTGGTATGCCAGGTTATGCTCACCATAATAATTGGAAGTAGCGTGCTATGACTACGCACTTCAAATATGCCTCCAATTTGGAATGCATTGATATGTTCCTTTTCGTCCGTTTTTTTTGGTGCTTTCGATTTTTTTGTTACTGCATTTTCCTTTTTGTATTACTGCTGGAACAGGGGTACTTTAATGTAACCCTCTTGCCCATGCAGCCCATGGGCTGGGGGTATCCGCCTCCTGCAGCACCGCCAACAACTTCTGCAGGGGCCACAGGAGCAGGTGCGACACCGCAACCACCGCCACATGCAACTGTACAACCGGGACTGCAGCAGCCGTCCACGACGCCGTGGAGCATGCAGCCACAGGTACTTGCCGTGTGCACTACTGTTTCCGTTGCGCCTGCTACGCTCTTGTTGTGCGTGCTAGTTGTCTCGTTGTGCGCACTACGCACGTCCTCTTGCGCGTGCTTTGTCCTGTTTTCCGCAGACGCTGTCCCAGCAGCTGACATAGTTCTCCCCAACTCAGCCTCTGTGGCCCGCGCCGCAGTCCCCGTTACGAGCTGCCTCACAGCAGCTGTCTCCCATGCTGTTCCCCGGTGGGTCGCCCACCTTGGGCTCCCCAGTGCGCGGCAGTCTTCCAGTGGGCCAAGTGCAGCAAGTGCTCTTCGGCCCACTGCCAGTGCAGCAGCAGCAGCAAATGCAGCAGCAGCAAGTGCAGGCTGCGGCCCAGCAAGTCGGCAGCCCAGAACAACAGCAGCAGCAGCAGCAGCAGCAGCAGGTCCAACCAAGACAGCAGCAACCCCAAGTGCAAGCACAGCTTCAGTCTCCCCCACCCGGGCCACGTAAGGGTTTCGCCTTCAGCAGCGACTTCAAGAACCGAATCTGGCCCAACCAAAACAGCACCATCTGCGCTCAAGGGCCCAACTGGGCATGGCTGAAGGACGTGACACCGGCCTACTTCTTTGAGGTGGCCTTCTACAAGTTCCGGCGCCAAAGGGCCACGGCCATTGCCAAGATCCCAGACGGAGCCGTGAAACCCTGTTGGCATGACGAGAGCATTACTGGCCACTGATGCAGTCTGGCGAACCTGTTGAACCCCTCCGTGCCGACCCAAGAAGGACAAGCTGCCTGTGGAAACTGCAAGGTGGAGGAGTACGAGCTGTTGTTCTCGTGCTGGGCAAGTTGTGGGTGGGGTCATGTTCGGACCCACACGCCTCCGGGTGCCACCACAAAGACCGTCCACCACTTCTACTTCAACAAGGACCCACCGAGCTTCATCAACGCGACCGACGCGGGGGCAATGGCCTTCAAGAACGAGTGCGCCTCGGTGAGAAGTGCGGGTGCCAGTTTGCTGCGGGGGTCAGCCAAGAAAGGAGCCAGTGCCGCAAGGGCACTTGCAACCGGCGCCAAAGTCAAAACCACGGCGGTCAAGGACGAGGAGCAGCCGCAGCAGCAGCAAGTGCAGCAGCAGCAGCTCCAACAGCAGGCAGCCGTGCAGCAGGCAACACTGCAGCTGCTCCAGCAGCAGCAGCGGGTGCAGATGGCCCAGCAACAGCAGCAACAACAACAACAACTGGCACAGGCACAGGTACGCGCTATGTTTGCCATTGCGCGCGCTTTCGACATTGTTGCGCGCGCTTCATTTGCTGTAGCACGCGCGATTTGATTGTTTGCGCGCGCTACGGCCCTACCTTCTGTCCCATTGTCACGTAGGTGGGCAGCTTCGAGCAGCTCTTGTGCCTGGGATCCCGCCGAGGGCCGTTGATGATCAGCGTGCCCGCGGACATTGCCGGGCAGTCCAAGCATGCGGCCGACTGGCTTGACGGACGGAAGGAGCAGGGCCCCTCCCCGGTGCTGGCCCGGGCTAAGCGGCAGCTGGAGGAGCTGGAGGTGGACTGGGCCGACGCCTTTGCCGTGCCGGAGACGGAATCCGTGACAGTCCCAAGGCCCAAGAAGAAGCGTACCGAGGAGCCAGCAGCCACCAGCCACCTACCACCAGCCATCTCCGCCTCCCACACCGCTAAGCCCCCCAACCCGCCTGGAAAGGTCCTTGCCCAGAAGACTGCCGACCAGCAGCTGCTGGCACAGGCGGCACAGAGAGTCCAACGTCAGGCGGAACAGGCCAAGAAGAAAGAGGACGAAGCAAAGAAGAAGAAGAAGGAAGAGGAGGAAAAGAGGAAGAAGAAGGAGAAGGAAGAGGAGAAAAAGAGGAAGAAGAAGGAGAAGGAAGGGGAAGAGAGGAGGAAGAAGAAGGAGAAGGAAGAGGAGGAGAAGAGACGGAAGAAAGCAGAGGAGGAGAAAGCAGAAAAGGTAATGCAGCGCGCGCTATCGTTGTCATTGCACGTGCTATGCATTTCGTCGCGCGTGCTATGCTCCGTATTGCGCGTGCTATGCCTGTGCTATGCCTCTGCGCTACTCTTTCCAGGCAAGCAAGACGGCACCGCAGCAGGCACCCCAGCCGCAGCTCGCATCAAAGCCAGCACCGAAGCAGGCTGTCCCAGTCGCAGACCAGCCACAAGAACAAGGAGGTCCGTGCGGTTCCACCCCACCCAGTACGGCTCCTAAGGCCAAGCAGCAGAGCAGAGCCGACGCGGACAAGGAGGCAAGAGATGAGCTCATGCAGCGCCGAGATTGGTCCTACCAAAAAGGCTACAAGCCTCGGTGGATCATCTACTGCACCACTGCGATCGCGCTGATGATTGTGGAGGGAGCCGAAGTCAAGCCAGCAGGCGCCAGGGCCCCTGAGGACCACGTGGCCGTCGTCATCCCCAACGATCAGTGGAGCCCCAGCCAACAAGGGGAGGAGGAGGTGGAAGAGGACGACTAGTCGGAGTTCATGCCCAGCTGCCAGGTGTTCTCCGCCAAAAGCAAAGCGTATGAGGAGTTGGACAAGTGGCAGTCGTGGTGGGAGACGTACGAGGCCGATGAAATTGTGGACCTCTGCCCCGACCCAAAGACCATGAGGTATCCTCGTCCAAGCCACCAACCCCAAAGAAGAAGAAGCCCCAAGGAGACCCACAAGCCCAGCCACCAGCCCCCCCACAAGAAGACAAGGGACCTGCCGAAGCTGCAGCACCAGCAGAAGCACCAGCAGCAGCTGCACAAGAAGAAGAGGCACCAGCCCCAGCAGCAGCAGCAGCACAAGAAGACGACGCACCAGCCCCACCACAAGAAGAAGAGGCACCAGCGGCCGCGCCACAAGAAGGAGAAGGAGCAGCCCCGAAAGAAGAAGAGGCACCAGAAGGAGCAACCCCAGAAGGCGACCCAAGCCCACAAGAAGAAGGGGATGCAGCCCCAGCTGCCACTGGGACAGAAGACCGCAGACCCGAACGGGAGAAGGAGTGGGAGGCCGAAGTGGTGGTCCAAACCATTAAGGAGATCACTGAATGACAGCGCGCGCTATACCTGGTATAGCGCGCGCCGTAAGGCTCATAGCGCGCGCTGTAAATATGTTGCGCGCGCTACACTGTCTGTGCCCGTGAGGACCTGTACTGTTGCACACTTTTCAGACCTTTCAGACAGTGTTTTTGCATGTGTCTTGGGTTGGATGAGCAACAGGGAATGTTTTCGAAAAGCAAGGGGTTTTTGAGAAACGCAGGACACTGGAAAAAGCATGGTTTTGAAACATGTTCCGGTGTTGAAAAATTTGAAAAACGGGACAATGTAGCGCGGTAGAGCGCGCGCAATAGGCGCGCTATAAAGGTCATATTTTTGAAAATTTGCGCGCACTATGGAAAAAATGCACCCTTGCGCGCACGCAGGGATAGCCCGTTTTCCTTATATAAAGCAGTTGGAAATCCCAAAGTAACTCCCAAGGGTAAGTATTAATAATAGTGCTTGGAGACAGGGTGCGGTGGATGCCGAGTGGGAGCAATGGGTTGATGCCCACTCTCCGAACGCACATACAGTCTTGAAATCTTTTTTGCCTTTTTTTTTTTTACAAATCTCTGCTTTATGCTTTAAGTTTAACCTGTAACCTACGGTCACTCCTTTGGGGTTTAGGCGTGCGGGCCTACCCGGATCAATGGTGGCGTCCTTTGCTTTTGCGTTTTTTTAAAAGATTCAGATTGCCTAGAATTCTGGGATTCAAGGTGTTGATTCGATGGTTCATGAGGGACGAGGGGTAGTAGTTAGCACCAAGGCGAACAGGGCGCAGAACCCAGTGCACAGGTGCTGATGTACTGTACTTATCTGCACCACGAGACATATGTCCACATCTGGTGTAGACCTACAAGAGGCGTATATGCGAAATAATCTAGAGCTAGGGTGCAGAACATGAAAGACAGGGATTGAGTACATGGTGTTTGTGGATACATTTTCTGCGCACGCTTTGTTTCAGTCTTTGATCACTGATGAGTGTTTTGTTGCTCGTGTAGCCCTCTTTCTCTTGAACAACCACCAGCTTGCTCACCGAATTCCAACAACGGCGCTCTGGGAGAAATACATATTTTGTGGTGTTTTGGGTATATATCTACATTTGGGGCGAAACAATGCCGGGGAGTATTTGATAAAGGCACCACATTTTCTCTTGTGGCCAAGATGAGTTCACGCTTGAGGTGGACTCAAGAACACCATGCCTACCGCGTGCATTGGCATAGGGGATGCTCATGGGGTGTACAGTTGCGGAGACTGTGCATTGGAAGTACAGAAGGAATCCCGGAATATCCTCCACAGGCTCTACGTGATGAACTCTTTGACTTTGTACTAGGCATGTAACCACGAAGTAAGGCCCAAAGTGTTTCTCATTTAAAAACAAGGTAAAAACCAGGTAAAATGGGTAAAAATTCAACAATTTGCTTTGTGCGTGTTTGCTCGCGTTGCCCTTTCTTAGAATGTGTAACGGACACATTTGCATGCAAATAGGATGAAATATGGGTGAAAATGGAGGTGTTTTGCCACTTTTACGTGTCCCGCACCACACCACTCCGGAGGCCCATGTACATGCAATTCTTGTCCTTTACCGGCTTTTTGTGCGCGTAAAAGGGTGTATTTGCGTGGCTACCATAAGGTTACCTCGAAGGGTCATTTAAAAGGGTCATTTGCGCACGTAAAAGGGTATATTTACTTGTCATGTGAATTTTAAATTAAATTAATTTTAAATTCGTTGCGGAAGCAAATTAGGCCTTTTGCGCACACAAAATCCATTTAATTGGCTCTTCACTCTTAGGGGCTTCTCTTTTATGGGACATGCCTGGCAGGAAGTCCAAAGCCAGGGCCGCTGTCCAAGCCCCTGGGGACCCGCATCCGCCGCCCAAGCCCGCCCCTCCCGTCCGCACTACCCACGTGCCCAGCAAGGAGGTTGTTGATGAGTCTGTGAAGGTGGTGGGTGTGGGAATTTAAACTGGTTTCCAGGTGAGGGATTGTGCACTCTCAGTGAACGAGATTAAGGGGTTGCCAGCTATCCCGAGGATGTTTGCTCGGTGCGAGAGCGGCTGCAAAATTGCAGTAGGAAAACGGTGAACCCTTGAGATATTTGTTGAGGGTCAACTTGCAAGTAGAATTGTAACGTAAGTTACAAACGTAAGTTACGACGTAAGTCACGGCCGTAAATTACGTAAGTTACGGCGATCATAAATTACGGGCCGTACTTAATAAGTTACGCCCCGACCGAATTTTTCGCCACCCCTTCTCCATAGGCCTCTTTTCACACACATGAAGACTAAAGGGGCTATTAATAATAATAATTAATTTGGGCCCCTCTTGCACACTTGGGAAGCTGGAAGGTTGTGGCTCGCCCATGGGCGCCCCACAAAAGTTGCCAACACCTCCCCCTCCCCTCACCCCCCCTACAAAAGGGGGAAAAGTACAATTTTTGGCAAAATTACATGCTTTTGGCGTAAAACCTTGGTCCCGACCATAAATTACGTAATTTTTGTAAGTTACGGCGTAAGTTACGGCGTAAGTTACGGCCCGTAATTTAAAAACCTTAAATTACCGTAATTTATCAATCCTACCTGCAGGCCGGTCCAGGTGCTTCGACCAAAGGTGTTTCAAGCAATTTTTCTCTGGGCCTATACCACTGGTTGACCCCTGCCCCAATGGGGATAATCCTGCACCTTAGCGCAGAGACGTTAACGACACCGTTTGCCGCGATGCAACGCGCCCAAGGCCCCCAACGGCAATACGTGTCGGTGTACCATGTGCCGGATGCCGATCGGGAAAAGGAGGCCGGTCACCGACGGATGTGGTCAGACCCCGTCAAGGTGAAACATTTGTAAGAGCACCTCGACACGGACACGCACATTTTTTTTTCGGGAGTCCAGATTTTCAGATTGGTCGGCCTACGGAGCAATTCAATCCGTGGGTCGGCGCGAGACCTTGAAAGGACCGGCCATCCCTAATTTGACGTGGCCCACAATTTTGTAACACATGACGCATTTTTTGCGCTTGGCATGGGTTGTCCGTCGCCACACATTGCAGTGAAATACCCTGTGTCGCGGCATCCGTTGCCGGATCCGCCCTCTTGGACCCCCGAGGAGTATGAGGCCACAGGCTACCGTTTGGTAGAGAACATTCTGTCAACGGACGAGGTGGATGAATTGTGTGCCCTGCAGTTGGAGGGAGAGGAGAATTGGGAGGACATTCTCCTTCAGGGCCACAAAGAAGGTGGTGGGCGCCGGCAAACCGCCCTGGGAACGGTGAACAAGTGGCTCAGCCCAGGCAGCAAGTGGCGTTTGCTGCGCATTTTGGCAGACCTTTTCCCGGTGCTGGATGACCCGGAGGACAGACCGCTACTGCCACAAAGCCCATCACCTAAATATTTTGTCTTCCGAGCATAACTGTCTGAGGCTTCTGGCGCGAGAGGGGGGCAGGGGCCAGGTCCCCAAACCGGTTTGAAACGGTTCTTATGCTAGCACCAGATGCCAGGTGGCTCCCATCAAGCTGCCACAGAATGAATGGAGCCACACGTGGCCTCCGAAAAAATTTTAATCGCTGCTGAAAAGTTGAAAGAATCAGTGTGGTGGAACGGAAGGAGGCCCCCCCCTGCATGGGCTATCAATGGCCGCACCGCGACTTCATGCTTACATTGCAGGGTGCCGCGGACACGAGGGTGGTTTTCATCTCCCTGCAGGATGATCCCCCATCAAAATCTTTGCAAATTGCACCGGGGACGAGCCATGGCTACCACACGTCCAACACGTGGCACGTGGTTCAGCAAAAGCGTGGCAGTGTTTTGCTGATGGATGGAACGTTGATCCATCGTGGAGCTGGCAGGCCGGGGAGGACGATTTTTTCCCCCTTTGTGCCGGAAAAATTCCGCACACCCCCAAATGTGGTGGAACCGGAGAATGTCCCGGACCTAATATGTTCGTTGAGCCGGAGGCACCTAAGGTGGGAGAGGCGGAGGTGGACCCCCCGGCAACCTCTTCGGGCAGTGATTTGCAGCCCCCTGCAGCACCTGCCCCACAGCTGAGTTGGTCGGCGCCCCTGAAAACACCGACGGGGATGGAGAAGATGGTCCCCTACATGGCTGACGTGTGGGTCATTGGGACTGGGGTTGGGAACGCTGCCATTAGGGAATGTTTCACGGCATCTTATGTTACTCGGGAACAAAAGGGGGGGGGTGGGGGTCCAACCATCCCTTGAGTAACAATGTTTTACCCGGTGCCACGTATTTTTGCATGGTTGCCGCCCATTTTTGAGTAACAAGGAGATGGGGGGGTAGGGGGTCAAGGTCTGGTGTTACCTGAGTAACGTTGCATGATGTGAAACGTTCCCTTAGCGTGTGCCCATTCACGATGGAGGGACTTGGGCCAGAGGAGGAGAATGTCGAGCAGTGCTCGATGCCCTGGTACCATCGGTGGTGGATCCCCCCTCCCATGGCGGACAAGATCGTGCGGGTCCCCGTTGCCCCCGGCTGCATCTACTTTGGGTTCTATCCCAGCACCCTCGTCCTCACGCGCGCAGCCAGCGCCAGTGAGATGCATTGGGCCTTAATGGCGATGCACTATACCGCCTCCTTGCCTGGCATGCAAGCCGAGTCGGACGGCAAGGTCAAATACGACAACAAGCAAGAAAAATACAAATGTCCATGTCCGGAGAAGGTGTGTAATTACCCCGTTTTTGCGCGCAAAATGCATCGTTTGCGCATCAGCTATACTCATGGCAAGAACGCAAAATAGGTCGTTTACACAGGCAAATTAGCGTACATGCGTAAATTCATGTATTTGCGTGTTCACCTAATCTCAACCCGGGACGCAAAATGTGTCATTTACGCACGCAAAATTCAAGTAAATTCATGCATTGCCTTCATATCTTCTAGATTCCCGTGAACTTAATTCTTGCTCTTCACGTTGGTGGATCCCGGGCCCGCCGACAGCAGTGCTGGGTTCGGAGCCGGAGCTGGTGCTGGAGCCCAACCCGGAGCCAGTGGCGCTGCTGGTGAAGCCGCCAATCTAGTGACGTTTCCGGAAGTCGGTGATTTCGACGTCCGGTACATGCATGGGCATGGCAAGGTTGGGGGCAAGTGGGGGGGGTCACAATGACATGGACTGCTTGTTGGCGTTTGTGGGGAGAGAAATTTGCACTGACCTGTGACCTTGTTTGGAAGCAGGGGAGGTTGGACCTTCGCGATTTGAATGTGTTGAAAGGTGCTTTGTCCGAGATGGGGAGTGCCCACAAAGCTTGTGGGTTTGTGGTGACCGTGTGGGCCCACCTTTGTGTTGGACCACATGTGGGGGATTGCGAGGGAGTCGGGCACCCTGTCTGCATTCAGTGCTTTCAGGGGTGAGGGGAGGCATCGGTCGTTGAAGAGTGAGATCAGGAAGAGGAGCTTCAAGGGGGGAAGTAAGAAACAGGGGTCTCGCCTACGGGGGGCACGCCGAGCACTGAGGAAAGGGGTGGGCCGAGGTGCTACGGAACGACAACCTGGACTGGGGGTTGTATGCCAAGGGGTTCAACGTGTGGCAGCCTTCCTGGACCCGACAAGAGGCATATGGCAGTGCTAAGAAGTATTGGGAAAGGGTGATGCGTAAGGGGAAGTTGTAGGGTTTCTTACATGTTTGTCTTACATTCTTAATTACAATTTTGTGGTGCATACTTTGGTGATTTGGTGGTGGAATACCACTTGGACACGTGTGACTCAATGATTGGAACAATGCAAAGAAAGATCCCAGCAATTGTCTCCATGTTTGCTTGCACGCATGGCATGTATTGGACGTGCGATATATGTGCACATATGTGCACCGCCACGAGTTCGGGTTACACCGCGGGGACAATAGCCAGCGCCGTATCTTCCAGAGCACGAAAGCAGCCCAAGGTCACAGAGCCCGGAGTCCAGGGGTCCAAATGCCAGCCTCCTGATGGTATAGAGGGTCCCTCGGCGTCCAAATGCGTGGAACGCAGCGAACGTTCGGCCGCAGCCTCCGGTTCCGCCCCCTCCGGCAAGCCATCGACTACCGCGCTCTCCAAGTTCGTGGGACGACTCCGGGGTTCAGCCAAAGGGGCCAGACCATGCCCTAAGAGGGCTGTCGGAAAAACCCTCCGCCCGTCCAAGCAACTATATACTTTGTCAACGCCAGGGAACAGGCCGTGGAGGACCTCTTGAACTCCCCAAGGGGGTTACAATGGCTGGCTCACACTTCCGAAGGCTGGCGGCTACCGTTACGGGCACTCCCCCTGTTGCGATCCCGTCTCCGGTTTGTACCCTTCGTGAACCGGCCGTTTGAATCCGAGATTCACGGTACCGTGAATTTCACCTATTTTTGCTGTTTTGTGCTCGTAACTTGGTGCCATCGTGTGCTTTTGTCGTGCTATCTTCGCCCATCTGGTGAGCATAATTTGGCATACCAGGAATACCTCAGAGTATACAGGTAAAAAGGGGGGTTTTGGGAGAAAGGGGTATGTGGCATGTACAAATGGGTACGAATGTATAATGCACAATGCATGCATAGGTGGGTTGGGAAATACCTCTAGTTTGCCAATTGTGATGATGAATGTTGTGTTTGAAACTACCCCATTTTGGGCTCTTGGGGTATACGGCCGTATACTCAAGGCTCCAATACCTCAGTATACGGCCGTATACTCTGGAGTATACGGCCGTATACTTAGAGTATACGGCCGTATACTGGGGGTATTTGTTTGCACCATGTGGTTGTTTCAAGTTGAAAAATCCCATTGTTGTGCCTTTTGTGCCCATCTTGTTGCATGCTTTGCCTTTGCCAAACAATTGCACACCACTTGAAACCAATCTAGGCTCATACTTCACTCATGATTGCAATGTATGTCTCCATATGTGTCCATTCCAATCCATATTATGTTGCTTCTTGCTCTCCGAGGCCCTCTTTTTCTGGCACCATGACTGATGTGGGCATGCACTCATGCCTTGTTGAAGAAGTGGGCCGATGCCGTAGCTCTCCGCACAGTGCACAGAGGTGTTTACAGCCCCGACAGCACACGCACCGTGTCTTGGCCTTCTCTTGAGAATTGTGCTTGGTCCACCTTAGACACCCCTGTGGCCCTGGTGAAGGTAACGCAACCCGGCGTTGCCCAACCCCACAGCCTCACTGACCCTTTGTTGTCGTTGTTTGACAACAACCCTAATCTGCAAGCTATTGTGCTGCAGCTCCATGATTCGGATGCCCGCGCCGTCGTGGAGCATGTTAAAAAAAGCTGTGGGGGGCCAAATAGGGGGATGAGTTTGTATTTGAGGGAATGGGAGATGCAGGATGGCTCTCCGGGGATTCATGTCTCGGGGCACGTGGCCGCTGGCTGGCGCAAATTAATGGGAGTGCAAGGCCCAGCAAGTGCAGCGGGGGCATTGGGAGGACACCGCCCCCCTCTACCCCCTCCACTCCCAATCGCCATGGTCCTGGCATGCCGATTTGGAGGGCCACACCCTCCCCACCTGGTACAAGGGTACTGGGATGCACCCCTCCCTTTTCTTCCCCCTCACCACCACCCCCCTTTTTGGTGTTGAACACCATCGTGTCGATCTCCATCCCCGTTGACGTCGTCGATCATCGTCATGTCGACGACCTCAAGGATTTCAAGCAATGGGGCCATGCTTTCCAATCTGGCTTCATTTCTGTCGATTGGATGGACAAGCTTCAGGATGAGTATGGGGAACTTAGGGCAGATGCGGGGGTCAATATTTTTAATGAGGATCGGCCGGCCGAGACTCGTGCAGGGGACAGTGACACCTCACGCACATTGACTCCACCGGAGGGGGGTGCAATGTACAGTTTTGTAAGGGAGGTCCTCATACCCCACTTGGAGACTCATTTGGGTTGGAAGTGTCCGGTCGTGAATGTTACCACCTTTATTGTGGTGAAGGCCGGTACAGTGGATGTGGAAAAAAAACAGTGTTGGCACCGTGACATTAACCTCAGCTATGTTGCCGGCCCGGACCAACACCATGTTATTTGCTTTTTCCCGATGTTCTGCCCCACACCCGATGATGGTTGTGCTGGGGATTTTGTGGTTGCATCCCACACGGGCCTCCCGGACCCTTGGGTGGAGGCCCCATTGGCCCCATTGGACATCGGGGATGTGTGGTTGGGCAATGCACTGACTGTGCATCGCGGAGGTATTTGCCCTACCACTAACCCCCATCGGCCCCGTGTTTTTGGTTTCATTTTGGTTGGTACCTCCAGGTTCGACTACAACAACACTTGCCCTGTTGTTGTTCCCCCTTGGGCCGGCAAAGCGGCCGCATCCCCCGAAGGGTCTCAAGGCCCTCATGCCACTTGTGGTGCAGTTGGTTGTGAGGTGTTGTTGGATGTGATTGATGCTACCACAGTTTTTTGTGTTACATGTGGTAACGTGCCATTGTGTGCCACCCACGCCGTGGAGGGGCAGTGTGGTGCCTGTGAGGAGGGCGCTTGGAATCAGGGTGAGACAATGACGCAACACAGTGGTGTTGCATGGGGTCGTTGTCCGGCCCCACTGCAGTTTTACATGCCCGTTGATGGGGCTACTTTTTTTGCAATTCATGATCATTTGTCCCCTAGCCCCCTTCGAGTTGGGGTTGAGGGTCACCCTTCATATGAGGAGTGCCCATTGCGGCAAATGCATGCTAACCCCTTGCCTTCTGTGGGCTCGGATGGCACTTTCCTTGCTTGTCCCCCCGGTTCATTGGTGGTTTCGCGGGGTTTGCTTGGTGGTGTTGCTTTGGCTTCCACCGATGCCACAATTGGCGGGGTTTTGCATTGGTTTGCACTTGGGCACAAGCACCACCTCATGGATGTTGCACTGGCGGAGAGCTATGGTTGGGTGAAGTGGTGGCCATTCAAGACGGTTTCAAAAAAGAATAAGTCGAAGCCGAAGCCCAAGGCAAAGTCAAGGAAGGGCAAGGAGAAGGCCGGAGAAGAAGTTGAGGACGTGGAGGAGGAGGAAGAGGAGAAGCAAGAGGTGTGGTGCATCTGCAATCAGGTATTTGTGGGATCCGGGCATGGGTTGAACTGTGTTGTTGTTATTCATTAAGTCCCATTTATCTCAAAAGGTAGGGTCACTGGTGGGTTTTTTTGTTTGGCCTGTCTTCAGCGCCTCCCTATATGGTTGCAGTTCTTCAGGTTGAGTTGAATTGAATTGATCATCAACCTCTTCAATTTCTTCCCAGGATTCTTCAATGGCCTACACATGTTTTTGCATGTTTGAGGGCAGTAGGGTTTGAACCAGGAACATTTCGTTTGCAAGTGTAGCATGCATACCTCTCACCCACCCAGTGCCATGGTCTTGGAATAGGCCGTATACCTTGTGTATACGGTCGTATACCCACGGTATACGGCCGTATGCTCCCAGTATACGGCCGTATACCGCGAGTATACGGCCGTATACCTGCCCACCCATTTCGAGTATACGGCCGTATACTCGGAGGTATACGGCCGTATACTTATAGTATTTGTTGCCAATTTCAATCCATTTTGCCTAGTTCTTTGTTAGAATTCCACCCTTTCTTCCCATTCAGGTCCAGTATGATCCCTGGCCACTGCGGAGCATCACCGATTATGAGGTGCCCGAGCCCGAGGTGGACTTGGTGGCGCCAAAGGCTGCCGCAGGACAAGTGATCTCCGGTCGGGAGTACGTGGACCCCATTCCTGTGGGTCGGGGGGATGTTGCCAGTGCGCCCTCCGACCTGGCAAGCACCACTGGCAAGGACACGGGGTACTATTCCCGATTGAATGTCCGTGCCAGTGGTGCACTTTACGACATTCGCCTGCCCATTAGGGTATTGGCGAATTTGAAAGAGGGGGTTGTGGAGGCCATTTGGGGGGTTGCGGTGTGGAGCAAGAGCTCCGGGAAGGTGCGGGTTTTTTTGAGCACCACGGGGGAAAAATGGAGCATTTCGGACTCCATTATGGTGCTCCAAAGTTTTGGGGGGGAGCCTGTCCCCGTGGAGCACCCCCCTCGCCCTCCACGCCGAGTTGGCCGCGAGGGCGGGGAAACAGCTTGGGGGGAGGGGGCTAAAGCGGGCTCATGATGAGCCCGCTGAGCCAAGGGCCACCCCTGCACCCACCCCCACCCGGAAGGCCCCCACGCCTCCCGGGTCTGCTGCTGCTGCTGTGGCTGTCGGCTCGGGGGGGCTTGAGGGGTTTGGGGGGGTGGGGGGGATTGAAGCAGCCGCCCGCCGTGGCACATGCGAGGCCCTCGGGGACCTCGATGTGCCCAGCACCGCTGACATTGTCAGCGGTGTTGTGGCGGGCTTGCGGAAGTCCCGGCTGAACATCTCCCGAGACATCGGGGAGTTCAGCCGGACTTCCCTGACCTCCTTGAGGGAGGCCAATGCCTCCCTCAAGGAGGAGCTGAAGGTTGCCCATGCTGAGGGTGACGCCAAGCACAGGAGGATTGCGGACCTGGAGACCAAGTTGGCCGATGCCACCACAAGTGCCCATGACTGGCACCTCAAGGCCAAGGAGTTGGAGACGCAACTCCAAGCGGCCAAGGCCAACGAGGACTGGGCGAGGTCCATTGTGGCCCATAGTGTCACACGGAGTGCACCCCCACCCCAAGGGTCTGGGAGTCAGGGCAGTGGGAGTCAGGGCAGTCAGTCCGCCTCCCCGGCACTTTGCCTGCCCCCAAAGCCGCAATGACTGCCCCCATCCAACCCCGCCCTTGCAGCTTTATGCCGAGAGTTGGTGTACCGCAAGGTGCACATCTTGGGTGTACAAGTGCACAATGTGCAGTTTGGGGCTACAGGGACACGCAGGCAGGGGAAGGATTGGCGCCGTGCGCGCTTGTGCAGCGGGAATGAAAGGCAAAGGCAGCTAATTTGCCTTTCAAATGCACATGCGCATGCAAATTTTCCAAGGTGGTTCCATTGGACCACCATTCAAGTGGTACAATGCGATACTTCACAAAGAATGCCGGGCCATCGCCATATGAAAGATCCTTCTACGCTTTCCGCCATCTGCGATGTCGGGGCGCATAGTGGTGGGGAGGTCTGTGTGGAGTGCTCCATAGTCGCATGCAAGGGACCCCGATGCGGTTGGATGTACATGGAGGTGGTGTTGTGGATGCGAAGGCCTACAAGGGCTGGCCGGGTGTGGTTTTCAACTCCAAAGCCCACCACGGGCCTGCCCCATGGAGGGGGGAGCGCTATGCCATTGTTTTCTACAATGGGTGCAACACAGATTACCTCCCGGATGAGTCTGTTGATGAGTTATTGGCCTATGGCTTTCGTCCTTGGGGCCACTAGTGAGCACCGTATACTACTAGTATACGGCCGTATACCTCCGAGTATACGGCCGTATACCTGGAAGTATACGGCCGTATACTCGAAGTATACGGCGAAAGATTTGTGCTGAATCGTACATGCTGTGCGCCTGTTGCATGCGCCTGTGCACACGGTTTCACTGGGCAACTGGACCACATATGCCTGGCACATCTCTCCGCAGCAATTATTGTAAGCAGTATGTTTGCGAATGCCCATCCGAAGGAGAAGGGGCTTTGTTTGGAGAGCATTCAAGATTTTTGTGAGGGAATCAAACGCCGGCATTTGACCCCCTATGCAGTATGTGCTCTGCATCCACAAACGTCAACGCCGGCACCCTATTTTGTTTCACATGTTATGGCCCACCCTGTTTTTTTTACATTAGGATGGCGGGGAAAGAGGGCAACGGCAAAGACGTTTGTGGATGCAATCGGTAGCATCAGCATTGCTTGGTGACGATGTACTTTTGCGACCCCATGCCCAAGGCCTCATGATTATTTTAAAAGATGGTGAGGTGGATGCGGCCGACAAGGAGGCAATTAACCTACTCCGATGGATGCGGCGGCACCACCTTTCCATCCGGGCATTGAAGGGTTGCATGAGGACCACATGCACTTGGGACCATGTGATGGCAATGGTAAGACCATCACACCTTACCTGTCCAAGGGGAGGGTTTTGGAGGTGGCCACTAAAGGGGGTACCCGGTGGTGGAATTGCATGATATTGTCACCACCATGGCTGCATGTGCCCATGCCGAAGACAGCATTCGGAAGTATGAGGAGAATACATATTTGGCTGTTGTAATCTGTTCTGATGCCACTGTTTTTCATAATGCCAGTGCCACACGTTGTGACGTGTTTGTGGACCCATGGGAGGATAGGGGGGCACACCATGATGGTCAGGCATGGGCCTCATGGTGGGTTTTTGATGGGGGGGACGATATGGCCCATCTGCAAAGGATGGATGCCGTGGGGAAATTGAATGACCAAGTCAAAAAACTTGAAGCCGAGGGCGGCATAGAAATTGGGGGTACTCCCAAAAAATTATTGTGTTTTAAAAGTGGGGATGGGAAAGTCATGATGTCGGGTTCGTGTGGGAAATATTGGAATTGCAATCTCAAGTATGACCAATTCCAAGCCCATTTGTTTGCAATTGCAGATTTTCCAGTGCTTCCTCGCATTGGGTCCCTTATGTCTTGCATCCCTCCTGTCCGCAATGTTGGAGATGTGGCACATTGTTGTGCAAGGGTGGGGACAGGCATTGGGAAACGTCTCAAGGACAGCGCCCGCACATGGGGTTCACCAGGAGCTCTAAGGGCCGTGTCCCATTTCATTTCTAACCTCCGGCAAGAAGCAAAGCACATCCCTGTGGCTGAGAGAGTGATGCGTGCTCCCTCGAAAGAGAAGGAACACACTCTCGACATTAACGCCTCCTGTCTTTTTTTCGAAACACCTGAGTTGCACGCCGAGTTGGTGCGCAATTGTTGCAATGTATTGTACCCATGTTGTGAGGTGGGAGGGCAACAGGTGGCTCAAAACCAGTGCCGCCCTGCACCTCATGTTGCAGGCCTGTTACTATATGCAAAAGATTTGACGCCATGTGGGTCCTGTTCCCATGGATCAACGGCAACGTTATGCATGCATGGTTACACAATTCACCAAGGCATGGGGGGCATTGGGGTGGAGTGTTCCGGTTTGGGTGCATTGGGTGGTGTGCCACAGTGGGGCACACCTCCAAAGGTGGGGGAATTTTATTAAGTTTTCCTCCATTCCCACGGAATGGAGGAACAAAAGTTTTAAAATGGACATCCTCCATTGTTTTCAAGGGTGGAAGCTGAGCAAGCCTTATGTCACCCGATGGGGACTAAGGCATGCTCTGCACCTGGATGCCCTTGATTGGGGCATCCGGTTGTGGTTTGGGGAAAAGGGTTTGGGTTGAGAGGGGATCAGGTTTGGCATGCAACGCATGCGGAAGAAGCATCGTGCACCAAAGCACATGTAGGTATATATCATGTGATATGATATGATGTGCAATATGCGTAAGTTTGTATATTAGGTATATATAACATGGGGAAGTGGATCACATTTGACATTTCGGATGGGACATCAAACAAGGTTGCTTCTTGTGGTCTTCTGCTTTGCTCATATGGTGCTCTTTTGTGTGTACAATGTGTTTGGGGGTTGCAGGGTCATGAGTACTTGCAAGGGGGAGGGGTAGTTGATGAGAATGGTGGCATGGGTGGGAGGCAGAAAGTCCCCGTATACTCCAAGTATACGGCCGTATACTTCTGAGTATACGGCCGTATACTCCGAAGTATACGGCAAGAATACTTCTCCAATACTTTGAGTATACTGCCCAATACCTCAAAAAGTGTAGATTGCCACACACAGGTGTGGGTGTATGGAATTGGCTTTCTGGTTTTTTGACCCCCCCCCCTATTTTCAGGGTGCTAAACTCATTTTTTTATATCCCATGGGCACACGGAACGACTAGGTACATGTGCCAAAATGGCTGTTTTGGGGGGGTATTCTTGGTATGCCAGGTTATGCTCACCATACAAAGTAAGATCCAACAAATGTGTGCAATTTAGAGGTTTGAAGTGGTCGCATGGTTCAACACATTTGGTGAGATTCGCGTGAATGTGAAATTCACGCACCCAAATTCACGCATAAATTCACGCTAGATTCACAGATTCAAGAGAATGTGAAATTCCTACGAATTTCGTACGAATTCGTACGAATTTCGTACGAATTTCGTATGAATTTCGTACGAATTTCCCCTCATTTCCACTGTTTCGCTTTCTCACGGCTCTCAATTTAAAAGCCTTCGCATTCCCTTTTGATCATGTCCTAGCAGACTATGTCCCAGCTCGACAACTGGAAGGCAGAATCCCCTGGTGCCACTGTGTGTTGGGTCTGCATGCGTAACCGTGCTCTGTGCCTTGCTACCTTTGGCACAGCAAGTGCGATAGACGGCAACTGGGAAGCGGCTGTTGCCATAGGTGCTATATATAGGACCATTACGAGTGATAGGCGAGTGCCTGATTATGGCCTCCATGGGGTCCTTCGTGTCCTGTTGTGTGCAATCAACGGGACACGGGACCTAGTTGTACAATTGACAGGGAAGGCACCGGCCAATGTGGCACGTACCATGCTGCAACCGGTTCTAGATGAGGCACGGCTTGCAGCACGAACTTGCACCCGTGCCTCATTAAATAATGACAAGGCAAACAGCAAGGGGAAGGTGAGGATGGAGTGTGCTGCTGCCATCCATTTCATGCGGAATAGGGGTTGGGAGAAGATAATAGATGCTTGCCTACAGCAGCCTAGTGTGAGGCAGCATCAAGTAGGGGGAAAAAGTTGGGAGTCGGTGTGCAAAACGTGGTGGGAGAATTTTGCAAGCATGTGTGTATACGCGTGGCGTTCCGCATGGTTCTCCGGGGCCGACTTGGGGCGGCTCCGGAACCATAGCATAGCCATTGGCGCTGCCCACAATGAGCTCCAGTGGGGCAAACTTCTGTGGACGCATCTTTTGATCGACCACATGTATTATTTTGCAAAGAAGTGGAGAATCTTGTCAAAGTTCTCCTGCTTTGCCATGGAGGGAAGTCACCGGAGGCTGAAGCGCATGTTGCGCAACAGCGGGGGCCTAAGCCTCCTCCGGGGGAGACTAGGGGTGCAAGTGGTTGTGCACAACCACACCATTGACGATAGCCTTTGGTTGCATGGGTGGGATGCGACCAAAAAGGGCACAACATGGGCAAGGGCCCATAAGTGTACAAACGTATGCAAGCCGTACAAGAAGACGGCTTCTAACCGACATGCAGTACCTTCAGACTCTACAGCGGCGGTTCCGGTGCCGCAAGAGACGGACATGAGATCACGTTACAAACCCAGACCATTGTTGCCTGTGACCGGGGTGCATGCTGGGGGGCCTACTAGGGGTGTGAGGACAAATCAGGGGGTGCACACGGGTAACATTTGTGTAAAATCACGTGAATTCACATGAAATTCGTACGAAATTCGTACGAAATTCGTGCGAATTTCGTACGAATTCACGTGAATTCACGCCTGTGAATCGGCTATAGGCTTGCCGGGTTTCGGCACCTCTCGTTTTGGGCACGGTTCGGACATGATGGATGCTTTTGGGGCGGGACTTTCATTGGATGATGCGTAACAAAGCTGGGGGAGGAATTTTGGCCCCTCAGAGCCCTCGGAATGAACCAAGAATATGGCATTTCCCCCCAAAAACCTCAAAATTTGGGTAAATTCACGTGAAATTCATGCAATTATTCAAACGGCCACTTAACGGCCGTTCACGAAGGGTACATTATTGATCTTACGGGGTAAAGAGATTGCGGAGGATTTTGGGGTGGCAGACTTTGACGAGGCCCTCATGGTGGCCTTGGATCGTCTGGAGCCTGGTACATGGGCAGTGGTGTTCAAGGATTCGACTTCACCGAAGCTTGAGCTCGTCATCCTTTCTGAGGAAGTCTTGGATAGGGGCATCGGGGAGGTCGGGTCCATTAACATCCCCCCCTTTGTTTGGCATGTCAGTGGTTCCCGAGGAGTTTTCTGCGATTGCCTCCCGCCGTTTGCAGGGCATTAGACCGGTCTCAGGGGATGGCCTCCGTATGGCAAGGGCTCTGGTTCGGGACGGGGTGTTACAGCCTCCGACCCCTCTTTGCCCCCGAATGGGTGGCTATTCCCCGTTCCCAAAAACCGGGAAAAGGCGTCCGTGATCGTTCATTTGGTGAATTTTAATAGTCAGCATGAGGCCAAGCCGGCATCCTTCACCCTCCCGGTTGTGGAGGACCTTGCTTTTCCGATTTCTGCTCACCATATGAGTGCGGGGTCGGGCCATTTGTCGCTGCTGCCCCCCCTTGTGGCCACTTTGAATGACCTATTTCTGCGTGCTTTGGAGCATTTGCGCCTTGCCACCCCCCCAGGTGCCCCTTTACTTGCGTGCCACGTTGATCTTAAAAATGCCTTCCGGAGCCTGAGATTGCCCCTCGAGTATCAGGATTCCTTCAGAGTCGATATTGATGGCACACCCTATGGGTTTTCATGCCTACCTTTCGGTTGGCAGTTTTCCTCAGCCATGTGCCAGACAGTCTTGGGTTTTATCCTGGACCGCCTTTCCCTAGTATCTGTTTTGGTGCTTCACTACCTCGACGACTTTTTAGTGGTAGGTTATGGCTCAGGCAAGGTAAGTCTAAGATCGGCAACTGGCCAGCTGTGCTCCGCCTTGCGCCTCGAGGGGGCCATCATTAGCCCAAAAAGCATCCTCGAACCGGTCCCTGAGATTGATGGGTTGGGTAAACGCCTCGTGCTTTCGGGGGAGCTTGCGGGGGTTTTTGCAATCGCAGGGGGTTGGCAAATCATGGTTGGCCTGTGGCTACGCACTGCCATTTTACCCATGTCCCGTCAGCATGCGCGCCGGGTGGTAGGTCGCTTTTCTTGGGCCCTGAGACCAGCAACCTGAGTTCTTGCCCTGTTGGTGCGGGGGGGGGGGGGGGGGTGATGTTTCAGGAATAAAGCAGCGCGCCGAATGAATCATATGGCTTCCGATTTTACCTTGCTTGTGCAACCGTTGTTCGCTTTAGCTAACAAGAGTTGCACTCCCTGTTTGCTTTGCTTTATGATTATTGTTACCCCAGAATTTATTATAAAGATCACAGGGCCCACCCACCGTGCCCGCGGAGGGGGTAGGGACCACCCGCCCACCCGCTGGTGGTCGGTCCCCTGCTGTGTCTGAAAAGGTACCCATTTCCTTCTGTGATTTCTTGACGCACCGCGCCGAATGAATCATATGGCTTCCGATTTTACGTTGCTTGCGCAGCTTTCTACGCATCGACCTAAGAGGCGGGGGGTCCTAAGACCAAGAGTGGCTCCTTGGAACACTTTCTACAAACAAACAAATGGAACACCCCACATTTCACGTTGTGTACCGCAATTCCACTCCCGGGTTGCCACACGGCCACCAAACGCTAGTGGTCACGCGGCTCCACGCTTCGCCCACACTCATTGCTGAGTGGGGCACTGCTAGCGTAGCAAGGCTAGCGGCTCCGCCTAGAGAGTAGATGGAGCGGACACAATGCTCAATGTGGGTGGCGGTGGCCCGCGCCAGGGGCCCCTTGTCCGCGGGCCGACGATTGCATTTAACAAGTGTTTGACCCCCGCTACTGGGGAGAAATCAATGGCTCGAATGGCTCCAATAAGTGCGCCCCCTTAATGCACCCCCTAAAAGGCTACCGGTGGGGCACGGGTCAAAAAAGATGCCCGGCGTGCGCCTGGCGCGCTAACGTTCCCCCATTGGGCGCCAACGCCTGCGGCGCCCATTGGCTCCTTGGGTTCATACCTTTGACAACTAACTATTGGCCGGAGGCCCCTTGGGGGGGGGGGGGGGGGTAGTTGGCGTCCTTGGACCCGCGGAGTCCCCCCCCCCCCCACGGGCATATGCAACAGTCAATGTCTGTTTTCACCTGGTGTTACATTTGAGGTGATGTCAGGTTGGAACATGCTCTCGTTGCGGGCCCAGGCATACCTTGTTGCATCAGTCTGAACACAAGGACTGCAGTGCACAGTAACTGCCTTTAATTGAAAGAAAAAAAAAGCTGTTTTTACTCTGAACAAAGCTGATATTGGATGCTGTCAACTGATATTGTAGAGACCGTGTTGCAAGCTAACCCTGGGTTCCTTCCAACACCCAGCAATTGCAGTTGTTAGCCCACCAGCAGCTGTCAGTTTCCCTTGAAACGCTATCAGTTACCACAACGGTCATCAGTTACCTTGCGAATGTGACTCCATGTAGCAAACATAGGGTTCTTGTTTTTGGGCTGTCAAAGACCGCTTTTGGTACCAGCTCCGCACTGGCTGCGCCAATGCATACATACTAATGCTGCTTCACCAGCCCGTGGTCTGAGTGCCACTTTTTCTCGGATGCATGTCTGCAAGAACCAAAAAGCGCAGCGCTGGTGCCCTTCTCAGTTTTGGGGATGATGAGGAGGCGGAGGAGGAATTCGTGGTCAAGAAGACTAAAAAGAAAGCCAAATGCCCTGTCCACACCCTGACCAAAGGAAAGACTGCAGACACCGCCAAGCCCAACAGTTACTTTGCCTCCTCCTCTGGGGCGTACTCCTCGGAAGCGCTTGCAGACCTCAAGAAGAACTCCTTCAATTGGGGCAAGAACGACACGCTTGATGCCCATTTGGACCTGCCAGATGACCTGCAGATCCCCGTCCCGATTCTGTCGCAGGTGGTGGACGATGACGACCTACCCTCGGAGTTGCAGATCCGACAAGCTAAGTTGAAGCGGGAAATGGCCCGGCGCAAAGGTGGGGATGCCGCCCCTGAGGCATCCCCTCCTGCTGCAGCTCCCCCGCCGATTGCGTCGAATAAGCCAGTGGCTGCGAAGGTCCAGAGGGCTGAGCAAGTGGAGAAAAAAGAGGAGGATTCAGATACCGACGATGATGGGGTTGGGCACTGGGAGCGGAATCAGATGAACAATGTGGGTCTGCAACGGAGCTCGGAGGTGGCACCAGAGCCAGTGCCTGACCTCGACCATGGGCCCGGGCAGCGGTCTGTCATAGAGGCTTTGCCGCCGTTTAAGGAGCTGCATCAGCAGCTGAGCACAACACTGCAGCACATGAAACAGGTCTGCACCCAGAGCTCGTCCGCGAACCGGCAGGTGGCGCAGGAGTACAACGTGGCAGAGCGCAGTGTGCGGGACATGGAGCAGCAGCTCGAGGGGTTGGCAGCACAGCTGCAATTCTTTACAGAGTTTAAAGACTACCTTGAGGATCTGGGGGACTGCTATGATGAGAAGGAGAAGGTATCGGTGGTGGTGGAGGTGGTGTGGGGTGTATGCGCACGTGCAGAGCATCAGATTCGGACGACAATGTTGATGTCGAGTTGGGTGTGGATGTGCATGTTGGAGGTAGAGTGCATGTGCATGTGTAGATACAGGTAGGTGCATGTGCATGTAGAGGTCAATGTAGATGTAGATGTAGATGTAGATGTGCATGTGGATATAGATGTGCTTTGCCGCCTCCGGCCTGGACCCACAAAAAAAAGTATGTGCATGTGGATGTAGATGTGCATCTAGGAAGCCTGGAACGCAGCATGGACACACCACCACCGTTGTTGGTAGGTGGGGCGATAGGTGCTCGGACCACACGACACAACACAGTGCATAGTAGCACCACAATGAACATTCACAGTAGATGGTGAGATGTACTTTTGAATTGAATACTTGTTGACCATCAAATCTTCAGCCGGGTTCCTGCCTTTCGATGCAGATGTGTGGGCAATGAATATATTGTTTTGGAGCTCAGTGTAGATGTAGATGTAAATGCGGGGCCGGCAGTTACATTTGTCTGTGCCCTCTGACCCGAGATGTTCAAGTGCACACATGGACGAAAAAGGTTTGTGTGCTGAGGAGGGTTCCCCCAATGATCTTTTTGATGTTGACCCCTGAGCCCCCCCTACCTGGAGACCGTTCTTTTTTTTGGGGGGGGTCCAAAATTTGGTTGGCTTGGTGCGGCCTCAATGTGGCGATGTAGACCCAGGTCCCAGAGTAGTTTGTTCTTTTATATGGGCCTGCCAAACCAATGGCAGGGTCCCAGGTTCCATTTCCATGTACCCCCCACCGGCGATACAATCGATAGGTACCTATGCCCGAACGATAGGTACCTATGCCCGAACGATAGGTACCTATGCCCGAACGATAGGTACCTATGCCCGAACGATAGGTACCTATGCCCGAACGATAGGTACCTATGCCCGAACGATAGGTACCTATGAGCAAACAATAGGAACGTAGGAGCAAATGATAGGTGCCTATGGCCAGACGATAGGTACCTATGGCCAAACGGTACGTACCTATGCCCAAGCGATAGGTACCTAGGGCCAAGCAATAGGTACCTAGGGTCAAAGGATAGGGACCTAGGGCCAAAGGATAGGTACCTATGACCAAACGAGGTTATGGGGCTCCCAAGCGTCCGCACTAGCCGCTGTGGCAGTGAGTGTTGGCACATGGCAAAGAATCACATTTTTCCGTTGGTGAGTACGGTGAACTGATTTTTACGAAGGGAATTATGGGGAAGATCTTTGACCAAGGGGGGTGGGGGTGGAAAAATTCGCGCGATTTTTTCATACCCTCGAAAAAAAAGCTAGCACCCCCTATAGGGATTTTTTTTTCGCAAGAAGGATTTGCGTGTAAGTTTCACTTTGCTACATTGTGCGCTATTTGCTTCCTTTGGCACAGGGTGAAAAATCGGATTTTCACCCCATGTGTCCTTTCTCAAAATACTCAGATTTTTCACGAGAACCCAATAACGGATGAAAACCATATTGGACCAAGTATGAATACCATCTGTGTATAGACATCTTTCAGAGCTGGCCTGTACCCTAGTGGGTAAAGAATGCATCTGTGATGGGAAGGTCTCTGTTTCAATTCCTGGGGATGTGGGACACAATGGAATTATTTTATTTTTGCTTTTTGTTGCTTTTTTGTGCTTTGACCTTGTCCCCTTTGTTGGGAACCCCCCAGAATGTACGCATTATGTAGCGTTTCCACCCACTTTTGGGCCTACCGATAAGAGGCTAGGATGGGCGCTACACTGTAGCCGGAACAGACCGGGGGTCTTTGTGCCCTGAAACACAAATACCACCCATATCGGCTGAAACTTTAATGGTTACCTTGAAAAATATCCTCCTTGCACGTTCCAAACCCAAAGAGGTGGGGTAGAGTTGAGGAAATTTCAGGTTTTGGGGCCTCAAAAAATTTCGCGTGATTTTTTTTTGTAACTCCCCCACCCACCCTCTAGGGGTACCCCCCCAAAAAAGCTGTACGCCGGTGCCAAGAATTTTTTCTGCCCCCCCCCCCCCTATCTTTGACCTCCGGAAAAATGGGGGGAATCAGATTATGGAAAATATGGGTATCCGGTCCATATTTTCTCTCGATTTTCTCTCTTTGTCTCACATTCATCTCGCATGTTCCTCAAACACATCCCACCACAACCCTCCACGAGCTACATCCCGTGTGATATGCCCGCTACCCCCCCCCCCCTCCATCCCCACCCCATTTCCCTTCAATCCCCCCCATTTTTACTCATTTTACCCATTTCATCCATATTTCTAGGCTCTAGAATCCTAGTCAGGTGAGTTGATGAATTCAGTGGCGGTTGGCGTGGATGCTTGGGCCCCATAGGTGAGGTGAAGACGTGGCCATTTTTTAGGTTGGTTGAAAAATCGCGATACCTGGGTAACCTTCGACAACCCCTAGGGACCCTTGGGCCAGGCTTGGGTGATCATTTGGTGACAATCGGAGTATGGAGTATGCAGTCCAGTATGCAGCCACCCGATTGGCCAAATTTCTATTGCCTTCAACATGGTACCTCAAAGAGGGGCGGAGACCTTTGGCACAATTCTAGGGCTTTCAGGGGGGCCTTGGCCCTGGCAACATGGTCTTGGCGGTCACTAATTTGGTCCCCATGGGTAATAGAGTACCCGTATTATCATCAAATGATGGTATTGACCACCACGGTGCAAATCAGCATGAAATGGAGCTTTTAGACCTAGTGGGTGCTAGAAGGAGGGCCTATTTGGTTTTACATGGCGGCCGATGCGTTTACATGTACTCCCATTGTCACCAAATGATCACACAAACCCGAGCTCAAGGGTCCCTGAGGGTTGTAGGAGGTCACACAAGAATCATGATTTTTCAGCCTACCCATGCATTGTTGATTGGGACCTTGGCCCCAAGCAATTTTTTCTTGTATATGGACTCCTAAACAATCATGGGTATCGTGGACTCCATCTCTAAGTACCCCCAATCAGAGGCCCTTTGGACCCTGAGCTGAGGATTTGGTGTTTATCAGGAGGGCTCAATGGCGGCCACACGCCAACCAAGTCCTGCCCACCACATCGCAAAGAGGCCCAAAATGGCGCTTTTCGGCCTTGGTTGCCACTACGAGGCCTAATTGGTGCTACATTGCTCCCCATGGGCTTACACGTACTCCCATTGAAACCTAATGATCACCCGTGACCCAAATGGTTACCAAGGGTTTTTTCGGAGTTCACCCAAAAATCGGCATTTTTCAACAAACCCATCTTGGCGTCATTATGGCCAAATCCTCATCAATGTTGTCCCACACATGTCAGCGAGGGGCCTCGCATGTAATTTTTGGGGCACCTGCAGGAGCTATTGGGATTTCCTCAAATTAAATGTGCCGCACCCTGGGGGCGCGCTTACGTGGTCCATTTATATTTTTCTACATGTTTCATGCGATGTCTTCGGCGTGCTTGTGCAATGGCATGCACTATTCTGGTGTGGCACGCAATAATGCCCGAAAAGCTACCTGCAAAAAGGCATGCGCCATTTGGTGCAGCAAGCAAAACTGCCTGTACAATGGTAAATTTGTATGTAGGACTACTAGTAACCATTCCCTGTATAGACTTTTCTCCATTTTGGAAACCCCACGAAGGCTACCTTGACCACAAATCACCATCTTGACCGCGCATATGTTTCCGACCGTCATGTCCCGTTTTCAAAATCAAACCCGCCACCACCGCTCACGCATGAGTGTCTCTTGCCTCAGGTATGAACACGGGGGCCGATCTTGGTAAGGACCCGACCCCAAAGCCCCCCCCCCCCTCGACAGGCCCCAAAATGGTTGTACAGAACAATGGGTTTTGTGTGCGCCAGAGGCACCGGAGATTTTGTCTTAGGCATACGGCAGAGGGACTCGACCCTATGTGTCTATACTCAAAATACTCAGAATTTTGTGGAGCATTCAAAAATGGCTGAAAAGGACGAAAAGGGGATTTTGACCCCGACCCGGCCTCCAGGTCGGACCACGGCTGATGGGAGCCTGTCGTTTAAAAATTGATCCTAGACCATTTGTGATGCCAAACCAAATGGTGAGGTTTTCACCCGTTTGGAGCCCATGTCAGCCCGTGGCCGCCCTCCGATAACCCCAAGATGCCTTGAAAATGGGCCATTTTGGGTCCAAAAATCAATCAAAAATGCATGAAAAGCACGCTTTACCATAAATGATCTTGGACCATTTGGGGTGAAATGAGCCCATTGTGAGTCCATTTTGACCCAGTTTAGCCCACGTAGCCACATCAAGGCACCAAATTATACATGTGGCCAAGACAACCCTAGAATGGCCAAACAATGGGGTTGCCCAATGCCCCGTCATCCGCAACAACTAAATAGAGGCCGTGAAGCAATATGCCTCCGTCCTCTACCCCACAATGTAAAAAATTTTCAAAAAAAATTCGCCCATCAACTAAGTCATTTTTCAGTCCCAAGTGGATCCTGTTGACCCATTTTGGCACCCGCCTGTTTGACCTCGAGTGTGCAGCGTGCAAAAGCCAAATGGGCATTGGTACAAGGATTTAGGCGTCCATTTGAGCAATTCCGAGGGGTAGAAACCACAAAGTGGGGGGTTGTGGGTGGACCACTTGCCCTCGGAATCGCATTTGGAGCCACGCAGCCAAGATATGGCCCCTTTTGAGGTTGGGGTTGTCCACGGCCAAAGTGCGTAGATTCATGGGCTTTTGGACACCTTTTGGGGTGTTTCCGGGACATATCGTGGGGTTAGAGGGCACCAAAAAGGTTTCTTTGACACGAGCAAGTCAAAGTGCACATAGGGTGTACGATTGTTGCCCATCGTTTGGAACGGGCCCCAATGCCGTTTTGTAAAAAAAAAAACAGTTGTTTTGTGCTCAATACTGCCAAGATTTGCCAGGGCCCCTTCCGGCTTGGCACCTACACCTTGGGCTCCCACCGGTGACTTTTTGGCTCAACAGGTCGATTTGGCATGGCCATCATCTAGGCTCCAGGACGGCCAAAGTAGAGTAGAGCTCGAAGTAATAGGAAAATGGAAAGGAGACTTGCTTGCTTGCTTGGTTGCTGTTTGTTGCTGGTTGGTAACCACGTTTAAGGGGAGAGCGGTGTAGTAACACAAAGGTGGTAAGATACGGATCCTACTTCCCCCACCCACCCACAAGCACACATATCCTGTGATTGGGTGAGCTTTGGTGGGCGCGCAAGGACCATCCCCCCAATTTCGGGGTGGGGTAATGATAGAAACATGTTTTCGAAGGTCTTTGGATGGATGAGGCTTGGGGCGGGTAGGAAGGGCTAGTACTATGGTGTGGCGTTGGC
The DNA here is from genome assembly GCA_964036045.1 of Eutreptiella sp. 'Long Island Sound 2002'. Lineage (NCBI taxonomy): Eukaryota > Euglenozoa > Euglenophyceae > Eutreptiales > Eutreptiaceae > Eutreptiella > Eutreptiella sp. 'Long Island Sound 2002'. Next base: position 98,171,772 of record OZ038383.1, read on the forward strand.
GCTAGCGGGAGCGTAACTACAACACCAAAAATCGGGAAAGTTAGGATGAAAACTCTTCAAAATGCTGTCCTTTCCCCCTATTATGGGTTTGTACCACCATAGGATTGATGAAGGGTGAGGGGCTCACTCCTAATTGGTATGTTACAGGGGTACATAGGCGGAGTGTGTACTATTTTTGCGGCCAAATTGACTGTTTCTTGTACTCTGTTGAGGTTCCTACCGGGACTGGCACCATCCCCTATTCTTGACTGTTCCTGCCCCTTGATGGGACCCAAATGTCCATTGAAAGTGTCTCAATTCTTTCTAAAACCATTTTTCCCTGTTTCCCGACCCCAAAACAAGGGACGGCCCCCTAACTCTGGCCCAAAGCGCACTAGCTAGTGGGGTGGGGGCAGGATCCGAATATTGCCACATATATTGGGGCAGGTTTATTGAAATTGACTTTGGGAAGTGCTCAAATTCAACCTTCATAATGCAGTCTCTGTCACTGAAACACTTCTTGTGCAAGGGCAATGAGCTGGGACAAGTCCTCTTGGTGAAGGTCACTGGTTGGAGAAGGGTTTTTGTTGCTCCCATAGCGTGGCTGGAACAATATCACATGCTACCATGCTTTAGTGACATAGGTGGCATGCCACTGTGAAACAGGGCAAGGCGATTCCAGATGGGACTGGGGGCCAACTTGGTAGGCACCACGGCAGGTTTCGCTTGGGAAACAGGGTGGTGACCTCATAGGCTGGTCACTGACACGGAGACTTGGGCTTGAGGCTCGAGCGAAGTGTCCTGTAAGGGACTGTGTGCCATCATTACATGCTACAAAGCTGCGGTATTAGGGATTTGGTGCCACATCTTGGCTGCCAACCTCAGAGAGGGAAAAGGAGGCAGATGTGGGAAAACTTGGACTTTGTAAACAAACGAAATTTCTCGGTTATGATCACTTTCCTTTGAGCGTTGCTCAGAAGAAGGGAAGAAGGGATGTGTTCTTCTTCATCTGGGAATGCATGGGCTGACTGTTGCTATCGATTGGCGCAAGCAATGTCGTTGCTCTCTGGCCCTCAACCTGCTCTTCCACTGCCGCAGCGAACTTCAACATCCCCTCTTTGTTGGATGCGAAACTTCGTTAAAGCCCAGAAAACCCATGTACGTGGCTGCTTCCACTCGGCTGCAGTGCCCAGACGTATCAGGCCACATGTTAGCAAACCGCTGCATGCCTTGATTGTCCTTTACTTAAGGCCACGTTGTGATCCAACCCCCCCCCTCCCCCAACCCCCCTTCCTTTTTCAGGGGGCTCAAGCGACCCCCTCCTGTGCAAACATACCCCCACCTCCACCCCAACCAGGTGGCCAAGGTGAGACGCATGCCATGCCCTCCTGCAGGAGATCTGTGCACAAATCGAGGAGCTGGAGCAGCTGCACATTGACTACTTCAAAGACCGTATGGAGACAAGCCGCAAGGACCTGAAGGATGAGGTGGAGGAAGTCTTGATCGCCTTCGGAGTGAAACAGGAGGGGGATGAGGACGTGGACGAGTTCGGCCGCTCCCTGATTCGCATCAAGCAGGCTCGTACCCGGCGCCGCGAGAGTCGGGCCCAGCGCCGCCAAGCCAAGCGGGCCTCCAGCAAGGTATTCACATCTATCAATGCCTATGCTGGTACCACGGAGGTTGTGTGGCTCAACTGTCATAGCACAGGGTGCTTGGCTAAGAGGTCGCAGTTTAGGACCCCCAGAGGGCCTTCAGTAGGAGCGCACGGCTTTTCTAGGCCCAATGGTGCTAGTGAGCCCGTGAGCAGGCGCTCTGCCCTTATTTATACCCATGGGCATATCCATCGGTATTCAGATCAACCCAAGCGCATACTCATCCCCATTTCTGTCCCCATTCCCATCCCCCTCTCCATCCATCGCCATTTCTATCACCATATGCTTAGGCACTGGACGACAAGCCAGAGGGCTGGTCAACGGACGACACTGACACCGAGGATGAGGACCGGTATGCGGTCCGTATCCAGCAACGCATGCGGGCACTGGGGGGTGCATTCGACGACGTGGATGAGGACTTTGCGTCGGTGCTGCGCATTCAGCAGCGGCTGGAGCACTTCAAAAGCAAGTATGCGGCTGCGTACAAGGACACGTACGCCAGCCTGTCCCTCGCACTGGCCTTCGGGCCGCACGTGTCCATTGAGCTCGGGACCTGGAACCCACTGAAGCAATTCAAGCCCATGGCCCAGTTCACGTTCTTCCGGGAGCTTTGCGATTTTGGGTGCGGGCGGCAGGTACAACCCCAGCTCTTTGGAGGGAAGAGGAATGGAGGGTAAGGGAGTGAGTGCAAGGCAAGGGGGGGGGGTCCGCAATTTTCCGCAATTTTCCGCATTTTTCCCGCAATTTTTCTGCTTTGCCCTTCTTACGTGCCTGCAGGTGACCCTTGCTGTCAATGCTGAACCATACTGGTGCACACAATTATGCAGAACAATGAGACTCCTTTTTGCCCACGCTTGAACGGTTCGAGGTCTACTTGTGCAGATGTTGAAAAAAAAGTTGGTGGCATACAAGGATAGGTTGAAGAAGGAGTCCAGGCAGATTGAATACTATCGGCAGTTGCGCATTTTGAACCCACGAAATCTGCCTGATATGCCACATGCCATGGATCAATACCCCCTGTTGGGTTTATCCGATGTCCCAGATATCGCAGAGCAATGGAGCTTGCACATCTGTTGCAATGCCGTTGACATAAATGGTTGTACTGCTTTGCCGGAATGGTGGCAATCACGCGCCCCTTCACCTTTCCAAGAGAGGGTGCTGTTTTTGATTACACAGCCCACTTCTGGTGGTGATGTTAAACGCTTTTTCTCACAGTGTGGGACGGTTTCGAAGCGGCAACACAAATTGGATGACAACATCCGCCGCCTTCGGTTCATGCTTCAATTCCATGGTGATATTGAGGGCGCCTCTTGTAATTGTGCTGCCCATGGACGTTTTGTATGACTGAAAGGAAAAATCTGAGCCACCTGTCCAGAACTGTTGCACCTTGAGGGTCACGGAGGGTTGCTTACAGTGTCGCAATTTTCCCGCAATTTTCCGCAATTTTCCCGCAATTTTCAGCAATTTTCCCGCAATTTCCCCACAGTTTTTCGCAATTGGTTTCGACCCCCCCCCCCCGACCGCAATCCCCCCCCCCCCTGTGCAAGGGGACAGCCAACAGCACTCGGCAGCACCCGACACACACCCGACAGCACTTACAATCCGCAGCCACTGGGTAGACACCACAATCCCAAAAAGAACAGTTGTGACCACCCACCTCCTGCGGAACGAGAGGCACAAGAGCGCCATGGCACAAACACGTCTGCATCAGATGGCCTCCACCAAAAGGTATAATCGCATCTGGCTTCATCCCGCTGAGAGTTCCCCTCACATTCTGCGGCGTCTGCTGTTCGATGCTAACAACAAGTCAGGAGCAGTAAACCCAGCCACTGCAGGGCTGGTCTTAAGGACGTAGTTTCTGATCCCTTTCTGCTAAGGACGGCCCTCGGGGTCAGCGGTTGTGCGTCAATGGCTGGCAGCTGATCACCAACTGCCAGCAGTCACCGGCCACCATTGTGTGCTCCTGCCCTGTGGCATGCACGGCGCACTGTGTTTGAATAGTTTTGCCACTGGTATCGAAGTGTGTGGGATGTGGGGATGTGTGGGACAGTAGATTCTTCTTTCTGGAGAGCAATGGCGTCAATTGCACGTACCCCTGGGTGCCATTATAAGTTTTAGTGTTTTTGGGTTCCAAGGAAATCGTTCCAGTCCTGCAGCACTGGCGGCGCACGCTGCCGGTCGCAACAGGAACCCCCAGCACCGACTGCCACCAACTGCTGACAGTGAGTGCTACTTGTCATCAGGTAATGGTAAGTGGTGTTTGTTCCCAGCCAATTGTAGTTGTTGAGTGGCCCGGCTGTCATTCAGCTTTTGCGTGTGGCATTGGTTGGTGAGGCGTATTGCCACAATTTTTTTTTCCAACGAAGGACGGCCCTGCACCACCACAAGGAAAGCCAAAAGGTGACCATGCGGGTTGGTCCACCTGTACCATCTCCTCGGTCCTCTGTGTGGCTCTACCTGTCTGCTGGATGGGATGCTGGCATGTATTTCATGATGTGCGTGGGCTGGTCGCTTAGCAGGTGCACTCTGCGCCTATGCCTGCCAGGTCCGGCACCTTAGACCCCTCTGTTCGGGTCGTATCCTTGTCTCCCTGTCTCTGTGCTATCCCTGAAGAGGCGCTCCACTGGAAAGGACACCTGGGGGTCTGGGGGCTGGAGGGGCTGGTGCGCCTCTCATTCAGATAAAGAGAATAATGATTCTGGTCTGTGAAATGAAGTGATTTCTGGTGCTTCATTTCGCCACAATTCATGCTCCGATGCCTGCGAGGCAACAATCCGTTTTGCAGTCACTTGGCCAGCCCAGGGCCATGTGAGCGACACACGGAGATGTCAAAATGGGGAACCCATTCGACCCATTCGAATTCGACCCATAATTTCAAAACCCCTTTGTCATACCTTTTCACCGGAGCCGATGCAGCCGTAATCGATTGGCGGTCGAAATGGAAACATTTTTGCGTGATGTGAGGCGCACAAAAACTAATTCCGCAAAAGGCAATGGCCCCCCTACGGGTTTGCCAAGTCAAAGAGGTCCGAAATGAGCAAGCGGGACAGGACAACTGCAGCTCGATGTTGTCCCGGAGGGCCGCTTTGCTCTTTCTGCATTTCTCCCAAATTGAGCATTTTTGGTGATGTGCGGCCACAGGCCTGGGTTTTATGATCTCGTTATGCCCTACAATACGCTACGATAGGCTACAACATGCTATGATGCGGTACAATACAATACCATGCAATGCGATATGATACGTTGTATCCCGTGGTATGGCACCGTATCGTATAGTGTCGGATCACCTTGCATTTTGTTGAATGCGGATGTGATACAATACGATGCAATGCGATGTGATATGATACGGTACGGTACGATACAATAGCACACATACGATATGACACGATGCGATACAATACGATATTTTAGACCACACAACCGTCTTTCACATGTTGTCTCTGAAACATGCCCAACGTCGACAAGTGTGGATTGAGGACGCAAAGTTCTAATGAGGAATGACGTCTCTAGGGATGTGTTCGGTCTTTGCTTTACCAATGCGGGTCTCCGCGTTGCAGGTGTCGACCGCTGACGCGGAGCTGGAGCTGGTGCCGCAGCTGATCCAGGACAGGGTGTTGCCTTTGGCCACGCTGTACCTCTCTAACGCGTATAATCCCCTGTCAGAGCGGCAGACCCTCAATGCCCGCAAGACGGTGGTGGACCTGCTGCTGTACTGCAGCCCCACGGCCCCCGCGATGAAGCACCTGTTCTTTGCCGTGGTCAACACGCTCAAGACTGCGACTGCTGAGCTCTACATTGACCACTCCCCGCTGCGGTTTGACACACAGGACCAGGGGGGCGGCCCCACTGCGACCGCCCGGGCCTTTGGTGTCGTTCGGCGCCGGTTCTGGGCAGCGGTGAAGCTGCTGCACAATGCCATGCGGTGGGAGGGAGTGCTGAGCCCCAAAGTGCTGCAGAACATCACTGTGAAGCACCTGCTGTGCCAGCGGGTCCTCCCTCATTTGCTGACGCTGGAGGTGGACAGCAAGGCGCAGCTGCACCGCAACGCCAGCGTCCTCAGTCAGTGCCTGGATCAGCTGCCCAGGAAGTACATGGATGGGCAGGACCGCGAAACGCAGGAGCTGGTGCAGCCCTTGCAGGCATACATCCGGGACACACTGGGTGGAGTGTATGCGGAGCTGCCGCAGGATAGGACCACCGAAGAGGAGCTAGAGGACCTGTGGGAACGGCTTGGGGGAGAGTGGGGAGCGATGCGCAGGGTGGTGCGAGGGTAGGGCAGGCCTGTGCTCCATGCGAGGGCAGCTCAAGAGCGAGGCCTCAAGAGCGATTGGGAGGGCGGCTGTTGGTTGAGGGGCTGATTACGGAGGGCACAAAGCGGTTGGGCTGGAGGCAGTTGGCGGGCGACAAAGTGGTTACAGTAGAACTGAAGCTGAGGTGTCCATGCAGCGCCAGCGCTGTCCTTGCAGCGGCACTGAAGAAACCTCCCCGCCCTACCCTCTGACGTCTCTTTGTCCCGGTCAGCCATGGACACCACGCCAGCGCTTGCCTTTCCAGAAGATTCAGCAGTGTCCTTGCAACCCCCCCCCCCCCCCCCGACCCCCCCTTGCCCAGCAGCACAAGGATCTTTGCACAACCACACGATGACAGGAATAGGATGCACACAGCACGGGCCCCCGCTGGAGGTGGTTCTGTGGCGGATCACCGGAGGGCAAAGTACAGCCAAGGGATCGAGGTGAGGCAGCTAGAGACCAAGAACGGCACACAGAGCAGACAAGGACTTGAAGAAGGAGGCGACTAAGAGCTTAGTGGACCTGGCGTCGTCCAGGATGGTAGATGGAGACTTCAAGCGTCAGCATCCGTAAGGATAACTTTGACTGCGAGCCCTGCCAAATGGGATGCTTCTATGGGACTTGAGGTAGGGGATAATCTTTTTTTTTAGATGCGAAATCTTTTTTTTTAGATGCGCTAAAATTTAAGAAAAGTGCTAAAATTTAAGTCAAAACAGCTAAAAAATGAGCAAAAACAGCTAAAAAATGAGCAAAAACATCTAAAAAAAAAGATTTCGCAACTAAAAAAAAAGATTTCGCATCTAAAAAAAAAGATTCCCTACTAAAAAATAAGATTCCAACAAAACCCAAAATCTAAAAAAAAAGTCATTCGCATGTTTAAAAACGTCAAAAAAGCAGAATCTGTTTTTTTAGATGGCCAGGTAAAAAGTGAGATTTTGGTAAAACTAAGAGAACACAAAGCCAGGGGTGGGGAGGGGAGGCAGAAATGCAGTTCCTAGGGGCACCCCACCGGCTGAATCATCCACATTCCTGAGGCGAACCCTGCAAAACAAGCCACAAAGCAAAGAACGGTAAAGAATGCCAACAAGACCGGAGCAGATGGCTGAGCACTTGCAGAACATGCTTTTGCAGTACACACTACATTACGTGAAGAGGATGTAACCCACTTGATCGCGTCGGGACATGCCACTGTGCAACTGATGCACAAGACGCCTTCCTTGTGGAGAAGGGCTAAAATGCCGTGGATTTTTGGAAATGTTAAACAAATACAGAAGCAGCATCCCTCCCTGTGTGCACCTGAAGATATTTGAACCGAGCAAAACTTGAGCATGAAATTATGGGCAAAATTGTGCACCCATTGAGTAGTGGTTGAAAACAACCTCTACGAGGCAATGCCACTCGGCTTTGTGCAGAGAATAATGCCTCTAAACAAAGTTTGAGCAAGGAATCTGAACGTTGGGACTGACTGGGCAGACAACAAAGGCCGCAAAAAATGAGCATATAATGCAGGAACGGAAGTGTTGAATGCAGGGTTCTCAGGAGTTGATCACTATGGCTGGCAGACACTGCAGCACAGGCACGTGGGTTGCATAATGCACCGCAGAAGAAATGCGCAAAAAAAACTGTGAAAAAACCTCTGTGTGAACAAAATCCGAGCAAGGAATTTGGAACTGGGGACTGACTGGGCAGACTGCCAAAGCTCCAGAAAATGAGCATACAATGCAGGAACGGATGTGTTGGGATGCAAATGTCCCAGGAGTTGATGACTATGGCTGTCAGACACTGCAGCAATGTACAGGAAGGTGGGTGGCACTTTGCAGTGCAGAAGAAATGAGCAGAAAAAACCTGGCTGGATCACTCTGTGTCTGAAAAGAGGTCCCCACTCAGCAACCACGACACACTGCTTGTGTGGACAGGCAAACAGTGGGGATCACTGTCATTCTTCTTCCATGTACTGACCACAAACCCGCAAAAAGACACGCTGCTCCCTGGAAAACTTCTGGCCCATCAATTTCCCAACGGCCTCTGCGCGTGCCTAGTTCGCAGGTGAAAGGCGGATCTCAGAAGACTTGCGCCTGTCATGTATAATGACCTTCCAGAACTCATCACATTTCTGTTGGTCGTGGCGCAGGTTACCAGTGTACCCCTCGGGCACCTCAAAACGTTTCTTGTTGATGTACAACGCTTCACGACTTTGCGATGTCCCTGGCTGGGTATTCACCTGTGCAGCTGAGCGCAGGGACATTTTTGGGCCTGTAGCTTCGTGGTCGGAGTCTGGATACAAAGTAGCCTCTGATGCACTATCAGAACTCGGAATGCTATGAAACGCAGCCCATGCAGCTGCCTCAGTAAGAAACACATCTGCAATGGAATGAGAACTGGGTTTCTTATCAGTCTGCCACTTGATCGTGCACTCAGAGCCCTCCACCGCGAGCACCTTACCCCAATGCAAATAACCCTTGTCCCCTGTACGCAAGTGGTGAGTGAACCCTGCAGACACTTTGTCGCCCTTTGAGGCTTTGCGATGCAAATCCTTAGGCACTGACTTGACTGATGGACCGTGCAACGGAGAGGAGGGGGATGGGCTAGGTTTTGGAACTTGTGCAGGGCCATGCTCCAGGGGAGGGGAAGGGGATGGGCTGGGTTCTGTGACTGGGGCAGAAGCATGCTTCAGGGAAGGGGAAGGGGGTGGGCTGGGTTCTCAGACTTGGGCAGGGGCATGTTCCAATGCGGAGGGAGTGGATGGGCTGGGTTCTGGGGCTTGGGCAGGGGACGGGTGGTTCGTTTTGGGTCTCTTTCCACAAATGCGCTGCATTTGTGCTGTCATCGTGGCAAACAAATGCTTCAACGGTGCCCGAACCTTCGCGTAAGGTGGTCGGACATCGCTTAAGGGTCATGGGCAACGGCAAATGGAGAGACGTACCCTCCAAGTATGACGAATTTGTCCCATGCTCACAAAGGCCGATTTGTTTGATGGTCCACCGCCCAGCCACCTGGTCATGTCGCACGTACCGCTTGGTGTCACAACCCTCACAAGAACATGCGTACATGTTTTGCCGACCAGGAATGGACACAAAACGCCCATCCACTGTGCGAGCGGCATCCCTGGCTAGCTTCTGAGTTGCGAAGACTTGTCGGTGCAAAGGTGCAAACTCTACATCTGGGTCTTCAACGGTGGCCTCGGTGGAATTGTTGTTTGCCAAACCGGCAGTGGAACCTTTGTCTAGCGAACCGGAAGGGGCTTGACCAGGGCCTTGACCAGTGGCAGGGCTAGGAGGGACAGTGGGGGGACGCGGTGGGTCTTCAGCAGCTACACTCAGCGTCGGTTCAGCAGGCCGGGGACCTCTCAGGATGATGTGGAAACATGTTGTGCAAATAGTTGGGCACCGTGGGTACATTGCAACAGCAGCAGGATGGAGAGCGTCGCCCAGTTCGGCCACTGACACAGTTGCATCTGCCCCACAAACACACTTGTCAGGCATGGGTTGTGGACACTGGAGTGAAAGGGGGGCAATCAGTGCAGCAAATTGTCAAGCATGGGTGTGAAAGGCAAGAAAGAAACGGGGGCAGGGGGGTAGGAGTGAGACATTTGTTCCAGCTACCAGCATGTAGTCCCTTCCTCGATCTTGAGACGTCCGTTCCGCTGAGACTTGAAATTGTGCCCCGGGGCTCTGGCCAACATGGTTGAGTGCCCTACTTCACAAAATCGAGGCATTACCTATGATCCGTTCAAATGACCTCTCTGCATAGGTCCCCCAGCGAAGGGAAACCCATGTTCTCTGAGCAGATGAAGTTGTGCACATGGGCTCTAGCCAAGGTGGCTGAGTACCCTACTTTACAACATTCAGACATTACCTGTGATCCTCTCCGATGAACTCTCTGCATAGGCCCCCCAGCTCCAAAGGGACACCCCTGTTGTGAAACACAAGTTCTGCGTAATGCACCCAAAACCTTCCACATTCATGACTTCCCTGCATAGGGTACCTCCTCACCGCATGCAGCAGGCAACAAGGAAAGAGGGCCACTGGGTGCATATTGGGCCAGTCCTGAAACCGGGGTTCCCCTACTGTATGAACTTGTGAACATGGGCAGGGGTTGGCTTGATGCAGTAGCACTCCTTGTAACCCCCCCCGTGCAACTTTTTGAGACATACATGATGATCATGTAAAAATCTTTTTTTTTACCGCGGAATCTTTTTTTTTAGCACGGAACCTCATTTTTTAGCGCGGAATCTTTTTTTTTAGCGCGAAATCTTTTTTTTAGCGCGAAATCTTTTTTTTTATGCTAAAAAATAAGATAAGTGCTAAAAATTAAGATTTCGCATCTAAAAAAAAAGGTTGGACCGGTAGGGGCCAGGGGCTGAGAGATTGGGGACTGCAGGTGTGTGTTGCGTGTATGAGAGCAAACCCGGCATTCTAACGCCGTTTCTGAGCGCAGAATTTGTGCTATAGAAGCCAAAGCTCCAAGTACCATCCATGCGCTGCAAATCACCTCCAAGAGAACCTCTTAGCTCAAGTGTAGCCGCGAACGTCATGTGAACCAATGTGGGGGGCGCATTTGCATAGTATACACCAGTGTATGAAATTGGACGTTTAGACCCATGTAAAATCATCATTTGAATGCTTTGAATTTTGTGACTGGTTGCTACCATACGGGCGGGGGGGGGGGGGTCTGAGGGTGGGTGGGTGGGTTTGTCTGGTTTCCTACGATTTTGGGAAAAGTGCAGGTACCCCCTCCAGGAGGGGTTTCCGCTTTTTTGGGCGGACGGGCGGGTGGTTTGCTGAGCCTGGTAGACCACCAACGTTTTTCATGGGCCGAGGCACATTGTGACACATGGGGGTGCTGCCACTTTGTGCAGACCTGTTTTGCTTTACATTTTGGTCATGGCTACCAAACATTGTGCATGTGGGATGATCATCAAAGATCATCGTAATGCAACTTGGGAGCACAGGAGGAGCCAGAAGCATCGCACGCATTTGGAAGCCAAGATGAACAAACGCAAGGCCAGTTGCAGATGCATTGCTTTAACCACTAGGTCACTGAGCATACCTGGCATACTATGCATCAAGGACCATGTACAGACAGAAGGGTGAAATTCTATTGCGTTCGGCAAGTCCACCTTGCAGAGGATCTATCCGAAGCAATGCAGTCCCTTGGGAGACTGGGGACTTGGGAGACTTTGATACCGGGGGGAGGAAATATTTTTTTCCAGGGGTACCCCCCCTCCGTGTTCGACAAAAGGTTTGTCCCGTGGAAAAAACTCTTCCCAGCCCTGTTACATTTAGGTGGCTCAAGTTGCATGGTATAAAACGACGGAAAGTGCCAGAAATAAGGGGCGTCAAAAAATATAGAAGAAGCTATTCTTTGGCTTGCAAAAAATGAAGCCGTTTCCGAAACACCAAAAAGTACTCCAATGTAAGGAATTTCTACCCCTGTGCGTCCCAATGGCACCAGAAAATGCATTATTTTGGGGAAACCATGCGCGAGGCCAGAACAGTGCATTGGCACTCCAAAACCAAGTGATGATGGTAGAGTTTATGAATGAAGTAGCTAGCTACACTGGGGTGACATTACAGGCATCGTTGATTTGATCACACTATACCATATGTTTATGCGGGCGGACACTCAGCACCTTAAACAAGGTTTGCAAATCTAATTGCTGATTTAAGAAATCATTTCTAATGTTGTTGCTTTCCCAAAGAAGGGAGCACATCTGTTGGATGTGTTGCACAGAGTACATTTTTCAGCATTGCTGATGATGGACAACAGGCTAGAACAATGGGAAGTAGCAAGCAAAAACAAGAATATCACTGGTGGCACATGCCGCAGGTCTACTCAACATATGACCTTGAGCTTGACAGGAACCACCTTTGTAGCTTTGGGTCAAGAAGCATTGGTGTTCCTCCTGTCGACTATCAATCAAAGTGAATTCCAAAAAGAAAACACATACTTACAACGAGTCGTACATTTTTTGGCGCGCTTTTCGGCCGCACAAAATAATTTTGCTGTGAGCAAAATGGGATCTCCTGCAAATCACACCGATCATTAAGATGATGTCGGATGCATGGAGTAAGAAGGTGCTTTGCAAAAGCAGTCTGCTAAGCGCAGGAGCTAATCAAGCCGGAGAAGAGGGTTTGCAACTCCCGGGGTTCCGGCTTCTAGCAAATTACAATGAATCAGTGACACTTATGATACTCATTGCTTCACGTGACGTTTGTGAATGAGCGCTATCAGAGGACAACCTATCAGAATGGTACAAAAAATATATTTTGTGAGCTTTTTCACGCGCGAGACCTCTCGCATGAGAACTGCAGCGCAGTCCGAGAATGTGAAAGTGAGATCCCATAAATCTCGGGCAGCCCAAATAAAAAATCAAAACGTGTGGTGGGTGGCAATATCATTCAACTTGAAGCCGTCTCTCCAAATTAAAATGAAGTGACTGTTTTTGTGGTTGATTAACTTATGTGCGAGGGTTCGCGCTTGGGCGGTCTTTTGACCACATGTTGCAAGTGTTTTGTAGTGGTATGCAATCTTGCAAGCTTCTGTTTGTAATGTTCTCTTGTTTTGCATGCACGAGCCAAGCGAGCCTGCTTTTCTTCAGGTATGGAATGAACACCAAGAACACAAATTGATGTTGCAATCACTTGTCATGCAGACCATGTTCATGCTACAAACAAGTAGAGCGCAAAATGCAAGTATTCATTCATTTCAGCCAAAAAGACATTTTTTCCCGCTAAAATGGTATTTTTTTCTGTTTTTGGTTGTTAAAAACAAAGCACAAAATGGCACAAATGGTGGGATAAAGAATTGTTTTGGAGTATTATTCGGTTTTCAAAAAGTAGAGCGTGTCAAGAATCATTTTTTACATGGTCCACATTAGGTGCATTTGGTGTGGCCCCTTTTTGTATAGCATTGTACGCAACACACATGCCATGGTTCAGCAAGAGTGTGCACTGTTCACACGGGTGGTGTTTGGGTTTAAGGGCACAAAGGCGCGCAAGGTCCCCCGGCTATGCATCGCGTCGTAGCACCCGACCCGTGCCTCTTGTCGCCGGTAAGAGTCTCCATGCAAAGGGCATGGAGTGAGAACAAGGGCAAGGAACTTGTGGACCCCGGATGGGTACAATCGCCCGTCCTGACCGTTCGGCAGGTATCCCAAGTTAACTATGGACCCCACGACCCCGCGGCCTCCATGTATTGGGGGAGGTTACCAACGGATCTGAAAATCAAGTTCGTCACAACAAAAACAAAAATCCAATCTTTGACCCTTTGACCCTCAATGCGACGTACCAAAGCGGGTACAAATTGCAGAAAGTCAACTTGAGGTTCAATGGGGTGACCTCTCCATTGAGAATTGGTGCGCAAATCGGGACTCCTAACACCAACCTCAAATGAGAATGTAAAGGCGATTAGTATGAAGTTTGGGTATAGTTGGTGTTGCATGGTGGTACCCTATCGAATGCAAAAGGGCTAAATGGCGTGAAGGAGTGTGTCAGCATTATGCAATTGATCATTGGCGTACATGGCATTAGTGTGTGCTTTGAAATGGGTGATATCTGTTTGCGTCCCTTTTGAGTTTCAGGTGTGTTTGCTGGCGTTTGTCATGAGTTTTGGGTGCGTCTTTTTGTGTCCATTTTTGTGTTTGTGCATTAGACTGCCGTGGAGTGGCATGGCACCTCCGCCAATGGTTGAGCGGATAGTACGAAATGTAAACCTGTTTTAGATTTCCGGGGACCGGTAGTCCATTGCATGTTGTCATCAGCAACAATGAATGTACCAGTTATCGATGGCCTCCATGCAATCTTTTGCCATTGCTTTGCAGGCATCGTGTATGGGCAGCTATCTGTTGGCGACAATTTGGTTCGCGGTGGTTCACGTAAAACATAGGTGAGTGTGGCACGTAGGTATCTTTGAATCTGTGGCACACTGCTGTAGCCGTTAGCCATCACACGTATGATAGTTTTTTTGAGTGGATGGCCGAAAACAAATAGCCATTCACATTTGCAAAAACCAGTGCCATTTCAAGACCCGAATGGGGAAAGTTGATTTGCGATAGCGTTATGGACCTCAAATATGACAGAGCAATAGAAATGTGGCTGCGGGTAAAGAAAGTTGGACGTCTATGTATGTTCTTTCAAAATGAAGGCTCTTTGTCCAGCTCTTGAGCCATACAAGCTACGTTTCTGCAAGCGGGACCATTCACATCCGCAACCACCCGTTCCCAAACATTTCAAGCAACGAAAAAAATACATCCGTTCGTACGTCACTAGTCAATAAGCGCACTCGGCGGACATCCGCAGAAACACCCGAATCACAACGCAAGGGGAAACAAGCCAAGTTGGTCATCCCAAAGGTCGAAGGCCTGCTTGAAACTTCTTGGTATGATGGTCGCACACGGCTTCGCTTTGAAACAAGCCCCAGCACGTGGTGTGTATCGTGCCATACTCGCCGGGTCAATCTTTGATGCAATGCGTGCGGGCCGCTCCCAACACTTCATGGATACAAACCCAGTCGTACAGCATGACGGCGGTAGTTTTCCTGTGCTTAATAAAACAGTGCCGAGCATGCAAACGGCTACCTCCATGAAAGGCCTCGCCATTGCCGTTTCTTTTGAGAAGCCATCACATGTCAAGGTCTTGTTCCGCACCACGTAATTGATGTTGACAAAGTGAATCCCGGAGAGTCCACCTTTTTCACCCAAGACACCACTTACATAAGGGATGCAACATTGCTAGATGCAAGGGGTCTGGGCTAGAGGAAATGCGTGCGTATTCAGGGCCTTTGCATCCAGAGTGCGGTGGTTGGTTCCCTGCCTTCCGGAGCAACACGGAAGAAATAAGCCGCAATCTACAGCAATGGAAATTTGATCTTTTTTTTGTTTTTGAAAAGCACACCTTGCATTGTTTTTTCCTACCTAAAAAATTCATATTTGTAATTTCCTTCATTCTAGTGGTCAGTCTAGTGTCGATCATTTTGCCGCTATCCCATTGCACGCATTTACCATTTCTGTCAAATTTGCCTTCGTTTGGCATTTACCTTGTGTTCACCTTTGCCTTGTTCACCATTGCCTCGGTCTTTTGTTCTGTGGTGACGTGTCCTATAGTAGACGACAACGACGAGGTTCTGCAGTGCATTGCAACAACCAAGCACGTTGACGACGACCACCAAGCACAAATGACGAACGGACTGATGAACCAGAAGATGACATAGACGCTTAGATAGCCACAGGTGATGCTGAGCCGGAGGAAGAGGATACTACTTCACCTGTTGTTAATACTATACCACTCAAGCCTACAGCTACAAAGGAGCACCCTAATGCATGGCAAAAGCGTGTTGTTGCGGGACAAGCGAGGCCAAGTGAAGTCAAGTGAAGATGAACCTTTGGGTCCATGCTCAGGATGACGCGTTGTGCAATGTTTTTGCTATGTTTGACGGTTGCTATTCGTCAAGATCTTCAAAAGATGGCCTAGCGGGCCCCGAAGAAAAGCTTTTTGGTTGTCAACGGACCGCAAGGGGGCCCCCAGGGCCTCGAAGTCAAAAATAGTTCGAAAGACACGAGGCTCAGTTTTTGAATTAAAGACCTGAGATCTGAACATTCTTTGACACACTATTATCAAAAAAGGCACAAGCCAGACGGCAACACAAACTTGGACCATTCTTATTAGGGTCTTGAACCCCAACTGTACGGTACCTGCGCCTGGCGCCGTACAGCGCCCGAGAAGACAGAAGTTTAGGCCGGTGACGGTATGCAGACGGCGCGTGCAGCGGATTGTGAACAGCGCCGAATGTATAGGCGACATGAGCGCGTCTGCAAACTGCATAAAACAGCTCCAACAGCTACCTAAGTCCTTCATGTGTGAAATATTTAGGAGAATCTCGTCAAATTGGAATTGTCCAATTTGTTTGATGGAAACTTGTTTGTTTTGTTTGTCCTGCTGCGAGTTCTAAATCCCTGAACCGTCCCAAACCTGCCGTTGAAATATTGAGCTGGAAGCATTTGAATCCGAGAGTTAATGACACTTGAGTTTGATTTCTCTTCCGCCTTTCACCACACCAATCTTGTCATTGGGGTGCCTTTTGCAACCCTTTGGCCTTTCGTCAAACCCATTTTGTCATTCAGATACAATTTTCAATCTATTCTGGTCTTTCATCACAGCGAACTCGTCATTCTGATACAATTCTGAACCTATTTTGGACTTTTATCACACCCATTTCGTCCTCAAGGTACCATTTCCAACCCATTTTGTGGTTTCATCACACCGATTTTGTCATTAAGGCACCATTTCCAACCAACTTTCGGCTTTTGTCACACCCACTTCATCACTCGGATACCTTTTGCAACCCATTTTGAGCTTTCATCACATCCATCTGGTCATTAAGGTACCATTTTGAAACCATTTGGGGCTTTCATCACACGGACTTCATCAGTCGGATACCATTTCGCACCCATTTTGGGCTTTCATGACACCCATTTCGTGAATCATATATGATTTTCAGCCCATTTTGGCCTTACCAGTTTCAACTCATTTGGAGCATATAGCACACCCCTTGTGTTATTCAGATAGCATATCCAACCGATTTCGGCCTTTCATGATGCCCACTTTGTCATTCAAATACCATTTTCAACCCATTCTGGGCTTTCATCGTACCAATTTCGTTGTTCGCATGCCATTTCAAACTCATTTTTGGCTTTCATCACACCCATTTTCTCACTGAGATACCATTTTCAACCCTTTTTAGCCTTTTGTTGTATTCATTTGGCCGTTCGAATACCATTGTCAAGGCATTTTTGGCTTCCATCGCCCCCATTTTGTTGTTCCCAGGCCATTTCCAACCCATTTTGGGCTTTTTCCACATCGATTTTTGTCACGTTTCAGAATGCCGGTGAAGTCGATGTCAAGTGAAGAACGGAAAAAGATGGCAATGAAATATGCTGCAGCCATGGCAGCAAGCAACCCGGCCCTCATGCATTTGATGGGGTCCACGCCGGGAGTGCGGGAGCCCTAAATTGTCCTACAGTATCATGTGCCTCGCACGTTGAGGTACAAGTATTCACACCTGGAGGGGAAACTGCAACTTTAGCCTCCACGCCCATCGGTGACCGGAATCCCGACCCGCCCTCACACTTGAGCCCTTATCCCAGGCCTGACCCATCCGGGCAGTCTAAGACGGAGCAAAAGGCGGCACCTAGGGTCACACATGTGGATACACACCTAGCGGCACAGGCAGAGATAGAGGAGGACAAAGAAGATGATGAACATGTTGCGACCCCAACCCCTCCACACACGGACCTACCGGACACAGAGGAAGTCTCCAAAATCTCCACTCCGCCGGAGCTCTCCATGCCTTGCACTCCCTTAACCTTGAAACCGGCTCCTAGCCTCACCCCCAAGCACTCTCATTCTTCCACTGCGTCTTCGGCACCCTCCAATATGGCTGACATCCGCATTGAACAATCTTGGGAGGAAGTAAGTAAACAAATCCAGAGGTGCACCGAGAAAATGCGCCTTTGGGAATGTATAAAGTTTTGCAAATGTGGGTAGAGTCCTTAGGTGGAGAGGATGATTGGTGTAGAAGGGACGTGCATGGCTTTTTGTGCAGAAAGGCTGACCAGCAATATGCCCACGAGGTCACCGCCATGTCCTGGCTTTCGGCTCGCAATAAACTCAATATTTGCACACGGCTGCAGGCACAGGTAGAGAGGGAGGATGTTTGATGAGTTTCAGGACATGAGCCGTCCGTACGCTGATGAGGTCCTTGGTCTGCCAAGGGGCGCCGATGTCACCGTAGTTAAATAGCGGTACCGGAAGATGGTGCCGTGGGCTCAGGGGCTTGATGTTAGTGTCATTCAAAGGGTGAATGGGGCGAGAAACACCCGCTATGGGGATAGTGCAGGGTTGCATGAGGCTCTTTTGCATGAGGCTGAACTGAACAGCCTCTGAGTGCCAAGGGAACGAGACCTGGGGTATGACCCCTATCCTTGGTCACTGCAACATGTCAACGCCACCCTCTGACCAACCAATTCAAGCCCCTACCAAGGTGGAACCAAATTCGGATTTTGCCCCCCCCCTGAGCCAGTGCCCCACCGAATAACCAGTAACCCAAGCTCACATGATTCAATGTCAACTTGTTCTCCGCTTCCAATCAAGAGGGGGGGCCCATATCATAGTTCTGGCCATCAAGTTGACTAACCTGGACATTACACAGTTAGGATTGGAGCATGGCTTGGGGAGAACCTCATTGAGGTTCAGTGATGCTGATGAACGAAATGCTTCAACGTTCGGAGAAGAAGAAATACGTTGTTGTTAACGGCATCACGGTGTGGTACAGCAAGAAACTGCCCATCAAAGAGAACTTTTTTCTCCCGCGACAGGTGCTTTGGAGAAGATTCCTGGTTTACCCTTGTCTTAGCCCACGCAAACTGCACCCTGTTTCGGAACGGGGGGACACAAAAAACGGCAACCGTAAACAACTATTTTCTTTGGACATTTGGGACACCTATGAAGCACGCACCACCAAAGAATGATTGGTCACGCAATTTGCTGGTTTTTTTTAAGATTTTCTTTGGCAAAATAAACTATTTCTTTGATTGATTTGCACGGTCGGCATTGCCAACATTGTTCTTTTTGTATTTCAAAATCACCCAGGCACCTGCGATTTCAAAAGCACGATTGTAGAAATCTGGTTGTGCGGAACACAAGCCAGTAGTAACGAAGTGTGTCCTGCGAAAGAAATTTGTTTTTTTGCCCCTCAGTGCGCGAGGCCTAGCACACTCAAAGTTGTGGAACCAATTGTGCACAGAAGGCAGCCAAAACGAGACAGGAAATGCACTACCTACATGCATGCCTGAAGTGAAAGCTCGGCCAAACTGTAAAAGCCCTTAAGGGTATATAAATGCATTCGCGTCGAGGGCGAGTGCACGAGACCTCGCGCACACATGACTGCAAAGAGAGAAAAAACAACCTGCTTAATCTTGACTTACTTCTTCTTCGGTCCTGCCACCTTGGCCAACTTGGAC
The DNA here is from genome assembly GCA_964036045.1 of Eutreptiella sp. 'Long Island Sound 2002'. Classification (NCBI taxonomy): domain Eukaryota; phylum Euglenozoa; class Euglenophyceae; order Eutreptiales; family Eutreptiaceae; genus Eutreptiella; species Eutreptiella sp. 'Long Island Sound 2002'. Next base: position 98,190,710 of record OZ038383.1, read on the forward strand.
GACTGGCTTCTCCCAACTGTGCCTCCCCAACTCCGAGAGGCAACGGTAGCAGGGGATGGCTGAGAACCAGAACGCAATGGTGGCTTGAACTGTGCACTTGCAGCAGTCTTCGCTTTCTTCCTCGGCTGGTCCTTAGCCGCATCATCGGCACTTGCATCAAACTAAGAGGTGGGTGCCCGCTTCCGCATCTACTGGCTCTCCAGTACTTGATGCAGATCTTGTTCTTCCTCCTCCTCGTCGCCATCCTCATCGTCCGTTTCTTCTGCCTTGTCTGATTCCTTTCCTTTTTCTTTTGCCTGCTTCTTGCTACTTGCGGGGGTTCCTTCTCTTGCTGCAGTACCCCAAGTTGGTAAAACGTTGGCAGTCTTCTTCAGCTTGGGCAGGGTAGGTGCTGGCTTCGTAGTAGTAGACTCACTGTCGTCAACGAGGGCCTCTGCCACAATCTGTTTCTTGGGCGGCTTCTGCAGCATGCCCCTTCTGGTGCCCTTCATGACCTCAGTGGCTACCCCAATCCCAGAGTAGAATGGCACGCAAAAGCCAGTGTTCTTGAGTATCCCAAGTTGCACCTGTAACCCCCTGCTCCATCTGATTGTCGTGCAACATGTAACGCATGATGATGGCATGCTGCAGGGCAGCTCCGACAGCACTGCTAAGGTCCTTTTGCTTGATCGCTGACACAGCCAGAAACGCCACCTTAGTCCTCCCGTCCGACATCGCAATCTTTGCGGCCATGGCCGGTGTCTCATCCACAACTACTCCTGCATCAATGTCCCCACAATCAAACACGTACTAGTCAAGGTACCACAGCCCGTGAATTAGAGGCAGGAAACCACTGAGGTTCTTGTTCTGCATCTCTTCCAAAACGTCCAGCTGAGTACGTCAGATAGTTGGTCAACTGCAAATATGATGGGCAAAACCCCAACAACTGGCACTACAGTGCGCTTGGCCTCGCGCTCGCAACGGCGTCAAAAACACCAAAAGCGGCGGATATACCTTCCTATCCCAGCCGTCTGTTGTTCCCATTCACACAGCATGCTCTTGAAACTGATACATGCTGGTGATGACGGAAGCCGACATCCAAGAGTATACCGGCACCCGGGCGCGACGGCAAGGCACTGTACTTGGGTCCTTCACCTTCTTGATACGCCAGAGCCTCTGTATGTCTCGACCAATACGGCACACCATATCAGTCTAGACATAGAAAATTAGATCCTTGCCCAACATCATCACATCAAACAACCACTTGGGAACGAATCCTGCAGAGTCGTATTCCACGAAGAGGTCAGCGTTGACAACCCACAACGGGTACTGTAAGTCCCGGAAACGGGCCGGTGGTGTCTCTTCGATATGCCCGACACGGCATGCTGTTAGGCTGTATTTGGTGCCTTGCTCCTCCTGCTTGGAGACATTGATCACTTCACTCAACTGTGTCTGTGTCGTCAGCGCAATTGCTGGTCCGTCAGCCTTCCTTTGGAGTTGTTTCTGCACTGAGAAGGTCTAAGGTGATGAAGGTGCTCCCTTGTCCCCAGTCCGCCACAGAGGTGCACCGGTTAAAGCTTTCCACTTTGGCCACGGCGACCGGTACTTCAACCTCTTTGCGTCTTCGCAATAAGCCCTATTTCCCAGTCGAATCTTCAGTTGCGACGTGCCCAGTGCTGCAACTTCTGCTCGAATCTTCGCGTCAGCAGCTGTGTAGATGTCCAAAAATGGCGGTTGAGTGCGCGAGCCCTCGCACACTGTCGCTGCAAAACTGCCGCATACCTGCGGTCTGGTTGACGAAGTCCTTATTGTCTGGATGGTCAGGGTCGAAAGTGACCCATTGTTGCGTAACCAATGCGTCAATGTGGGCCTGGGTACTGCGTATGGTCGCATCCTTCAGGTTCATGTGCACGCAAACCTTTTGCAATTAACCTGGCAAATGCAGACCCTCCAGCTTCTTGGAGACGTTCCATGTTACCTCCTCTTTCCCGCTCTTACCCTCCAAGCTTCTCATAACGTTCACTGCCAGGGAGAAGAAGTCCCTACATTGCTTGAATGCCGCCTCCTAAGAAGAAGAAATGTGCAATACAGTGCGCGAGACCTTGCGCACTGCAACTGTGTGACACACCAACACATACTGTGTGCCCTGGTTCCTCCAAATTCTCGGGGTCAACAGACGCGGAGTTGGCGGCAGCCTGGACAACAGCAATTTTGAACCAATCCAAATTGTACGGTTCTTTTTCCCGCCTCTGGTCCTCAACGTACAAAAGCATGTTGTGTAACGCCTCGGACAACGGAATCCACGTCACAGACTGGCTGCCAGATTGCTGTAATCCTGCGACCTTGGCCCGGATCTTCCAAGGCAGTTCGTACTTGAGAATGTCAACATAGCAGTATTCTTGCCGGTCCTCCAGCTCTTGCCCTTCTGCTAGCCGTATGTTCTGAATCATCAAACGTTTCCCTGTCCCGTGTTCTGCATTCGGAACGTAAAGGAAGCCATCTGCAGTGCAAATCATGTACTACAGCACAGCCGGGAGAAGAGATGTTGTCGGCCTTCTCAGGTCCCAAAACTCACTTGCCGCACTATCGCAGAAACCGCCGCGGTCGCAATTTCTCGGTCCGCCGCAACCATTTTTGGCCGATTTTGTGAGATTTGTGCCAGTTCTGTGCGCAGTTAAGTGTAAGAGCAATCCGTCAAGCACAATCATATGTTCGCCCTTCGTCGATCTGATCAATGGTTCGATAAAAACTCCCAAAAGTACTGCCCTTCTGAGCCACTTTTGGCACTTTTCTCGAAGAAAAGGGAATAAATAGAATTCGGGGAGGTGTCATGAGATTTCAAATTGGTCAAGCTTATCCCCAAGGCTAGATCGGCCTTATCCAACCACCATATGTGACGTTAAATGCATCTTGCATCAAGATAATTCAGCGGCGGGTGCCAAAATTGCCTCAAAATAGCCATATTTAGCCTATTTAACATGTAATTCTCGTAGAAGTAGATTTAGGGGAGGTATCGTGAGATTTTAAATTGCTCAACATTGTTCCTAACGTTAGCTCGGCCTTGGCAAAACACGATATGTGACTCTAAAGGCTCTTGCATCAAGATATGTCAACGGCGGAACAATGTGCACCAAAATGTGACATTTCTCATCACTTTCTGAGTGTCTATTTTTTTTCGATTGACCCACGGAATTTATTAGATGGATCCACCAGTAGTCCAGGCTACTCGGTGATTTGCGAAAATCCTGGGCTGTTCAAGTTCTGGGACGAATCCGTGGAATATTGACAATAATCCCAACGCCGCAAGTTGGAGCTGAGGCAAGCGAAACCACCTTGCCGTCATTTGCTAGTTGCCTAGCGCAACAACGCACTCGTGAACACCGTCCTAGTCACCTTGTTTGGCAACGCCGCTTTCGTGGCAATGTCACAACTTGGGCCCAAGGAACCTTCCGCAACGTCCAAAACTGAAAGCGAGCCGCTAAAGTCCGTAAAAAACTTTATCGCATGAACTCAAGCTAAAGTGGACGCCAAGTTGACTCAAAGTCGTCTTCTTCCTACGCTTTCACCTCAAAATACAAGAATGACCCACGACACCCGCCACTCGATCTATCCCCGTCACGCGAAGGACAATTATCTAATGTTACTTCAGACCATGAACAACCCGAAGATGTCACAAAGGAACTCTTCCCACCCACCGACGACACCGGTAACGCCGCCAATGAAAAAGAAGCCCAGGAATAACAACAATTTAAACCGCTCACACCGCCAACCGGCACCGAGAACATTCTAGACACCGAGCCCGAAGACACACACAAGAACACCGAGGGCAACCACTCATGTGATGCCGATGAGTTGGAACAACAAGAAGAATGTCACAAAGACCCGTGTGGAGATGCCGTAATGGACACCGGCGCTGAAGCAGGTCACAACCCTACCCTGGCATATTACCCCTAAGGGAACATTATATGGGCCTATATATGGGATATATATGGGACAGGGTATATCATATTCCATTTCCTTGTTAACAATTAGGAACATAGGATGTGGGATAGATAAGGAAATCTTGGATGTTTAGTAGTTATATCAATTAGTGGATAATAGGGTTGATTTCTCATATGTGCATATCAGGTATTTCATTGGCAATGTGTACCATATCTGTTTGCAGGATACTATTCAGTCAACACTATCGTTATGTCTTCTGTGCCAAGAAATGTTGCTGCCCATGCCACTGCGACCTCTGCTCCTGGTCACTCGGTCTGGTTTCATGGTAGCAGAGGCGAAAACCTTTTGTCTCTGTTGGGCGTCTGGCATCGCGGAAAGCGATCGGTCCAAGACATCGTGGACCAAATTCAAATCAAAATCTTTTCCCCGGGAGGGATAGCTGAGGGTGTTCAGGTCCCCAATCTCAGGACCTCCTCGGCCCTAACTCCATCGACCGGGCAGGACCCGCAAAAACGGGCCAAGCCCCAAGTGGCTGCAAATCCTAAGTTTCCGAAATCCCCGAATGTTTCCATCGGGGCCCCCCATCCTCGAGAGCCAGCTGGTGTACCTGGGATGGTTGGGGGGGGAAATAGATGGCCACCCTCAGAGAGCGATAAGAGGACCACAATTGCCTATTACAGGCTCGGGAACCGTTATTAGCGCCGAGAATCGGGCAATAATCGACTCAACTACTGGGGTGATCGAGTGTACAAACGCTGCACCTTCACGCACTGCCGACTGGGGTACGATGGCTTCGCCAATGGGGCCCATCGTGGTCGACTCTGGCACTCCTCCGTCGATAGGGGGGTTGCCAGAGCCTCAGGTCAGGAAAAACCTGTTTGCGGCAGGGCCCCTCAGCCCTATTGTTGACCAACTCGACGCTGAAAACCGTCGAGTCCTCGCGCTCACCACTGATCCCCATGGCCATCTGCGTCCGGCTCGAGAGGCCGTGGCCCTGATCCAGCAAGCCCTGTCGGAGACTAGGCAGAACCCCACTATGGTGGAATCGTTGCCCACTCCAATGATTGGATCGCGGCGGTTTCCCTCCCTGGGGAGGAATCTCCTGCCTTGGGAGCGTATCCCGAACCCCGAAGCGGATCCAGGATAAATCCTACGATCATCGAGGAATCCCCCACGCTAATGGAGGAGGATGAGTGTGACCAGTGGTTCCCCGTGGCGTTGGAACAGGGAAACGACGATGAGGAGGAGGAGATTGGAGTGCTGGAACATAGGCCCCTTCAACATTCCCCTATTTCCGTTGCCTCGTCGCTTGCACTGCCTGAACCTATGTCAGGGAGCAGGGATTGCCCCATGCATGTGGAAGAATCCCCGGCTCCCCACTACATCATGGTGGAGGACTCTCTGGCCCCTCAGTGCATTGTTGTGGAAGAATCCCCGGTGCCTATGAGCGGCGTCAAAGACCGCCTGTGTCTTGTCATTAATATCTCGGGAGCCCAATGAGGACCGGGCCGGTACTACATCTCCAGTGCCTATGAGTGGCACGAAAGATCGTCCATCCCCAGTGGATGATTCTCTGGCGATGCCTAAGGTTAGCAATCTGTGCTGGGGGGGAGGGAATTTGGTGGAGGGAGGTTCAGCAGCCCTCCCAAAAAACTTGGTCTCCCCCCCCACAACTACATCTCATACGGAGTACCCCGAACTGCGGGTACTGCCCAATTGGGGGGGGGGATCCAGAGGTTGCAACAGGATCGGAGCCTGTTTTTGCTTCCCATCCGGGGACCCAATGACCTATGGTGGTTCATGAGTCACCACAATATATTGCGGTGGACGAGTCCCCACCGCCACCGCCGCAGCCGAATACTGTTCTTCCTGTTCCCCCTCCGCCGTCACCCCGCCCCCGCCAGGTGGCTTACATCGAGCAAGTGCAAGAAATCCCGCACCTGATTAGGCCATCTTGTGGTGGGGGTTCGGGGGGGGGGACATTCCTCTAGTGGGGGGGCACCAGCACCAGTTGCTGCGCGCCCCACACCCCCGTCTCGCCCTGCGGGGGGGCCCTCTGGTCCCTCCGTGGAAGGGGGGGCTGCTCGGGGGGGCGGTGGTGGGTCATCTGCTCCTCGTGGAGGGGGGAGTCCATCGTTTCGACATTCTGGGGGCCCCCTCCAACACGGGGGGAGGACGACCTACAGCACACCTGTGGCTGTCCCCGGTGTGTGGTGCACTATGAAATGTGCATCCAATCTCTGATGGCACAGGTGAAGGACCTGCGAACTCAGAATCTCGAGTTGCAGCGATCCCATCAGGAACGTTCTCAGGCAGTACCCTCTACCGCTGGCATCAGTCAGTCCTACGGGGACCGGATGACCCAAATCTTGTCTACATTGGCTAAGTTTGACGCGGCGGTTCAGGGCTACCAACGGGATTCTAAGGTGATGGTGGCTAGCGTTGCAGATCATCTTACAATGTCCAACAGCAACACGGCTAAGTTCTTTAGCGCAGTGGAGTCGCTCGCTACGCGTTACGCCACTGTTGCATCTAGGATCGATGCGTGGGACAACTGGTACTCCAGGCCTACGGGACCCGTTACGGTGGTCCTGCCCCCGCCATCCGCGCTTCCACCCGTTTCTGATCCTGAGGCGGTGGCGCCTACGGCGCCCATTTGCGCGCCATCTGGTTCATCCGGTGGTGGGTGTGTCCTTCCTTTCTCCGTCCACCCATCCCACGATTGCATCTACCATCCGGATGCTTGTCCGGACTCGGGGTGGCGGAGGGGGGGGGGAAGAACACCACGAACACCCCCACCCCCAAGAACCTACTTCGTGGAGGGGAACCGCCGGAAAGCAGAAAGAACCTGCTATCCCCGAGTGGAAGGCGGCGCCTAAAGGCGAAGAACACCCCACGGAGCCTACGGCCCCGTGGGCCAATGAGGAGGAGAACACCTCTTCGTTGGGGAACATCAATCCCCTCACGTAAAATGTCTTCACTTCCCCTGGGAAACGTTTGTACACGCCCTCTCATCCTACGGACATGTGTACGGTCTCTCCAGTGAAGGTTGCACCAAGTGCAAGTGGAGGTGCACCCCTAACCATGGCTCCCCCTGCCTACCACCCGTACCAAATGCCTATGGTGCAAAATAGTTACACCAAGGCGGTGGAGGATAGTGATATGCCTAAACCGCAATTTAATGGGCAGCTAGAGAGCTACGACAAGTGGGTGGAGAAGCTTCAACAATGGTGGGGGGGGGGTGATCCCATGTACTGAAAGGCCAACTAGGCAAAAATGATTTTGAGTCCCTTCCCCCCATGGCAAAAAGCAATCATCAACGCCCGGGTTGCCGAGGCCACCCACCACACACGAACGGCCCCCACCCTCAAAGAGTTGTGGGACTTTTTGGAACAACGTTTCCACGAGTATGACCCCTCAAGGGGCGATGAAAGGTGGCGAACCCTGTCCCCAAGGGTGGTTAATGGGCAAGTAACCCTCATCGACCTTGAAGACTTTTATGCTCGTTGGCAACGTTTGTTGCCTTTGAGCAATGAGACTCGTTGCCACGTGATCTGGAAGCAGCTCCTAAGCAAACTCCCGTGGATCAAGGAGAAGGTCGTCAAGCAAGAGGCTAAGAATAGCCCAGACAGCTATGTGGTGGATTTTAGTGGCCTTGACCCTTCGCCAGGTCGCGCCCCATTCAAAAAAGAACTCAGGAAATATAGCGCTCAACGTTGCACTACGGCTCCTGAGATTGTTTCCTATTCTGGGCCAGGGGTGATAGTTGACTGCAAAGACACGGCTCTACAGGAGTGGATCTTGAAACTCAACAACACACCTCACACACGCGGCTACACTATGAAATTGAAGCAGCGTAGGCCTCGCTTGAAGCCTGAGGAAATCTACGCCCTTGCCCATGAAAGCGTATCGAAGAGGGAAGCTCTCGAACGCCTCAATAAAGGAGACAAGACGACGGTGACGTACACCCATCGCCCTTCTCACAATAGGACCGCGGTGAATGCGGTTAATGCGGATGCTACGGCGAACCCTAATACCTCCGAACCCGCTAACACCTCTGTCAACGCCGTGGGTCACGCTAAACCTCCAGCGCAGAAGACCGTCGACCCCGAGCCTAAACCAACACCTACCTTTTGGGTTCCGTGCTCCAAACATTGGAAAACACGTAAACAAACGGAGATGGACATGTCGTGGATTGATTGGGGTGCCACCAATAGCACCCTTTGGACGTGTAAGCCTATTTCTCCATGCAATGACACTCATTGGAGGGTTGCGGGTAAGTCTAAGGGTGGTAAGCCTGAGGGTGGCGATAAGGGTGGCGATAAGGGTGGCGGTGGTGATAAGGGTGGCGGTGGTTATAAGGGTGGCGGCGGCAAGGGCGATAAAGCAGGAAAGGGAGCACCGTACGGGCGCGGACGTTGGTAGGAGTGCCCAGAGGCGCCCCCCTAGAAAGGAGAAACCCTCGGGCACTCCTGTGACACTACCGTGGCTCTCGTTCCATCGAGGGTCATGAAGGGGTATATCGTGACTAGTGAGATTCAAACCGAACTTTCCGTTCAGGTTGTTTTGCCCAATGGAGCATTCAAGGCCCTCCGTGTTTTGTTGGATTTTGGGTGCCAAGCGGTTGCTCTCGCCTACCCCAATGTCTTTGGAGACCAATTCTCCGAAAAATATGAATCCCCCCAACGGAGGCGCCTACTCCAAGCGGATAATGAGACGCCTTTGCCAGGGGGGGACGAGCAAATAGACGTCAAAATTCAATTTACGGGGGTTGTGGATGGTAGTGGTTCACTTTCTCGTGTTGCCCAATATGGCGTGTCCCCGTACCTTGTCCCGAATTTACCTTGGGATATGGTTTTGGGGCAGCCATGGGGTTACGAACATTGTGTGAGCCATTTTGCCCGTTTCAATTGTTTGTACTCTCACCATCCACTGCACCCCCGCGTTTGGATTGAGGACTTCCGTGAAACTCCACGAACCGGCAAGCCATTTTTGGTCAAACCCATTCATGGTAAAGTGTCACGTCACTCCGTGTCGGGCATAACCGTTCCAAACATTTGGGCGGTCACTCCTATGCACCCGGCCCCGGCCATTGTGGTTACGCCCCCTGGTGGCAAACCGCCTAACCGTGTTGAGGCCGAGAAACACATATCCTATGCCTTGACCGCTTCCTTCGTGGCCCCCGTACAGGATCGGGCTTGTGCTTTGGAGCTCGTCGGATTTGCTCCCAAAACCCTTGCCCGTGATGTTCTACCCACACAGCGTGATGGGTCCATGTGAACTCAGTCTGACTATGGCCTCACGCCATATTGGGCCGCGCGTGTCAGAAAACAATTGGGCAAAAACCCCAACGTGGACGCCTTCAATAGGGTCTCGGGTATGGCCCAGGCTACCTGTTGGGTTTCGCCGCTTGAAGATTTCTTTTCCACTCCCGCGGACCCCTCCAAATTGTATTGGATGTGCCCTCCCTATCATCGGTTTTCCGATTGTGTTCGGAAAATTCGGCAAGAAAAACTACGAGCCATCGTCGTAGGGCCAAGATGGAAACATAGGGAGTGGTGGAAACCTCTTATGGAAATTACTTTGCAAGGGTACCACCTTCCTGGGCCGGAGACTAAAGCCCGTCTCTATCAAAATGACCACCTCAGACCCCTTCCTCAACTGGGTTCGTCCACGGTGGCGCTATACGTGGACGGTGGTATTGCAGAGTCAAATTTGGCGGCCACTAAATGTCATGTGGCCTCCGTTTTGGCACCGGCCGTCTCTAGCCCCAATACGGATGACAAGCCGGGCATGATCTCGGAGGAAGAGTCGGTGGATGGAAGGGTGCCTAACCATTTGGCTTCGCTGCGCACCCACACATATCAGGCGACCCATAAAAAACTCCTCGCGCCCGTTACTCTTGACCCTACCCCCGAAGATTTGGAGGCACAAGAATGCATGCGTTCACGCATTGCGAAAATTGAAAAAGAGTCATTGGGTGGGGGGGCGCTACCGAAAAACTAAAGGCGCCACACGATCATTGGCGGCTTCTTGTGTTGGTGGGGTTGTCACCACCAAAGAGCCTATTGTGTCTCCGGAGGTGGAGCTCATGAGGAAACGGATCCTCGCGGACTATGAGCGGGATGTTTTTAGCGGGGAGGTTCGTCTCCGTCCGGGCCAGGAACACCCTAAGGTCCGTCGTACGGAGCGGTTGGGGTTTGCTAAACTTAACCTATACCCGAACGCCAACCTTCAGTCCGTGAAGTCTATACGGTTGATGGGGGAGCGTGCAGCGGCGGAGCAAGAAATAGTGGAGGACTTTGTGGCTCGTGGCTGGATTGAGCCGTGCCCTGCCTCTGAGTAGGGTTCAACGGTTTTGTTGTGCCCAACAAAGAGAAGGGAAAATGGCGCCTCGTTGTGGACTATCGTCAACTTAATGAGGCCACCTTGCCCGACGCACACTCCCTCCCCCTCATTGACAACATGTTTGAAAACGAATCCAAACACAGGACTTTCACTATTGTGGACTTGAGTAAAGGGTTTCATCCGATTCCCCTTCACCCTGAGTCCGGGGCTAAGACCGCCATGAATTTGGCGGGTAAGAGATACAAATGGCTTGTTATGCCTATGGGTATCAAGAATGGGCCCGCTTTTTTTCAACGGGTCATGGACCATGTTTTACAGGGTTTGGATTGTGCGGACGTATAAACTGATGATATTATTATTGGTTCCTCCGGTGAGACGGAGGAGGAGCTATTGGCTAACCACGACCGCGATGTGCGTGCTGTGTTGGATAGGCTACGAAAAGAGGAGTTGCTTGCTTCGGTTAGCAAAACCGATTTCTTTGTTTGTTCGGTTGAGCTTTGTGGCCATGTGTTGGAAAATGGCACACGCCGGCCGGCGCCAGGGAAAATGTTGGCGCTTGAACGTTGGGAAAGGCCGGATAATGTTCGGGTGCTCCGGGGGTTCTTGGGGCTCGCCAACTATTAGTCGGGCTATGTCCAAAGCTACGCCTCCATAGCTACTCCTTTGATTGAGATGTTGAAGAATTTGCCTCAGCATAAGAATGGGAAAAAGATGCGCCTCACATGGAATGCTTCGGCTAACGAGGCCTTTTCGAAGCTCAAGCGTGCTATTACGGATATTGTTCCCCCCCAACTAGCCGATTGGGATAAGGACTTTGTCCTCACCCCGAACGCTAGTAATTGGGCTGTGGGGGCGGCCCTACAACAGGAAGGTCCCGATGGTGCTCTACGCTTCCTTGCCTTTTTCTCCCGTAAGTTGTCAGGCAGCCAATTTAATTGGAGCCCTCGGGAGAAAGAATGCTACGCCATAGTGGCGGCGCTGTTAGAATGGCATGGTTGGGTGAGGAACAAGCGAGTGGAGGTCCGTACGGACCACCGTAGCCTTGAAAATTGGGCTACGGAGGACCTCAAAACCGGGGGGGGGTCCCTCTCCGCGCCAAGCACGTTGGCATGAGTTGTTCTCTAAATTCGCCCTCCATGTGGTTTACAATCCGGGGCCCGTGAACCCTGTGGGTGATTTCTTGTCCCGTTGGGCTTACCCTGCTAACCTGTCGTTGGGAGATGTGTCCATACATGGGACAGCCCAAGCGGCCGGGGATGTGCGGGACATGATGACGGCCGAGAAGGAGGTACTTCCGACCCGCCCTCTTGTATTTAGGGCAGTTGTGGCGCCCGTCGTTACTAGGTCTAAAGCGGCGCCTCGGGCTCAAGGGGCACCCGCGTGTGATCCACCCCCTCTGGCTTCGGCTCCAGTGGGAGGGGGGACGAATCAAAAGAGAAAGCTTCGGAGACTGGAGCGAATTGTCAAGATAAAAAAATCTTGGAAGTCCCACAAGAAAGCAACTCCTATACATCGCGAGGATGCTCCCAATGGCTTTGAGATAAATTGGGCTAAACACTACCCGAATTGTCAACGCTACAAAAAAATGTGGCAAGATGCTTTGAATGGGAGCTTCCAAGATGGAGTGAGGTTGGTGGATGATAAACACGTCCGTAACGGACGGTGGTGTGTTCCTACGCCGCTAGTGCATCGTTTGGTGGCCAAATACCACGATGCACTTCACTTGACTACCTCCAGTGTGGAAAAACACTGGAAGGAAATTCACCATGGCGTGGAAGGTGAGGGGCTGTACAAAGCAGTGGAACTGCAATGTCAAACGTATCCCTCATGTGCCATTGACACACATGACACCAAGCGCAAGCTAGGGTACATGACCCCTTTCCCTTTACCTATAAAGCCCATGGACTCCATAGCGCTTGATGTGTTTCACTACCCTTCCACCTCCCATGATGGAGAGGTGTATGACCGAAGGCTCCTATGTGTTTGCCGGCTTTCCGGCTACCTCATCGCGATCCCTATTCCTAAACCCTATCATGAAGACAAGGATGAAGGGCTAATGGGGAAAAGAGCGGCCCATTTGGTAATGGAGCGCTGGGTTGATAGGTTCCGAGCCCCTCGTGAAATATGCTCCGACCGTGGGCCACAATTTGTGAGCCAATATTTCAAAACCCTTTGTTCTAAGATTTGTGCCCGCTCGACTATGTGTCTCGCGGGTAGGCACCAAGGTAATGGCAAAGCCGAAAATACCGGCACGCAGCTAAGGCGTGCCGTTGCTAAAGCCCTTACCTTGAAGAAGGGCACTAATTGGGTAGAGGCTTTGCCCGCCGTTGTACGAGCGTGGCATGAGACTACAGGTCCTTCAGGTTATACGCCTAACGAGATTGTGTTTGGTAAACACAAACGTACTGAGGGGCCCCCTCTTGCTGAGCCTAAGGGGGTTGCCCAAGACGCCGCTCACTACTTCCAACGGCGCCCGGAGCTTATTGCTCTTGCACGTAGGGCTATGATTCAAGTGCAAGGGACAATGGCTCATAAGTATAATAAGCGGAGGAGGATGTCCCCCAATTTCTCAAAAGTGGACTGCGTATGGGTCTCTCGCCAACGCAAAAATCTTGGCGATAAGACTTGCCCCTATTGGGATGGGCCCTATGAGGTTGTGGCCAAGAAGGCACACGACCTCTATGTTATTCAAGTGGACCAACAGAGGTTAGTTGACGTCCACGTTGATTGTTTAATGAAGACGGTCAACTGCCCTCGCTCCCCAGTGCCTCTCAATTACACGGAGGAGGTTGCTAGAGTGCCCTCCCAGTTCGAGGAGGACACCTATAATGTCAAGAAAATATTGGGTCACCGTACTCACCGCAAGAGACCTCTCTTCAAGGTGCGCTCGGAGGGTTATACCAAGGATTGGGATACCAAGGAATCCGTTGAAACCTTCCTACCGTCCTACAATAAACTTTGGAGGGATTACTTGCAGAAACAGAATCTCACCCAAACCATTGAGCTCCTCGCCCACCTTGGTGGACCGCTCTCATGTGCGTCCCACGAAAAGAAAACCCTAACCAATATGGGGATATATTATTGTTTGGGGAAGGGAGGAGAGTGCAAGAAGCGGTGGGAGACAGGAAAGCATATGAAGAGAACGTGCATGCACGGCGCGCTTCTCGGTTACAAAAATCCTGACCAGATGAAGGACGGTGGGTACCGCAGATTTACCCCATCGTCTACCTCTCTCACCGCTGAAGGCTTGAGAGTCCTTGGGGTGGGGTGGCGTGGCATATAGCCTGGGGCGGAAGTGGGACGTGTTCTTTCGGTGGTCTTAATGCCATTCAAACCCCTATCCTTGGGTCTTACTGGAGCCCTCCTACCACAGCCAGGACGAGGTCCTGCCCACGATGACGCCCCCCGTAAGAGGTGCTAACAACGTGGCAAGCACTTATCGAACACTCTACCGGGTTGTGCGCATGGTGGTGCTTGCAAGGTTTCGGAGTGCCGGCCCGTACCGAAACGACGACCCCACGACCGTCCCTGACCCGTGACCCAAGCCAACGAGCTAAAACATTTGCTCAAAAAGGCGAAGGCTTGAAAACTTCGTTGGGTTGGCGGGTACAACCCATTTTCCCCTTTTGTGTTGGGCGTGATGGTTTTTCACCGATTTGCCCTTGTCCACACGAGGGTAAGGTATACAGGGTACAAAGTACTCGTGTGGCTCACATTACATGGAAACAATTTCGTGGCGTGCAAGATTGCCACTACATACGGCGAGGACTTAAGCCTAGAGGCAGGGGTTGTCCTCTACATACAAGTATTCTAATATGAATTGCAATGATTGCCTGTGCCCAGTCACTCCATGACTGGGTGGGGTCTTCAAAGGCAATGGCGTTGCGGATTTGGGCCATCTTCGCCGCCTGGGTATTTATCCCCGGTCGCTATGCGTGCCCGGGTCGGGAGTGGGTACCCTCCATTGCCATTGCATGGGGCCGCATGCTGGCTGGGGGTTTTATTCATGTCTTTGATGAATTTCACGGGGGATATTCCTGCCTGCAACGAGAGGAAACGAACAACATGACGAAAGGGACGAGTGTGCACATGAATATGTTTATGAGAGGATATGTATGTTGATATTTTCTCTAGAGTTCCCCGCGAGTGGGCTTGGATTTACACAACACCCGAGGGGTCCTCTATCCCAACGCCCAACCAAACGGGTCGGGATATGGGCGTGGCATGTTTTTGTGGAGGCCCATGCGTGGACTTGGGTTTCCACAACACACATGGACCTCCCTCTCTTTGACACATCAAAACCGGGGGTGCCCCGTGTCCGTTTGATGGCGTGCGTGTGTGTGCATGCGCTTATTTTAATTACGGAAGTATATGGTTACCTATTACATGGGTTATCACCCGCCCCCCAATCAAGCAAGACCTAGGTTGACCTACCTTTGGGTTTTGTAACCGTGTACACCGTAGCAAGTTTACACACGGAGGTGTAAATATGCACCGTCATACACGGTGTATGGGGGTAGGGGGAGTAAAAGGCTCCTTCGGGGCGTGTCATCGTGCCCCCGGGGTGCTGGGTGGGCTGATATACCAGCGGGACAGTACGGGCGACCTCCACAGGTTTGCACACGGAGGTGATCCCCTGCCTTACTGCCCGCCGGTAACACACCCACCGACAAAGGTAATACTTAAGCTAACCTAATTCCCTATACGCACGCCCCCAAGACACACATGAACACCAAGCAACAAGGTGGCATATCTATACACGTGTTCTATTGTGAGTATGTTTACCGTTTGTTGTATGTACGTGAGTGGTTTGTGGGAGATCTTGTTTGTATGAGCGTACAGAAACATCTGCCCCAAGGCCGCCGACGCAAGACGCACACCCTGTGATGCCCTCCGGGCGAGTGTGTGCATCCGGGCCCTGCCAATGGGTCTGCGCGCACAAGTATGTCTTGTGTTTGTCAGCGTGCATCGCTCTATTATGCGTATATGTGGTATATATACGTAATATGGCTCCTAGGTGGAGGGTTAGAAGTGAGGGCAGGTTATTATTATATGGTTATGAGGTTTGTCTATTTAAGTGTGTCTACTCACAACCTCATCCCATCTCCGTACCTCCTCCTTTACCCTCTACGTGGTGCATCACGTGTGACACCCATGCTAAATTAAGCATCCACACAGACACGGCCCTTGGCTGAGCCGTGCCCGTAGCATTCAGCCACAACCGTGGCTGGTTTTTGACACTCCACTCCATTCCATCCACGTCTCTGACACTCCACAGGCTCGTCCTTGCTTTGTGTCGGGTCAGTTTACAAGTGGGCTTTTGGCTAGGCCTTGTCTGAGCATTTACAAGCAAGTGAGCAAGCAAGCTTACATCTTACAAGCAAGAACTCACTCGTTAATGCAAGCGTTAAATCAAGCACATCAAGCAACATCAAGCACATACAAGCTCTCATAAACTGTCTAAAGCACGAAGGTGGAAGGTGTGGGCATCGTACCCGTGTTCTTCTTTGTGCCTAGTGTTTGCAGCGGTCTTTTGCCCTGAGGCCATCGTGACCTCTTTCCTCTTATTAGTGAGCTACCGCACGCAAGTGGGCCATGGTGGCCGTGTTTGTTAAGTGGCCTAAGCATGCACAAGGCAGAGGCAGGCACAAGACAGTAATGCATCACAAGGCAACAGTATGACAAAATCGCAGTGTTCACTGTTCCAGGGTGTGAAAAAAGGGCTGTGATGGCTGTAAGGGCTGTTACCATGGTTGCCCCGCGTTGCACTGCAGGACAGGACTGTTAGCCCCCCGTGGTAACAGTCCCCTGGCTGAAGGCCATCAGGTTTTGTTGTGTCCCTTGAGTTTGAGAACCCCCAAAATGTGGTGCATTTTAGAGAAACGTGGGCAAAATGGCAAAAAATGTGAGAGCTTTTTTGCAGGAAAATCATGCATTTTCGTGGGTATTTGGGCCAAAAAACGGAGTACTCAAATTTCGTGCTGCTGTTTGGCGAGGTTGCAAAATTTAGGACACTCACAAAAAAAAGACGAACAATAGAGTCACGACGGCGAAGAAGCTGAGCGTTGCTTGCCCCAAACCACCTAGCAAAGTGCGTGCCCTAGGCGCTAGGGACTTGTGCGCGCCCCAAAACAAAACACACACAAACAACAACAACGCCACCGTTAACACGCGACCGAAAATGTTTCGGGCTTGATTAGGTGAATAGTTAACGCCGTAAGCACCGTGCCGAGCTTAGGAGTATAACACCGTGCCTCTCGCCCTCGAACACGCCGTATAGGTCAAGAAAAACACTTCGCGAGCGGCGCGTAAAAACCAAAAAATAGATTACTAACACGCCACGCCCTCCGTCTCGCCCTCTTTCTCTTCCTTTGTCCTTCTCTATGTACCTCCCCACCCACCTTTGTGCCCATTAAGACACGCTTACTCTTGGGCGTCGCAAAAAACAAAGAGTCCACAAACCAAAGAGTGAGTAGCATATGCCGCCATACATGCATTAAGACACGCTTACTCTTGGGCGTCGCAAAAAACAAAGAGTCCAAGGCATAAAGAATAAGTAGCATGTCATGAATGCATTAAACAAACACGCCTACTCTTGGGCGTCGCAAAATACAAAGAGTCCGCTAAGCAACGATTAAGTAGCATATGCCGCCATGCAAGCATTAAGACACGCTTACTCTTGGGCGTCGCACAACGCAAAGAGTCCATGACAGAAAGAATAAGTAGCATGTCATGAATGCATTAAACAAACACGCCTACTCTTGGGCGTCGCAAAATACAAAGAGTCACGCCACGCCCTCCGTCTCGCACTCTTCTCTTCCTTTGTCCTTCTCCATGTACCTCCCCACCCACCTTTGTGCCCATTAAGACACGCTTACTCTTGGGCGTCGCAAAAAACAAAGAGTCCACAAACCAAAGAGTGAGTAGCATATGCCGCCATACATGCATTAAGACACGCTTACTCTTGGGAGTCGCAAAAAACAAAGAGTCCAAGACATAAAGAATAATTAGCTTGTCATGAATGCATTAAACAAACACGCCTGGTCTTGGGCGTCGCAAAATGCAAAGAGTCCACAAACCAACGAGTAAATAGCATACACCGCCGTGCATGCATTAAGACACGCTTACTCTTGGGCATCGCCAAAACCAAAGTGTCCAGGACGGGATTAGTCAGTAAGACACCATAGGAAGCCGGACGCCGTGGTGGCCGGGATGCCAGTGGCGAGTTCCCTGCGACGTTCCCCACGGTGTCTAGCCAAGTGTAAAAAAAAAACAAAGGGTCCGCAACGTCGCTGCAACGGTAAGGCGCACGCGAGCACGCGCCCACACCCACACTGCACACACCACGCAACACACCGAGCACGCACACCGGTGAACAGGAGCCACGTGGCCCAGGACGACGCACACAACACACAAAAACAGAACAAGCCACCGGAACCAAGCGGCCCAGGACACCGCCCACACAACACCACAAACCGGGCCTGCGCACCGGTGAACACGGGCCCAGAGGCCCAGGACACCGCACACGCAACACCGCACACCGGACACCACGCACACCGCAACACACCGCGACGCCGGAGAACACAAACCAAGTGTCCCAGGACACCACACACACAACACAACACACGCCACCTTTTTTTTTTTTTTTCCCCGGACTGGATTGTCCGGGGGTGAACCTGGCGCCACGGACAGGAGCGTCCGAGGCGGCAGGGAGAGTACGACAATAAGACCCCCCGGATTGGAGCAACCGGGGAGGATTGAAGCACGGCGCAAGCCCCCGGACTGGATCGTCCGGGGGTGAACCCGGTGCCACGGACTGGAGCGTCCGAGGCAGCGGAGAGAATATGACAAAAAGACCCCCCCGATTGGAGCAACCGGGGCGGAATGAAGCACGGCGCTAGCCCCCGGACTGGATCGTCCGGGGGTGAACCCGGTGCCACGGACTGGAGCGTCCGAGGCAGCGGAGAGAATATGACAAAAAGCCCCCCCGGTTTGGAGTACCCGGGGAGGAATGAAGCACGGCGCAAGCCCCCGGATTGGATCGTCCGGGGGTGAACCCGGTGCCACGGACTGGAGCGCCTGAGGCAACGGGGAGAATACGACAAAAAGACGCCCCGGATTGAAGCAACCGGGGCAGAATGAAGCACAACATAAGCCCCCGGACTGGATCGTCCGGGGGTGAACCCGGCGCCACAGACTGGAGCGTCCGAGGCGGCAGGGAGAGTACGACAAAAAGACCCCCCGGATTGGAGCAACCGGGGAGGAAAGAAGCACGGCGCAAGCCCCCGGACTGGATCGTCCAGGGGTGAACCCGGTGCCACGGACTGGAGCGTCCGAGGCAGCGGAGAGAATATGACAAAGAGACCCCCCGGATTGGAGCAACCGGGGCGGAATGAAGCGCGGCGCTAGCCCCCGGACTGGATCGTCCGGGGGTGAACCCGGTGCCACGGACTGGAGCGTCCGAAGCAACAGAGAGAATATGACAAAAAGACCTCCCGGAATGGAGCAACCGGGAAGGAATGAAGCACGGCGCAAGCCCCCGGACTAGATCGTCCGGGGGTGAACCCGGTGCCACGGACTGGAGCGTCCGGGGCAGCGGAGAGAATACGAAAAAAAAAAAAAAAGACGGCGGCGGAATGGAGAGGCAAGAGCAAGGAGAGGTGGGGAGGGAGGACAAGGAGGACAAGAGCCAGGGGGAAGAGGAGAAGTCACCCACTCACTCGCTCACCCACTCACCCACTCACCCACTCACCCACTCACCCACTCACCCACTCCCCCACTCACCCACTCACCCACTCACCCACGCACCCACTCACCCACTCACCCACTCATCCACTCACCCACTCACCCACTCACCCACTCACCCACTCACCCACTCACCCACTCACCCACCCACCCACTCACCCACTCACCCACTCACCCACTCACCCACTCACCAACGCACCCACTCACCCACTCACCCACTCACCCACTCACCCGATCACCCACTCACCCACTCACCCACTCACCCACTCACCCATACACTCACTCACCCACTCACCCACTCACCCACTCACCCACTCACCCACTCACCCACTCACCCACTCACCCACTCACCCACTCACCCACTCACCCACTCACCAACTCACCCACTCACCCACTCACCCACTCACCCACTCACCCACTCACCCACTCACCCACTCACCCACTCACTCGCTCACCCACTCACCCACGCACCCCTCACCCACTCACCCACTCAGCCACTCACCCACTCAACCACTCACTCACTCACCCACTCACCCACTCACCCACTCACCCACTCACCCACTCACCCACTCACCCACTCACCCAGTCACCCACTCACCCACTCACCCACTCACCCACTCACCCACTCAGCAACTCACCCACCCACCAACTCACCCACTCACCAACTCACCCACTCACCCACTCACCCACTCACCCACTCACCCACTCACCCACTCACCCACTCACCCACTCACCCACTCACCCACTCACCCACTCACCCACTCACCCACTCACCCACTCACCCACTCACCCACTCATCCACTCACCCACTCACCCACACAACCACTCACCCACTCACCCACTCGCCCACCCACCCACCCACTCACCCACTCACCCACTCACCCACTCACCCACTCACCCACTCACCCACTCACCCACTCACCCACTCACCCACTCACCCACTCACCCACTCACCCATACACCCACTCACCCACTCACCCACTCACCCACTCACCCACTCACCCGGTCACCCACTCACCCAATCACCCACTCACCCACTCACCCACTCACCCACTCACCCACTCACCCACTCACCCACTCACCCACTCACCCACTCACCCACTCATCCACTCACCCACTCACCCACTCACCCACTCACCCACTCACCCACTCACCAACTCACCCACTCACCCACTCACCCACTCACCCACTCACCCACTCACCCACTCACCCACTCACCCACTCACCCACTCACCCACTCACCCACTCACCCACTCACCCACCCCGCCACTCACCCACTCACCCACTCACCCACTCACCCACTCACCCACTCACCCACTCACCCACTCACCCACGCACCCACTCACCCACTCACCCAATCACCCACTCACCCACTCACCCACTCACTCACTCACCCACTCACCCACTCACCCACCCACCCACTCACCCACTCACCCACTCACCCACTCACCCACTCACCAACTCACCCACTCACCCACTCACCCACTCACCCACTCACCCACTCACCCACTCACCCACTCACCCACTCACCCACTCACCCACTCACCCACTCACCAACTCACCCACTCACCCACTCACCCACTCACCCACTCAGCCACTCACCAACACCCAATCATCCACTCACCCACTCACCCACTCACTCACTCACCCACTCACCCACTCACCCACCCACCCACTCACCCACTCACCCACTCACCCACTCACCCACTCACCCACTCACCCACTCACCCACTACCCCACCCACCCACTCACCCACTCACCCACTCACCCACTCAGCCACTCACCCACTCACCCACTCACCCACTCACCCACTCATCCACTCACCCACTCACCCACTCACCCACTCACCCACACACCTACTCACCCACTCACCCACTCATCCACTCAGCCACTCACCCACTCACCCACACATCCACTCACCCACTCACCCACTCGCCCACTCACCCACTCACCCACTCACCCACTCACCCACTCACCCACTCACCCACTCACCCACTCACCCACTCACCCACTCACCCACTCACCCACTCACCCACTCACCCACTCACCCACTCACCCACTCACCCACTCACCCACTCACCCACTCACCCACTCACCCACTCACCCACTCACCCACTCACCCACTCACCCACTCACCCACTCACCCACACACGCACTCACCCACTCACCCACTCATCCACTCACCCACTCACCCACTCACCCACTCACCCACTCACCCACTCATCCACTCACCCACTCACCCACTCACCCACTCACCCACTCACCCACTCACCCACTCACCCACACACCCACTCACCCACTCACCCACCCACCCACTCACCCACTCACCCACTCACCCACTCACCCACTCACCCACTCACCCATTCACCCACTCACCCACTCACCCATTCACCCACTAACCCACTCACCCACTCACCTACTCACCCACTCACCCACTCACCCACTCACCCACTCATCCACTCACCCAATCACCCACTCACCCACTCACCCACTCACCCACTCACCCACTCACCCACTCACCCATCCACCCACTCACCGACTCACCCACTCACCCACTCACCCAATCACCCACTCACCCACTCACCAACTCACCCACTCACCCACCCACCCACCCACCCACCCACCCACTCACCCACTCACCCACTCACCCACTCACCCACTCACCCACTCACCCACTCACCCACTCACCCACTCACCCACTCACCCACTCACCCACTCACCCACTCACCCACTCACCCACTCACCCACTCACCCACTCACCCACTCACCCACTCACCCACTCACCCACTCACCCACTCACCCACTCACCCACTCACCCACTCACCCACTCACCCACTCACCCACTCACCCACTCACCCACTCACCCACTCACCCACTCACCCACACACCCACTCACCCACTCACCCACTCACCCACTCACCCACTCACCCACTCACCCACTCACCCACTCACCCACACACCCACACACCCACTCACCCACTCACCCACTCACCCACTCACCCACTCACCCACTCACCCACTCACCCACTCGCGAAAGATGTCCTTGCTTTATGCCCTACATATTTTGATGTATTCCTGCAGGTTTTGTAGTTGAAAACCCAAACCAAAGCAGCAAGTAGAGCAAGAACAGGATGTGGATCGAATCAATGATTGGTTTTGGAATCCAGTGTAACACAGAAGGGCTGCAGATAGACAAAGCAGGTTTATACACAAAGATTCAATCACAAATGGATAATACAAAAGATTTTATATGAAAATTGGTCTGACTCTTGCCTCAGGAATAGCATTAGGCACTTCATGTGCACTCCTTTGGGTGTAATGGTGCTGGTTAGGAATGTGGGGCATAGATGTCAGGACCACACAGAAAATGACTTGGCCAAGCAACTGAATTCAGAAACAGTTACAAAGTAGGACCACAATAAGTGGTAGAAACAATTGAGTATAGGGGTCTTGGGGTGGGAGACCACTAGGCTTAACCTCCAAGGCCTAAAGCATGAAATGCCTGTTTCATTTCGGTATATCCTCCATGAAGGAAGGTACCTCCGCTCAGTTGAGCGGTAGGGGTGAACTTCATGGCGGGCTAGGGTCACAACCCTAGTTACTTTGAGAAAGTGTACTTTAGGCAACAAAAGAGAGATAAAAACACTTAAGTTTGTCTTAGCATCAACAAAAGGGTTTTAAGGGGGGCTTGGCCTGGATCAAGCGCTCCAAGAAAGACATGGCAGTGACTTTTTCTTACTCCCCCCTGGAGTACTAGTTAGCTAAGCTAGTAGGACCAAGGAAAAAGGCTCAAATATTCCAAAAGTTACCTCAGAAAATGCATTAAACTTACCAAAAACATCCTCATCACTTCATAGAAGCCTATCACACTGTAGGTACCCTTGAAAAACAGTGTAATGTACCGTGAATGATGTCCCTTCGATGGGGCATTCCTCAAAAGTCGCCGGCGTGCGACGAAAACGTTTGGAAAAAGTTTGGGGGTAGTGGGGTTTGAACCCAGGACTCTCTCCCTAGAGCACATATGCTTGCCCACTAGGGTACAGTCGAACGCTCTGATGCGGACGGCTATCGCTGCATAAACAGCGTTTTAGTAAGCGTCCTGACCAAGGGCCAGGGCAAAGCAATACTCCCAATGGAGGACACAAACCTCCAGGAGCTGGAAAAAATAGAAAATGTAACCGACAGGGAGTGATTCCTGCGGTCTAGCGGAAGGGGTTGCGATTTGGCAAGTGAAATCGTTAAAAATCGACGAAACCACGCGGGAAATCGTCATTTTTACACATAACTCAAAGTCGCAGACAAGCGCAAAGGAAGCGGAAAAGGGTTGCGCATGCTAAACGGCTTTTGAAAAAGAAGGTATGAGCCGTAGTTTTTAAAGTTCTGAAGGAAATTTTCGCACAGTTGCATCAAAATTTTTATAAACTTCAGAGACAAGTATTCAAATTCAGCCCACACCTCAGAGCATGCCAACAACCCACCTCTCAGGTATGTCAGTGTCATCTCACACTCACGCATTGCGTTCGTGTTGGTTGTTTCGTCAAAACATTAGGGTTGTCAACGCTGTGTTCGTTGGGGGGTCGGGTGTTCCTCACTCGTGCTCTGCACAGGTCAAAACAGGAATGAAAGGTATGCGATGCGAATGGAGCGCGCAGCGCGCACGTAGGGTTAGAATAAGCGCTGTGCTCGCGATGCATGTGCCTAATCGAGGCATTCACACGTTGTGACGCTTTACCTGTACCCCAAATTTACCCTGGCTTTCATCCTCACAGGTGAGTAAAGAAAGCGTTTGTTCGTGTGTGGCCGTGGCGTTAAAGTAGGGTTGCTTAAAACGCTTAGGCTTGTTTTGTGATCGTGTCATTCGGCATTCACACGATGCATGGTGAGTAAGGTAGGTTAGCCCAGGAGGAGCTCACCTCCTGGTTGAGTCAATGTGGACACGGTTAAGCCTCCCTTCCCTGCGTGCACATGATGCATTAAAGGGTAGGCCACGCGAATTGCGCACGGTAAACCTTGTTTAGGTTACCCAGAGGCTCCTCGGTACGTTCTTTAAGAGAACCTGAGGAGTCTCTTAACTCTTGCTTGCTTGACAGGGGAGCTGATCCGTCAGCGTGTTTGCGGACAGTGTATTATAGGTCACACTGAGAAGGGTATAATACCTGGAGTGTGGCTTGGTTCCTCCGCCGCAAACACCCCTTCATTTGCCTCTGTTGTACAGGTGGGAGAGGTTAAGGGTGATTGGTGCACGCAGCAGCTGCCTTCGGCGGCTATCCATTTTTCTGCTCCAACATAACAGGGGCGCTGATCACAAATCAAATGACTGTGCCTCAGCCAGGACTGGCGAGGGCAGTTTGACTTCAATGACATCTGCGCTGTGCACGCAACGAGAGCACCCCTTCCCTCCGAGCCCTAGCAGGGGAAACGCGTTGTGGCGTCCCCTGTTAGGCCACAGCTGCTTAGGAGCGCTGTGTTCTCTTGTCTTCTTCACAGGAGGGCCATTAGGGCCTGAGTGATCTTTGACTGCAGCACGCAGTAGCGTGTGTCGGGGTTAGGGTCAGCAGGCCTGGCAGGAGTTGAGTGCAAGTGATGAGTGCTCACCCTGCCTTCGAAGGCCGGTGCTGGCGTTAGTGAGTGTAGTGTAGTGGTGTCTCCTGTCCCGCGTGCTTTTACTCGTGGGCAGGGGAGTGCGTTAGCTTTTCGCCTGTAGCAAAAATGGGCGTTTTGTATGCCCTTAGCACACTTGGCCACCCCTCCCCTCTAGTAGGTAGGACTTTTGCCGTCTTACCCCAAGGATAGGCGCCAGCACAGAAATTGGGCGCCATAGAGGTGGTAATAGTACCTGATTAGGACCTTCGGTCCGACGTCAGCGAAGCCCGGTCTCCGGGAGCCACGCTGGGGAGAGAAGTGAGACACACACAGACATACGTAGCACACATAGGGGTATGGTAAACCCTGTAAGGAAGGGTAGAACCCGATGGGTCTGGACCAGTCAGGGGTCCTAACTGTGGGCTCGCTTGTCCCCAAGGAGGGAAGACACACCTTGCCTCATAACACCTTGCTTGTCATTCCCCCCTGGTGTAGTAAGCCACCGTTCTTCGTTGGCTCTCCAAGGTCATTACATTAGGGCAGTCCCCATGCAACACATGGTCAACAAGGCATACACTCGCTGGGTGGCTGCAATCCTGATAAGCGGCCACCTGGCTCACGCCGGAAACCATAGGCATGGGTCTGCAGGGCACAGACAGGGTCAGTGCAGTGCTCAGTAAGCAGTAGTCTGTGAAAAACCAATGGCCTTCGGCCAGGGAGTGGTTGTCACGGGGGGCTAACGGTCCTGTCCTGCGATGCAATGCGGGGCAACTGTGACAACTGCTCTTACACCCATACTCAGGCACGTCTGCAGAAGAGTGCTCACTGCACCTGTCAGTAGACTGACACAGGGAAATTAGTTTCGCTTCTTACGCTGGGACATAGTCTCAGCACGGGTTAGGAGCTGACCCTCCTTGTTCTCAACGAGGTAAGTGCGGAAGATGGGGTTGATACTCCCATCTGGTTGTATGAAGGCTGACATAGGTTCCCAGGTCGCCTCAGACAACCCATAGCCATCCCACAGGGTTAGGAATTTCCAGCCCTGTTTATACTCGTGGCGAGCAATACGTGCAACCACGTAGTAACCATCGACTGCCATCTCATCGGCAGTCATCTCTTCGAGTTCGTCTGCCTCCTCTGGACTGGCAGCATTCTCTAGGTCTATACGTTCGACCTCACTGTCGCTGAGGCGCCACGCATCCCAAGACAAGTCGTCAGGGGAGTGATAGTGCCTGAACTGCTTAGGTTCACATAGCAGTTCACCACCTAGACGTGGACTGCACCTGACATGGATCCTGGATGCATCTATCCTGATGATACGATAGGGTCCAAAGTAAGGGTCCTGTAGGCAGTTACGTGGCCAGGAGGGTAGGCGTGAATGGTGTACAAAGACAAGGTCACCAACCTTGAAGCTGGCAGGTCGCCGTAGGCGGTTCCGTCGGCTCTGTTCACGGTCACGAATATGTCTCAGGTTAGTACCAGCCTGGTTAGCCAGAGACTGCTTGTGTTCCAGCCAATCTCCCACAGGGCTCTTGATGTCCTCAGGAAAGGGGGTTTTGAAGAACCAAGCAGGTCGTCCTCCATGGAACAGTTCGTGGGGGGTGAAACCCGTAGAAGAGCTCCGCTGTGAGTTCATGGTCAGCACTGCCCGGGGCACTAGGCGTACCCAGTCCTTGGTGCGCTCCTGTTTCATCAGGATTCTTAAGTTTTGCCAGGGTTGGAAAAGACGGCGTATATATACGCGTAACGTATATTTACGCGTACTGTATCCCGAGAATACAATACAGTACGCGTCTTGTTCCTAGGCTAGCATCTGGCGCCAGCCGCGGGCGCCGCTGAGCAAACAAACATGGCCACGGATTAACAGTGCAAATGTGAGGTACTTTATAGAATTTGCAATGATTTTAATTTTAATTTCGTTTCATTAACATTGTTGGTTGGATTTTTCTGCCTGTCTTGCGTTTGCAGGGCGACACAAGAAGCAAGTGAAGAAGAAGGAGAAGAAGAACAGGAGGGAAGAATATGAAGAGAGAAAGAACAGAAGAAAGAAGCGGAAGAGGCGAAGGAGATCAAAGAGACGTTAAGAAGAAGACAGAAGAAGATCGAGAAGCTGCAGCAGCGAAGAAGACTGAGGAGTGAAGACAAAGAAGACGAAGAAGGAGCACAAAAGGAAGAAGGTGCTGTCAGTGTCACTTGAGTGTTCGCGCGTGCTGTGAGTGTCATTTGAGTGTTCGCGCATGCTGTGAGTGTCATTTGAGTGTCGGCGCGTGCTGTGAGTGTCATTTGAGTGTCGGCGCGTGTTGTGAGTGTTATTTGAATGTCGGCGCGTGCTGTGAGTGTCCTTTGAGTGTCGGCGCGTGCTGTGAGTGTCATTTGAGTGTTGGCGCGTGCTGCGAGTGTCATTTGAGTGTCGGCGCGTGCTGTGAGTGTTATTTGAATGTCGGCGCGTGCTGTGAGTGTCCTTTGAGTGTCGGCGCGTGCTGTGAGTGTGATTTGAGTGTCGGCGCGTGCTGCGAGTGTCATTTGAGTGTCGGCGCGTGCTGTGAGTGTTATTTGATTGTCGGCGCGTGCTGTGAGTGTCATTTGAGTGTCGGCGCGTGCTGTGAGTGTCATTTGAGTGTGCGTCGCGCTCGCTTCTGTTGTCTCGACAGTTTTGAGTGAGCCTTCGTTGTCCTTTATATGACCCTTTATGGTGGACTCAGTCAGTTTGCTGCTGCATCTCAGTGATGTCATTTGAATCTCAAATTTTCACTTCTGCACAGAGGCTTCAAGTGACGCCAGGGACCTGTTATGTGTGCTGCAGCAGCTGTACAGATACATGCGCTTGCTTTATTTTTTGCTGGTTGCTCACTTTTTGCCAGTTGCCAATTTTGGCCATTTGCTGGTCAGCCTGGGGACAGGTGCCTTTGTGAGGCTGGAATTCCTGGGGCCTTGATCTCGAACGCAATGGTTTTCAAAAATATCTGAATTATTCTTTTTTGAAAAGAAGCACACTGGTTTTTAAAAAAATCCGAAACATTATCTTGTCAACAAAAAACATTGTGAGTCTACTGAGTTTTGAAAAAGCACTACGAAGGGGCACAATAGAAGCAAGTAAACCATTAAAGGCAAACCGAAACAACATGAACAAGGGAAAAATTAACAAACGATGTTCGTTTATTTTCATCCTTCGTTCGTTCGTTCGTTCGTTCGTTGATTTTCAAAAAAAAATTAACAAGCAATGTTTGTTAATCCCAACCCTGTCTTGAACTTCATAAACAAATATAGATCACTGATGATGTCATCAACCAGGTTAAACAAATATAGAACACAAGGTATCCAGAAAAAAAACAATAAATTAAGACAAAAATTATTTTTGAAAACAATTGCAGGTTGTACACTACAACAGAATAGCTGCAAGTTCTAGGAACATAACTTCTGTGACCAAACAGTACTTTGTCAGGAAACGATACGATACGTTACATTACAGTACTGTATCGGAATGATACGATACATTGCACGTACTGTATTGTACCAACCCTGAGTTTTGCTCCACCACACGGTTCTGTCTCTCACAGAGAGGGTTAGACGTGTGGGTAGTGGGCACACCTGTGGTTACCTCCACGTTGAGGGCTTTTAGCACTCGTTTGTACCACCCAGTGTCACTGCGGATGCGTACATCCTCATCAGAGTGCCCCTGCTTAGGTGCTCCATAGGGTTGGAACCATTGTTCGACCAACATTTTCACAGTCTGCTCACCTGTGATTTTCTTATTGCAAGGGAACACACGGGTGAAGCGAGATAGACCACAGGTGACCACGAGGCAACTATCATAGCCGCCAAAGCGTGGTAGGCCGTGGATGAAATCCATGTAGAGAAGAGAGTTAGCACAATAGGGTATGGGTAAGCTGGAGATCAGGCCCCTATCCCTACTGTCGCTCTGCTTGCTGGCATGACAGCCACAAGCATCCACAATGGTCTGCATACGCGACCTCAGTTCAGTCAGGGTTAGACTAGAGTAGAAACACTCACGGAAGAAGTCCACTGAGCGATTAGCTCCAGTGTGACCAGAACTGAGATGAGACCACTGTAGGCACCCATCCAGTCGTGCCTCAGGCACCACAATTCGGTCCTCGTAGAAGAGGTACTGATTGTTTTTATACCACTGGTGCCCGTCAATGATACGGGGTTTCGAGACCAGGCTGAGGGTTTGGAGAATTTCTTCATACTCTGACTGATAGTCGGTTAGACTCCAACCCTCCAGGATTCCAGCAGTGCGCATGGACAGGTCAAGCTGGACATCCATACGCTGGAAAGCCTCTTTGGCGAGCGCCTCAGAGCTCTCACCAATAAGCGCATCGAAGTTGTTGCGCGATATATAGTCAGACAGTTCATTCTTAATCCCGGGGATATGATGCACTGTCAGCCTGAACTGGCTCAGGTAAGTCCACCACCGTTTTAGCTTTGCTTTTTCTGGTGGTGGGCCCTTCTGAAAAGACTTCACAGGCTCCTGGTCACACAGCCAGACAATAGGGTTAGATCCCAGGAGTCGGGATTGTGACGATAGCACCAACATACCGGCCAGGAGTTTCTGGTCATAGGTGCTGTAGTTGGAACGCGCTTGGTCCCAATCCAGTTCCAGTGTCCTAGTGGTACCAGTCGCCACTCACTGGTAGGATAGTCATGTTTCAACGAACCATTACGGTTCAGTCCAGTAGTACGATAATGGCAGTGGGTTAGTTCAGCGGGGTTAAGCTCCTGCCATTGGTAGATCGTACCACCCCCCCCTACATCACTGGCATCAGTGATCAGGACTATCTCGCCCTCAGGCCGGGGCACTCCCAGGCAGTTTGAGGAGGCAATCTTCTTCTTCAACTCTTGGAAACATTCTTCCTCTCTGGAGGTCCACCTCCAGGGAGTAGTTTTCTTGATCAGGTCAGTGAGGGGTGCAGAGGAGTAAGTAAAATTGTGGATGTGACGCCGATAGAAATTACAGGCGCCCACAAAACTCCTCACATCGTGTAGACCCTTCTTAGGGTCATCGCGAATCTGCATGTCCTGTAGGGGCTGCATCCTAGACGCGGCTGGTTTCCACCAGCCATACCCCACGTCGAAACCAAAATACTCCATCTCCTCTTTCATAAACTCAGATTTTTCGGGTTTGATTCGGAGATGGTTTTCTTGACAGACAATGAAAAATTCACGGAGGAGAAGGATGTGGTCCTCTTTGGTATTAGTACCCAAACTCACGTCGTCGATGTGAGCCTCCATTTCTGCACCCCGAGAAATCAACTCTTGTACTAGAGGCCTGCGCCTCAGTATGTACAAAATTTTGTTCATAAGCTCCTGGAAGAGCGCTGGGGCATTAGCCACCCCGAAAGGCATAACCTTCCACTTGAAGACACGACCCTTAGGGGTTATAAAGGCCAACAGCTCCTGAGCTGCGGCGGTTAGGTCCACCTGCCAGAAACCAGAGCGTTTGTCCATTTTGGTCTTATACCTGCATTTGGCAATACGCTCCAGGGTGTTTTCCATGTTAGGAATACTCCCTGAGTGGTTCTGGATTTTCTTGTTGACCTCACCATAGTCTACAACAAGACGTAGGGCAGTCGACCCTGGTTTAGCAACAAGGAAACAGGGACTGCAGTGATGGGGATAGTCCCCGTGTTTATACTCTTCAACGAGGCCAGCATCAATGCATTCCTGGATCTGGCGCTCGATTTCTTCGACCTGTTCCTGTGGGGCGGGATAGGGACGACGCCTCACTCGCATCTTCTCAAATTCTGGTTTCAATTTCAGGTCCATCTGGACCAGTTTTTTACAAGAAAGGGGAGGCGGCAAGGCGCCGAATACCTCCTCATAGGTTATCAGCAGTTTCTTCAGGCGGGGGTCAAGGTTAAGACTCTCGAGTTTCTGAAGGAAATCCTCCTCAGCATGGAGGTTGCTTTTTCCATGTTCTTTCCTCTTCTGCCGATCAGCAATTTTGGCAGGCACAGTACCATCGTCCCACTCAGGGGGACATTGCTGCCGATAGTGTAGAGAATACACTAGAGGTATCTCAGGATCAGGCAGCGTATAGGACTCATCGTCCTCCTCAGACCAGATGGAGGATTTCCAGGTCTGTCTGAGGTATTGCAGCCGCTCTTGGCGCTCAATACCTTCGGCCTTCAGGTACAACAGCCGCCGGAGTTCTTGAGTGTCATGCTCAGACAATGGCATGTTATTAGCAGCAGGCCGCGCCAGAGCATCAGCACTCCGGGCCACGGGTTCACCTGTGTGCACAGGCTACATGTGTAGCACTGGCTTCCAAACAGGGGAAGCGGGTTCAGAGGTTGACTCTAGATCTACTTCCTCTAGCAACAGCTGGGCTAGGAAAGCACTATGTTTTAGGTCAACACAGCTGGGATCAACAGAGGGAATAGTGCTGGCGATCTCAGACAGTTGGTCGTCAGCATCCTCTTTTACAGTTGCAGATTCCAGATAGTCATCAGGAGACTCACACCCTGTAAGTGTGGCAGATAGGTGCTCAGGAGATCGATTTTTGAGATCATAAAGGGTCAGGCCACGATTTTCGGCCATGACCTCTTTCAGTAGCACCTGGTCTAGGTCACACAGGGGTACAGGATTGAGAGATCCATCGACGATGGACAGGAAACTGGCCCACTCAGGGGCCTGCATAGCTGTGTCTGAGTCCTCAGGCACATAGATGGGGCCGTCGGGGAGTTGCACTCTTCCCACGGTCATTCGATCTAGCATACAGCGCCAGTAAGCATGTTTACCAGAGCAACTCCAGTCAGGGGTGCACATAACAACCCTTCCTCCCTCATAAGCGATTTTGGTTAGAACCTTCGCGAGCAGGGAGAAGGGAGGGTTAGCATACGCTAGGCCCATTGCTTTCCAGAAGGAATGGAAAGCATTGTTCAGTTGTTTCGAGCAGTACAACTGCATGATGTGCTGCTGTTGGCTCGCAAACAATTCCACCTGGATCTCATCCAGGTTTACCTGAAGGGCCGCCAGTCCATTTTCAAGAACGTGACGGGCCAATTGGTAGTTTTCAGTACGATAGTTCGTCTTGGCTGCGTAGCGCAGCCCAGCCTCTTTTCGTCCTGACAGCTCCAAAGGTACGGAGAAGAGCCCACTGCCAAAGTCGCAGTGCAAAGAGTAGGGACGCTGTAGGGACAGCATTCTTACCTGGGGGTTTCTTCGTAGAAAGTCGGTGCCAATGACGATGTCAAAGGCATCAGTGTCCAACACTCTGCAGTGTTGGGTCACGGTTTCGTCGCCCAGACATATAGTCACATCGACCCCCCCCAAGGAATGGATGGTACGCCCATCCCCTACTCTTATGGCCACGGTCTTAGTTTTCCTGAAAGTCTTAAGCAGGCGCCGGGCCACTATGGAAAGTGTTGCACCGGTATCAAGCACCGCTCGAAAAACCTGATCCCCAATTTTCACGAGGATCCAGAAAACCAAGTCCTCCTCTTCGGAGCCGCCCCCCTATTTCTCATCAGGGAACTTCACATCCACCCCTGCAGCCATGAGGGATTTGGCCATCCAGGCCAAGCGCCTCTTCTTGGTATTATTCCCCTCAGGGGTAGCGTTATCCCCTTGGGGCGTTTCTTGGGGTCACCTGCGGGAGCGGGTGTGGCAGCAGGAGTGGGTGTAGCAACGGGCGCTGATGAGCGCCTCTGGGGGTTAGGGGGTCCACCTTTATCCCCATTCGGGGGATTCCTGGCGGGCGTCTGGGTCTTCTGACGTTCCGCCTCCTGACGCTTGAGTTTGTCACTCTCGCGTTTCTTGATGTGGCATTCGTCCTCGTAGTGACGACGTTTGCCACAGTAACCACAGGTGATGGTACACCTGAAATGGTCCTGATGGGTCACAGTTTTCCCATCTTTGGTATGCTGCTGACGTTTCATCTGCAGCATACAGCCACTGCAGAGATCGCAGTCAGAGGCATGACAAGGTCCCCCCTTGTCATTGACAGGTCTGCAGTAGAACAGGGGGGGTGTACCTGCATCAGGTTTAACCTCGTTCATGGCACGTAGGTTGCCCCTCCCTTTACCACCTCCCTGGTTGGTGTTAGTGGATTTTTATGCCCTTTCCCTTCGCCACGTTCGGGGGTAGGGGTACCAACTCGTCCCAAATGCTTCTTGAGGAATTTCTCCATGTGGGAGTCATTCTCTCTCTCAAGAGCTAGCTCAATCAAGAGATCCACCAGTTCATCGTACGAGTGGGTCCTGCTCTTCCTCTCGGAGGTGCAGCGGCAATCATCCCACGTACGTTGGGGGATCTTACTCATGAGCCACAAGTGGGGCTCAGTGGCTCCGTAGGAGCCCACATTCATCCTCGAAAACAAGTACTCCAAGTCGCACACATATTCAGAAATTCGCGCAGCGGATGGAAACTCCGGGAGCATAGGTAGCTCCTCGATCTGTGTGCGTACGCTGAGGTCAGTCTCATAGACTGGGAATGTTTTCTCTAACCTCAGGAGTGCCTCTGCCCAGGTAGAACAGGTTTTCACAATCTGTTTCACCTGTTTTTGCAAAAATTTCTTTTTGCATGAGCGTTTTAGCAGTGAACATTTGGTGGCCACATCCACATGGGAGTGGCCAGTCAACAAAAGGAACTCTGCAAATTCTTCTGCCCATTCGGGCAGATTTTTGGGGTCGAACTCCGGCAGTTCCAGCTGGATGTTCGCCTGGGCAATTGGTCTGCCCGTCTTCCCGTCCCCCGGAGTTAGGCCTGAAGGCAACACGCCGGCAAGAGGGGCCAGGGCTGACAGCCCTCTTCTCTCACTCTCTGTGACAGGCACGTCCTGTAGATAAGCCATAGGCACTGTCCTGGCACGGGGGTGAAAGGGGCTGGGGCAGGTAACCTTAGGCAACAGCCTTGAGACCCTTGATCTCTTGAGATCTCCGGCCAGGGTACTCAGTCCTGGAGAGAGAGAGGGCAACTCTGGCTTGGGTAAGGGTTCTGCAATACCCAGTTTAGCCTTAATGGCCTCTGATAGGGCCGTCACATCTGGATCTTCTGATCCAGACAGGAGTTTGGCCAACAGCTCGGCCGTATGATCCAGGGCACTGTAGGTTGGCCTTGGATGATGTTGTTCTTCGACTCGAGTCGGGCCCACTTCGGGAGCCCTTGGGGTTGGACAACATGGATACTCAGGTCTTGGTCGTCTTGGCAGGGATGCAGTCTCGGCTCTGTCGGACGGCGGACCAGAGTGAGCGTAGGACCCTAGGTCTGTACGTCGTCTGGATCCATGTACAGCCAATGGCTCCTCTCCATCTTCCCCACGAATGGATTTGTAGTACTCCTTATGTAGGATGTACTCATCCATCTTCTTCCTCAGTTCCTGATACTCCTCAGGTCCTTCAATCGCTGTAGAGGCTGAGGCCGGACAATTGGATCTGGATACTGAGGCAGCTACACATCTGTGGAGGTGACTGAAGCTGTCTCCACCGTGTGCTGCTAAGGCCTCTGTGGTAAGGCCTTTGTTTTCTCCCGCCCTTCTGCGTTCTGGATCTCCTTGGGACCCAGATGCGCCACTGAGATGATGTGGAGCTCGGTAAGGTGGTTCACTCATTGGGTGGGCCATGCTGCCCATTTGCACTTGGACAGTTCTGATGGGCCAGGTCCTGACGCTTGGCGTGGACATGATGAACTTGTTGTTGAGCTTTTGTGCTGCACTTCTTCTCAGGGTCGGTTCAAAAGGTCACAAGGGTCTGCCTCTGCTACCGGAAAGATGTCCTTGCTTTATGCCCTAGATGGTTTGATGTATTCCTGCAGGTTTTGTAGTTGAAAACCCAAACCAAAGCAGCAAGTAGAGCAAGAACAGGATGTGGATCGAATCAATGATTGGTTTTGGAATCCAGTGTAACACAGAAGGGCTGCAGATAGACAAAGCAGGTTTATACACAAAGATTCAATCACAAATGGATAATACAAAAGATTTTATATGAAAATTGGTCTGACTCTTGCCTCAGGAATAGCATTAGGCACTTCATGTGCACTCCTTTGGGTGTAATGGTGCTGGTTAGGAATGTGGGGCATAGATGTCAGGACCACACAGAAAATGACTTGGCCAAGCAACTGAATTCAGAAACAGTTACAAAGTAGGACCACAATAAGTGGTAGAAACAATTGAGTATAGGGGTCTTGGGGTGGGAGACCACTAGGCTTAACCTCCAAGGCCCAAAGCATGAAATGCCTGTTTTAGTTCGGTATATCCTCCATGAAGGAAGGTACCTCCGCTCAGTTGAGCGGTAGGGGTGAACTTCATGGGGGGCTAGGGTCACAACCCTAGTTACTTTGAGAAAGTGTACTTTAGGCAACAAAAGAGAGATAAAAACACTTAAGTTTGTCTTAGCATCAACAAAAGGGTTTTAAGGGGGGCTTGGCCTGGATCAAGCGCTCCAAGAAAGACATGGCAGTGACTTTTTCTTACTCCCCCCTGGAGTACTAGTTAGCTAAGCTAGTAGGACCAAGGAAAAAGGCTCAAATATTCCAAAAATTACCTCAGAAAATGCATTAAACTTACCAAAAACATCCTCATCACTTCATAGAAGCCTATCACACTGTAGGTACCCTTGAGAAACAGTGTAATGTACCGTGAATGATGTCCCTTCGATGGGGCATTCCTCAAAAGTCGCAACCCACCAACCCACCCACTCACCCGATCACCCACTCAGCCACTCACCCACTCACCCACTCACCCACTCATCCACTCACGCACTCACCCACTCACCCACTCACCCACTCACCCACTCACCCACTCACCCACTCACCCACTCACCCACTCACCCATTCACCCACTCACCCACTCACCCACTCACCCACTCACCCACTCACCCACTCACCCACTCACCCACTCACCCACTCACCCACTCAGCCACTCACCCACTCACCCACTCACCCACTCACCCACTCACCCACTCACCCACTCACCCACTCACCCACTCACCCACTCACCCACTCACCCACTCACTCACTCACCCACTCACCCACTCACCCACTCACCCACTCACCGACTCACCCACTCACCCACTTACCCACTCACCCACTCACCCACACACCCACACACCCACTCACCCACTCACCCACTCACCCACTCACCCACTCACCCACTCACCCACTCACCCACTCACCCACTCACCCACTCACCCACTCACCCACTCACCCACTCACCAACTCACCCACTCACCCACTCACCCACTCACCCACTCACCCACTCACCCACTCACTCACTCACCCACTCACCCAGTCACCCACTCACCTACTCACCCACTCACCCACTCACCCACTCACCCACTCACCCACTCACCCACTCACCCACTCACCCACTCACCCACTCACCCACTCACCCACTCACCCACTCACCTACTCACCCACTCACCCACTCACCGACTCACCCACTCACCCACTCACCCACTCACCCACTCACCCACTCACCCACTCACCCACTCACCCACTCACCCACTCACCCACTCACCCACTCACCCACTCACCCACTCACCCACTCACCCACTCACCCACTCACCCACTCACCCACTGACCCACTCACCCACTCGACCACTCACCCACTCACCCACTCACCCACTCACCCACTCACGCACTCACCCACTCACCCACTCACCGTCTCACCAACTCACCCACTCACCCACTCACCCACTCACCCACTCACCCAATAACCCACTCACCCAATCAGCCACTCCACCACTCCATGACTGCACCACTCCACCACTCCACCACTCCACCCACTCACCCACTCACCCACTCACCCACTCACCCACTCACCCACTCACCCACTCACCCACTCACCCAGTCACCCACTCACCCACTCACCCACTCACCCACTCACCAACTCACCCACTCACCCACTCACCCACTCACCCACTCACCCACTCACCCACTCACTCACTCACCCACTCACCCACTCACCCACTCACCTACTCACCCACTCACCCACTCACCCACTCACCCACTCACCCACTCACCCACTCACCCACTCACCCACTCACCCACTCACCCACTCACCCACTCACCCACTCACCCACTCACCCACTCACCCACTCACCGACTCACCCACTCACCCACTCACCCACTCACCCACTCACCCACTCACCCACTCACCCACTCACCCACTCACCCACTCACCCACTCACCCACTCATCCACTCACCCACTCACCCACTCTCCCACTCACCCACTCACCCACTCACCCACTCACCCACTCACCCACTCACCCACTCACCCACTCACCCACTCACCCACTCACCCACTCACCCACTCACCCACTCACCCACTCACCCACTCACCCACTCACCCACTCACTCACTCACCCACGCACCCACTCACCCACCCGCCCACTCCACCATCCCACCACTCCACCACTCCACCACTCCACCACTCCACCACTCCACCACTCCACCACTCCACCACTCCACCACCGCACCACTCCACCACTCCAGCACTCCACCACTCCACCACTAAACCACTCACCCACTCCACCACTCAACCACTCCACCACTCCGACACACCACCACTCCACCAGTCCACCACTCCACCACTCCACCACTCCCCCACTCCGCCACTCCACCACTCCACCACTCCACCACTCCACCACTCCACCACTCCACCACTGCACCACTCCACCACTCCACCACTCCACCACTCCACCACTCCACCACTCCACCACTCCGGAGAGACCGAAA
The DNA here is from genome assembly GCA_964036045.1 of Eutreptiella sp. 'Long Island Sound 2002'. Classification (NCBI taxonomy): domain Eukaryota; phylum Euglenozoa; class Euglenophyceae; order Eutreptiales; family Eutreptiaceae; genus Eutreptiella; species Eutreptiella sp. 'Long Island Sound 2002'. The sequence goes on from OZ038383.1 coordinate 98,228,001, forward strand.
GAGCAGACTACCACGGACAGAGACTCGAATGCAAACGCCAGGGGCGCCACGAGGACGAGAAGGCGGCGGCAGGAAAAAGGAGGAGGGCAGACACGGAGAGCATGCACTAGTACAAGCGAGGATGAGGGAGGGGGATAGGAAGCATGCGAGGAGCACACAGCGAGCACGCGCACCGGTGACCAGGAGCCTGGAGGCCCAGGACGCCGCACATACAACACCGCACACAAAGCGTGCACACCGGTGAACAGGAGCCACGGGCTCCAGGACACCAAACACACGACACAGCGCACCGAGGAAGGCACACCGGTGAACAGGAGCCAAGCGGCCCAGGACAACGCGCACGCAACGACACACAACGAGCGTGCACACCGGAGAACAGGGACCAAGCGGCCCAGGACACAGCACCCGCAACACCACACACAGAGCGTTCACGCCGGTGAGCAGGAGGCAGGAGGCCCAGGAAACCGTGCACGCAACACCACACACGGAGCGAGCACACCGGTGAACAGGAGCCAGGGGGCCCAGGACACCAAACACGCAACAGGCCGGGGCCGCGGCACTGGGGAAGGGGGCGGGAAGGGAGCGACCCGTGCTAGGCGCACAAAACGGTCCCCGGATGGATGAGGATCCAGAGGGCCCGCACCACAGGGTTACTGGCGGCCCGGTGGGGTATAAACACGGGATGAAGGATGGGATGGGGCCGCAAGACAGCCCAGGGGATTAGGCCGGGAAGGGAGCGACCCGTGCTAAGCGCACGAAGCGGTCCCCGGAAGGAAGAGGCCCCAGTGGGCCAGCGCCACAGGGTAGCAGGCGACCCGGTGGGGTATAAACACGGGATGAAGGGACAAGGGGACGGGGCGGGGAAGGGCGTGTGGCTAGGGCCGCACAACGGCCCGACGGTGTAGGGAGTCCATGGGACGCAGGCAACGGGCCGGTGCCGGGATGAGGCCAAGGGGAATGGGACATGGGAAGGGCAGGGAGGCCGAAAGCGCCAAGCAACAGCCCCATGGGATTTGGAAACCGGTCGCCATGGAGTGGTGAACCATGGGCCAACCATGGGGAGCCTGGCCACGGGAATTTGGGAAAATGCCCTGAACTCTGGGACGGCCGTGAGGTTTCCGCAGGGGTGAGGGTTGACCTTGAGATCCCCTGGTCAATGGCCTGAGTACACGTAGGTTCACGCGTGAGCGGGACCAGGGGGAACGTGGAAAGGGTCGCCCCCTGGCCTCCAGCCGTGGATGGACGACAACCAAGTGCATCCGGGAGCCGAGTGGGTACTCCAGCCCGTGAGGGATGGGGAGTGGTGGAATGTGGTTGACAGAGAGAAATGCTCCGCTGTCGGCGAGGGCTATCCACAGGAAACCCGCCTGCAGGCGCCCAATAGGCTGTGCTAGGGGGGGAAGGCCGGGGGATCCTTCGAAGGGTGACCGGAAGGAGCTGAAACCGTGAGGGCAGCGACTGAAGGGAGCCTACCACCGGTCCTGCCCCAAGGGAACCTGGCTGAAGTTCTCGGCCGTGAGGTGAGACAGGGGTCGCCAGGGGAACTGATGGTGGAGAGCACTCCTTCCCGCCAGAGGCGGCCACAATGTAAAACAAACAAGGAGATGTCAGATGAGGCTGCGGACGCGGCCGCCCTTACTTACTTACTTACTACTGTGTCCCTTGTAATTGTTTCCCTGACCTCTATCTCTACTATCCCTCGTGCTCCCTGCTGCGGGCACAGTCCTAAGTTACTGTCAGTGTCTCCCGTCCCTGTTGCTGGCCTTTCTTTGTCAACAGTAAAATTTTGGCACTGTCGCGTGGGGCCGTTTTGCATGTACCATTACCCTCAGATTTGTTTAAAAGTGTGGTTTCACTTTGCCTTTAGTTTCAATTCTGAATAAAAATACCAATTTTACCTGCTCGACCCCACAATGCCTTATGCGACACGGGGGGACCAGACTCTGCGCGCAACAGCTCGCGATTTCGCCTACTACTTATTGCCCGATGTGCGGGATCCCGTTGATAGATTTCCGGATTTTGGCGGTGGTCCGATTCCCACCGATCGGACCTACTTCAGCGGCCGTCCGGCCGGCTCGGAGATTGCCTGCGTAGGTTCGATTCCCTATGGAAGGGAATCCTGCTAACCTGCCATTTGCTGCTGATTGTGACTGCTACGTTCCTCTTGGGCATATACTTCCTTCCCGTGGCAGTCGTTATAAGTGGGGGGGTGAAGCAGGTCACAACCCTACCCTGGCATATTACCCCTAAGGGAACATTATATGGGCCTATATATGGGATATATATGGGATAGGGTATATCATATTCCATTTCCTTGTTAGGAACATAGGATGTGGGATAGATAAGGCAATCTTGGATGTTTAGTAGTTATATCAATTAGTGGATGATAGGGTGGATTTCTCATATGTGGATATCAGGTATTTCATTGGCTATGTGTACCATATCTGTTTGCAGGATACTATTCAGTCAACACTATCTTTATGTCTTCTGTGCCAAGCAATGTTGCTGCCCATGCCCCCGCGACCTCTGCTCCTGACCACTCGGTCTGGTTTCAGCGCTACCTCCGACGACAACATGAGGAATGTCAACAAGGATGAGCCGGACAACTCACTCTTACCACGTGAAGAGCAATCAACGCCAAGCATTATTCTGTCTCCCGCTGGAACACACGAAAAGACCGACGAAGGAGAAGACCCTACTCCCGATGAAGGGAATGGTAATGCCATATAGTTCCAAAACAGTCTCAACTACTTCAATGGTTCTGCCAGGGCTTGGGGTTTGGACATGAATGTGTCCAAAACCGAAGTCCACGCTAATGGCACAGCCCCTGAAAAAGAATTCCTGACACCCGGAGGCTCTGAATTCCTCACTTACAACAAAAAAACAAGGCGCCCTCACACGTGCTACAAATACTTGGGGGTATATCGTTTTACACACCACCAAGCCAAGGGCCTGTTTCACATGCTCAAAGCGGAGATCCAGAGTTATTTTGCCCGACTCTCTCCCTTGCCTCTTACGTTAACTGAAAAGGTCCGCATGACGAATTCACAGTTGGTCCCAGCGCTCGCCTGCCGTCTAATCACCCACTCCTTTTCGCCCGACCAGCTCGAAATACTGCAGTCACTCATCCGGGCAGGCGTTGCATCTCGGAGCATCAAACACCTGGTCTCTCCCAAAAATCGTTTCGCAGCTGGCCCAGAGGGAGGATTAGGCATGAAATTCCTGCTGCACAGCGTCCACATTGCAACTGTGAACTACAGACTTTGAGCCCTTTGCGGCCTCACCCCAAAATCAGTTGGCCCTTTGTACGTCCAGTCCATTCTTAGCCCAAATCAAAGGGCATCAGATCCCGTTCAAAACTCTTTCATGGACTCCAGCCACGCCTTGGGCATTTTCTTCCACAGCATAGGCCCGTGGAGACCCACTGTCATTCAGGATCCGAAACCTGGTACCCAGCTAACCGTCAAGTTCAAGTCAGGGCACGCCACAGGTAGCGTGACCGAGGCCACTTCCGAATGGGCCAATGTTTCGTTCCACGACGGGATCTACTCTGTGGACTCCCACACGTCCTATGCCATGCACATGCCACGCCAAGCCTTCGTGGATTACTCCCACCCTTCCCACTTCCAGCTTGTCCCTGAGTTTTTGCGCCCTCAACCGACCGTTCCCGAACCCCCAACACCACTGCACAACGCACACGCGTTAGGGGTCAGTCAACACGGCCATCCCTTTGCTCTGCAGGTACAGCACTACCTAGAAGAGAAATCCCTCATCGAATGGGGCTGCCACGATGCCTGACAACCACTAACCAGACCGCCGGCAGCCCGGCTTGCAACGTGTGTGGCTTTATGCTGATGGATCATCCGATGAATGCAGCCATGCGGCCGCCATCACGGCCTTCCTACCAGACGGCACAGCCAGAGTTCTATGCCCGTCCTCACGACATCCTTCTTCCCGGGGTTCGGAGTTCTGGGGGGCGATAGCAGCCATACGCTGGATTCACAGGGAGTTCTCCCAGTAGAAAGTGTGTCTCCTTATCGACAACGATCAGGTGGTGTCCACCCTCCAGAAATGCCAGGCCTCTAAGCCCATCCCGTTCAAAGACGACACGTGGACTGTCGCAGTGCACAGCGCCATACGTCTCATCGTCAACCCACTTCAAGTTCTGTGGATTAAAGGGCATGCCAATTTTATTGGCAAAGAAATCAGCGACCATTTCTCAAAATGGGCAGCTCACAGCCTGATTTTCACTTCCAACCTCCTCCCACCCCCCCCCCTGGGTTCTGTGGTGGCAGACAACTGGCCTGTCCTTCATAGTTCTAAAACGCAGCAATTTTGCCACCTACTGCCGCAGCATTCCCATAACAACATAGCAGTTGGCCCTAGCTTCAGCCTTTACAATAAGGCTTCCTGGTTTTTGTCCCTGTTTTTCAAACTGGCGGCCGGGTGCTACAATGTGCACGGCTATCAGTGGAGCAACATGCTTCACGACTACCATTGCCCCAGGTACAGACAGCATCATCCTTGCAACCCTGCGTCCTGGCTGGCCTTCTGCAAAGCACTAGACCAGCACGTCCAGGCATAAATCTCTTCCCAGGGCCTGCTTTTCAGCCCAATGGTCCTGCACTGGTGGCTCTCTGGGCCGTCAAAGGCTGACCGCAGGAACTTCATGAGAACCCTGGTACCAAAGTCCCTCTGGTGCTGCGTATCTCAGCCCATTCCTGGCTCCACTCACGCTGAGCACAAGGCCACGCATGGCCAAGCCCTCGTGGAGCGAGTGAAGCGCATGGAAGGGGCTGTCCATCAAGCACATGACTGGCTTTATTCCAATCCTCTTCCGTGGGATCCTATACTGTGGGTGCACCCTCCCAACCCTCTCAATCCTTTCTCGGTTTCACACGGTGCATGCAGTACCTCAGTCCAGATGTCCCCTCGGACCCGCCCTGGATACCAACACGCCCCACCTCTCCGCAAACACGCCTTGAAGAAGCCGTCCAAGCCAGGACCGGTCAAACCACAGCCAGCCATGCGTCGCACGCCTAGAAACTCCAAACGTCCATCCAGCCACACATCGGCACCTCCCCGGGCCCCTCCTTCCTCGGCAATTCCGCGTCCTACTCAACACTCACGTCCACAGCAACCACAAAAACGCCTGCAGTCGCCACAGCGCAATCAGAACACCATCACTTGGGCTCCTCCCAAACGCACAAAGGCCACCCGCCCTCTCTCACCCCCACACTCCAGGGCACGCTACCGTCAAACACGCTTACCCCTCACCTCTAAGCCCACCACTACTAGGTGTAACGCACCTTCTGCCCCACCCCGTTACAGCGCCTCCCGGGACAGCTGAAATTTTTTCCGTCCATCCAGTGACGTTCTGTCCCCTCCACTTGACCCCTTTAGCCCTCTGCCCCTTCCCGAGGCCCCTCTGCCCCCTCCAGAGTAACTCAGCATTCGTCTAACCACACCATCAGAGCCAACACTTTCCCTTTGCTAGGCGAGCCGCCTCCGTGATGTATTCTATGCTCCACGTAGTGTACATACTCTCATGAGGTCTTCCCTTGGGGGACGTCAGCCCCAGAACAAGTTGATGCGGTTAAGAACATTAGAAAAATGTGACATTTCTCAACGAAATGAGGTCAACTACACCTGAATACCAAAGGTCAAGAATTTCTTTGCGAATGTCATTTGTGGTCTAAATGGCCCAAATGCGCATTTTCTATGGTATCCCATATCATGACCAATGGTTTCAAGACCAAAAATGTTTCTCAAACCAGTTTCGGATGAGGGGAGATGTATAAATTATGCTAATAACCACTGAAAAGTGCTTCTTCTTCCATGGCGCAGGTTTTGGGATTTTCAGACGTCATAAATTCCTATGTGTATGCAAAAATGCAGAGCGAGTCATACTACTGGTATCCCGCCACCTTTTTTACTAACGTCGTCGTAGTTGATGGATTGGATTTGTCTTCGCTCCTTGGTATTGTCGATCTTCAAATCGGTCAATTTCATCTTCACTACTTTTCCATTCTTCTTCCGCAACCACCTTTGAATGTCAACCGTCAGCTTGATCTCCGGTATGCGTACTTTTCCCCTTCTTCATCCGCCCCTTCTTCGGTTTGTCCCGTTCATTTGGTCCCTGGTGATGACTCCACTCCCTCTGCGTCCAGTGGCCTCCGTTCTGGCGACCGTTGTTGACTCATGGTGCCAAAAAATACCTAAAGAGGGCAGATGGCATTAGACGGAATTGGGCTCTAAATTTGATCGCATCGCAATTTTGCGACTCGTTTTTGCAAATGTGTTAGAGAACGGTATTTGCTGGTACCAGTTCCAAGGGACTTAGCGACCTAGTCAGTGTGGGAGGCCTCGTGCACTCACATCGCATTACGAAACTCTTTCTGGTGTACTTTAGTGCGCGAGGCCTCGTGCACTGCGGGTGTCAGTAACCGCACTCGTTGGCGCACGGTGCACGCTGCCTTTTCCTGTCTGTTGGCATCCTTATCGGTTCTCCTCCCCATAACAGCATCCAGGTTCCGTTTGCGTTGGTTTGTCAGGTTTGTCTTCTGATCAATGAGGGCAACCAGCTCGCTGTGAAGAGGAGCAGGTAGTGGTCTTAACCAGGGTGTTGTGTTGTTGACGGTCCTAATCTCGGTCACCTCCTTTTGCAGGAGGATGCAACAGTGCTGTCGCGGTCTGGCCCCCACTGCACGTAGGCCATGCTAATGCGGTCCGCTGCCAAAAGACAACGTTAGAACAGGCTTTCACTGTTGAATGCTTTGATGATATTGTTTTGTTTGTGCCTCCGCTTTGCTCCTGCTGCTTCTTGATGTAGATCAGGTTTTCCAAATAAATGTGCTTTGATGAAATCACCCAGAAGTAGAAGTACCCACAGTGCAAGCAAGGTACCACAAGATCAAATCCACAACATGAAGGGCTGCAGTCAAAGGAGATAGTGTAGCAACAAAAGGAACTCACAATAACTACAGATTTAAGAAAAGATAGTTAGAAACTATCCTACAATCATGGGAAAACTCCCCACATGGGCATCCTCTCTTTTCTAGTGCCATCTACAGATGTGCACTCTTTGTTTTGGGTCCCATAGGTGCTGAGGTGGCATGGCCTGTGGCGCTGAGGTCACTGCCATGTCACATGGGATCTTCCTACTTAGCTAGGCTGACTGGCAATTGAACCCAGGACCTCTCAAAAAGAGGTGCCCCAGCCCCTTAGGGTGCAGACCACTAGGATAGCTAAGCATTCATGAGGAAATATAGAAAACTGTATAGGCTCTAGATTAAGGTCAGCGCCTCAGTCAGTCCAGGAAATGGTGCTGCGGGCACAGTCCTAAGTTACTGTCAGTGTCTCCCGTCCCTGTTGCTGGCCTTTCTTTGTCAACAGTAAAATTTTGGCACTGTCGCGTCGCGCCGTTTTGCATGTACCATTACCCTCAGATTTGTTTAAAAGTGTGGTTTCACTTTGCCTTTAGTTTCAATTCTGAATAAAAATACCAATTTTACCTGCTCGACCCCACAATGCCTTATGGGACACGGGGGGACCAGACTCTGCGCGCAACAGCTCGCGATTTCGCCTACTACTTATTGCCCGATGTGCGGGATCCCGTTGATAGATTTCCGGATTTTGGCGGTGGTCCGATTCCCACCGATCGGACCTACTTCAGCGGCCGTCCGGCCGGCTCGGAGATTGCCTGCGTAGGTTCGATTCCCTATGGAAGGGAATCCTGCTAACCTGCCATTTGCTGCTGATTGTGACTGCTACGTTCCTCTTGGGCATATACTTCCTTCCCGTGGCAGTCGTTATAAGTGGGGGGGTGAAGCAGGTCACAACCCTACCCTGGCATATTACCCCTAAGGGAACATTATATGGGCCTATATATGGGATATATATGGGATAGGGTATATCATATTCCATTTCCTTGTTAGGAACATAGGATGTGGGATAGATAAGGCAATCTTGGATGTTTAGTAGTTATATCAATTAGTGGATGATAGGGTGGATTTCTCATATGTGGATATCAGGTATTTCATTGGCTATGTGTACCATATCTGTTTGCAGGATACTATTCAGTCAACACTATCTTTATGTCTTCTGTGCCAAGCAATGTTGCTGCCCATGCCCCCGCGACCTCTGCTCCTGACCACTCGGTCTGGTTTCAGCGCTACCTCCGACGACAACATGAGGAACGTCAACAAGGATGAGCCGGACAACTCACTCTTACCTCCACGTGAAGAGCAATCAACGCCAAGCATTATTCTGTCTCCCGCTGGAACACACGAAATGACCGACGAAGGAGAAGACCCTACTCCCGATGAAGGGAATGGTAATGCCATATAGTTCCAAAACAGTCTCAACTACTTCAATGGTTCTGCCAGGGCTTGGGGTTTGGACATGAACGTGTCCAAAACCGAAGTCCACGCTAATGGCACAGCCCCTGAAAAAGAATTCCTGACACCCGGAGGCTCTGAATTCCTCACTTACAACAAAAAAACAAGGCGCCCTCACACGTGCTACAAATACTTGGGGGTATATCGTTTTACACACCACCAAGCCAAGGGCCTGTTTCACATGCTCAAAGCGGAGATCCAGAGTTATTTTGCCCGACTCTCTCCCTTGCCTCTTACGTTAACTGAAAAGGTCCGCATGACGAATTCACAGTTGGTCCCAGCGCTCGCCTGCCGTCTAATCACCCACTCCTTTTCGCCCGACCAGCTCGAAATACTGCAGTCACTCATCCGGGCAGGCGTTGCATCTCGGAGCATCAAACGCCTGGTCTCTCCCAAAAATCGTTTCGCAGCTGGCCCAGAGGGAGGATTAGGCATGAAATTCCTGCTGCACAGCGTCCACATTGCAACTGTGAACTACAGACTTTGAGCCCTTTGCGGCCTCACCCCAAAATCAGTTGGCCCTTTGTACGTCCAGTCCATTCTTAGCCCAAATCAAAGGGCATCAGATCCCGTTCAAAACTCTTTCATGGACTCCAGCCACGCCTTGGGCATTTTCTTCCACAGCATAGGCCCGTGGAGACCCACTGTCATTCAGGATCCAAAACCTGGTACCCAGCTAACCGTCAAGTTCAAGTCAGGGCACGCCACAGGTAGCGTGACCGAGGCCACTTCCGAATGGGCCAATGTTTCGTTCCACGACGGGATCTACTCTGTGGACTCCCACACGTCCTATGCCATGCACATGCCACGCCAAGCCTTCGTGGATTACTCCCACCCTTCCCACTTCCAGCTTGTCCCTGAGTTTTTGCGCCCTCAACCGACCGTCCCCGAACCCCCAACACCACTGCACAACGCACACGCGTTAGGGGTCAGTCAACACGGCCATCCCTTTGCTCTGCAGGTACAGCACTACCTAGAAGAGAAATCCCTCATCGAATGGGGCTGCCACGATGCCTGACAACCACTAACCAGACCGCCGGCAGCCCGGCTTGCAACGTGTGTGGCTTTATGCTGATGGATCATCCGATGAATGCAGCCATGCGGCCGCCATCACGGCCTTCCTACCAGACGGCACAGCCAGAGTTCTATGCCCGTCCTCACGACATCCTTCTTCCCGGGGTTCGGAGTTCTGGGGGGCGATAGCAGCCATACGCTGGATTCACAGGGAGTTCTCCCAGTAGAAAGTGTGTCTCCTTATCGACAACGATCAGGTGGTGTCCACCCTCCAGAAATGCCAGGCCTCTAAGCCCATCCCGTTCAAAGACGACACGTGGACTGTCGCAGTGCACAGCGCCATACGTCTCATCGTCAACCCACTTCAAGTTCTGTGGATTAAAGGGCATGCCAATTTTATTGGCAACGAAATCAGCGACCATTTCTCAAAATGGGCAGCTCACAGCCTGATTTTCACTTCCAACCTCCTCCCACCCCCCCCCCCCTGGGTTCTGTGGTGGCAGACAACTGGCCTGTCCTTCATAGTTCTAAAACGCAGCAATTTTGCCACCTACTGCCGCAGCATTCCCATAACAACATAGCAGTTGGCCCTAGCTTCAGCCTTTACAATAAGGCTTCCTGGTTTTTGTCCCTGTTTTTCAAACTGGCGGCCGGGTGCTACAATGTGCACGGCTATCAATGGAGCAACATGCTTCACGACTACCATTGCCCCAGGTACAGACAGCATCATCCTTGCAACCCTGCGTCCTGGCTGGCCTTCTGCAAAGCACTAGACCAGCACGTCCAGGCATAAATCTCTTCCCAGGGCCTGCTTTCCAGCCCAATGGTCCTGCACTGGTGGCTCTCTGGGCCGTCAAAGGCTGACCGCAGGAACTTCATGAGAACCCTGGTACCAAAGTCCCTCTGGTGCTGCGTATCTCAGCCCATTCCTGGCTCCACTCACGCTGAGCACAAGGCCACGCATGGCCAAGCCCTCGTGGAGCGAGTGAAGCGCATGGAAGGGGCTGTCCATCAAGCACATGACTGGCTTTATTCCAATCCTCTTCCGTGGGATCCTATACTGTGGGTGCACCCTCCCAACCCTCTCAATCCTTTCTCGGTTTCACACGGTGCATGCAGTACCTCAGTCCAGATGTCCCCTCGGACCCGCCCTGGATACCAACACGCCCCACCTCTCCGCAAACACGCCTTGAAGAAGCCGTCCAAGCCAGGACCGGTCAAACCACAGCCAGCCATGCGTCGCACGCCTAGAAACTCCAAACGTCCATCCAGCCACACATCGGCACCTCCTCGGGCCCCTCCTTCCTCGGCAATTCCGCGTCCTACTCAACACTCACGTCCACAGCAACCACAAAAACGCCTGCAGTCGCCACAGCGCAATCAGAACACCATCACTTGGGCTCCTCCCAAACGCACAAAGGCCACCCGCCCTCTCTCACCCCCACACTCCAGGGCACGCTACCGTCAAACACGCTTACCCCTCACCTCTAAGCCCACCACTACTAGGTGTAACGCACCTTCTGCCCCACCCCGTTACAGCGCCTCCCGGGACAGCTGAAATTTTTTCCGTCCATCCAGTGACTTTCTGTCCCCTCCACTTGACCCCTTTAGCCCTCTGCCCCTTCCCGAGGCCCCTCTGCCCCCTCCAGAGTAACTCGGCATTCGTCTAACCACACCATCAGAGCCAACACTCTCCCTTTGCTAGGCGAGCCGCCTCCGTGATGTATTCTATGCTCCACGTAGTGTACATACTCTCATGAGGTCTTCCCTTGGGGGACGTCAGCCCCAGAACAAGTTGATGCGGTTAAGAACATTAGAAAAATGTGACATTTCTCAACGAAATGAGGTCAACTACACCTGAATACCAAAGGTCAAGAATTTCTTTGCGAATGTCATTTGTGGTCTAAATGGCCCAAATGCGCATTTTCTATGGTATCCCATATCATGACCAATGGTTTCAAGACCAAAAATGTTTCTCAAACCAGTTTCGGATGAGGGGAGATGTATAAATTATGCTAATAACCACTGAAAAGTGCTTCTTCTTCCATGGCGCAGGTTTTGGGATTTTCAGACGTCATAAATTCCTATGTGTATGCAAAAATGCAGAGCGAGTCATACTACTGGTATCCCGCCACCTTTTTTACTAACGTCGTCGTAGTTGATGGATTGGATTTGTCTTCGCTCCTTGGTATTGTCGATCTTCAAATCGGTCAATTTCATCTTCACTACTTTTCCATTCTTCTTCCGCAACCACCTTTGAATGTCAACCGTCAGCTTGATCTCCGGTATGCGTACTTTTCCCCTTCTTCATCCGCCCCTTCTTCGGTTTGTCCCGTTCATTTGGTCCCTGGTGATGACTCCACTCCCTCTGCGTCCAGTGGCCTCCGTTCTGGCGACCGTTGTTGACTCATGGTGCCAAAAAATACCTAAAGAGGGCAGATGGCATTAGACGGAATTGGGCTCTAAATTTGATCGCATCGCAATTTTGCGACTCGTTTTTGCAAATGTGTTAGAGAACGGTATTTGCTGGTACCAGTTCCAAGGGACTTAGCGACCTAGTCAGTGTGGGAGGCCTCGTGCACTCACATCGCATTACGAAACTCTTTCTGGTGTACTTTAGTGCGCGAGGCCTCGTGCACTGCGGGTGTCAGTAACCGCACTCGTTGGCGCACGGTGCACGCTGCCTTTTCCTGTCTGTTGGCATCCTTATCGGTTCTCCTCCCCATAACAGCATCCAGGTTCCGTTTGCGTTGGTTTGTCAGGTTTGTCTTCTGATCAATGAGGGCAACCAGCTCGCTGTGAAGAGGAGCAGGTAGTGGTCTTAACCAAGGTGTTGTGTTGTTGACGGTTCTAATCTCGGTCACCTCCTTTTGCAGGAGGATGCAACAGTGCTGTCGCGGTCCGGCCCCCACTGCACGTAGGCCATGCTAATGCGGTCCGCTGCCAAAAGACAACGTTAGAACAGGCTTTCACTGTTGAATGCTTTGATGATATTGTTTTGTTTGTGCCTCCGCTTTGCTCCTGCTGCTTCTTGATGTAGATCAGGTTTTCGAAATAAATGTGCTTTGATGAAATCACCCAGAAGTAGAAGTACCCACAGTGCAAGCAAGGTACCACAAGATCAAATCCACAACATGAAGGGCTGCAGTCAAAGGAGATAGTGTAGCAACAAAAGGAACTCACAATAACTACAGATTTAAGAAAAGATAGTTAGAAACTATCCTACAATCATGGGAAAACTCCCCACATGGGCATCCTCTCTTTTCTAGTGCCATCTACAGATGTGCACTCTTTGTTTTGGGTCCCATAGGTGCTGAGGTGGCATGGCCTGTGGCGCTGAGGTCACTGCCATGTCACATGGGATCTTCCTACTTAGCTAGGCTGACTGGCAATTGAACCCAGGACCTCTCAAAAAGAGGTGCCCCAGCCCCTTAGGGTGCAGACCACTAGGATAGCTAAGCATTCATGAGGAAATATAGAAAAATGTATAGGCTCTAGATTAAGGTCAGCGCCTCAGTCAGTCCAGGAAATGGTGCATAAGTCCAATGGGTTTCGGGGGTCAGGGGTCGACACAACATCCATAGTTCAATGCTTGGTTTTATAGGTCAAAGTGTCTTGTCACCCCTTTTGGTTAGGCCAATACTAGGATAAAAAGTGCTATGCCTTTAGGCCTCTCTATAACGACTAAAGCTATCCTTTTGGCAGGGAAATACACTTTTTCGTACTCCTCCCCTGTGCTGTGCACCGTCATCCTTCAGCTGACCCTTCGTCACAAAACTGATTTCACTTCTTTTTCAGAACTTTTTTCACTGATTTTACTTCCTTCTAACTTGCCACGCTGGACATAAATTATTAGTGTATAAGTGTTCCCCACAGCCAAAATGCGCATTAGCACAACCGGGATGGCACCTCTTGTCACCCCATCTTTTTTTACTGCTTGCACTGATTCCACTCCTTTTTCAGAATGTTTTTCACTGATTTCACTTCCTTCTAACTTGCCACCTTGGACATAAATCATTATGGTATAAGTGTTCCCCACAGCCAAATTGCGCGTTAGCACAACCGGGATGGCACCTCTTGGCACCCCTTCTTTTTTAACTGCTTGCACTGATTCCACTCCTTTTTCAGAACTTTTTTCACTGATTTCACTTCCTTCTAACTTGCCACCTTGGACTTAAATTATTATCGTATAGATGTTCCCCACAGCCAAATTGCGCATTAGGACAACCGGGATGGCACCTCTTGGCACCCCATCTTTTTTAACTGCTTGCACTGATTCCACTTCTTTTTCACAACCTTTTCACTGTTTTTACTTACTGCCTTTATCCTTCTAACTTGCAATCATTATTTATCCATACCATTCCCAATGCGCCTTTAACCTTTGGGGGAGCACTCTAGTACCCAAACCTCTAGACAGAAGCTGATTTCAGTTACAAAAACGCAGCATAAGTGTTTTTTGCGCAAAAATCACGTAGTTTGGTTGAATGCACGACACCAAGGCACATCTAACCAAGGAAACGAAGTTCAATTGCAATCATTATTTACCCGTACCATTCTCAATGCGTTTTTGACCTTTCAGGGAGGACTCTAGTACCCAAACCTCTGAACAGAAGCTGATTTCACTTACAAAAACCAAGCATAAGTGATTTTTGCGCAAAAATCACGTAGTTTGGTTGAATGCACGACACCAAGGCACATCTAAGCAAGGAAACGAAGTTCAATTGTTTACCCATACAATTCTCGATGCGGCTTTAATCTTTCGGGCAGCACTGGTACTCAAACCTCTAGACAGCAGCTGTGGCACCTTATTATTTTCCATTTGGACGGCTTTAGTGATTAGTGATCTAACACTATTAGCATAACAGGAAAATTTCGGAAAAAGCTGAGGTAAAATCTGCGGAAGCTGCGGAAGCGGCAGGCAGAAGCGAAATCAGCGAAATCAGCGGCGGCGCGATCAGTGACATCAGTTTTGTGACGCAGGGTCAGCTTAAGGATGACGGTGTGTTGGCCTCCACTGTTGCATTTTTGTAGGAAAAAAGGAAATTGTTCCTGACCTCCCCATGGCTTCAACATCTTTTTGAAATTTCCTATAACATCCCTAACATTGGAAAGAAGGCGCTGCGTCAGGGCGGGCACAACTTTTTGCCTAGTCATAACAGACACCTACAGCTCCCACTGCGCTCATTGGCGTCGCTGGGGCAGCTGCGGCTTGATAGGGGTTTAGAGTGGGCATGCCCATTCATGTGTGCATACACCTCTCCCTCCAAATAGCAAAACGCACTGCAACACGCAAAACGCAACGCAGGATACGATCAGGGCAAGCTGTCTGGGGTCTCGTCGAACCTGCTGTGTGACCTGATCTGTCCTTAGTGTGAGGGGGTGGTGTTGAAGACTATTTTGCCCTCATGGGGGTCTTGGAATCTGGACAGTGGTCCAGGAGTCAGTTTTTTGGCCAGAACAGGGCCTACTCCACTGTTTGCGCTCCAGGATATCTGCAGAGAAGGGATGAAGGGTTGAGGGACTGAAAAACACCCAACGATGGACACAAACACAAAAATCCGTCAAATGACGGCTCAGATCTTTTCTGAGGGTACACACCTGTCCAGAATCTCAATGTGCATTAGATGCACATTTTTACGCAATTTTATTTCATCACACGAATTTTTAAATCCCTTGATTTACACGCAGAGAAAAGCGGCGCGCCGGAGCGCATCTTAATTGGGCACCGGAAAAGACAGAGAAAATAAGATTATAACAGTATGTGACGTAATAATAAGGAAATGACGAAACACACATTAAACAATGAACGTAGGGATTCCACCATTGCTTACAGGAAATTCAAGAATGAAGACGTCGATAATTCAATAGAGATTCGCAGACCAAGGTATAAACATACAGGTTTTGTTTGCTTCGTATGCAGCATGCACATTGCTTGTGTCGTGTTACCGTGGACTAGCCGTGTCGGAACGCCATCATAGAGTAGAGGGTTTGATTAGAAGATTGCACAAGGATTAGAGGTGAGATTAGAGAGAAATGATGGCCTTCGGCCATGGAGTGGTTGTCATGGGGGGCTAACGGTCCTGTCCTGCGATGCAATGCAGGGCAACCATGACAACTGCTCTTACACACCAACCTCCCTTTTTGTAGCACTGATTAGAGCATACACACGAGTGCATAAATGTTTGCTTCGCTTGTGTTTCGTTTTCGTCGCTCACTTCCTCTCGCTCTCCAGCGGTAGGTAAGGTGAGTAAGCCCAGGAGGGGCCACCCCCTGGTAGAGTTCGTGATTAAGAGTGGTATGGATTATTGGAACAGGAATGGTTAAAATAGAAGATTAGCAAACTCGTGCATACCTGTGCATGCATATGGCGCATTAATAGGTAGGCCACGCGTGTTGCGCTCGGTATAACCCTTGTTTAGGTTACCCAGGGGCTCCACCCCACGTTCTATTATAGAACGGGTGGTGTTCCTTAAGCTTGCTTGCTTGCAACTGGGTAAGAGGACAGCGTATTATAGGTCAGCCTGAGAAGCGTACAATACGTGGAGGCTGGCTTGGTTCCTCGGCCGCTTACCCAGTTCATCATCCTCTGCTTTACAGGTGGGCAGGTAAGGGTGAATTGGTGCAGCAGCAGTTGCCTTCGGCCACTTTGGATTTTTCTGCCCACGCTAAAAAGGGCGCGAATCACACAATCATCAAACTGCACCTCAGCCAGGAGTGGCGAGGACAGTCCTACCTCTTCGACATACACGCTGTGCACGCAAACAGAGAACTCCTTCCCTCCAAGCCCTGACAGGGAAAAGCTTAGTGGCGTTCCTGTTAGGCCACAGTCGCTTAGTAGCGCTGTGTCCTCTTGTACTTTCACAGGTGCGCCATTAGGGTCTGGGACATGTTCCTCCACAACGCCAAGTAGCGTGTGTGTGTAGGAGTGGTAGGCCTTGGTGAGGGTTTGAGCCCAGAGCCCGCTCATCCTTCGAAGGCTGGTGCCACTGTACCGAGTGTAGGACCTGGAGTGTGTGTGTCACTGTCCCGCCTGTTTCCTGAAATTTTATCAGGGTTTTGGTGGGCAGTGGCACTGGTAGTCTAGGCTTTGGCCGCGTAACAAACAGGCGTTTTCATGCCTCATAGCTTTTGGCCAACCCTCCCATGTAGTAGGCAGGTAGGTAGGAACACCAATACCATGGCGTTAGCGCTGGGTGTTCCCCGAAAGGAAGTCTGGTGCAAGCACAGAAGTTGGGCACCTAGGGGCGGAGAGAACCTGTGGCACCGTGTAAAGACATCCGCCGGGTTCAGCAAGGGTGCAGACTTGGGTAGAAGTAGGACACCATTTCTGCAGCTTGCTCATAGGTCCTCAGGATCAGCACACCCACACACACATAGGCAGGTATAGGAAGGGTTCACTCCCTAGGCTTTTTCTGGGAGGCAATCGTTTCAGCGAGCCTCAGCAACTCTCCTAGGCTGTTCTGGGACAAGGAGTCTACCAGAACAGAATTCAGGCGTCCCTCGGGAAGCACAAAGCCGGAAAGGGGTCCCAAGTATCTTCTTCAACTCGAAAACCTTCCCAGAGGGTGACAAAATGCCACCCTTGGCGATAGCGGTGTCGGATAACCGACTTCACCAGGTAGAAGCCTTCGTTAGCCATCTCCTCGGCATTCATGTCGGGAAGTTCTCCTCCAACTTCCATTTGGCTGGCAGCGCCCTGTAGGTCCAGAGCGGCGACCTCCTCGTCGTTTAGTTCCCATTCTTCCCCACAGAGGTCCTCTGGGTCGTAGTAGCGCCTGACCTGTTGAGCAGCGCACACCAGGGTCCCCCCTGGTCGCGGAGAACACCGCACAGTGATGCGGTGACCATCCACAGATAGGATCTTGTAGGGCCCAAGATAGGGGTCAACGCTGGCCGAGCGTGGCCAGGCGGGTAGCTGACTGTGGTGTACCAGCACCCAGTCTCCCTCTTGGTAGGGGGCTGGCACCCAATGCTTGTTCTTCTTGTTTGACTGGCGCTCCCTCACCCCCTGGAGCATAGCCTTGGCCTTGCCCACCTTGTCTTGATGCTCCTTCACCCACTTACCAACAGTGCAATAGGAATCCTCAGGATAGGGAGCATGTAGGAACCACACCGGGCGTCCCATGAACAGCTCATTGGGCGAATAGCCAGTTGCCGAACTCTCTTGGGGGTTCATCATCAAGGATATGACGGGGAGTAGTCTCATCCAGTCTTTGGTGCGCTCAGTCTTGCACCATATCCTCACGTTCTCTTTGAGAACTTGAATCTGTCGCTCACATGAGGGATTACTCGTATTAGTATAGGGAATCCCTGTTGACACCTCGACATTGAGGGACCTCAGGACTCTCTTGTACCAGCCAGTGTCGGAGCGTACTCGGACGTCCTCGTCTGAGTTAATCTCTTTGGGTGCTGCATAGACACAGAACCACTCTTCCAGGAGTATCTTGATTGTCTCCTCGCCGGTGATATGCTTAGTGCATGAGAACACCCTGGTAAACCTGCTCAGCCCACAGGTTACCACTAGGGCAAAGTCATAGCCCCAGAACTTAGGCATCTCAGTGTAGTCCATGTAGAGAGCACTGTTGGCACAGTGCGGGATAGGGAGTGTAGAAGAGAGACCTCTTACCCTGATATCCCCAGGTTTACAGGACCGACATGGGCACTTGTCCACGATAGGCTGGAGGGCTTTCCGTACCTGATCACCCGTCCACGTAGAGTCTAACCACTGCTTGAACAGCTTCAGGGTACGGTTCGCTCCCACATGACCACTGGACTCATGGGTCCACTTGAGGAGTGCCGGGATGCGGTCGCTAGGCACGACTATCCGGTCCTCATGCCAGAGGTAGGTCTTGTCCTGCTTCCACTGCTCCTGGTTGACCAGGGCCGGCTCCAGATGCTTCTCCAGGCGTTTGTAGAAGTCCTCAAACGCTTTCAGGTACTCCACTTGTTGGAGTCCATCTAGAGGTCTGATCATGGTCATGTTGAGGTCCAGGTGTACATGCATACGGCTGAACGCCTCCTTGGCTAGCTGCTCAGACCTGGCACCAATCATGTCGTCAACGTTGTTGCGGCTGATGTAGTCCGCACACTCGTTCTTGACGCCCTGGATATGATGTACTGAGAGCCGTAGCTGGCTCAAGTAGGACCACCAGTGTCTCAGCTTAGCCTTCTCAGATGGGGGTCCCTTCTGGAAGGTGCGGACCGATTCTTGGTTGCACAGCCAAGCCACTGGGTTACTCCCCAACAATCAGGACTGAGAGGATAGCACTAGCATACCCTCGAGCATGTCCTGCTCATAGGTAGAATAGTTACCCCGGGCCTGGGTTCACTTCCAGTTCCAACGACCCAGGGGAACCAGGACCCATTTGTCGTCAGGGTAGCTGTGCTTGAGAGCACCCTCTCGGTTTAGTCCATCAGTATCCCATTTGGAAATGGCCGAATCGAACTCCTCCTTCTCTAGTGCTTGCCACTGGAACAACGTTCCACATCCGCCAACATTGCTTGCATCCGTCACCAGGATAATTTTCCCCTGTGCTCTAGGCACGCCCAAGCACTTAGCGTTGGCCACTTTGTCCTTGAGCTCGTCAAACGCTTGTTGTTCTTGACGGCCCCAGCGCCAGGTACTACTCTTCTTGATGAGATCCGTGAGGATGGCGCCGGTGTAGGTGACATTTTTGATGTGGCGGCGGTAGAAGTTGCAGGCCCCAATGAAACTGCGTACATCATGGAGTCCTTTCTTGGGGTCTTCATGTTGTACCTTAGCATCCATCAGGTGTTTGGCCTTAGAGGCTGCTGGGGTCCACCACCCATAGCCAATGTTGAACCCCAGGTACTGCATAGTCTCCTGAACCCACACTTCTCCAGCTTGAGTCTGGTGTGGTTCTCTTGGCAGACTGCAAAGAACTCGCCCAAGAGGATGAGGTGGTCCTCTTAGGTATTCGTTCCCAGGCATACGTCGTCGATGTGTGCTTCCATCTGGGCGCCCCGAGATATGAGTTCTTGCACCACAGATCTCCGACGTAGGATGGATAGGATCTTGTTCATCAGCTCTTGAAAAAGAGCGGGTGCGTTAGCCGCGCCAAAGGGCATGACGTTCCACTTGAACACCCTCCCCTCACGGGTGATGAAGGCTAGGAGTTCCTGGGCATTGGGCGTCAGGTCCACTTGCCAGAATCCACTGCGCTTGTCCAACTTTGTCTTGTAGTAGCAGGAGGCTATCTTCTCGAGGGTTGGCTCCATGTTGGGAATGGACCCTGAGTGGTTCAGCCTCTTCTTGTTCAGCTCTCCATAGTCCACTACCAGCCATTTGGCTGTAGACCCAGGCTTAGCCACCAGGAAACAGGGGCTGCAGGGTTGGGGGTAGTCCCCGTCCTTGTACTCCAGGACCAGGCCAGCGTCGATACATTCTTGTATCTGTCGCTCTATCTCATAGGCCTGCTCTTTAGGAGCCGGGTAGGGTCTCCTACGTATCTTGTGACCCACGAACTCGGGCTTCAGCTTGAGGTCCATCTGTACCAGCTTGTCACAGGAGGCTGGAGGGGGTAGTTCTCCGAATACCTCCAGATAGGTCTTGATCAGCTTCTGTACTCTAGGGTCCAAGAGTTTGATCTTGTCCTCCACATCCTTGTCAGAGTGTAGATTGCTGGCCCCTTGGTGTATAGAAGCGGGGAGGTGGTCCTCAACTGGCTCAGCGTCCTTGGTCGTATCCTTCACCCCCTGCGTGGTAGGCGTAGAGAAGGTCCCGTTCCACAGTCTCAGGTGGACGGTGACAACATAGGCACACTCGAGGGGCTTCACATACGCATTCCTCTGACAGCTCATCCGCCTCCGGGGTCCTCACATGGGCACCCCACACGCTCTTCATGGGCTTCAGATCCACCTCTCGTTGCGATGTGGTAATTTTCTGTTCGAGGTCCTCCTTCAGTTGGGAGATATCTCCCATAGACCCTTGCTTCAACGGCCAGGAGCGGCGAGTAGGCCTAGCGTAGCATAGCCTTTTCGCCACCAATCTCCTCTTGGAGTCCACGTACTCTCTCAGCCTGGATCCGGGATCCAGCTCCTCGTCCAGGGGCTCCTCTCCCCTCATGGGGAGTAGGGGTTTCAGTGGGGCAGTGTACTCGGCGTTCTCCACTTCCTCCACGCACGTCTGCACGAAGAAGGCTTCATGCTGGGTCTCATCATCAGAGTGTATAGAGCTGGGTAGCTCAGATAGCGCACACTCTGAGAGTACATCAGGATTAGATATACCGCAGGGGGAGTTGAGGGCAACAGTGTCAGCCACGAGGTACTCGTCTCCCCCAGGGAGTAGTCTCTACGGCGTCTCGAGGTCGTAGTTGATTTTTCAGGACATCCAGGATGTAGCCTCTGCTTCCACGTTGAATTTCCTGGACCATAGCAGGGTCCAGATCTTTCCAGGGCACTGGGGCTAGGCTCCCGTCCACCACGCTTAGCATGCTCCCCCATCCGGGCTTCCCGATGGGCGTCTTGCCGGCCGGATGCACGTAGATGGCGTCATCCGGCAGCTGGATGCAGGTGAGCGTCAGCTTGTCCAATAGAGTACGCGAGTACTCATTTCCCCCATGGGCTCCCCAATCGGGGGAGCACAGGACCATACGGGAACGTTCCAGGGCCACCTTGGTCAGGACCTTCCCCAGTTCAGTGAACCTTGGGTTCTCGTAGGCCATCCCGAAAGAGGGCCAGTAAAAGTCATAGCAGCAGTTTTTCCCTTTGCTGCAGTAGAGGTCCAGGACATGTTGCTTGTCGCTGGCGAATAGCTCCACTTTCAGGTCTTCCCGGGAGTATCCCAACTCCTTTAGACCTTTCTCCAAGACATCCCCAAAGAAACTGATAGTCCTCAGGTTTGGAGGCAACCATCATGGTTGAGGGCTCCTTCTTGCATACCCCTCAGGTAGCTAGACGTGTGCTCAGACTGCTCCAGAGGTGCACTAGAGAAGAGAGGATGCCCATGTGGGCAGTTTTCCCATGATTGTAGGATATTTTCTAACTATCTTTTCATAAATCTGTAGTTATTGTGAGGTTCCTGTGTTGCTACAGTACCTTCTTTGACTGCAGCCCTTCATGTTGTGGATTTGATCCTGTGGTCCCTTGCTTGCACTGTGGGTACTTATAGTTCTGGTTGATTTCATCACAACACATTTGCTTGGAAAACCTGATCTACATCAGGAAGCAGCAGGAGCAAGCAGAGGCACAAACAAAACAATATCATTGAAGCATTCAACAGTGAAAGCCTGTTCTAAGTTTCTGGTAGCAGAGATTTTCAGTCTTTGCGTACCTGCAACCCCGTGCAGTACAACCAGTACCTCGAGACGGACTCCACTGAAGGGCGAAGAAATATAATGTGGACACCAAGGACACTACCGAGACGACAGCGCCCTCGGTGGCACCAGCCAGACCAGCGCCAGCGCCCAAACCTGCTGGTGAACCTGAACCTGAGGAGCGTGTACCTTCAGTGCCCTTAAGTGGGCTGGGGGATGATTTCGCTGGAGGGCGTCAGAGCTGCCTTGAATGGACTCACCGTTGGAGGACCTGAAGGCAAAAATATGGAGAAGGAGAAGGAAGCAGTGGACATGGGAATCGAAGAGGTAGATCCTGGAGATGGACAGGAACCATCCGACGACGTGCCCTTCGATGACAAACCTGTTAAGAGCGCGCCGAGCGCCTCAGATTACCCTGCAGTACCCTCTCCAACAAGCACTACACTCCAAGCCACAAATCAGCTACATCCTCACCCCCAACCAATCCACCTATGGCTGAGGGCCTAGGCTTTACTGGTATGCCTTACTGCACCTACGGTGTGGGTCTAGCCGCAACTGTGCCACCTATGGCAACTGCAGTCAGCGAACCAGTGGCATCCAGCTCCACCTACCGCGGTGTTCCTGAGCCTATGCCGCGCCGCTATGAAGATGGCTATCACAGACCCGCAGCGGCCGTGTACATGACTGGGATACCTGGTTATGCGGCAGCTGAGCCTGGCTATACTATGCCAGCACCTGGTTTCACCTCTCTGAGTGGCCTACATGGCCCTGAGTCTTGTGGTGGAAGGAGCAGAGGATCAGGAAGATCCTCAAACAAATCCTTGACGCGGTCGGAGATACGAGAGGCTCTTCGAGGAGCCACTTCTGAAGTAGTTGGTGATCTAAGTCAAGAAATTCGGGCCAAATTGGAGCCCCTGATTCCTCACCCCACCGTCTACAAGCCGATCATTTGGTGGCGAGACTGACGAACACCCTGGTAAGCTTGAGAAGCCGACCTATACCCTTTCGTACCAAGAACGCCGCAGCCCCCCTACAGCCACGTGGAGAACTCCACGCGAGCTGAGCTGGACCGGTTGGGGTTGACAGCCCTAAGGGCTATGGTCGATGTTGAGCCCTACGGCTCCAGTGACCTGGTTGGAGATCCTTCCGATCATGAGCCGCCATCTATGACGTCTGCTTCACCCTCTGAGGACAATGACCCTAAGGACCCAGAGAACGCGAGCGGCAAGAAGAAAAAGAAAAAGAGGAAGACCAAGCGCCACGAGGGACGCAGGTCTCAGGAGGCTAAGGCTATAGCCACCTCCAAGATCGTGGTGAACTTGCCGGAGTTCACGGAGAAGGACCTCAGCGAGTTCGCTAAGAACTTTGGCCGGTTCCTGAGGATGACGGGCCAAACCCGTGCTAGTGGACGAGTCAAGTGCGGTCTGCTCCTGCAGTGCTGCAAGACCAAGTACCTGGAGAAGCAGGTCAAGCAGATCGTGACGAAGTCAGCGACCTTCGCCGATGTGTTGGTTGCCTTGGAGAGGCAGTACCATACCTACGAGAACGACCTCTCCGTCAGGGCCGAGATCCAGAACCTGGCTGTGCTGCCCAACAACCCCAAGCTTGCCAGGATTTCCGAGCTGCTTGCCGACTTGGACCAATGGGTAGGGCGGCTGACGCCCGGTTCCTACGGCAGCGACGAGCTGCTATTCTGGTTGGTGGCCAAGTTTCCACGAGAACTGTGGCATGAATGCGGGGCAACGGCGGAGCGCAGGGCAAGAGCCCTCAACTACGAGGACCTGTCTGTGCTACCTTTGGAGCTGGGGCTGGAAAAAGAAAGCAACCAGCACCTGAACGCCTACTGTCCTCGAGGAGGCGGCTCTGGGAGCCATGGCCGAGGGTACCAAGGACACCGACCTGGACAGGGGACTACCCCCAAAAGTGCCTGCTTCATGAACAATGTCCAGGACCGCTTCTGGTGTGATGCCAGAGATGAGCAGGGCTGCCTGCTTCATGCCCCTGACTGCGACCACCGAGACTGTTTCGTGGTCCAGGGGAAGAAGCAGGAGACCAACACCAGCGGCAAGGCCAAGCTGCCGGACCACTACAGGTGCACAATCACCTGTGCCTTCTGTGGTAAGAGGAAGCACTACCAGGTTGAGTGCTACCACAATCAACGCCTCTCGGCGAAGCTCAAGACCGAGAACGCCAGTGGCAAGGGCAGTGGCAAGGGCAACGCCGACAAGGTCAGTGGCAAGGGCAAGTCCAAGGGTAAGGGCAAAGGCCAAGTAGGCAAAAGCAAAGGTGGACGAGGAGGCTCTGACCGCAAGCCGGACAGGGACAAGAATGCGGACCAGTCCAGAGGGAACCCCACTACTACGCCACGGGGGAACTCTGAGCCCTCTGGTGGGCAACCAAACACGGGACCTACGACCCGTTCCCAGACGCAAGCCCAACATGAACAAGGGACCAAGCGTGCCAACGAAGATGGCGACCAGTCTAACGCCCGCAAACGCTCCTGTTTCATGCGCATGGCGCGGAAACTTCACAAGAAGGGGTTTGAAGTGACCTGCCCGGCGGAATTCTGACAGGGACGCTCCGGGGGACCTACAGATCTGGTGTTCTGGGTACGTATCCGTCTTGAGGGACGTGAATATCTGGGGCAACTGAATACTGGGGCCACCATATCTATGGTTGCCAAGGAAATTTTACCTCGTGGGGACCTGAAGAACATCATGCCTACCACAGCCATCCGCATTGGAGATGGACATGTGGTGCACAGTTGTGGGGACTGTGAGGTCGAATTGCTTATGGGATCTAGAAGCATTGCCCATCGGTTCTACGTGATGGACACCGAAGCCTTCGACTTTGTACTTGGGACCCACTTCTTCATTGAGCACTCTCAGATTCTCTCCCTCAGCCTGCAAGCCCCCTACGTCCTCCAAGTGGACCATGGTGACGGATGGGAATATGTACCATCTAGAGATGTGCACTCTTTGTTTTGGGTCCCATAGGTGCTGAGGTGGCATGGCTTGTGGCGCTGGAGTCACTGCCATGTCACATGGGATCTTCTTACTTAGCTGGGCCGACTGGGAATTGAACCCAGGACCTCTCAAAAAGAGGTGCCCCAGCACCCTAGGGTGCAGACCACTAGGATAGCTAAGCATTCATGAGAAAATATAGAAAAATGTATAGGCTCTAGATCAATGTCAGCGCCTCAGTCAGTCCGGGAAATTGTGCATAAGTCCAATCAGTTGGGGGGTCAGGCGTCCACACAACATCCATAGTTCAATGCTTGGTTTCATAGGTCAAAATGTCTTGTCACCCCTTTCGTTTAGGCCAATACTAAGATAAAAATGTGCTATGCCTTTGTGCCTCTCCATAACAACTAAAGCTAACCTTTTGGCAGGGAAATACACGTTTGCGTACTAAAGGTCTTGTTAGTGGTTGTCGCATCCTCTGTACCCGTTCCTTGGGAACCTCTTGCACACCCACCCGTTTGCCACCTGGACCAATTTGTAGTAGCGAGTAATGGTTTTTTTACCTCCTCAACAGTAACAGAACCGGTGTTTTTTGCCTTGTCACGGACGAGCTTGTTAAACATCCCCTCACCAAAATCCTCTGAGCGTGCCTGGCCGGGCAAGTCCTGGTGCCACTTGCTGCTGTACAGCAATGTGCACACGATGGTGCGTTCATACTTCAGAACGGTGTCAGTCGGTCCGCGTCGCAACCTCCGCAACAGACACAAACTCAACAGCAACACCTCCTGGGCCTGCAACCCTGTACCGTTATCTCGTACCAGGTGAATCAAGAACAACAACAATGGGCACCATTCCGACAACAAACAGAACACGGCGTTTGCCACTGCTGCCTTGTTAGCATGCGCTGTATCACAACCACTGATTGCAGTTGCAGCCAGTGCCTTGCGACGATATGGGTGTAGTATCGTGGGTGTGGCAAGCATCAGCGCAGCAATAAGTTTCCTTTTAACTATCAGTTTTGCACATGACAGTATGGTAGAACCAGGGCGTAGCAGCCCTTCCGAAGGTAAGTTAGAATAGGCCAAAACACCCAAAAAGTGTGCGTAACAACAAACCTGTAGGCGTGCCACACACCGTAAACTACAGGTACGTACTGCAGGTTGGCACCAATGTTCAATCCTTGGTTCTTTGCCCCATACAACAGTTTTGGTATTCTGTAGTGTACGTTTTCGTCAACCAATAGCGGGAACACCCTGTTCGTTTGTTGCGCAAGTTTACCAGACCGACACCGCATGTCACCTTTTCCTTCGACAGGGCAAACAGGCGCCACATCGGTGCCTGCACAGCTGTTGTATCCATCATCAATTCCAACGGTGCCCTCACATTTCTGGTATCTGGTACACAAACCTCCGCATATTCCATGTCACGCAGAGTCTGGGAGATTCTCCTTTCCCGCTGTTGCAGACCCCGTGCCACTGTCGTTATGCCTGCCTTGATTTCCTCAATGGGTGGGTGTCCTGGCCAGTATGTTGGTCTGTGTTTTAGCTGAAGTACTGCCATTGCAGTACAGTTTGGCGACCGGTCACTTTTGTCTTGGTGTGTTGTGTACTGTGCCCGGTACCAGTTGTCGATCCACAGCACATAACACGGCGAAAGCACCAATGCCAACGTTGCTTTGAATGCTGCTGCTGCCTCTTCGTCCACTGTGTTTGCGGCGGAGTCTGCTTGCCGTAGTCTTACTTTGGTTCGTCTTTTTTTTTTATGTCACGTACCTTGTTGTGTTTCCCAGTTTTTTTCTGTTTGGTACTTCCCGTTGACTCATCAACAGGTACAGGTTCCCGCCTTCTTGTCGCAAAATGTGCACCAAGCGCTTGTATTCCTGCGTTTTAGCCTTTCTTAAACTCTGTCGCGTTCTTTTGTTGAACCTGAGTCGCTGTGCAAATGTTAACACCAGTCGTGCCGCCAGGCCGCTTCGTTTCAGTCGTTTACACAGGTCTTCAGCTGTTTGGTATCCTGGTTCTGCAGTGCACGCCTCTCTTAGTGCTCCTGCTCCTTTGCTTACTTCTGCAATCATTTGATGCGTTGCTGGTTTTCCGGCGCGAAGCGGCATTCTGTGTACTTCTGCGTTAAATTAAATTGTCACACATATTTGAATTTGCGTTTCGTAGAGCGTAATTTAAAAACAGCGTAATTGAATACATCTCGCTTTTCCTGTCGACACTACTAGTGCGCACACAGCCGTCGAAATTTGCAATTCGTGTCTGCGTGCGCTCTGGTGGCAGAAACCGAAAACAGTTTTCCCGACCACAATCCCATGTTCTGTTTTGTCCCTGAATCTTGGTTGGAAAAAAGAACCCTATCCTTCGAGCCGCGAAGGCTACAGCGCCATTAAAACTGGATACGACTGCCATTCAGTGGCTGTTGAAAAAAAGAAAATCATTCCCCTGCCCTGGATAATTACAACGGACATTACGACGAAGGTTACGGATGTATAATCGACGGTCACAAGTGATAGCCTTAAAATGGAATGTAAATACCGGCGTAGCCTGACCTGCTTGCTTTTTCATTTCCTTCTGTGGTTTGAGTGCGCGAGGTCTCGCACACTGATTCTTCCTGTTTGACAATGTGTGCACCGCTCAATACGTGACCAACGCTGCGTCTGCACACACATACCACCACGAAAATCAAATGTATTTGTCAGTATGGTACTGCACCTGCAGTCTTACCAGTCATACTCCCTCCATAGAAATTACATTACGTGATCGGAGTGCACGAGGCCTCGCGCACTCCGGATGCCAAATTTTGTACTTTATTTCTGTTGTAGTGTACACGTGTTTTACTCAACATGGCAGGTCTACCCGTCATATACTTTCAATGCTGGTTTGTCAATACAATATGAGCTTTGATAACGTGTGAAAGCTGTATACTTCCATATACCTCCAGTCATTACGGTTTGTATGATTCCATATCTAGTTCTACTTGGAATATCTGGAGTGCGCCAGGTGCCGCGCACTCAGAGCACCGTAAAATCTAAACAACTGCCCAGTTCGGAACACCGAGTTGCGTAATGCCTAAAAAACGATGTATTTCAGATTAATCAAAAACACCATCTTCAAAGATCCGTAAAAAATATTTTTTTGCTCTGTTGTGAACCGGTCCTTTTCCGCTCTTCAGATGCGCGAAACAGGGTGCAGTTTTCGCAGGCCAAGCTTGTTGTGCTTGTTCCCTCTTGCTCGCTGTTTTTGAGGAGCAAAACATTGCTGATTTTGCCAAGTACAAAACGAGGTTCACCAGGAAAAAGAACAGGGCAACCCAACTACCCGATGGAATTCAAATCAGGATGAAGACCTTCCAAATCAAAGCATGAATAGCAAAAGAGGGGCTGCACAGTGAATAATACAGGCTTAGGTATACAGCCTCATTCTTTGATAAACAGAGCAAATGATTTCCCAGTAAAAAATTGGCATAGGTCTGGCCGAAATGATAGACAAAAGCACTTGATGTGCACTGTTCGAGATACGGTACAGCTGGTTAGGATTCTGGGGCACATAGGTGGGAACAGACACAGGAAATGGCTTGGCCACCTTCGCCAAGCAGCTGAGTTCAGAATAAGTCAAAAAGTAGAACCACAATAATTGGGTGAACCATTGCAGTATCTAGGTCCTTAGGTGGGTAACCACTAGGCTTAACCACCAAGAACAAAGGCATGAAGTGCCTAGTTTATCGTGGTATAACCTCCATGAAGTAAGTTACCTCCGCTGTCCTGAGTCGCAGGGGTGAACCTAATGAGGGGGCAAGGGTCATAACCCTAGCTACCTTGAAAAATGTACTTTATGCTTCAAAACAGTGATGAAAATGAGACCAGAGTGCAGAGAATGAATTGAATCAAATCATATTGAATACCTGAAAACGTGAATGATGTAATCAGAATCACAGAAATCATGAAATACAAATCACAGATACATGCGCATGCGCTAGTCTTGTTACACACCCCCACTAAGACCAAAGCCAGGGGCAGTGGCCAATCGGGGCACTGCAGGCGCATGGGCTGATGAACCCTCAAGACAAAGGCGCAAGCAGAAAGAGATAGTCTGCTACCAGGAACTGAGACTGCAGAACCACAGGCACTAATTGAAAATAACCCCTGGTGTACTTAAATTCAGCATCATTGGGACAAAATGTACAGATTGGGAAGAGGTAGGAGGCCCTTCACCTCCTGGTTGTGCAGCTCAGCGGTCCCTACAAACCTGCTGACACTGTGCTGGTGCACAGAAACACGTGCAGCGTCACAACACAGGTGCACCCACTCAACTGGTGCACTCCATCAAGATGCAGCACAGATCCCTGGGCCCATTTGGGGCCCCAACTCGTGCAAAAAACAGCCTGCAGTAAGAGAAGGTGGCGAAAAGAACCCACAGGCGTGCACAGGGCAGGGACAGGCAGCAGCGCAGCGACACTGCAAAAGCAGATGTACATCGCTGCACACTTGATGCACCACAAATGACCTTCATTTTTGCACAAACCTGAAAATGGCAAATATACCAGATTTGACCCAAAGGGCCAGAATGGAGCCAAAAAACAGGTCTGCAAGGCTGCAGGATGCACTCGGCGCCCGCAGCCGAGGCGCTGGTCGCCGTAGATGCGTCGACAGCGCTGCCACTGTTCAATTTGGCTAGATTTGTCAAAAACGGGCAAAAACCAACATTTTGAACAAAATAAGCCCCAAAAAGCATAATAAGGCAAGATGAGCCCAGAATGTACACAAACAAACACGCAAAGACGCCGTCGACGACACACACAGACTGCGTCAAACGGGTTGATCGCGTCGAACGCGTCGACAGCCCCGGATGCTCTCGGATTGGCCAAAGAAGGCCAAAACCAACCTAAAAGTGCAAAAACAAGGCAATGAGACGCAATGAAGAGGAATGAAGCCAGAAAAACACTGCAGCAACACTAACGACGCACGTCGGCGCTGCCAGAAGACTTGTCAAGGCGGGCAAACTCCTCAGGCGCGCTAACAAGCCTTGATTCATCAACTTTGTGAGCTAATTGTCTCTGCAGGCTGGTCCTTCAGGAACACCATCAGGGCTAACACCATCAGGGCCGTAATCGGCCAACTGATTGCACCAGCCAGCTCGTGCAGCCCTCGGGATTGCGAAGGCACGCTGAACTCGGCGGCCTCCACGGCGACGGCCAGGGCGCCGGGGTCTCCAGGTGAAGAACCCTTCGCCAAAACGGCGCTCCTTATACCTCTCAAACCAGTCTGAGAATTTGATCACCTGAAAGACCACCTTCTTGAGCTCCACTTGTACACCAATGGAACGTACCTTGGGCTGTGCCTGCACAGCAACAGCCTGCGAAGAAGGAGTACAACGCCGGGAGCGCCCGGGCTGAAGAACGGGAGCGCTAAGGTGAAGAGCTTGAAGAACGGAGTCTCCACTTGTGACCATCTTGATGTCCTTGATGACCATAATGAGCACCATGATGAGCACCATAAGGTTGGAAACCGCGACCCGGGTTTTTTTAGTACATTTCAGGAGGTTTTTTTAGTACAGTTAGGGGGGTTTTTCAGTACAGTTAGGGGATTTTGTGGTACAGTTAGGGGGCTTTCTTTAGTACATTTGGGGGGCTTTTTTGATGCATTTCAGGGGATCTTTTAGTACATTTTCGGGGGTTTTGTAGTTCCTTTTCGGGGGCTTTTTAGTACATTTCGGGGTATTTTCGGGGCGATGTGAGCCCTGAATCTCAGTCCAGGGAGATAGGCGATGCAGGGTCATGGAAGCACATGTCATTGTACATTCAGTGTTTTGCTTCACATTGCTCTGTGTATGTGTTTTGCACTCGTTGTGTGTCTGCCTGGAGGGGCATTCTACTTTGCTTTACACCCTCCGATTTCAGTGGGCTCCCCCATTTAGTGTGGGGAACCCAATTTTTCCATTGTCTACCGTCTACAGTCTACCCCCCTCTCCCCGCTCTCGACTCTTCCCCTCTTTTTTTCAATGAAACGGGGGCCCGCAGCAGTGTCTCTTCGGCCAAAAACAATTTTTTTGCAGGTGCGCCTGCTATTTTCCACATGGCATTTTTTTTCTGTCAGTTAAACGACACTGTCTGCGAGGTTGGTGCCTGGATGGGGTGCAAGGGGTTCTTCGCCGGGTGTGGGGGGCCCGAGAGGACGCCCAAGCACCAGAGAGTCAAGGAGAGCAAGGCTGAGGGGTACATTGTCCTACCTAAAAGATGAGGCACCCCTACGAGCCTCTCGGTCCCTCCCCTGCCGGCAACCCCTCCTGCTTCGGCTTTCTCATGGCTTTGGCTAGGGAAAAACCCAGAAAAGGACACAGAGGACAGAATCATTGAGCAGAGCTGTCCCGCCCCCCCCCCCCCTCTCCCCACATTTGCAACTATTAAGTTGTCCTTGTTTGTACACCCCCCTTCTACACCTTGCTTCAGTTCCAGATAATATGTCCTGATTCAGGGAGGAAGGATGAGGGAATCGGTGATTATGAGGGGGCCAGCCAGGGATTTCGAGATGAATTTGCCAGTACAGTAAGTAGTACAGTCGTTTCGTTCAGTCATGCACACATTTGTGATGTGATGTGATGTGGTGATGTGATGTGATGTGATGTGATGTGATGTGATGTGATGTGATGTGGTGATGTGATGTGATGTGATGTGATGTGATGTGATGTGATGTGATGTGATGTGATGTGATGTGATGTGATGTGATGTGATGTGATGTGATGTGATGTGATGTGATGTGATGTGATGTGATGTGATGTGATGTGATGTGATGTGATGTGATGTGATGTGATGTGATGTGATGTGATGTGATGTGATGTGATGTGATGTGATGTGATGTGATGTGATGTGATGTGATGTGATGTGATGTGATGTGATGTGATGTGATGTGATGTGATGTGATGTGATGTGATGTGATGTGATGTGATGTGATGTGATGTGATGTGATGTGATGTGATGTGATATGATGTGATGTGATGTGATGTGATGTGATGTGATGTGATGTGATGTGATGTGATGTGATGTGATGTGATGTGATGTGATGTGATGTGTTGTGATTTGATGTGATGTGATGTGATGTGATGTGATGTGATGTGATGTGATGTGATGTGATGTGATGTGATGTGATGTGATGTGATGTGATGTGATGTGATGTGATGTGATGTGATGTGATGTGATGTGATGTGATGTGATGTGATGTGATGTGATGTGATGTGATGTGATGTGATGTGATGTGATGTGATGTGATGTGATGTGATGTGATGTGATGTGATGTGATGTGATGTGATGTTATGTCATGTCATGTCATGTCATGTCATGTCATGTCATGTCGTGTCATGTCATGTCATGTCATGTCATGTCATGTCATGTCATGTCATGTCATGTCATGTCATGTGATTCCCCTACGGCCGCCCAGGGGTGCGTGACCTCACCGTGGTATGAGGCTGAGACCAGGGGGGGGACACGCAATCTGGGGAGCGGCCCAGTCCAGCCGCGGCGGCTGGGTCGCGGGATCACGCGCCCTGTTGGGGAGCCACGATGGTACAGGGTGGGCTCCACGGGGGGCTGGCGGTTAGCGAGGGTTTCCGGGCCTCCCTGTGGCACAGCCCACCCCAGGGCTTGAGTTTCCCCCCTTTCACCAGCGCGTGTTCTGCACAGGTGCATCACGGGTTGGGGGATCGAGCTCTTGGACATGGGGGCTACTGAAGCCTCCGCAGTGCCCGGTCGGGCCTACGGGACCTGGGGGACGGTGGAGTAAAGGGGAGACAACGCCGGGGCTGAGGAAAGGGCCAGCGCCCGCCGCTACGGTGCTCACTGCGCCAGGGTAATGGCACCTACCTGCAGCTTCGGCAGTCTGGCGCCCCATGAATTAAGGGGGGGGGGGCGGGCCGCACCAGAACATGACAGTCCATGATGGCAGGGGCGGCCCCCCCCGGGGTTACCACGAAGGGGCGCTGTCTGCCCGCTGTGCCTTGAAAAAAGGGGTGGCCCCCCGGTCACGGGTCGGATGTGGGGAGCATGTGGGGTGAACTAAGGAAAGACCCCCCGAGCCTGTACCGCGGAGGGGCGCCATCCCCTCCCAATGCTCGAAGGGGTCCTGAAAGAAGGGGAGGCCCCCCGGTCCATGGTTCTTTGTCCGTGGGGGACGCCACTGTCGGTGTCACCACGGGGTAGAGAAAATGGGATGAAATAAGGGGAGGCCCCCCAGTTTCCTGACCAGGGGGGGCGCCAGCCCCCCCAGGGGCTGTGCTGTGCTGTGATGTGATGTGATGTGATTCATTCACATGACGCATTAAGGGGTAGGCCACGCGTGGTGCGCTCCGTAAACCCTTGTTTACGTTACCCAGGGGCTCCGCCCTACGTTCTATAAGAGAACGGGCGGAATTCCTTAAGCTTGCTTGCTTGGAAGGACCTGTTTCGGGAAAGCGTATTTTTTTCCACTCGAAGACCTGTATCATACGGCGAGGGTGGTTAGGTTCCTCAGCCCGAAACAGTGCCTGCATGTGAACGTTTCAGGTGGTGTAGGGCAGGGTGATTGGTGCACTTCACTGTCTCCGACAGCCCAATCTTTCGCCCAGCTAAAAGGGCGCAGATCACACCAAACAAATGGGGAAGCACAGAAGAAGATGAAGAACAACTTCGCCATGAACGACTCGTACTCACGTTGCGTCACAGTGCGTCAAATCTTCTTTTACGTGGTGCTTGCGGTCCTCCCTTTCAAGCGCTAGCTGGTGGTTCCTGGTATGTCCACCAGTTAGCCCAGTGTCTACGAGCCTTTGGCTCGTAGCCTGTTCCACGCTTCACAGGTTAGCCCTCAACATCAATTGAGTGTTCGGCATGCTGTGAGTGTAATTTGAGCGTTGGCGCGTGCTGTGAGTTTGATTTGAGTGTCCGCGCGTGCTGTGGATGTAATTTGAGTGTTGATGTGTGCTGTTAGTGTCATTTGAGTGTTTGCACGTGCTATGAGTGGCATTTGAGTGTCGGCCCGTTCTGTGAATGTCATTTGAATGTTCGCGTGTGCTTTGAGTGTCATTTGAGTCCCGGCGTGTGCTGTGAGTGTAATTTTAGGGTTTGCGCGTGCTGTGAGTGTCATTTGAGTGTTCGCGTGTGCTGTGGGTATCATTAGGGTGTTCACGCGTGCTATGAGTGGCATTTGAGTGTCGGCCCGTTCTGTGAGTGTCATTTGAGTGTTCGCGCGTGCTGTGAGTGTCATTTGAGTGTCGACGCGTGCTGTGAGTTTATTTTGAGTGCGAACGCGTGCTGTGAGTGTCATTTTACTGTTCGCGCGTGCTGTGACCAGAAGTTGAGCGTTCGCGCGTGCTGTGAGTGTCATTTGTGTGCCGGCCTGTGTGGTGAGTGTCATTTGAGTGGTGGCGCGTGCTCTGAGTCTACTCTGAGCCTTCGCGCACAATCTGAATGTCAGTTGACTGTCGGCGCGCGCCTCTGTAAATTTACCCCTCCGTGAAATGTTTACCCCCCTCCTTGAATTTTTTTACCCCTCCCTGAATTTTTTACCCCCCTCCGTGAATTTTTTTACCCCTCCGTGAATTATTTTACCCCTCTGTGAATTATTTACCCCCCTCAGTGAATTATTTTACCCCTCTGTGAACTGTTTACCCCCCTCCGTGAATTATTTGACCCCTCTGTGAATTGTTTACCCCGCTCCGTGAATTCTTTCACCCCTCAGTGAATTCTTTACCCCCCTCCGTGAATTTTTCTACCCCTCCCTGAATTGTTTACCCCCCTCCGTGAATTATCTTACCCCTCGGTGAATTCTTTACCCCCCTCCGTGAATTAGTTTACCCCTCCGTGAATTCCCCCCCCCCCCCCTGTGAATTATTTGACCCCTCCATGAATTCCTAACCCCCCTCCGTGAAATATTTTACCCCTCCGTGAATTATTTACCCCCCTCGGTGAATTGTTTTACCCCTCCGTGAATCATTTGCCCCCCTTTGTGAATTTTTTTACCCCTCCTTGAATTTTTTACCCCCCTCCGTGAATTGTTTACCCCTCCGTGAATTGTTTACCCCCTCCGTGAATTTTTTTTACTCCTTCGTGAATTCTTCCCCCCTCAGTGAATTATTTACCCCCCTGCGTGAATTTTTCTACCCCTCCCTGAATTGTTTACCCCCCTCAGTGAATTATCTTACCCCTCGGTGAATTCTTTACCCCCCTCCGTGAATTAGTTTACCCCTCCGTGAATTTTCCCCCCTCCGTGAATTTTTTGACCCCTCCATGAATTCTTAACCCCCCTCCGTGAATTTTTTTACCCCTCCGTGAATTATTTACCCCCCTCCGTGAAATGTTTTACCCCTCCGTGAATCATTTCCCCCCCTTTGTGAAATTTTTTACCCCTACGTGAATTATTTTACCCCTCCTTGGATTATTTACCCCCCTCCGTGAATTATTTTACCCCTCCGTGAATTGTTTACCCCCTCCGTGAATTTTTTTACTCCTCCGTGAATTCTACACCCCCCTCAGTGAATTATTTTACCCCTCCTCGAATTATTTACCCCCCTCCGTGAATTTTTTTACCCCTCCGTGGGTTGTTTACCCCCCCCCGTGAATTATTTGACACCTCCATGAATTGGTTACCCCTCCGTGACTTATTTACCCCCCTCCGTGAATTATTTTACCCCTCCGTGAATTCTTTACCCCCCTCCGTGAATTATTTGACACCTCCATGAATTGGTTACCCCCCCCATTGAATTCCTTAACCCCTCCGTGAATTGTTTACCCCCCTCCGTGAATTTTTTTACCCCTCTGTGAATTTTTTACCCCCCTCCGTGAATTCTTTTACCCCTCCGTGAATTATTTACCCCGGCCGTGAATTATTTGACCCGTTCGTGAATTATTTACCCCCCTCCGTGAATTTTTTTACCCCTCCGTGAATAATTTACCCCCCTTCGTGAATTATTTCACCCCTCCGTGAATTATTCACCCCCCTCAGTGAATTGTTTTACTCCTGCGTGAATTGTTTACCCCCCTCCGTGAATTATCTTACCCCTCCGTGAATTATTTATCCCCCTCTGTGAATTATTT